>CM060939.1:210917225-212167225 GCA_030765085.1 Allium cepa | reverse complement strand
CTCTTGATATTTATGGGATGACACTATGGATCCATGATAAGTTCGAACTTGCTGTATATCATTAGTTTGGAACTGATACATGATGCTTGTATTCATCTGGAAGTTTTGCCTTGCTTTGTCCTTTGACATTGCCTTATATGCATACATTTTGTAGCTGAAGTTTATTTTGGTTTTGCTTGTTATCATATTCACTTGGTGGCATTTGGTTTGCATACAGTTTTCACCGTGCAGCCTTGCTCATTGATCATTTGATCCACTGTTGCATTCATATGTACATTAGTCTCTGATCTGTTGGCACTGGTTCGTGTACTTGAATATGAACTTGTTGCCTTGGTCATCATTGTAACTTCACTGCAACCATATGTGTGCTGTATATTTGCTTTGGTTAGATGCACATGTATATTTTGTTCATTTTGTAGCATGGTTGACTTTTGCAGTTCACTGGTCTTGCATAATGTGTATACATACATTCATGTATGTATATATGTGTATGTTAGCTTGTGTTTTAAACTTGCATTTTGAACTTCGATTTGTGATTGAAAACTTGTCCGGTTGTAATTGATTTGACCATTGTTTCTATCTTGCACTGAGTTGTTTGATTGACACAGTTGTAGTTTGTACCACTGCCTTGGTTCTGTTTGACTGTCATGACCATTTGAACTAAGCATGTTGAATTCGGCTATAGCCTCGACTCTGTCCACTGTTGTATTATGTTGACTTTGTATATTTTTCACTTCAAGTTTGAGTGTTATTCATGCATCCAGTTGTGCATTCGTACTTGAAGTACTTGTCGACTTTGCTTGCTTCCTAGTTGACATGTATGGACTGTCTAGTTCTAGTCATTGTTGATCTGGTTCATTTGTTGGGTCATCATTTTTGGCAGTTCTTGTTTCATTTCATTTTTAATTTGCACCTGTGTTGAATCTAGCTTGGAGCTCGGGTTTGACCTTGTGCTGATATTATGACATTATTTTTATTGCACTTGAGTTGAACCCGGCATTTTGGGTTTAACCAGTGCTCACCTATCCCTGTAATTTTATCAAGTGTATATATATCTGTGTGCACGGCCTTATGGCATATACAGTGATACACTGTGCATGTCACAAGTTGTTCGTGTATGATGAATTCGAATTAAATGATGACGAACAACCCAAATAACCGAGGCAAATATTATTTTCAAAATTCACATTTTATTTTATACTACAAAAATATTTCCTTTTCAATTTTACTGTGTCAATATTTATTTTTGCAGATTGCTCAGATGCTGGATTCAATCTGGAATAAAGTTGTAGATAAATTACGAGTGAATGAGCGATATGTGGTGAGGTGTATTTGTAAATGATAAATTGTGATTTAATTGAATTTGTATTGTAATCAAAATTGTATATGTATAGTGAGAGCTTGAATTTGTACTATTCAATACTGTAATAACTATTTGTTTGAATAAAATATCCGTTTGAATTTAAATACTGTGTTATTTATTTTATTCACCGAATATTTATTTAATTATGTGAAAAATAATATAGTACATTAACAAATACATTTAAATGAATATGTATATATATATTTATTATCTTCAAACAAAAATCATGTAGTCACATATTCAACATGAATCATATTATAGGACCGACTTCTTTTAATGATTTACTTACAGTTGACGAAGTTAGAAGTCAAACATTTAAAGAAGCTGCTGAGAAAAGAGGGCTTTTAGAAAACGATGATAGCATTAAAGAATGTTTGACCAAAGCCTCAAGTACAAAGACGCCAGTTTCTTTAAGAGCATTATTTGTTACTATCATGGTTTTCTGTAATCCATCAGGTGTGCAAAGATTAGGGATGAGTTTTTCGATCATATGGTAGAAGATTACGGAAATTCAAGTATTACTAACCAAATGATTCTAGCAAATCGTCTTTTGAAAAATTTAGACATGATACTTCTCCAATACAATAAAAGCACAACGGATTATGATTTTCCAAATATCTCAAGATCATATGATTGTGATGAATGTGATAAAATTTCAGAGCTAATAGAAGAAGAGTTAGGGATTCCTATTTCCGTGGATGATTTACGAGCTATTGAAAAATTAAATGAGGAACAATTGAAGGCCTACAATACAATTATGAATGCAATTGTAAAAAAGGAAAAATGTTTGTTTTTTATAGATAGTCCTGGAGGGACAGAAAAAACATAATTATACCGTGCTATTCTGTCAACGGTTAGAAAAGATGGTGGTATTGCAATTGCAACAGCTACATCTGGTATCGTTGCAACTATACTACCTGGTGGAAGAACTGCACATTCAAGATTTAAACTTCCATTACAACCAAAACCGACAACAACATGCTCAATAAGCAAACAGTCAAAATTAGCAAAACTTTTAAAACAATCCACCATTCTTATGTGGGATGAAGCTACAATGGTACATCGTTATGCTTTTGAGGCATTTGATAGAACTATGAGAGATATAATGGATGTAGATGAACCATTTAGAGGTAAAATCATTATTATGGGAGGAAATTTTCGACAAGTATTGATAGTTGTGCCTAAAGCTACAAGAAATGAAGCGATTAATGCATGCATCGTTAAATCAATTTTATGGAAAAAAATTAAAATTTTGCATTTAAAGAAAAACATGCGAGCAGTAAATGTTATCGCATATTCAAAATTTCTAATTCAAATTGAAGATGGTACCGAACCTTCAACCAATGAAGAAATGATTCAACTACCAACAAATATGGTCATAACATCAAAAAATGATGTTAACCCACTGTCAAAGTTGATAGATACAATTTTTCCCAACTTATCAAAAAATGCATTCGACAAAGAGTACATAGATAATAGAGCATTAATTACGCCACTAAATGAATATGTCGACAAGCTTAATGAACATGTACTCAATATATTTCCTGGAAATGAAATCATTTACTATTCATATGATGTAGTAGAAGACGATGCTTGCAATTTATACCAACAAGAATTTCTAAACTCAATCACTTCTGGTGGGCTACCTTGACATTGTTTAAGATTGAAGCTTGGAGCACCGATAATGTTGTTAAGAAATTTGAATCCGAAAATTGGATTATGCAATGGAACGAGGCTTATATGTAAACAACTCAATAAAAATTGCATTGATGCTGAAATCATCACTGGACATTATGTTGGTACTAGAGTTTTCATTCCAAGAATCCTATTAAAGCCACCTGAAAATTTGAATTTACTATTTGTGTTAATACGGAAACATTTTTCAATTCGTTTGTGTTTTTCCTTCACTCTAAATAAGGCACAAGGGCAAATGATAAAAAATACCGGTATTTCCACCTGAGCATGTATTGGTCATGGACAACTATATATGGCACTTTGACAAGGAGTTTCAAGCACTAATACCAAGGTGTTGGTAGAAAAGGAACATGTTGTTGGACGAACCAAAACTTTCACTAAAAATGTTGTCTACAAAGAAGTTTTACTTACTGGCTAGGAATAAAGGTACTTAATTTGATCTTCATCTACATACATTATCAACTTTCCAAGGTACATCCTCGCTGTATTTACCTCTTCTTTTATGCTACCAACAGGTGAATCTATAGTATATGGAATAGAGAAATTTCATTTAAACACTTCCACCGCTTCTAGGATTATCTGCGCCTTTTGAATCTATAGTATATGCAATGGAGAAGTTGTGGACATGTCATCAACTTTCCTTTCTGATTACAGTAAAAGGTTCATTCATGATTATAGTAAAATGTTTTATCTTCATTGTTTTAGATACTCTTATGGGGACCTTATTGAATTTTATCATTAATTGCTTCCTATATTGGATCCTCTAAACATGTGTTTCCAAAAAAGTTTAATAGAGATAATATATTTTAAGAAATTACTGTAGTAACTTCATTAATAGCAACCAATTATTGAGTTGCCTAGCAGAATTTTAAAATAGTGAAAAACCCCTAAATTGCTGAGTTACCCCATGTCGCAAAAAAATCCAAAATTACTCTCCCACACGGTGGCACCACTTGGTACCTTCAGGGCACCATGCAAATCCAATTCAAATTTTATTTGCCATCATTTTTTTCCAATGCTACCATTTCAAAATATTTTTAGTTTAAGATACTAGGAGTGAATTTTTTACCGTGGTGATATTTTTCGATTTGCAAAAAGTAATTATTCTTAGAAACTATATATTGAGATTCATGGACTATGTGTTTTGCAGTGAAACTATACATTTATTTGCCCTCAAATCTTGCTACCAAATGTTTAAAAGTTATTTAAATGTAAATTCATGCACTAATACAAGGAACCTTGAAACCAAATTAATAAAAACTTGGGAATAGTTTGTCATTTAACAGTAGCCCATTATCTTCCACAATTAACATGTCTAGGCTTTTATCCGATGATGATTTGTTACTTATTAAACAGATATATTAGCTTAAACCAAAATTAAAAGAGGAATTCACACAATTCACATCGTTTTGTTACTTATTTTGTACTACCAGAGGTAACTAATGACGATCATACTCAATATTGTGATAACAAACCTAACAGTGGGGTTATCTGTGCATGCTAAAGTTATTATTTCTCAATATTTTACTGGAATCAATATGGAAGCTAATAGACTTACAGATGGCTACAGTGAGTTTATAAACAGATATATTAGCTTAAACCTATATATTTAGTTTATAGACACTCTTTGGGTACAAATAAGTATTTCAGCTAATGGTTACTACTGTTAAGGTGTACATTTGATTTAAGATTATTCCCAACATGACGATGACCGGTATATGAATTAACAATAAACCTTTTTAACATTACTGATTTGTATATACACTTATTTACCTTTTGTGGCAGTTTTAGTACAGTAAACCACCATTAAACTGATAATCTTCTTTGTATTCCTCCCATATTGTTATGTTACTTATTTCGCAGCATCAACTTTACATGATGATAAGCATATGCATACTTCTGATGACAAAACTGACAGTGCGCTAATATTTTATGCTTCAGTTAAAATTTATGAATATGTTAGTTGATTCATCATGGAAGCTAACAGAATGACATATTGATAATTAATACAACAACGCATATCAACCCTTGCTTTATTTGCCTAATAAACACCTGTAGTATAGTACGGTTTGTCATTCAGTACACTGAAAATGCATTCAATTTGACTGTTAAGATAATAGTGCCGAAACAATCCGTAGAGCTTTGAATCTTGGTGTCAATGTTAAGATGATCACTAGTAAGTTGCCCTATCATATTACAACCGATTTTTAGCTTCGTTAATTGATGATATACATGTACATGCTTCAATTCTTTTTAGGTGATCAGCTTGCTATTTGCTAAGGAAATTAGCCGAAGACTTTGAATGGGAACTAACATGTATCCTTCCTCTTCTTTGCTTGGACTAAATAAAGATGCATCAATTACTTCTCTTCCTATTGATGAATTGATCTAAAAAGCTGATGAGTTTGTTGGAGTTTTCCCAGGTGAGTGTTGCGCACCTGATCTCATCAGGCTATCAGAGCAGGGTGACATTACTAAGAGGATGACTGCCATTGAAGAGATGGCTGGTATGGATGTGCACTACAGTGATAAGACTAGAACTTTAACTTTGAATAAGTTGAGTGTTGACAAGAACTTGATCGAGGTGTTTGCAAAGGGTGTCGATAAGGATTATGTTATGTTGTTGGCTGCTATGGCTTCTAGGACTGAGAACCAGGATGTTATCGATACATGTATGGTTGGTATGCTTGCTGACCCTAAAGAGGTATGATTTTTGTGTATAATTACAAAAATTAATTTATCAAATTTTCAACATTTTTTTTAAAATTCAATATTTGTTTCTTTGGCTAGAGCAGGTATTAGGGAAGTTCACTTCCTTCCATTCAACCCTGTCGATAAAAGGACCGCTTTAACCTACATTGATTTCGAAGGAAACTAGCATCGTGTTAGTAAAGGTGCTCCTGAGCAGGTTTGGCTTTAGTTCCGTATAAACTATTTATAAACACCATAATTCATATGCTTAAAACTAAATTTGCTGTTGGCCTGTAGGTTGTAGAGCTTTGCAAGTGCAAGGAAGATGTTAAAGAAAAGGTTCATTCAATAATGGAGAAGTATGCTGAACGTGTCTGCGATCATTGGCTGTAGCTAGACAAGAGGTCTTTGAAAAGAGCAAGGACAGTCCAGGGGGACAATGGAAATTTGTTGGGCTGTTGCCACTTTTTGGTCCACCAAGGCATGATAGTGCCGAAACAATCTGTAGAGCTTTGAATCTTGGTGTCAATGCTAAGATGATCACTAGTAAATTGCCCTATCATATTATAACCGATTTCTAGCTTCATTATTTGATGATGTACATGTACATGCTTCAATTCTTTTTAGGTGATCAGCTTGCTATTTGCTAAGGAAACTGGCCGAAGACTTGGAACTGTAACTAACATGTATCTTGGACAAAATAAAGATGCATCAATTGCTTCTCTTTCTGTTGATGAATTAATCGAAAAAGATGATGGATTTGCTAGAGTTTTCCCAGGTGAGTGTTGCACACCTGATCATACTCTCAATGTATTTACAATTTATGAAGTTATGGTGTGTTTAATACGTGATGCATGTCATTTGAGCAGAGCACAAATATGAAATCGATAAGAAGTTGCAGGAACCGAAGCACATCTGCAGTATGACTGGAGATGGTATTAATGATGCCCCAGCTTTAAAGAAAGCTGATATTGGAATCGCAATCGATGATGCTACTGATGGTGCTAGGAGTGCCTCTGATATTGTGCTCACGGAACCTAGTGTTGATAGAAATAGTGACAAGAAGAAAAGAACGTTGAAATGCGGTAACAAGTATGCTCTTGAACTGACACATTATATTGTCTTTTTTTATATCATAGATTTGAGAAGAAAATACAAAATTCAGTAAAACAAGTAAACAGAAACTACTGTTAGAATAAGTAAATGGAAAGCAGCTTTGCTGATAAAGCCAGTGTTGTACCGTTCCAGTCTTCAAGCAACCATCTTCTGCTAATATATTGTAACAATGATAGGAAGATTTTAAGTTGGCAATTGTTGGATTTACTAATTATAAGCTTAGAAAGTTAGAAGCATTAACCAATGAAATATACAAAGCATGAAGCTTTACATGTTGTTGTGTGTAAACTGTAGAGTGAGAATTTGAATCATGGAGATTTTAAGATTTAATAATGTTGCATGATTTTAAGTATCATGTTGCACATTCCATTTGGAACAATAAACCTGTAACTATAATTTAGCTTGAATGGTAAGATTATAATATGGATTTATGTTTTATTGAATTTTTTATTTATTTATAGGAATGTAAACAAAAATGTGTTCATGCTTGGAAGGTGAAATGATGGGTTCTTACTAATGAAGCTGAGGATGCTGTCAAGGTCAAGCTATCAGGATTGTACGACGTGGTGAAGCATTCGAATAGGTAGGAAGATTATGTTAATATATATATTTCACTTTCCCTTTGGTGGGATGCCAATTATCTATTTGTAATAGACTTTATAACACTGTTTTCATGTACGAAACCAAAGAATTTTTACACATTGAAACCTGGGACTACAGCTCAACGAGGCATAGTCATTGGGGTAATTATCTAATTAAAATATTATTTGGTAACCTACATACAAATGGACTAATATATTACTCTATCTTTTCAGGCTGATTCAAAAAGGCTGTTGGTAAGCAAAATATCCATGGAAGAACTTCGAAAAGGAAAAGGAAATAGGCATGGAGACAATTGACCACAATGGAAGATCACTTCTTTCAGCAACATCTTCACATTGCCCTCTATCATCTCCTTTATTTCCCTATACACAATCTGTGTTTTAATTACTGTTTGCTTTGTTTTCTGTAAAAAAAAATGACAGTTTGCTTTTTTTACTTAGATTTACGTTTGTAAAACCCCACATGTTTGATTTTATATCAACATTTGTCCATACAAACAATGCTTTGTAAACAAATTATGTTGTTACCTGTTTAAAATTTGTCCATTTGAATCAACCTTCAGCGAGCTACAATTCAATCTGTTGGTCATCACAATGAACTATTTTTCACCTCATTGAATACTTAAACTTTACAAACTTTTACTTGAAATATAATTGTACACGCTGACTTTTTTTAATTCTTACCATATGTACGTAACATGACTGTTACTAATATGTTTTAATTTATCAAATAAATGAATAAATACTGTGCTAATAATATGTATACCGTCCACTTTTTCTTCTCTACCTTTGCTGAAGCGGAACCGCATTCCAGTACATGGTAATAGTTTTAACTTAGTTAGGTCAAACTATTAATTTATATTCCGGGAATTTTTTTTTTTTTTTCCTTCTCGCTAATTCAATTTTCCATGTTCATTTTATACGTGAGGTGACAATATTTTAAGATAATAAACAAGAGTAATGAAACATGAGAAAAACAATGGTTTTATATTTTATACTATTCTTTTGCAAATAACATCTACTTAAAAGACTCATATAGTACAAGTGCAGTACTTCAACATACTAGAATAGTACGATATTTTACACCGTTTGTACGAGTATAAATTGTAGTACAACACGTAAACTAGAATAGCATAATATTTTAATTTGTCTGTTCATGATCATTATATAGTAAAGGCTGTCAATATTTACTCCTAATAAACCAAAGAACTAACCTGTACTGCTTCGTGACATTTTCCCATATCAACATATAAATACCTAACACGTTGAACCAAGCATAACCACCTAAGTTGACGTATAGTGTAGCATAGTTAGAGAATGAATGATGGAGAATGGTTCTTACGTTACTTATACCAAAATATTCCTACACACATAAAGGCAGTCCAAAAATTTATTCATTCAATTCCATCAAATCTTCGATTACAATCCAATTAGATAATTAGTACAAAAGTGCGGGAAATAATAAATAACTTACTACCATATGACATTATGACCTTATGTGACAACTTCCACATCAATGTTGTCAAGCAATTCCCGTGTCCGTAGCACGGGCCACACATTCCTATTTATGAAGTAGAACTGGGGCTATAGTGAAGGTACATAATAATATGCTACTTATTAGATAACAAGATTGGACTTTTGTACTTCCAAATATTATTTTAGCGTGGATTAAAGCATAACATATGCATAATATGCCTTATGACAAGTTCAATTGATTTTATGCTTGAAATAGATTTTTCTGTGATATACAATTTTCTGTAATTACTATTCAACTCTACCACCATACTATACCTTTTTAAGAACTATATTTAAATGAAAACCACCCTTCGTTATTTGAAAGCAGACACTATCACAAATTCTCCTAAGTTAAATATGACAGTAGTGGATTTAGACATGGTTTTGTTTCTCCTTTTTGCTTAATTTAAATGAAAACTACGCATCTAACTCATAAATATATTAATTGTCTACTTATAGTTCTCCTAATTGTTTACCTTTTATGTGACAACAACCATTTATATTTACTCTACACCTCATACAAATGTGTTGTTGAATTAATGCATGACATTGTGATTAGAGCAGGCCCATCCGGGCGTGCATAAACACTCGTATATATAGTGAGAGCTCAAATTTGTACTATTCAAAATTTTAATAAATATTTGTTTAAATAAAATATTTGTTTGAATTTAAATTATGTGTTATTTATTTTATTCAACAAATATTTATTTAGTTATGTGAAAAGTAAAATAGTACGTTAACAAATACATTTAAATGTATATATATATGTTTATTATCGTCAAACAAAAATCATATACTAGCATATTCAACAATCTCCCCTTTTTTATGATAACAAACATATATATAAGATTTTGAATTTGTTAAATGTTTTTGATCATTCAATTTGCTCCCCATATTTGAATGCTCCCTCTCTACAACAAAGCTTCCCCTTTATATATGCATGAAAATGAATAAAAGAATGAAAATGGATCTTGATGTAAATAAATGAAATATTTGACCTTTATTTATCAAAATCTTAACTTTTCTCTCCCCTTTTGTTATCAGCAAAAGAGGAATAGTGTTAGAAAAATAAGAGATAAAGTGATAGACATTAATACAATATTAATACTCAATCAAGTATAAATATTAAATTTCAATAAAAAATCAAACAAAAATCATAAATACTCTATTAGACGCATATTCCACTTTAGAATGATAGGGATGATATCATCGTATAAAACCATATAGTTATGTCTATTTGTGGTATATTTTTATCAGGAAGTTGAATATCTACTAACCATGCATAACCGTTAGGACTTTTAAATGAGATTTGTAGTATTCCAAATTTTTATAAAAAAATGAATTCAAGTATCTTCTAACCACGCAAAACCCTGAGGACTTTTAAATGGGATTAGAATCAACTTGTCTATTTAATCAATCAATTTTGATATGTGTTCCATACATGCATAACTGTAAGGGCTTTTAAATGAGCATGAAAGTACATAATCAAAAATTCCAAGTAATTCACCCATGTGTAACCGTGAGGACTTTAAACGAGAGTGAATACTTTAGATGTTTTTATTTCTTAAAAAATATAATAAAATGAAAAACGAATGATTTTCTATTTAAAATACCCCATATTGACATACTATATTGGATTTTAATGAGTGATGGTCGATAGAAATATGATAGCAATATAGATGGTCAAGGAATTTTTACCAAACAAAAGTTTTTATAACTCCTGTTTAAATTTATAAAGAAATTTACTAATTATACCGTCTCAAGTTATAATATATGATTAATATCAACACTCATCACTTTTTCAATCACTATTTATCTTTTCGATAATCAGTAGGAGTCAGATTAGTTAATGTAGTCATTTAAAATCCAAAAATAATTATAAGATCATATTTTCCAAAATGACTAATCTGAAATAAGGTCAACAAAAATGATTTTATGGAAGGGGTTTTATAAAAGAAAAATGTCTGCTAATTGAAAATTATTTGAAATGGAAAATATCCAGATTTTTTCTTTGAAAAATGCGATGCAACTAATGAATGTCTCAACATAAATCATGTTCCACCAGTAATTTTTCTATCAACTATATTACCAGTGTAGTCTGCATCTGAATGTTTCAAGACTTAAGATTATCATTAATTGAATGTTATAGACCAGACTGTGAAGTGTGCAACAAATACCTTAAAATCATCTTTTTAAAAGCTTTTAAACGAAATTGAATTGAAGCCATACAAATAAACAAAAATGAACATAGTATCAGATCCAGAAAATAAATATATCCACTTGTATCATGAGTAATCAACAATCAATAAAACAACATCATTAGTTCAAACAAATTTATATGAACTAGTCCAAAGATTAATATGTACTTATAGTGTTCTCGGCATTAAAATATAATTGGCCAACAATTTTGAAAAAGTCATAATCAAAATCATCATTTATTTCCTTATCACATAACTGGCTGATTAGATTACAGTGCAGATTTTCACATTAAATATATCGTTCAAAATAAATATACCATTACCTTTTTTTACCATTATGATAATTTTCGTTATTGTCCATTGTGATTTTGTCGCCTTTATACTAGGCTAAGGAACTTTGATTTGTCGCCCGTTGTGTGTCTGGAACTGCCAGAATCCAGATAACACTATTGTTGTTCCTCAGCCTGCTATCACACCTACACGATAAAAGATTTTTGTGACCTATTTGATTTTATAGGTCCATGGTTGTTACTGGCAAAATATTTTGAAAAGTTAGTTTGTGGAGACCCAAAACTATTTATATATGTTACTTTCGGCACCCAGATTTGTTTAACTTTGAGGGATTTTATACTCGTGCCTTTTGGAACCCAAATTGGAATGATTTTCTCATGTTTGGGTCTCACACTTTTCCCTTAACAGTATTATTAGTTGTTTGTTCATATTTTGAAACTTTTGCAAATCCAAATGCATTCCTTTTATTCTTGAAGAGTTGATTTTCTAAGAGTCTATTAAATGATTTATGTCTAGTGAAAAATTGTCGAGTAACCAACTCAAGTTTATTAACTTCGGATTTTAAAAGTTTATTTTCATTTATTAACTTCGAAAAACAACTAATGGTACACTCTCTCTTTTCAAATTTTTTCATTTTCTAGTCCATATTTTCATTTTTTGAGCTCTCTAATTTTACTTTCAATTTCCAGCATCTCAGATTCAAAGAGTTGGAGTTTTTTAAATTCAAATTTTTCAAAATCCTTTATTTTTTCAATCTCCTTTTCAAACTCGTGATTTAATTGAATAGTTTCAGATTTGCTCAAAATCAAATTTTCTTTTTCAAGGGTTTTGAAATTTTTGTTGATCTCATTTAAATTCTTTTCAAAAATCGCACATTTCGAAATTTCTGACTTCTTAAAGCTATCCAACTCTTTGTGCAAAATTTTGTTTTTACAAATTAACTAAGTTTTTTTTCTCTTGAATCAAAATTTTGTTTTCTAACTTTTGAAAGTTTTCATGAAGACGGGCAAATTCTTTTTCATGATTCAAACACCTTTTGCAATTAGAACTTTTATTTTTCTTAATATTTTTAAGCTCATTTTCCAAATCATTATTTTTCTGATGAAGTTTAGCTTGTTTCCTTTCCAACTTATTAATATCAACTCAAAAGCTTTATTATTTTAAGTTACTTTTTGGCACATGAGGACTATATCATTGATTGGAAAATCACTTATCTCATCGGTTATTGAACCTTCATCACTGCTGCATTTTGCCAGTCCTGTCAAGCACGTTTCTGAATTGATAATGGGGGACCTCTCACGGTTATTAACTTGTGCACCATATATTGTATCAATTGTATTCCATATTTCCTGTGCATTTTTACAATGAGAAATAAAGTTAAAATTATCTTGATTAATATAAGAATGTAGAATATGCATAGCAGGAGCATTAATCGAAGTAATTTTCTCGTCTGTTATATCACACTCATTTTCAATAATATCCCAACATTTCACATTAATATATTTGAATAATATTACATTTTTAATTTCCAATTCAAAAAATCTTTTCCATCAAAAACAGGCGGAATAATGTTGGACCGACCCTCACCAAAAGCATTACTAAAAGAAGCCATTTTAAAAAAAATTCAAATTTGTAAGATAAAAATTGGTTTTTGAAAAATCAAAATTTTAAAACAAAATGGTTCATAGCTCTTATATCACTTGTAGGATCGATTTCACCCTAGAGGGGGTGAATAAGGTGATACTATTAATTATAAAAATTTATTGCAGAAGTATATAAAATAATTTCAACACAGATATAACAGCACAAATAATAGCAGAATAATAAAAGCAGAAAATAGAACACACAAATTTACCCACCTTCGGCAAAACCCTGCCTATGTGCTGCCCCCAAGGTTTCAACTAGAAATTAAGTAGTTAGGCGCTTACACACGTAAATTCGCGACATCTGCTATCGACTAACCTAACTCTACGCTTAAACTCTGTCACAACTCAGCCACTGAGTTGCAAACTCTCAAACCACACCATCGTAGTTCATCCCCTAATCACACGACTAGACTTTACAAATGTTTGAAAGTAAATTACAAATAAAAACAATTAAAAATAACACAAAACCCTAATTTTAACCTATAGCCCAAATTAGAGGAAAAATCGGCCCAAATGTAAAATTGAAAAGAAACCCCCTTTTTATTTATTATCGGTCGTAATTCCTTATTCGTTTGTGACAATGGCTGTATCTTTTCTCATCTTCGTTCCTCTTTTCCTATGCTCGAAAATTAGGGCTTTTGTAAAATTGAACCGCCGCCTGTATCTTGATCAATCGTAGTGATTATCTCCTCTGTTTGGCTTGGACAATTGATCCTCTAGCTGTGATTATTTCGGCCGATTCAGTTTGATCGAGTTCGAACTGAATTTGGTATGTATTTTATGCTTTTTTCTTTGTAGATTAGCTTACTTGAACTCGATGCTTTTTCTACGTTGATGATGAATGGGTTAAATAGGGTTCGATCCCCTATAATTTCGTTTATTTGATAATTTTCTTCGGCCACTTGATTATGTTTGAGCGACTGTGATTTCCTTAGACTTGTTCGATTCGTATATTATTGATTGCTTGGTTATCACGGCTTTGATTCACTTTTACAATGTTTTCCTTGCTCGCCACAATTCTGAATTTCTGGCATTTGAAACTGACTTTACTTACTTGGCCACCACAGCTTTATTTCGTTTGAAATTGCTTTTCCATGATTTTTGAATTGCAGTTATCTTTGAGTTGGTTTATTCGTTTTCATCATATTATTTATTGACTTCGGCATTGCATTGTTCAATGTGAAACATTGACTTTGAATCTTTTTTGGTTTTTGTAAAACCTACTGCTGACTTCGGTTACTTTAATTACGTAATGATATTTAAAACACCCCTGTCTTTGTTCGAAACTGCTGCTTGACTTGGGTTAAATAGGGTATGATCCCCTATAATTTCGTTCGTCTGATAATTTTCTTCCACCACTTGGTTATGTTTGCATGATTGTGATTTCTTTAGACTTGTTCAATTCGTATATTATTGATTGCTTGGTTATCATAGCTTTAATTCGCTTTGACAATGTTTTCCTTGCTCGCCAAAGTTTTGAATTTCTGGCATTTGAACTTGACTTTACTTCCTTGGCCACCACAGTTTGATTTGGTTTAAAACTGTTGTTTCATGATTTTTGGACTACAGTTGTCTTTGACTTAGTTTGTTCATTTTCATCATATTATTTATTGACTTCGGCATTGCATTGTTCAATTTGAAATTTGACTTTGAATACATTTTAGTTTTTATAAAACCTGCAGCTAACTTCAGTTAATTTGATTATGGGATGATATCTAAAACACCCTTGTCTTTGTTCGAAATTGCTACTTGATTTGGTTCCACTGTCGTGTGCTTCAATATGCATTGCTCGGTTCAATTTTGCTCTGTGACTTGAATACTCTGTTACTTGTGCACTGGCGAAGCTCTATTTGTCTTCATGTATATTGGTTTGTCATCTATTTTTGTGTTTGATTTGAACCATTGATCGTGCAGTCGTGTAGATATGCTTTCCTGGTGCACTTGCTCATTTGAGCTTATATATGCACTGTGGACTTCGTAGCATGGTCCGAATTGTGGCCTTGCTTTTATATGGTTTTGTTGTATTCACATCTTTGTACCTTTTCTTGAGTCTAGTTCCAATGTGTATGCACACATGTCTGTTGCATCACTTGTTGTTAGTGAATTCATGTCTCATTGTGTTCATTATGTAGTGAGTTGCCTGTACATGCCTCTTTGAACTTATGTTGATTTGGAGCTTCATCATTTCGTTGCTCCTTGGTGTTCTGGCCTATCATTCTTGTATCCGGTCTGCTGGCATTCATTTTAGTATATATAGTCTTTTTTTGGTTTCCAGGTCTAGTTGCTTCATTCTTGTCACTTCAAATCCGAGTGTTATTTATGTATGTATATTGATCATGCTGAAATTTGTGGCCTTGGTTTCACTTGAGAATCATTTGCATTTTGAATTGCACCTGAGTTGAATCCAGCATATAGCTCGGGTTTGATCTTGTGCTGATATCATGACTTTATTAGTATTTCACTTGAGGTGAAACCGGCTTTTGATTGGGTTTGACCTTGTGCTCACTTATCCTTGTAATTTTATCAAGTGTACATTGGTGTGCACGACCTTGTGACATATACAGTGATACACTGTGCATGTCACAAGCTGTTCGTGTATGATGAATTCAAATTTAAACGATGACAAACAATCCAAATAACTGAGGCATATAATATTTTCAAAATACATTTTATTTTTTACTGCAAAATATTTTCTTTTCAATTTTACCGGTTTGTGTTTATTTTGCAGATTGCTCACATGCTGGATTCAATCTGGAATGGAATTAAAGTTGAATACAAGTGAATGAGTGATATGTAGTGAGGTGCTAATGTAAATGAAAATTGTGATGCAGTCAAATTTGTATTGTAATTGAAAATAGTGTGTGTGTGTGTGTGTATATATATAGTTAGAGCTCAAATTTGTACTATTCAAAATTGTAATAAATATTTGTTTGAATAAAATATTTGTTTGAATTTAATTTTTGTGTTATTTATTTTATTCAGCAAATATTTATTTAATTATGTGAAAAATAAAATAGTAAATTAACAAATACATTTAAACGAATATATATACATTTATTATCATCAAACAAAAATCATATGCTAGCATATTCAACACATATATTTCATAAAAGAAACAATTATAAATATATCCTTTTGTTAGTTCTTTTGTTTAGGTCCTTAGCGACTTCCTTATCCTTATTTATACATTTATTTACTATGTACGATAAATGTGTACTTTCTGTTTTATCATACTTCATTTCTTTTCTTCTTACCATAATGTGAAATGAGCACAATAAGAGGTCATTTTATTCATAAGAAAATTAATAACTATCTTAAAATGGTTATACTGTGAATAAAAAGAGTATCAAAAAATAATAATAACTTGAGTGACTTTAACTTTTGAAGCAATATTTTCCGTATGATACTCATTTATGTTTATTTTACTTTGACTTTATGTAATCAAGCAATATAAAGTGTATTTGTTTCTCCTTACCATTTTGATAATTTACTTTTCTTTCTCAGTAAAGAACTCCTTAAAATTGGTTATCCTACAGATACCACATCCTTGAAAACATTTGAAATATTTTACTATGATCTTTTGACTCTTGCTTTTGAATTATCCCACCTCTAAATGTTCTTCATAACATTATAAGAGCATTCAACCGTAATATGAGAGGGTGTGACCATCCTAATTGCAAGTGCTAAATCCATGAAGTTAAGAACAAACAACATGTTCTCTTAATAATCCTTAGAGTTAGTCTCAAACAATATGAGAACATTAAAATTATAGATACTTTGGTCAAATTAGTTGAAAACTGAACAAAAATTAAAGATTGACCATATATGCTCATATCCAAATATCAGCCATAGTAAATTCAAATAATTGGCAAGTCTCTTCTTAAGATACCAAGCACAACATTAATATCAAGTCCTTGGACATTAATATTAACTATATATGGTACTCTTGTTGTAATGATCAAACATCGACAATAAATTCAATTCAAATAACAATCTTCCTTTGGGCCGATTAGTTATTCGTTTGTAAAACCTTATAATTTTCACATATTTATGATCACACATGTGTGAGTTATTCGACCAAATATTAGTTTTCTTTTGGGTCGGCTAACATCTGCATGAATAAATATACACGAATACCAAACATTTTCATGAACGACTAAAATAAGAGAGGTTACTTGGTGACATATGATTTCAATTAGCTCACTTAGAATGTAGGATATTTATAACTACTTTGCAAAGAAATGCCAAAAATATATTTGAATTTATTTTTTAGTGTATGTACAATATTTTGAGTACCATAAAACACTCCGAAAAGTACTTTAAGTCTATATGAGACTTGAAATACTCAAAATTATAACTGGCATAACATGTTTTAATCTTAGCTATTATAATCTTTTACTTTAAGTATGTAGTTACATTCATGACATTTCCTAAATAAATTGGTACAAAGCATTATAAATAAAATACACAACAAATGTTATGGATGAACGCAACAATTAAACGCCACATAAAATTATAGACAAATGAAAAAGTAAATGGCATACTAAATAACATGAATGAATGTAGTAGCTATGATGTATATTCGAACCATAATATAGCTATACATAATACTACTATATCACTTTATCTTTAGTTTATTATTTGAATACTTAATTAAGGTCGGTAACCATGCATTTTGACAAAATATGAAACTTCTACTCCTTTTAATTTATGATAAGCAAAACATAAAAGCGCATGTTTTCAACGAGCATAGGTCAAACATATTAAATATCTGTAATTATCAAACATAAATGCATCAAATAATAAACCATATGCCTTTTCTTATTCTAAATACAAACATGTTGCATCATTAAATTAATTGTAACTGGCGCATTTAGCAGATTTGTGATGACAAATTAATTCATTTATTACCATAACAACAACATTTAATGCATTTATGATAAAAATAAATGCAATTGACCATTATGTAGTCCAAAATGTAAATTAGTATTATTTTAGAATTTACTTCAAAAAATATTACTGTACAGATCAGATCATAATGTATTCCTCATATTAAATTTTACAACGTATTTACAAAATATAAAATAATAAACATAAGGATGATTTAACCAACATAAATTCTTTTCAAAATTTAGAAGAATTTAGATTATTTTCCATAATTTTATGATTTCAAAATTCTAAATTATTTCATAAATAACTTACAAATCATTTAGATATATATTTCCACACCAAAACAGTTTTACAAACCAGCCTTTCAATTTACAATGTATAAAATTGGTACTAAACCAAATCCAAAATCATTACATAATATTCCTTGATATATAGATCAAGTTGATCTGAAACTTAATTCGAATGTAATGACTTCTAAATGAAGTTTAATTCAAAACTTATTCATAATAAAAAAAACTATAAAAGTTTCTCAATGAAATCTATAATGGGTGGCTTTGATACGACCTGTTAGGATTTCAATATACTTTAGGATTGATTAATCATGAAACACTAAATCTGAAATATGACCCATACTGATTTGATTAAGAAGAAATCGGAGGAAGGTAAATAAATCAATGAAAGTCATACCTGAATTCATAGTTGCTGATTGAAAGAGAATAAGAATTGGTTTGACTTTCCCAATAGACACAAACCCTAGATATGAATTATTTTCATAGGAGAGATTAGGAAAATAATAAGAGCTTATGTAATTTGAGGACCATAATTGTAACGACTCAGATTTTTGACACCTGTTATTGAGGTAATTAACCGATTTTAATTATCGGAATATAAATTTTATAAGTCGAATAGGTAAATTTTCTGATATTTAAAATGTCTGAACCCATAAATTGATTAAACCTATATTAATTTTAAATTTTAAATTTTAAATTTTAAATTTCTATATATGATAAATTTTATAAATAAATGTATATAAACTCCACCATTAGAATTTACAATAAAATATCTATATGCAAATATATACAAGCTTCATAGTGATGTTTAAAAATATATATAAGTTATATATGTGTATATGTTGTTTAGAAATATATATATAAGTTATATATGTGTATATATTGTTGGATCATAGGTTTTGATTCCTAACATAACAACAATTCACAAATCTACGACTACGACAGCATCCAGACTCAACGACTCAAAGTATGATTCATATAGTTTTATATTTTTTAAGAAGATTCATCATGTATGTATATAAAGTCTAATTAGTGCTTTGTTAAAATATCTCCTCAAGAATCATCATTCACATTCAAAAAACTTGCATGCATATTTTAAAATCAAGTTTTCAAAAAATGCTTGGAGCAGGGCTCAAACCCGGGTCACTAGTTTAGAAGGCAAGTGCTCTAACCAAATGAGCTATGGTAATTTTTGATTATCAACAAGATTCAGTCGACTGAACAAGTTATTCAGTCGACTGAATATCTATAAACTGCTTAGCCTACTAAACTTGTGTAAACAGTGCATATTACACAGATTTTACCAGGTCAGTCGACCGACCCAGGGGCTCAGTCGACTGACCCAGGGGCTCAGTCGACTGACCCAGAAAACTCTGTGCAACATGCACAGGTGCACAGAAATACGTTTTTAAATTTTAAATTAGTTTGAATATTCAGTCGACTGACCCTAAAGCCCAGTCGACTGAATTTCTATAACAGCCATATTTTTGAAAGGACGCGACTTTTGTGAAGAGTTGCGAACCTTTAACAAAAGATTCGGATGCAACACTTCGATCAAAACTCTTCACCAACAGTCGTAGCTTTCTAACACTTATAAATACAAACTCCAAACTCATTTCAAATCACTTAATCATAATCGATTTCTTTTATTCTTTGATCTAACTTTCTGAAATCTATTTACTATCATACTCTCAATTGTTCTGCATAAAAGCAATCTATACCTTTCTATTCTTCATATACTTCAAATATAAACATTTATACTCGAGGAGAAGATTATAGGAATGGTGTACTGCAAGTGACAAATCAATGTTTTTAGAACACATATTAGTCAAACTATTTTCTGTATTAGTTGAAGTCCAGTTCTGCTGCTTGGGCAAGTGAAGTCCTCTTCGGTTGTTGAGGCAAAATCTTGTTCTGATGCTCAGTCCCAGTTCGGCTGCTCAGGGGGTTGTATAGACCTGTTCCTTCGGGTTAAGTGAGGGTTGTTGTTTTAGTGAAATTCCAGAAGGAGCTAATACTGGACGTAGGACGGTGCTCCGAACCAGTATAAAAATCTCTAGTGTCATTTTACTATACTGCTTTTATGTTCCACGCTATTTATAGTATTACTATCATCACTATACTCGATATTATCATATATCCATATTACATGATCCACACTGCACTTTCATTTGGTATCAGAGCAAGGTCATCATATAACCGTAATACGGTTATCTGATAATCTAAAACCCTGGAATTCTATTGATCGTCACAACATCGTAGAATAATGACTTGAAAATGATCCAGTCAAAATACAACAAGCAAAATCCCTGTCAAAGCCACCAGTGAGGACTACAAAAAGGTACTTTCTGATTTACAAATTCAGGAAAAGATAATAATGAATTATTTAGTATAAGCAATAAGATTTCAAAGCTTAATTATATTATTTTAGAAAAGATGAAATCTGTTGAACTTGAAAATAAGAAATTGAAAAATGAGAAGTTAGATTTAGAAAATCAACTTTGTGTTTTAAAGAACAATTTTGAGGCTCTTAAAGATTTTTTAGATGAACAAAACACCATATTTGAAAAAGAAAGAGAAAATTTTTCAAAAGAAATTTTCGATTTGAAAAGACAAAATAATTTATTACAACCTTCTTTAGATAATTCAGAATCTCAAAATTTTCTTCTCATAAGTGAGAACCGTGCACTAAAAATTGAGAATTTTGAATTAAACAAGCAGATTGATATTTCAAAAAAAAGTAATATTCTTTTAAAAATAATGATTGTGACTTTAAATCTAAATTTGATAAACTTAACAATGAAGTCACAAAATTAAATAAAGGTTAAAACGATTTAAACATGATTTTATCTAGTTCTAGACCTTTACATGATAAAAGTGGTTTAGGATATAATAAAATAGATCGTACAAATAGCATACTTTCATTTGTTGATCGTAGAACACTAGATATGCTTTTATGTAAAGTAAAAATATTAGTGCTACTACTAAATTTCGAGTAAAATCGAAATCCAATTGTTATAGAAATTTAAATACTGCTATGACAAATAATGTTCTTATTCCTTTAGAAGTACAAAATCATTGACGTGAAATATGAATAAAAATTATCTAAGTATTTGGGTCCCCGTTAATTGAAAAAATAGAGAAAATACATTGATTACTATTTTGATATGGTAGTTAATAATGAAAATTATATTTATAAAGGCTCAACCACACCCAAATGGGTATGGTTTCCTAAAAATTAGGAAATTATAAGAACCTTGGGCATCGCATGCTTTAATTGTTAAATTTCTTTTGTGATACCTTACATTATAAGTAGTAGTTATTTTTTTTATTGTTCTATATTAAACACTTATGTAGAATATAATTTATGTCATCATATAAACTCTCCTTTTTGTCAATGACAAAGGGGGAGAAAGATATTGCTCTAATGCTATTTACAGGAATATATAGCATAGATTCAGGGGGAGAAATAAGTCAACAAAGCTTGTCGAAGATTCGTTCGTAACAAATGGAGTTGTCATCATCAAAAAGGGGGAAATTGTTGGATCATAGGTTTTGATTGCTGACATGAAACAACAATTCACGAATCTACGACTACGACTACGACAGCATCCGGACTCAACGACTCAAAATATGATTCATATAGTTTTATATTTTCTAAGAAGAGTCATCAAATATTTATGTAAAGTCTAGTTTAGTGCTTTGTTAAAATCTCTCCTCAAGAATCATCATTCACATTCAAATAAACTTGCATGCATATTTTAAAATCAAGTTTTCAAAAAATGCATGGAGCGGGGCTTGAACCCGGGTGACTAGTTTAAAAGGCAAGTGCTATAACCAAATGAGCTATGGCGATTTTTGATTATCAACAAGATTCAGTCGACTGAATATCTATAAACAGCCTAGCCTACTAAACTTGTGTAAACTGTGCATATCACACAGATTTTACCAGGTCAGTCGACTGACCCAAAGGCTCAGTCGACTGACCCAAAAAACTCTGTGCAACATGCACATGTGCAGAGAGATACGTTTTTAAATTTTAAATTAGTTTGAATATTTAGTCGACTGACCCTAAAGCCCAGTTGACTGAATTTCTATAACAACCATATTTTTGGAAGGACATGACTTTTGTAAAGAGTTGCGAACCTTTAACGAAAAGATTCGGATGCAACACTTCGATCAAAACTCTTCACCAATAGTCGTAGCTTTCTAACACTTATAAATACAAACTCCAAACTCATTTCATATCACTTTATCATAATCGATTTCTTTTATTCTTTGATCTAACTTTCTGAAATCTATTTGCTATCATACTTTCAATTATTCTGCATAAAAGCAATATTATACCTTTCTATTCTTTATATACTTTAAATATAAACATTTATACTCAAGGAGAAGATTATAGGAAGGGTGTACTACAAGTGGCAAATCAGTGTTATCAGAACACACATTAGTCAAACTATTTTCTGTATTAGTTGAAGTCATGTTCTGCTGCTCAGGCAAGTGAAGTCCTCTCCGGCTGTTGAGGCGAAATCCTGTTTCGCTGCTCAGGTCCCTATTCGGCTGCTCAGGGGTTGTATAGACCTGTTCCTCTGGGTTAAGTGTGGGTTGTTGTATTAGTGAAATTCCAGAAGGAGTCTAGGACTGGACGTAGGACGGAGCTCCGAACCAGTATAAAAATCTCTGGTGTTATTTTACTATACTGCTTTTATATTCCACATTATTTACAGTATTACTATCATCACTATACTCTGTATTATCATATATATCCACACTGCGCTTTCATATATGTTTATGAAAAATATTGTATATGTAAATAAATATATATATATATGAATGTATAAACTTCAGGGTAGCAAATTTCAAACTTATGTGAATATGTTTATGTAATTGTGATAGTGTATATGAAATAAATTATGCAAGAAGTACTTAACTTAGCATGTTAAATATATTTTAGTATGTAGTCAAAAACATGTACATATGGTCAAAACAAATATATATATATATATATATATATATATATATATATATATATATGAAGTATATATATGTGTAAGGAAACATCATGATGGTAAAATATATAGTCAAACACAAATTAAATCAAATCATTCACTCAATCTCGATGTTAACTAGAAATCAAGTCTACTAATTTTCAAATCAAGTCCAAAATTTTAAATCAAAATAAAAGGGAAGAAAATAATGAAATCAAAGAGGAAAAAAAAATTAAGTCCAGTACAAGTGAGCAACCTACAGCCTCTCTTTCAACTTGTCCCTCTTCTCCATAAATACCTCTGCCTGGTTATTCATTTATACATTCTAGCATATAAAGAAAAAAATAGAAAGAAAAGAAGGCTACCATTATAAAATTTACGTAACAAAGTACTCAAGCTCCAATAGTAAGTCGAACAAAAACAAGCAAAGCAGTGTGTCTCCTTTGCAAAGCCTGTGAGTAAAACTTTATTTTTTTTGTTTGCTGTAAACCATGTATGCCTATATATGCTAGGAAAATTTGAATGGAAACTTTTGGTTTTTGGTTAAGTATTCATGTGCAGTAGTATCTATGCTTATATATGTTTGTATATCATGTTGTATAACCTGTAAAACCTCAACAGCCTGTACATCTTCTTTCTTTTTGCTCTGTTATTTAAGAAAAAATTAGGATTCCTAAATTTCAAAAATCCTTACCTCACTTTCTAGTTAGTTTTAGGAGATGGTTCAAAAGAAAACCTGGTTATTTTCGAATGTAGTTTATTTTAAAAAAAAATTATTTGATATTATTAAGTATAAAAGAAGAAAACTATATTTTACAGTAAGAAATCCAAAGATGAACAAAACTCGAAAATCATACTTCAACCGCTTGCTTATATGAATATGATTGTTATTCAAAAAAATTATTTTTGAAATTTTTTTAGAGATTTTTAGTCAAGTATATAGTGAGAAATTTAGAGATGAACGATTTTGGGTCTACAACTAAATTTCAGCGAACCATTCGATTGTGTGGTCGGAGTTTTGGCTTAGAGGAAGCTTGGGGGTCGGGAAATTCATGAAAAATGAAGCAACGTTATAGGGGGTGTGGGTGTACCAAGCGAAGTCGAGCTAGGGTTTTTGGGGGATTAAGTGTGGCCTTGGGTTTGAGAGTGTTGGCGAAGAGTAGAGAAAGGGAGAAGCGTGCACATATAGGGGAAAATGTAGCAGGGGTGATGGCGAGTTGTTGGGCGGAATTTGGTGATGGATGGTGGTCGAGATTGGCAAGGCGAGACGTTTGTGTGTATAGTGGTGGTTCCAGCGTTTGGGTGGAAAGCTCGAATTTCGATCAAAGCTTTAGATCGTGTTTTAGGGGAGACAGTCGAGGTGCTGGGCCGTGGGCGATCGACGATGATGGCTGGTGTTGTGAATCGATGGTCGAGTTAGGTGTATACGTGCACGTGCACGTTCTCTTGTTCCAGATGATAGTAGGGAGGAAGGAAGGAATTGAAACTGTAGGAAGGAGAAAGGGTTGAGAGTTGGGCTGTGTATTTTTGTGTTTGGGCCGTAGAAAATCTGGGTGGGCTGGGCTTGTTTAAGAATAAAACGAGGATAGAGTGATTTAGGAAATGTTTGTATGTTAATAACCTTTCTATTTTGAAACATTTGCTCCTCATTTATGAAAGTTCTAATAGACAAGAAAGTTTTTATGTTGTAATCCCCTTACCTAACTTTATAATCTAAACTAATTTTATTAATTAATATGGAACTTAATTAATTATAATAATTAAACCGAATTATTTATTTAAAAGATTATTTGATTAAACCTTATGTTAATAAATAAATAATTAGATTCTCCTTTGACTTAATCCTATGTTAATTAATAAATAATCAGATTCTTAAATGTTTAGTAAATTTTAATTAACTAATAATAAATTGTTTTATGAATTCCCTAACTTGTCATTAATTTGGATAAACACATAAGTAGAAGCAGTTTAATTTAAGTTGATTAAATCCTAATTGTGAATTATTTAATATTAATTATTTATCGTTATATGTTTGGCTTTATTGCTCATGAATATCCATTTCAATTTTTCTTTGTCTATGCCATCAAGTAGCCAGACAAGTTTAAAAAGTTAGAGCAAATGTTGATACATTTTATTGGAAATAACTATATGTAACAATATTCATAAGTGAATATGGTCACACTGAATGTAAATTACTTATTGAAACAATTCGACCTTTAAAATTTTATCGATTTGAGTTAGAAGAGACATGGATCCGATATCAGCATTATACGGAACCACTTCGATTTTATAATCACTACAAACCCCTACGACTTTGATGATAGAGTACAATATGCTGGAATTTTATTGATTTAACAAATTCAGTTGTTTTAATAAGTATTTTATACATAGACTGTAACGACCCGATATTTTTAACCATTCGCATCCGCACATGTCGGACTTGAATTGTTCAAAATACCGCGTTGTAAATAAAATTTGGCAAATCTCAAAATATACAGTAAATAATTAATCACAGAATCACAGACACAGAATCAGAATACCCGCAGCGGAATTTAAAAATACTTAGTGGTTCATGAAGCCACTATAAATAGTCTCAACAAATACAATTTACAAAGTCTTCCATCCCAAATATAGTTTAAATCATCAAATAGAAAATTCAAAAATCCCAAAGTCTTGATTTCATAAATAAGATAACGGACAGAAAGAAGCCAGCAGCTTGAAAGGATCTACAGAAGTCCTAGCTCCGGGATGATGACTGAACTGCAACTCAGGCTGACCCGAGTGTAACATAAAACATAAACACTCGAGTCAGGACATACATACTTATATAGTGTAAGCTAATTCAAGTGTACTGTAATATAGAGCA
This sequence comes from Allium cepa, assembly GCA_030765085.1. Lineage (NCBI taxonomy): Eukaryota > Viridiplantae > Streptophyta > Magnoliopsida > Asparagales > Amaryllidaceae > Allium > Allium cepa. Next base: position 212,141,071 of record CM060939.1, on the reverse strand, counting down.
AGTAACTTAAAGGATGCTTGGGACCGCTCATCCTCTAAGGATCCGTTAAACTATTTACTATGTAGTAATATTTCGCTATTATAATAATGTCTATTAGTAAAATAAACTTACTTTTTAATAGCGTTAAGGGGTTACCCATATAGCCCTTAACACAGAATATATTCCCATAGTCTATACAGTACCGTAATCTCCCCCGTACTGGGCGTCGTCAGAGGGCACTTCATAGGTATGGTACAAAACCAAAATCGTATAAGGCTCGCTATGGTAGGTGACACGGCACAACTAGGCAATGCCAGGGTAGATATACCAATTGCTATCCGGACCGATGGAAACGCGCAGCGCGCAGCTGCCGCCCACCTCGAACAACACTCCCAAATCAAAGGTGCGCACCAAAACAATAACAAAAGTAACAGAATGGCATACGAAGAAGTGCGTCCGATCAGAGGTGCTACCTCATTAATCCAAGAATCGCTCCTGTTTTAGCCACCTTATGCCAACTCACGGGAGTCGGGTCCACGTATTTACCTTAAAGGAACTGTCACCACCATCCTACTTCATTCTGGAATCTCCACCGTGTACACGGTTGTCAAAGTGGTTTTCGGTATCGACAGAGAATATGCCAGATATCCGATCCCGGTCTCTTTAACAACCAAGCGTTATTATAACCCGTGGTTACAACCTTTAAAAATGGTATTTATATTTTGAAATCAAAATAAATTTCAAATACCTTCAATATCAAAATATTGTTTTTAAACATTAGTCATTTTATAAAAATACCATTTAAATCTATTCAATTTATTTAGGAATTTATTTCCCCTTTTTACCAAATTTTAAAGTTAAATTCTTCCTTTAAAACCATCCAAAGTCAATTTCTTATTTTTATCAATTACATATTAAATTCCAAAATTTAGGCCTTTTCCCCTAAAGATTGTTTCCATAATTTTAATTTTTAAATAATTCAAAATCCCAGTTTCTGTAGCACTTATGAAATGCCACCTAAAGTCTATAGGTTAAAACAGTTTGTTTATAAAAGACAGCATTTAGGTGCTGAAATAGACTATTAACTTAACCATCAAGTTTTAAATTCCCAATATAACTTTTTATCCAATTTTTTTTTATTTTTTTTTACTTAACTGAAACCTTATTTTTAACAAAATTCAGAAATTCCCAAAATAAGTTATATTCCAAAATTTATTTAAACATTTATTTATTTATTTAACATTTTTAACTCATTCAAAATCATTATAAATCTTATAAAAAATCCTTTAAACCAGAATATTATAAACTTCCATTTTAAAATATTTCAGAAAAACATTATATAAACTACGGGTCTGTATATAGTTTTCTAGCCTAGGTCAAGTGATACGGATTTATATCATTTCAATCCGCAATTTACAAAACTCCGGGTTCTATCATTTCAAACCCGCAATCCCAAGTTAACAAATCAAATTTAAACAAGTAAATAAATATATGGATAATAATTGTCGTTCAGGCCTATCATTTTAGCCTATAACGATCTCAATTTACAGGAAACTTGCAGTGATGATTTAACACTAAATAAGCATTAAATAATATAACTGCAACTATATTATAACAGATAAACAACTGATGAGGTGTCAATTTAAAATGGGGTTTAACATCATACGTTATATTACAGACAGATGACATTTAATAAATAATTTACAAATACGCTTGCGATAATTCACAGAAATGTAGGTATGTTTGTCTGGTGAGAAATACTCACCTGAATGCTGCAGAAAATTTTGATTCAAAATGAAAATTCACCAAAAAAAAAGGAAACGCTCAGCGGGCAACGATCAAATTTCTGCGGAGTCGACTCCCGGATTCAAAGCTTGAAAAGGAAATGAAATAAAACAAGACTTAGAAAACTTTAATACGAGATTTTTGAACAAACGGGACAACGGAAACCATTCGACTCGACCGCTCCACCACCTAACCCATGCTCAGCCCAAATACAACTGCACGCATCCTAAACATTACTGCGTCCCCTAATCTTGGCTTGCATGCTTATGAATGCTACTTTTCTCTTTGTTTCTTCATCTCTCTTTTTTTTCTTCCTTTTTTTCTTTTCTCTCTAAACGTATGTGTATGCTCATGTTCACTCGAAACGTGCACACTGCTGATACGGATATGCACGCACCCTCCTTATCAATAACAACCAAATGCCTCACCCTTATTCACGCGTTTATGCCTTTATATTCCTTTTGCCTTATTATAAAACATATCCAACATCCTATGCAAACGAAAACTCACGCAACTAAAATCATCCAGGCAATTGATAAAAGAACCCAGCTGCCCTATTTCCTACCCTCAAAACTATACTTCCTACTGGTCCCAACTACTGACTTATCAAACAAACCTATCTCCTAGTTTCTCAGTTTATATGCATGCATTTAGTACAGGTAAATTATCTGATATATGCAAAAAGGCAAAGCTTCTCACTGATACACGCATGTACAGGTACCCTCAAATCTCTCCTCTCCCTCTTCCCTTCCTCTCCTTCCTCTGTTTTACATATATATATATATATATATATATATATATATATATATTAAAACAAACTCCTGTACACAAAACTAGATTTGCAAAACTATAAAACACTGGGAGAAGAAAATATGCAGGCAACTCACAAGGCACGGCCCTATGCAAACTCACGCAACTATGATGAATGTAAAAATGATATTGCACTAAAGGTACGACAATCATGCAACACGACACACTTGCCCTATAGGCCGTGATCTATATGCACAAGTGGTGGAGCAGTTGAGTGAATTGAAAGAATAAGAGAGAAAGAGAGAAAAGTATAAAATAAAAGGAAGAAGAAAAGGAGAAGGCAATATAAACTATTACCTGATAGAAGCTCTGGACGCAACAGTCAAAGCAAATGCAAAGGGGAAAACTTTGAAGAGATGAAGCTTTGTGGTGGAGTTTATATAAGAAACAAGTTGAGATGCGAGTTGCATAAATATAGAAAGCAATAAATTTCGAAATAAAAACAAGGAAGGCTGAGTGATTTCCTTCCAGTTTTTAATATGTTTGAACGTTATTTTATATGCGTGATTTATGCTGCCAATTTATGAAAATTTGATTTCAACATTTTATACCATTTAATAGTTGCGTGATCAGCTATATGAAATTTTGATTTTGATTTTGATTGAATTAAATGAAACGGCAAGAATTGGCAAAGATTTTGGAATGAAAAAGTCATATACAAAAATTAAAACCCAATTGAAAGCTATGGAAAAGGTAACGTTTACTATAAAACTACCGACTGATATTTTAATCCATATAGATATAAATATGATTTTTTTAAAATACGCCAAACCGAAGCAATGCAAAACACCTAAAAATTTATATAAATAACGTTTTTAGTTTATACGTTTATTACGTTACTTATACCATAAATTTTACGCGCCCTTTAAACGTGAAATCCAACAGTTCATTAATACACTAATTTTTTTTTTTACAAAGTTATTACTTACCAAAATTTTATTGGTTTACATATATTATACATATACAAAATTCATTTTATTAACATTGCAAATTGAGTCGTCTTTTAACAAAGTTAAAAACTTTAAAACTTTTAAATTTTATTTTTAGACCTTTGGAAAAAGATTTACATCAAATATATATATATTAAAAGTAAATTTCAAAATTTAATAATTAAAAGAAATAAATAACGTAAGAGATATGAGTAAAGAGAAAAACGCATATGAAATAGGCAAGCAGATAGGAGAATGGATACTGCGCATGACTGAGATTTAGGAGAAAATTGTGTTTTGAAAAATGCAAGAAATAAATTTTGTTGAATGGAAAAAAAAATCTATGAAATCAAATTTTTTAAAGTAACGCGTTGAATTTAGAGGCAACATATTTGATTTGAATGCTAGAATATTCCTTCCCTCTAAAACACATGCCACTGATAACTTCACTCATTTACACTAAGATCATATTTTTAAGAATGTGTACCATAGCCATAATATTTTATGCCCAAAATATACCGAAATAACGGATTAAAATTCTATACATTTTCTTATATATATATATATATATATATATATATACGGTATTTATTCCCTAAATTTACGCGCCCTTTTTAACGCGTAATTACCCAGTTCATTTATACACTAAAAAAATTCGAAATTCTGACCATGCTGAGACTCGAACTCATGACCTGTCGTGAATAGCCCAGATGTCTTAACCACTTAAGCTATTAATGTTTTCTTAATTAAAACTTGATTTTGCTAGAAATTAAGTTATTTACCATCTTCGACAAAACCCCAAATTTCCAAATTAAAGTTAATTCTTAACCATGTCAAAATTTCAGAGATCTTATTATTTAATTAAAAATTTGGTCAATTGTTTTTATTTTTATTTTTAATCACTTTAAAATCTAGATTTTTATATAATAAACCCCAAAGTTTTTAAAATACAAGTGAAAAATACTTGTTAAAAATTTGGGCTGTTACACTCTCCTCCACTCAGAACTTTTCGTCCTCGAAAAGGAAGAAGGTAGGGGAATAGAAACAACCTGAAAGAAAACTAAATTGAAACTTAAATTAGAATCATTAATCTAAACAATAAAAATTCAATTTTAAATTAATCATTTATTTCATCTATTTATACTTAAAATTTTAATATTTATTTATTTACATATTTACTTGTATAATATCCCTACACTTAAAAAAAATCATTCATTTTTTTTTCTAAATTTTACACAAGGTATTATAACATTCTAATTTAAAATGTTTAATTTTAGTCCAAATTTGAAATGGTAATTTAACTTAATTTTTAAAGTAAATTTACCATTTCCCAAAATAAACTAAATTTCCCATTTAGTTTCTTCTTTATTCCAAACTATAATTAAATTTATTTCTCTCAATATTTTTCTCATCTATGTCAAATATTTTTCTCAATATCTAAACCATATAAATTCAGTTTAAATTAATTAATATTCAATAATTGATTTAATTCATTTGATTTTTACAGAAGTTAAATCAATCTTAACTATTTCCAAATTAATTATCTTATTATCCAATTATTTTCTGAAATCAGAAATTTGTATAGTCATTTATAATAATCATCTTTTATTCAAAAATTTAATTCTTCTTTATTCCAGATTATTATTAAATATATTCTACTTAATATATCTTATCGCACATATTAAGTAGATTATATTTAATATAACTATTCCAATATATTTCTAAATTTCCTTTAACACTATTTGATATTGCATATTATTCAATTATTATTTTATTTCTATTTACCTCTATTTGTCTTGTTGTAACTGAAACTTTAAATGTATAACATTTATTATAACCACTCAAATTTTTATTTATAAAATCCTTTTATATTATACATTATCCAATTACATAGTTAATTTCTGAATGATTTAGGTAAGTTATATTGGCATGCAATTGTACAAGTAAAATTTTCCAACTATATTATTCAAGTTTAAATATTCATTCCAAATTTGACTTTATTTTATCATTAGAATCATCCTTTATCATAAATTTATGAATTAAATTTCCAATTAACTTCAAACCCTTTAGAGATAAATAAATACATACATATAGCATATGTCAAATCAAATTTAAATCATATATCTATATATATTATAAATTAAGTCATATTTAGAAATTCAAATCAATTAAATTTTTGAAGCAAAACTACAACGTGGTCTCTTTACTTCGATACTCGAAAATGAATGTCGATGATGTTGTAGTCATCACCGAAATTATTTTCCAGCGACAAAGAGAAGAGCACTAATTTTGAAAACTTTTAAAATTATTTGGAAACAAATTTATATTCAAAAATAATTTAAATAATAATATATCCTTTTAAGACTTTAAACACAAGGTTTGAAACTATCAGAAATTAAATTCTTAAATTCTTGTTTTAAATCCATTTCTGTTTCCAAATAAATTTATAACCATGTTTTATAGTTCAATTATTTATATAAGACAAAACCAATGGTTTACAAAACCATAAATAAAATCAAACACTATTATCTCTAAACAACTAGTTAAAATTTGAAAATTATACTTATATATATAATATTAGATTTTTCCCAAATATAGGAATAAATTTTTCAAAACAAGGATAGAGATTTAAATTTGATGGATTCAAATCAAAGAGAATTTTGATTTAAAGATAAATTGGAATCAGAAAATCCGATGATTACATAACAGAACAAGGGAACTAGATAAGTTTATATAAATCGCGGGCAACCTTAACCTGGTCAACCGTGACTTAAAGAGTCAGATCGAATGTAGATTTACCATTCGATCCGAAGAGATAGAGTTTGGAATAACCAAAGATACTAGCATCTAAACTGAGGTTAAATATAAATCTCTGGTGAATCCATGCTAATTGTAAAGGAGTTTCACCCCTTTATTAGAATATTGGCAAGACCGCCAATTCACTATAAAGATCATCCGAAATGGAGTTATGGGATACTCCAGAAATCGAAAGAAAATGAATAGTGAGGGACACGAATGAACTTCGGAACCGCAGGGAACGTTCCAAAATTCGAAAAGGAAGAGATTCAAGCTCAAATGAAAGTGATTCTGTAAATCAAATTTATCATACATTCTAAGATTTGCCTAGAGCCAAAGCTCTGATACCAAATGTAATGACCCGATATTTTCAACCATTCGCATCCGCACATGTCGGACTTGAATTGTTCAAAATACCGCGTTGTAAATAAAATTTGGCAAATCTCAAAATATACAGTAAATAATTAATCACAGAATCACAGACACAGAATCAGAATACTCGCAGCGGAATTTAAAAATACTTAGTGGTTCATGAAGCCACTATAAATAGTCTCAACAAATACAATTTACAAAGTCTTCCATCCCAAATATAGTTTAAATCATCAAATAGAAAATTCAAAAATCCCAAAGTCTTGATTTCATAAATAAGATAACGGACAGAAAGAAGCCAGCAGCTTGAAAGGATCTACAGAAGTCCTAGCTCCGGGATGATGACTGAACTGCAACTCAGGCTGACCCGAGCGTAACATAAAACATAAACACTCGAGTCAGGACATACATACTTATATAGTGTAAGCTAATTCAAGTGTACTGTAATATAGAGCAAGTAACTTAAAGGATGCTTGTGACCGCTCATCCTCTAAAGATCCGTTAAACTATTTACTATGTAGTAATATTTCGCTATTATAATAATGTCTATTAGTAAAATAAACTTACTTTTTAATAGCGTTAAGGGGTTACCCATATAGCCCTTAACACAGAATATATTCCCATAGTCTATACAGTACCGTAATCTCCTCCGTACTGGGCGTCGTCAGAGGGCACTCCATAGGTATGGTACAAAACCAAAATCGTATAAGGCTCGCTATGGTAGGTGACACGGCACAACTAGGCAATGCCAGGGTAGATATACCAATTGCTATCCGGACCGATGGAAACGCGCAGCGCGCAGCTGCCGCCCACCTCGAACAACACTCCCAAATCAAAGGTGCGCACCAAAACAATCACAAAAGTAATAGAATGGCATACGAAGAAGTGCGTCCGATCAGAGGTGCTACCTCATTAATCTGAGAATCGCTCCTGTTTTAGCCACCTTATGCCAACTCACGGGAGTCGGGTCCACGTATTTACCTCAAAGGAACCGTCACCACCATCCTACTTCATTCTGGAATCTCCACCGCGTACACGGTTGTCAAAATGGTTTTCGGTATCGACAGAGAGTATGCCAGATATCCGATCCCGGTCTCTTTAACAACCAAGCGTTATTATAACCCGTGGTTACAACCTTTAAAAATGGTATTTATATTTTGAAATCAAAATAAATTTCAAATACCTTCAATATCAAAATATTGTTTTTAAACATTAGTCATTTTATAAAAATACCATTTAAATCTATTCAATTTATTTAGGAATTTATTTCCCCTTTTTACCAAATTTTAAAGTTAAATTCTTCCTTTAAAACCATCCAAAGTCAATTTCTTATTTTTATCAATTACATATTAAATTCCAAAATTTAGGCCTTTTCCCCTAAAGATTGTTTCCATAATTTTAATTTTTAAATAATTCAAAATCCCAGTTTCTGTAGCACTTATGAAATGCCACCTAAAGTCTATAGGTTAAAACAGTTTGTTTATAAAAGACATCATTTAAGTGCTGAAATAGACTATTAACTTAACCATCAAGTTTTAAATTCCCAATATAACTTTTTATCCAATTTTATTTTATTTTATTTATTTTTTTTACTTAACTGAAACCTTATTTTTAACAAAATTCAGAAATTCCCAAAATAAGTTATATTCCAAAATTTATTTAAACATTTATTTATTTATTTAACATTTTTAACTCATTCAAAATCATTATAAATCTTATAAAAAATATTTTAAACCAGAATATTATAAACTTCCATTTTAAAATATTTCAGAAAAACATTATATAAACCACGGGTCTGTATATAGTTTTCTAGCCTTGGTCAAGTGATACGGATTTATATCATTTCAATCCGCAATTTACAAAACTCCGGGTTCTATCATTTCAAACCCGCAATCCCAAGTTAACAAATCAAATTTAAACAATTAAATAAATATATGGATGATAATTGTCGTTCAGGCCTATCATTTCAGCCTATAACGATCTCAATTTACAGGAAACTTGCAGTGATGATTTAACAGTAAATAAGCATTAAATAATATAACTGCAACTATATTATAACAGATAAACAACTGATGAGGTGTCAATTTAAAATGGGGTTTAACATCATACGTTATATTACAGACAGATGACATTTAATAAATAATTTACACATACACTTGCGATAATTCACAGAAATATAGTATGTTTGTCTGGTGAGAAATACTCACCTGAATGCTGCAGAAAATTTTGATTCAAAATGAAAATTCACCGGAAAAAAAGGAAACGCTCAGCGGGCAACGAATCAAATTTCTGCGGAGTCGACTCCCGGATTCAAAGCTTGAAAAGGAAATGAAATAAAACAAGACTTAGAAAACTTTAATACGAGACTTTTGAACAAACGGGACAACGGAAACCATTCGACTCGACCGCTCCACCACCTAACCCATGCTCAGCCCAAATACAACTGCACGCATCCTAAACATTACTGCCTCCCCTAATCTTGGCTTGCATGCTTATGAATGCTACTTTTCTCTTTGTTTCTTCATCTCTCTTTTTTTCTTCCTTTTTTTCTTTTCTCTCTAAACGTATGTGTATGCTCATGTTCACTCGAAACGTGCACACTGCTGATACGGATATGCACGCACCCTCCTTATCAATAACAACCAAATGCCTCACCCTTATTCACGCGTTTATGTCTTTATATTCCTTTTGCCTTATTATAAAACATATCCAACATCCTATGCAAACGAAAACTCACGCAACTAAAATCATCCAGGCAATTGATAAAAGAACCCAACTGCCCTATTTCCTACCCTCAAAACTATACTTCCTACTGGTCCCAACTACTGACTTATCAAACAAACCTATCTCCTAGTTTCTCAGTTTATATGCATGCATTTAGTACAGGTAAATTATCTGATATATGCAAAAAGGCAAAGCTTCTCACTGATACACGCATGTACAGGTACCCTCAAATCTCTCCTCTCCCTCTTCCCTTCCTCTCCTTCCTCTGTTTTACACACATATATATATTAATATATTAATATATATATATATATATATATATATATATATATATATATATATATATATAAAACAAACTCCTGTACACAAAACTAGATCTGCAAAACTATAAAACACTGGGAGAAGAAAATATGCAGGCAACTCACAAGGAACGGCCCTATGCAAACTCACACAACTATGATGAATCTAAAAATGATATTGCACTAAAGGTACGACAATCATGCAACACGACACACTTGCCATATAGGCCGTGATCTATATGCACAGGTGGTGGAGAAGTTGAGTGAATTGAAAGAACAAGAGAGAAAGAGAGAAAAGTATAAAATAAAAGGAAGAAGAAAAGGAGAAGGCAATATAAACTATTACCTGATAGAAGCTCTGGACGCAACAGTCAAAGCAAATGCAAAGGGGAAAACTTTGAAGAGATGAAGCTTTGTGGTGGAGTTTATATAAGAAACAAGCTGAGATGCGAGTTGCATAAATATAGAAAGCAATAAATTTCGAAATAAAAACAAGGAAGGCCGAGTGATTTCCTTCCAGTTTTTAATATGTTTGAACGTTATTTTATATGCGTGATTTATGCTGCCAATTTATGAAAATTTGATTTCAACATTTTATACCATTTAATAGTTGTGTGATCAGCTATATGAAATTTTGATCTTTATTTTGATTGAATTAAATGAAACGGCAAGAATTGGTAAAGATTTTGGAATGAAAAAGTCATATACAAAAATTAAAACCCAATTGAAAGCTATGGAAAAGGTAACGTTTACTATAAAACTACTGACTGATATTTTAATCCATATAGATATAAATATGATTTTTTTAAAATATGCCAAACCGACGCAATGCAAAACACCTAAAAATTTATATAAAATATTGTTTTTAGTTTATACGTCTATTACGTTACTTATACCTTAAATTTTACGCGCCCTTTAAACGCGAAATCCAACAGTTCATTAATACACTAATCTTTTTTTTTTTTACAAAGTTATTACTTACCAAAATTTTATTGGTTTACATATATTATACATATACAAAATTCATTTTATTAACATTGCGAATTGAGTCGTCTTTTAACAAAGTTAAAAACTTCAAAACTTTTAAATTTTATTTTTAGACCTTTGGAAAAAGATTTACATCAAATATATATATATATTAAAAATAAATTTCAAAATTTAGTAATTAAAAGAAATAAATAACGTAAGAGATATGAGTAAAGAGAAAAACGCATATGAAATAGACAAGCAGATAGGAGAATGGATACTGCGCATGACTGAGATTTAGGAGAAATTTGTGTTTTGAAAAATGCAAGAAATAAATTTTGTTGAATGGAAAAAAATAATCTACGAAATCTAATTTTTAAAGTAATGCATTGAATTTAGAGGCAACATATTTGATTTGAATGCTAGAATATTCCTTCCCTCTAAGACACATGCCACTGATAAATTTACTCATTTACACTAAGGTCATATTTTTAAGAATGTGTACCATAGCCATAATATTTTATGCCCAAAATATACCGAAATAACGGATTAAAATTCTATACGTTTTCTTATATATATATATATATATATACGGTATTTATTCCCTAAATTTAGGCGCCCTTTTTAACGCGTAATTACCCAGTTCATTTATACACTAAAAAAATTCAAAATTCTGACCATGCTGAGACTCGAACTCGTGACCTGTCGTGAATAGCCCAGATGTCTTAACCACCTAAGCTATTGATGTTTTCTTAATTAAAACTTGATTTTTCTAGAAATTAAGTTATTTACCATCTTCGACAAAACCCCAAATTTCCAAATTAAAGTTAATTCTTAACCATGTCAAAATTTCAGAGATCTTATTATTTAATTAAAAATTTGGTCAATTGTTTTTATTTTTATTTTTAATCACTTTAAAATTTAGATTTTTATATAATAAACCCCAAAGTTTTTAAAATACAAGTGAAAAATACTTGTTAAAAATTTGGGCTGTTACATAGACACTATTATAATATCAACAGATTTTTCTTTAAAAGTGTTTTGGCTATAGTAAGATAAAAACTCGTCGTGTTTGTACGAGTTACCTTAGTTTTCGAAGATTTTTATAACTTAAGTATTTCAATTAAGTGTGTTTTACTCAAGCTAGTTTTCATCCTAACTCGGGTGTTACTTTATTGTAAGGCTCGAGTCAGACCGAGTATTGCAGAATCCAGGTTAGAATGTTTTGGAGCTCAGGAGACGAGCTAGATGGCAGAGACGTATTGCATGTATTTGTTTGTATTCCGCTGTGTATTGTAGGCTGTATATTCAGCATTTAGGGACAAGTTAATATAACTGTCGAGATTTATATGTCATTGATTGTATGCTGATAACTTGTATGTATATTAACAGTTATAGTTTTCCTTTGTATGGAATGCTATTATTGTATATTATATTTTGTTCCAATGTGATTATGAGATTCTATGTTGTTATTTCTGTTTTCTTCTTCAATCTCTCTCCTTCTTAAACCATAATAACTTGGTATTTTCAACACTCGATTGCACGACACACCATACAGTGAACGTATTAGGGTTGATTTTCTAGTTCAACAATGCCAGTCGTTACACGTGGTATCAGAGCTGAAGATTAAGTGAAAATCTTGGCTTTGTTGGGGATTACTCATTAGAGATGAGATAGGGTCAGAAGTACCCTAGAATGAGTTGAGTGTACTACATATATGAGGGCGTACTTGTTATTTTCTTATAATGATTTTAAAAACGATTTTAAAATAATGTTTATATAAGATTTTTTTGATATAAAAAAAGAAATTCTTTTCTAAATTATTATAGTATATAAAGGTGATTGGTTATCATTATTGTAATCAAATGAGATTATAAAATTTAAGTAGCACTATATATATATATACCAAATAGAAATTTAGGTAAGAATGAACTATGCAAATGTATTAAGTAGAAAATTGACTCAAACTAGAACTTTAAATCTCGAAAAATTCGAAAGAGTTTTCGAAGTGTTTTGAAATGAAATAGGTTTACCCCTATTATACTTTATATACAAATAATTTTTCAGAGAATTATTATAGAATATAAAATGTGTTTGGTTTCTAGATATGATAGTATTAATTATTATCATAAATTGATTGTTGCGTCTTGATAAAGGATGTTTATTACAAAATAAATAATGATAAAATAGTGTGAAATGTTTTAAGGAAGTGGAATTATATAATAATAAGTTATAAATGTGACCCATAAATTAAAAATGGATTTAAATTGTGAGGTTTTGAATCCAAGTCCCGGAAATTTTGAAATGTGTTTCAAAGTGTTTGAGGAAATAATAAGTAATATTATTTAGAATATTTTTGATATGGAAACTTTTGTTTTAAACAAGAGTTGTTTTGAAAAATTCCGGGGAATTTGTTTTAGATAGAAACGACGGTTGGTTTAAAATTTTAAAAGGCTTATTTGGTATATATATATATGCGTATATATATAAATGATTTCAAAGTTGATTTGAAATAAATACTGGGTGTTTGAATTCTGGAATCCCCCTTCAAATAAGAGTATAACCCAAAGAAAAGTAAGTTTTTGAACTTATAATTGGAAAGTGATATTAATAAGGGATTTAAATTTAGGAGGTAAACATTGAAATTGAGAAGGTTAAATAGATTGAATGAATTGGGAATTTAACTCATGCTAAGTTAAATAAGTTTTAAATTCATAACCTGAAACTGGAAATTTCAAGGTGAAATTAATATTTAACTTATAGAAGTTAAATAAGTTAAATTATAAAAGGAAAGGTATAAATTTGATAAGAGGTGCAAAAGAAGTTAAGTATGTATAAATGATTTCAAAGCGATTTTTAAAATAAAACAGGTTTCGAATTCTAGAAATTTATGGTGGATGCTATTGATTGATGCTTAGATAATTTGAATGTTTATTTATGTGATATATCCTGCTATTATTCCGTATATTATTTACAGTATGTAAAACTGTAAATCGGATTATTTCGAATAAATTAAGAAGTAGGTTGAAATGACATTTATTTTGGATTGAAATGATATATATATATATATCCAACTCTGAAATTAAATAGAAATAAAACTTTGATTTGAAGATATTTAAATGATTTTGATTTTAAGAAATAAGATAAACTTGAGTTTGAAAAGTTAAAATTGAACTTGTCAACCAAATTGTTTAAAGAATCGGGTTAAAAAATTTGAAGTTATAATTGGAAAATAAATTGAATTCCAAAAATTGATTGGTTTTAGAAAGATTTAAACTCTCACTCGAGCCTTGAAGTAAATCCAAGTAAAAGTAATTTAAACGGATATTTTGAATTTGGACTCGAAATTGAATTATTAAAGATTTAGATTGTTAAATTAAATATTGAGGGTTAATTTGATTTAAGTGATTAAGTCGGTATTTTGAAAACCGAACTTGAATTTATATAAATCGAGATGGTTTAGATTTGAGAATTGAATTGAATCAATTCAAATTGAAAATGAATTGAATTAACTAGAACTGTAATCAAAAATTGAATTAATTTGAAATCGAAATGGGAATCAATTTGAATTAAAATTTGGAATCAAAGTTAATTCGATTTGAAATCGAAATTGAATCAATGAGAATTGAATATTGATTTGAGTGGGAAGATTGGGAATTGAATTAGTTTGACGTTGGAACCCATTTCAAATGAATTATTTTAGTATAAACTGTTTTAAATCTATCTTCTTAAATATTCAAATTATTTTGATTTTCCAAGCTATTTTACTATACAAACCATTTTTGAAAACTCAAACTATCTTATATTAACTATTTTAAAACTATTCAAGCTATTTTCTAAATTCAAACTGGTCAGAGTGAAATTTTTTTATATTTAATTCCTAGATTTAAATAAGAATTGGGATAAATTGAGGTTATAACCCAAATGAAAATTCGAAGCAATTTTGAATTGGAACCGAAATCGAGATATTAAGGTAATAATGATTTTGAAGTGTAATGGTATGTTTTGAGTAAATATGATGATTTTAAAAAGAAGATTGAATAGTTACTGTAACTGAAATTTACTTTATAAGAGGTAAGAAATGTGACAAATAGTTTTGTAAAGCAATCGAACTTGGAAATTTGATTTAGCATAAATAAGGTTACACATATTAGTTATACATTTCAAACTCCCCTTATTGAATTTATAACCAAAAAGAAATGAATCTTTGGAAGATATTTGAAAGTACCAAATGGAACATATATAAGTATGAAGTGGAATTTGAAATTTTTGATCCAAAAATTATTCGAGTAGGAAAGAATAATTTTATATGTATATGAGAATGAAACTGAAAGGTTTTGGAACCTATTGATTTTAAAAGACTTTTGATTTTGACAAATAGTCAATTTTGGGAATTGGGTAAACCAAATTTGAAAACTATCAATTTTGAAGACATCGATTTTATAAGTTTATACGTGATACATATAAATAATATGATTTGAAAGGTGTTATGTATATTGTATGATATGTTTTGAGATAAAAGTATGGGAAGGCACCCCATGAAAGTCGAAACGTAGAGAAGGAGATTCACTGAGTGGTTCTGCCTAGGAATCCACAGGGTGGTTTCAATGAGAATTGGGATCTTAGAGGACGTCTGGACAAAATTCATGAGTTCCTGGTGATCATTTGTTGTAGCGTAAGTCGATGATGCCTAAAGTTACATGGGTTTTTCTACGATAGCAACGTAACCTTTGTGTAAATGCGATATGTCGTAGTTCCATGGTGTGATTTGGATGGTAGTGATTGCCTACAATCTACGTTTGATTTTGCTGGGGTAGCGACGTAACATCGATAGATTGCGATCTATGTGGTTTGGTTCCATAGCATAATTCCGTTGGTAGAGATTGCCTACAGTCTACATTGGGCTTCACTGGGATGGTGATGCAACCTTTGTGTAGTCTGCGATCTATGTGGTAAAGCTTCATTTGGTAGCGTAGTTCGAGGGGAGGAGATTGCCTACAAACTACTTATGGTTTTGCTGTGATAGCAACGCAACCTTTGTGTAGCTGCAGACTATGGTGTTTCCATAGCGTAAGTCGAGGGGTATTGATGCCTATAGTTGTCTTATGATTTCGCCGGGATGGCAATGCAATTATCGAGTTAACTACGATCCATGGTAGGAGGGGAGTTTGATACTTTCCATATCATTTTTGAAAAAGTTTTTCAAGTATTTTCACTGGGTATTGAAACGAATCTATTAAGTACTTATAGATTTTCAGTCCTACGGCTGGTCAACGTATGACTAAATTCGGTAAGAACAAGGATGGACTTGTTAAGACAACGTGTTATGAAAAATATATTTTAAAGTGTATGTATTTTTAAAATTGTATAGTAAAGGAGTAAGGAGTTTAAATGTTTAAAGATGATTATTTAATAATATACATAGAAATTCAAATTCTCGCTTCGTTCCTTTTCGAGGACGAAAAGTTATAAGGGAGATGGAATGGAACGACCTAGATTTTTGACACCTATTATTGGGGGTAAATAACTGTTTAATTATTGGAATATAAATTTTATAAGTCGAATAGGTAAATTCTAATATTTGAAATGTCTGAACCCATAAATTGATTAAAACTATATTAAGTTTAGATTTTAAATTTCTGGATATGATAAATTTTATAAATAAATGTATATAAACTCCACCATTAAAATTTAAGGTAAAATATCTATATATCTATATACAAATATATACAAGCTTCATTTTGATGTTTAAAAGTATATATAAGTTATATATATGTATATATGTTTATGAAAAATATTGTATATGTAAATAAATGTATATACATTAATGTATAAACTTTCATGGTGGCATATTTTAAGCTTATGTGAATATGTATATGTAATTATGTATAATTGTAAATATGTAAAATAAACATGTATATTGAATATGTATGCATATCTACATATATGTGTATATAAATGTTTATGATAAAATAGTGTATATGAAATAAATTATACATGAAGTATTTAACTTAGCATTGTAAATATATGTTAGTATATAGTCAAAAACATGTACATATGGTCAAAACAAACACACACACACACACACACACACACATATATGAAGTATATACATATATGCAAGGAAACATCATGATGATAAAATATCTAATTAAGCACAAATTAAATCAAATCATTCAATCAATCTTCATGTCAACTAGAAATCACGTCAATTAATTTTCAAATCAAGTCCAAATTTTCAAATCAAAATAAAAGGGAAGAAATAGTGAAACAAAAGAGAGAGAAAATGAAGTCCTATACACATGAGTAATCTACAGCCTCTCTTTGAACATGTCCCACTTCTCTATAAATACCTCTGTCTGGTTATTTATGTATACATTCTAGCATACAAAGAAAAAAATAGAAAAAAAAAAGAAGGGCGCCATTATAAAACTTAAGGAACAAAGTACTCAAGCTCCAATAGTTAAACAAAAACAAGCAAAGCAGTGTGCCTCCTTTGCAAAGCCTCTGGGTAAACTTGATTTTTTTTTTGTTTACTGTAAACCATATATGCCTATATATGCCAGGAAAATTTGAAAGGAAACTTTTGATTTTTGGTCGAGTATTCAAGTGCAGTAGTATCCATGCTTATATATGTTTGCATATCATTTTGTATAACCTGTATAACCTCAACACCCTGTACATCATCTTTCCTTTTGCTTTGTTATTTGAGAAAAATTTAGGATTCCTAAATTTCAAAAATCCTTACCTCACTTTCTGGTTAATTTTAGGTGAAGGTTTCAAAGAAAACCTGATTGTTTTTTAATGTAGTTTATTTTTATAATTTTTTTATTTGACAATATTAATTATAGAGGAAGAAAACTGTATTTTACAGTAAGAAATCCAAAGATGAACAAAACTTTAAAATCATACTTCAACCACTTGTTTATACGAATATGATTGTTATTCAAAAAAATGATTTTTGAAAAAAGTTTGGAGATTTTTAGTCGATTATATAGTGAGAAATTCAGAGATGAACGGTTTTAGGTCTGCGACTAAATTCCGGTGAACCACTCGATTGTGTGGTCAGAGTTTTGGCCAGGAGGAAGCTTGGGGGGTCGGGGAATTCAAGAAAAATGAAGCATTTATTTCTAGGTGTAACGACCTGGAATTTTGGTCGTTTGGTTTTGAACATTTAATTTATTTTAAATGCTGAATTGGAATTATTAATTTATTTTGAATATGGGAATTTTGGTCAAATTAGTTAAAAAAAAGTTTTAAAGTATCAAATATAGTGATTAATTTGATTTTGGTAAATGGTTATTTAATATTTGAAATTGGGTAAGTATGGAAATCTGGAGTTAGATGTGAATGATTTCTAAGTTGTTTTAAACTCTCTTTGAATTAGAGTGATGGTAATAGACTTTGAATGGAATTAAAGTCAAGAAATTTAAAGTTTGAACATTTATATATTAATTTAATTGTGGAAATTAATATATGGTAATAGTGTAAGTAATGGGATTTTGATTTAATATATCGGAATGATTTCTAATATGGATATAAATTCTATTGGAATTATAATGAGTCGGCAAGATTTTAAAATTCGAATTTCAAGCAATTTCATCAATTTTGAAAATCGCTCGATTTAATCAACGCGTTAAAATTACCTTTTGGGTGATAATCTTGGAATTCGACGAAACCAGTTCCATTGGATCCGCAACAGTGTATTATTATCGGATTTCAATTTTCGTAGCGTGTGGAGTTACCGTTTGGTTGTGCGGAATTCGATAAAAAGCTATCTTCTACATACGATCGAACTGGACCTCGAAACATGTTCCATTTTGTTCGGAATAGGGGTAAAACATTATAAATGCCTGGCGGCACCTTCATTTGGAGTTCACCCGGTAAAGCACGTAAATTGTGAAAAATATATATTAATAAAATATGTTTATACACGTATATATAACCATCAACAGTAAAGCCCTAGTCTTATGTTCATGCAGCCACTTCACACTTTTTCAATGGCCAGAATCAACCGAATTTTTCCCCATTGATTCCTCAAAATCCATGCACTTTTACGAAAATCTTCCAACTAGAGAATCGAGGAGCATGGAGAGATCTATATATCCAATGGTAACGATCGAAAATAGCATGATCGTTGAGGCAAATATGGCGATTGATAGTGCACGTTCATTCGCGATTTGCGAGAATAGAGCATCAGGCGTTACGTGGCTTCAGGGGAATATGGAGTTCGTGAAGGGGGTTCAAAGGATGGCGTTGGATCGGGTCACGGCAGCGTTTGGTGGTCGCGGCATAACAATGATGGAGGTGGCAAGTGGGTTTGGTTCGAACCTTACCTGCAGCGCGTGTATGAAGGGAAGAGAAGGGGAATTCAATGTGTGGTTGAGATATGCTTCATTTTTGATGAGTGGGCCTGATATAAGGTTAATTAAATAAAAAGGGAAAATTGTAAATTTATATTATTTAAATTTGTGTAATCTTATATTATAAATAACTTTTACATACGGGGTCAAAATCGGACGAAATAAGTGGCGGCGGAATCATGGCGATGAGCATTACGTTGTGGAATAGATCTGGAGACGTATGGAGCGAGTTAAAATTTTGGGTTAAATCGAATGTGTTTGACGTAATTTAAAATTTGAACGTTTGGCGAATTGAAAAGTCAAGGTGAATTAATCTCACTTAATTTTGGACTGCTGGTATTAATTTTAAATAGCTAAAATTAATTAATGATTAATCGTTTGAATTTATACATTTTTCTTAATTGAATGTGATTTCATATATAGTATGATATATATATTGGAGTGATTGGTATTCCCGCATATATATAGCAAATGAGACCCTATGCGCCCCGTATAATAGCGGATGACCATATATACCATGATATTCTGCCTCGAAGGGAGTTGATAATTTTATGTTTTATTAACACGTTGGATTCAGGAAAACAGGTTGGAGGGATCTAACTAGATTCCATAAAAATGTTGATTTGAAATTCATATATACTTCATATATAATGATATATGTTTGGTTGGAATAATCTGTGACGGGCTATTATATATAAGTGTAAAATTGGTCATACTTGAACTCAAGCAAGATTTTCAAATTTATGAAATGAAATTAGAATCGAGAAATTGGTCTTGTTTTAAAAAGAGGATTTTTAATTATTAACAAGGGAATTTTAAAAGCGTTAAAATATTCTAGAAATTAGTTATTTAATTATTTTAAATCGTTTAAAGCATATTTAATTAGTAATTAGTCACTTTATAATGATTAATAAAGATTTATTATTATCATTTAAGAACTAGTCAGCATTTCCGTTTTGAAGGACAAATTATTAAATATTAATATGGCTTTGTATAATAACTTTTATTTAAGTATATATGCCTATATTAAACTTGAAATCTATTTTAGAACTTACAAGTATTATTTTGAGATAATGTTTAAATAAAGGTCGAAAAGTAATTGTATACTCGCATGGCGTAATCGGAGGCAGTGAGTGCCTGCAGTTAAGTTTTGGATTTCTCTAAGATGGAGACGTAACCATTAAGCTGTGAATACATGGTTTGGTACTACAGTGGTACATTCCATATTATTTTAAAAGGGCTTTCAAATATTTTTGAAAAGGATAATTTATGAATTTACTAAATTCGATAATATAAGTACATACTTTTGAATTAAGAGATTTAACTTATTTGAAATTTAAATTAAATAAGATTTGGCGTTTTTCAGTGGAAATGGAAATATTTGGTTGAATGATTGGTTGTGGATAGTTTAATAACCGATTATAAAATCTGGACCCAAAATATAACTGTTAACATAAAAATCAGACGCTAACACCCCGGTGTAGATTGAAGTTGAGCGAAAGCACCACCCGTGAACACGGGAACTAAGAACAAGTAGAAAAATCACAGAGAAAGCAGAAAAGACAACAGTTTTTATAGTGGTTTGGCTTAAGGTAAGCCTACGTCCACTTTAATTCTCTTTATTGCTGAATCAATTACAACTTTACAACAATCTTCAATTACAATTCTGATGAGACAAACAACTAGAACTTTGATGCAAAAGAACTCTTTGAATCCATGTAGATTGCGTTAGATTTCCTCTCGAAGTTAGTTGAGATGCCTTGCGTACTTGAAGTGTCGAGTGAGTCGAGAATTCAGCAGAGTATTGGCGCTTAAAGAGATCAGCCAAAAAGTCCCTTTCCTGTTTGAGGTAGGTTGGTATTTATAGAAGAATTCTCCCCTTAGGTCGTAAGTCGTGACCGGTCTATGGTAGGTCGTGGCCGACTCATCTGGCCAAACCCCCTAGTTTCACATAGGATTGTTTGTACAAGTCCCAGGTCGCCCCCGAGTCAACACAACCTCGCATCAGTAGTATGGCATCGGGCTTACATTTAGTAGCTTTAGGTCATGGACGACTCAAGCTGGCAAGTCGCAAGTCATGGTTTAACTGGTAAGTCCTGGATCGCGTACGAGTTAAGAGGCCACTGTGCCAAGTAGCTGCATTGAACTTGCCTTCCTTTGCTTGGGTCGTGAACGACTTAACATAGGTCATAGGTCAGTTGCGACTTATGTATAGCTCATGATCTTGTCCCTGTCCTGAGTGGTTAGATCGACAAATTCTCGGGAAAGTTAGGTCGGTAGCTACCTTAGGTCGGTAGCTATCTTAGGTCGGTAGCTATCTTAGGTCGGTAGCTACCTTGCTAAGTTTTAGGTCGGCAACTGTTCTGCCTTAAGTCGGTATCTTTTTGGGCCTTAGGTCGGCATGCCCCTTAGCCTCTTAGGTCTTAGGTCGGCATCCTTGTTAAAGTATTAGGTCGGTATACTCCTTAGGACTTAGATCGGCATTCCCCTCAAGCCTGTTAGGTCGGTATGCCTCTCAAACCTGTTAGGTCGGTAACCTTTTTAAGCCTTAGGTCGGCATCCCTTTGAGTCGCTGAGCCAAAACCGGGGCGGAGTTAACAATTGCCCCTCGAAGTATACGCCTACTGGTTAGGTCGTGCGCTTCGATATCCTCTAACTCGCCCACTTTCTAAGTCGGTAGGTCGTACGCGACCTAATAGTTGGGTCGTAACATGCCGCTTCATATCCCTCTACTGCACGGTATAAGTCACATCTTCTTCTTCCTCTCATTACCTACGCCATTAAAAACTTTCCCAAGCTTCAAAAAGGTGATTTCGTTCCATCAATCACCTATAATCATTACGTAAGTGATTCTTCTTCGATCATAGGTTACTGTTGGTTCATGAACTCCATCACTCACGCTTAAACTGCCTCTTTGTATAATGCTTCCCCATGAATTCTATTACATCTTCAGCTGATGAAGCTTTGGTTGCTCGATTTGGCTTCAAATGATTGATGAGATGATGTCGATGAGTTACTGATTCAGGCTAGTTGATTTTGATTTGTGTTAGAACTGCAAGGTGTTGAACTTGTAGTGGTTTCGAACTGTCTTATTGGATGATCCGATATTAGGAATGAAGATGAAGGCCATTGCTGATGAAGCAACTATCGGGTTAACAGGTTGAGTGGAGTGAGGTATTGGCTTGGACGCGGCCCAGTGATTTTGGGTGACCTAACCCTTTGGCCGATTTAACTTGACGCGACCTAAACCTTAAGTCGTGGCAGGGTTAACCCTTGGGGGGAAACTGCTGACCTAACCTTCTGCTGATCCAAACCGTGGCCGAGTTAACCCTTGAGGGAAAACTACCGACCTAACCTTCTGCTGATCCAAACCATGGCCGAGTTAACCCTTGAGGGAAAACTGCCGACCTAATCTTCTTCTGATCCAAACCGTGGCCGAGTTAACCCTTGAACCATGGCCGAGTTAACCCTTGGGGAATTTCACACCACTTTTTGAACCAGAGCCTTCCTCCTTACTACTCCTCATGACTCAGAGAACCGCCGATTTAAGGAATTGGAAACTTTAATCTTAACTCGTGAGAGATTCCTTGAGTCGCAGCCGAGTTAACACTTGGATGCCCAACTCGAGTTCTCACTTGAAAGTATAGTTCCAATTTGAATTCTTAACTTAATCTACTGGACTGAACTGCTTAAATCCTAAATTATTTTAACTTTGCTGCCTTATTTCACAGACCACATTAACTCATAGGCTAACAACCTGTTGAAAACAACAATCATAAAAACCAAGGCGAATATACTTCCATTGACTGCCCACATCAAATGACAGATTAGTCGACATAAAGTAATCAACTTAAATACACTGTATGAAATGCTGTGAACCAACCAACTAAAGTGAAGTATTAATGCAAAGCATCGCTAACTTGAACTGATTTGTTTGCATCAACATTACACTTGCATATTAAAACAATGAACCCTGGACTTTATAACTGACAAATACTTGCTAGTTTTTATTCCAGTTACATTTGCTTATTACTTGATTGATTTTACACAACACTCCACACACTTTAGGAAACGTGCACCTTCATATTTGAATATCCAGTTGTTTGTGTAGAATGACTTCCCACCAAGAAGAAGAAGGGGTAGCTCAAGCTGAAGAGACTTTCCCGACAGCTATTCCCGTAGAGAATCCTCCAGAGAGAACTTCAACTATCCTAACTCCGAGAGCGTTCATTCAGCTACGTACTCAGTTTGGTTTTGCTGAAAATTATGCTCTACTTCCCAGACTAAATGATACTGCCGACAGTCCTCCCCACGGTTTTGTTGCAGTCAATCGTCAAATGTGCTTAAGCGGGGCGATTCCCCCCTTTAACGACTTCCTTCGAACCCTTCTCCTCCGGTTGACAATCTCTCCGTTCCAACTTCATCCTAATGGCTATGCCATCTTGATGGGGTTGTGTGTTTTGTTTAGGAGAACTCTTGATCGCTTGCCGAGTTTTGAAGAAATTCGCTACCTATGCTCGTTTGCAAAGAGTAAAGACCATCCTTCCCTTATTATCGTGAGAAGCGCTAGAAACCGCAAGCTTATTTCTGATCTAACCGAAAGTGTTCATGGATTTTTGAACCAGTTTTTCTTTGCTCGCTGCCCCCCAGGGTTTTATGCCATCTGGAGAGTAGGAAGTAAGATTACCTATTTCTATTTTCTCCATTTCCAAACTTTTCGAGATCTGAATTACCGATTGCTAATTTCATTCTTTGCTCTTTTCAGCACTTCCTCTCCCTTCTAGAGATCCAAGCCATAAGCAAATTTTTGAAAGATTGAGTGTCGTGGCCGTGGAAGAAAGAAGTATAAAGTTTTTGTTGAGGGATGAACTTTTGCATCAGTACGGGCTTCTACACATTTCTCGTTCTACACATCCTCATGAGGTCCCAGACTCCCTGGCTAGAGCATTAGATGCCCCGGTTTCTTCTGACGCACCCGTACCAAAAGAACCTGCTCCTGAGACTTCTCTGGTGAAGTGCTCTACTATTGTCGATGTTGCGGGGTCGTCTGGCAAATTCACACTTGCCCTAGTTATTGAGGAAGAAGAGCCTCAGGGATCTCCCCAACATTTACAGAAGTCTGGCGAAGAAGCCGGGAAAACAAGCCCTGTCAGGCAGAGCGGGGATGACACTTTCGAAGGGTTTAGCGATCTCTTCGCCACCTCACAGGAGATCTTTAGAGACGACCCTGTCACTACAAGGGTTTCTCCTTCAATAGTGGAAGCGACTTCTTCTTTGCAACAAGCTCCGTCGACCCAAGAGTTGACGTTAATTACTATACCCACGACTACTCCGCAATCGAAGAGTGGTTCGTAGTTTGATGCGCGTAGTTTGCACATCACACACACTTAGAATCTTTCGGCATTTTCATACACCCAATTCTTTGTACTTTTAAGATTCTACAGTTACACTTCTTTTCTCTAAAGACTTTTAAGACTTGTCTTTTTTTTTTCAGATTCTTCGATGGGACGCAGCGGCTCTTACTATGACGACTTTCAGCACTACGGGAGGCGTAGTCAATATGATTATAGGCACTACCTTCCCATTCACAGAGAAACCGATGAAGAGAGAGCCGCCCGAAACGCTCAGGAGAGGAGGGCTCAAGAAGAGCGTTATAAGAGAAAAGAAAGGGAGGAGCACCATGATTCTTCCCAGAGAGGTGACGATTCTCACAAGAGAAAGTCGCATGATGATCGGGGAAAGAGCCGTATGGTTGAGGACCCAAGCAAGCGTGCCCGGCACGGTGAAAGGCATGCTTCTACAACTCCTGAAAAGGTCACTGCCCCCGTCTCACTTGACATTCCTTCTGGCTCTCCTGCTCTCGGGAAGATAGACATTCAGACAATAATCAGCAGGCCTAAATTCCAAGTTGGATCAGGCCGGGCTACTCTACAAAGCCGGTTCCCGCACTGGTGCCTGAAGGGAGTGCGGTTCGATCTTGACTTGGTCCCTATTGACAAGCCTGCCATGCTGCGAAATCTCGATGCCGTCAGGCTTGATATTGAAAGGATGTCGAACTGGCAAAAGCTTGCTGACGAGCTTCAAAGGGTCAACCGTGCGAATCTCGAGGCCATGCTTACTATGGAAAATGACAAAGCTGAATGGCAAAAGGTTCTTGAGCAGCATGATACTGAGATGAGGAGCATTACTACTTATAATGAAGAGCTTGAAGCGAAGGTCGAGAAGTTTAAAGAAGAACTCGCCACTTCCTCTACTTTCTACACTCAAAAAGAAGAAGTGCTTCAGAAACAAGTAAGAGATGCTCATGCCGGCCAAAGAGACGTCGAAGACAGGCTCGAAGTGCAAAAAAGAATCAGTGAGGGCTATATTGCCGATATTGCAGAGCTTCGGAAGAAAACCAGCTCCCAAGAGGCGGAGATTCAAATGCTAAAGCTTCAACTCTCCAAAGATGAAAGAGAGCGTGATGAGGCCGTTGCCGGTAAAATTGCAGCTGAAGAATCTCATGAGGCAACGAAGACCGGCATCAGCTCGACATTATTCGACTTCTACCTGCACAGCATCTTGGGGCACGGTAGTCTCGCCTTTCTAGGCCCCAAATATGAAGTTACTCTGGCTGAAGTGTGGGAGGCCGCACTTGACATGCTTGGCGGTAAAGGTGCTGGCTATGTCGAATCAGCTCTTGAGGAGCATTACCTGGATGACGATGCTGCGCTGCTCTTGCCAGGGGAAAAGAACAGCTTGCGAAATTAAGAGCCGAAATGGCAGCAGGGGAACATTTAGGAAAAACTATCTCAACTGCTCCAGTTCAGCCTTCTCCTTCGGCCGAAATCGACATTATCGGCTCCAGTTCTCATTCTCCATCCCCTACTAAAGTTACCACTGAGATCACAAGCATACAGGGTGGAGATGAAGGCGACGAGAGTGCTGAAGCACAGGCTTACGAGGTTGATATCAGGAAGCCGACTTCTCCAGGTAACTCTACTGTCAATCTTGCTCAAGTAGACTGCTCATTTGCTTCTTATGGGCTTGATGAGCCTCTTGACTACTTCCTGAATCTCAACGAGCCTTTATCTCCTCTTTTTACTGACTTTAACCTCTTTTCTTCTGTAGAGAAAGTGTCGAGCATCGTTTAAACTTCCCCTCCTCCAGTTATTCCTCCTCCGTCCCTTCAGGTCACTCCTCCTTCTGCCTCGCAACCAGGATCACAAGAGGAGCAAATAGAAGATCTCCAAGACATGGAAGATCCCATTGCTTCACATGAACACATGGGAGAAGAAACTGAAGGGAGTGAGAAGACTCCAGAACCAACTGGCTCCGATGATGAACCGTTAATTACACTTCTCTCTCCGGGGAGTGGGTCTTCTTCCAGGAAGAGAGGGAAGCAGGGAGTCTCTAAGAAGAAGAAGGAGGCCTCTGCTAGCGATACACAAGCGGGAGAAGAACCTATTGTACCCCTTTTCCCTTCCCCTCCTACTCTTGCAAGCCGGCCTAAGAAGTTGGTCATTCGGCCAGGCGCAGGCTCAAAAGGCGGAAGGAAGAAGAAATGATGGCTTTGGTCCTGTGCTTTTTATATCGCTTTTTTGCTTTTTGCATGTACTGGCCGGAGATTGTGCGGATTTCGGCCTCCGCTTTTCTTTTTCTTTTTATACCTGTACCTGTACAAAATTTTGACAGTATTAAATAAAATGATTATTTTCGTTTGTACAAGCTTTCTGTCTGTATTTGAGAATGCATTTACTATCCATTTTTGTACAAGTTTCTTTATATGATATTGCAGTGAGCTTGTGGTATGTTGTTCGAGCGTAATCTTTACCAATGTAGTTATACCGTGTTGCCCCTATACCATAAGCTCGTTGCAATATTTTATACTTTGAGGGGACTTGTACTCTTATTTTCTGGAGAATAGTTATTCCATACTTGGAGGAATATTATTTTGTTAAAAATAGAGTGCAGCTCCCTCTATATGAGTTTTTACGCTTCATCCTTCAAAGATATCACTTTTTCTTTTGTGCATACACACATTTTTACCAAGTGAATTCTTCCATGTGGTAAAGCGGGCCTCTGAAGGGCACTTTAACTTCTTTTTGAGGAAGAGTATTTTTCGGAATAGGTGAATCATTCTTCCTTTGAAAGTTAAAGTGTGCCTTTGAAGAGGGCTTTTTTTTTATTACGCCTCAGTAAAGGGCTTTCTGATCTTTGCTTTGCGTTTCTGACGAAATGCTTCCTTGAAAGGTTGTACCTCTGAGGAGGGCTTTTTCACGTTTCAACACTTGGAAGTTTTATTTCAATCTCGGTGAAACATGTGCCTCCGAAGAGTTGTGCCTCCGAGGAGGGCTTCCCACGTTTCAACACTTGGAAGTTTTATTTCAATCTCGGTGAAACGTGTGCCTTCGAAGAGGTCTTTTTGTTCGATTGTGCCTCTGGGAAGAGGTCTTTTTGTTTCTGCCTCTGGGAAGAGGTCTTTTTTGTTTGATTGTGCCTCTGGGAAGAGGTCTTTTTGTTTCTGCCTCTTGGGAGAGGCTTTTATTTTTCCCTGTTCGCTGGGAAGCGGGCCTCCGAGGAGGGCTTTTCACATTTCGTCTCATGGGAGTGGATCACCGATCACAGTGAAATGTGTGCCTCTGAGTAGGGTTTGTGCCTGGAAGTTTGGGGTTTCTTTCTCTAAGCTGGACGGATTCACGGGAGTGTATCGACCGATCAGTCCGCAACTTTACGTTGACAAAGACCTCTCTTTTTCTGGTTAGGCCCGCTCGAGGTCTTTTAGCATTTCAACTGTGGTGAAATGGGCCTTCGAAGAGGGCTTTTCACGTTTCAACACTTGGAAGTTTTATTTCAATCTCGGTGAAACGTGTACCTCTGAGTAGGGCTTTTGCCTGGAAGTTTGGAGTTTCTTTCTCTCGGTTGGACGGATTCACGGGAGTGTATCGACTGATCAGTCCGCAACTTTGTATCGAGAAAGATCTCTCTTTTTCTGGTTAAGCCCGCTCGAGGTCTTTGGTTTGGACTCTAAAGAGTAGCATTTAGACTCTAAAGAGTACGTTGGACTCTAAGGAGTACGTTGGACTCTAAAGAGTAGCATTTGGTCTCCGAAGAGAAGCATTTGGACTATAAAGAGTATTTTGGACTCTAAAGGGTAGCGTTTGGTCTCCGAAGAGAAGCATTTGGACTCTAAAGAGTATTTTGGACTCTAAAGAGTAGCGTTGGCGCTTGCGTCTTTATATCCTGCGCTTCTTAGCAATTCCTTGCAATCACTTCAAGTACATGTCCCGTTCTTTCGTTTGTTTTTCGCTAGAGAAATGTGCTCTATTGCGGAGCGAATTCACGGGGCAGATGCAAGCTGCTTCACCAGATGTTCATTTACACAAACGGTTGTGGTTCATTAGCAAAGGTTTGAAACCTTCTTATTAGAAAGGTGCCCTCTTTGGTGGAATCCTCAATCGTTTGCAAATTGCACTTCTTTCGAAATATTTGAATTCAGAACATTTGTGACTTGTCATTTGTTTTCTCCGTGATTTGTAGGGATCGCTTCGCTTTATGATGTGTTGAATGAGCAAGCTTTACTTTGATAACCTGCAATACTAAATCGACATTTTAGTAATATTTGCATATCGAAATGATACAGGCATTTTTGCGGCATTAAGGAACACAAGATTTATAGTTGCTCATTACTGAGTCACATCAATTTTACAGTGGTTAACAGCACAAGAATTATACATCCATAATCATTTTACAGGTTTAAGCAATGCTATTAAGTAAAATATGGGTGTAAGTGAAAGCCATTCCATGATCTTGTGATTCATATGTCAGTCAATGACCAGCTTCTCGGATTCCTGTTCTGTAGTTCTGTTGCCTGAGCTGGATCGATAAGCAGGACATGGTTGCCCCTGAGTGAACGAGGTTGGGTCAATTACGTCTTTCTTCACATATTGTTGAAGTTTATTTTGTTTCAGCAATTCTTCAATCACGTTCTTTAACTGGCGACATTAGTTAGTATCGTGGCCGGGTTGGTTGTGAAATCGACAGAATTTCCCATTTTGCACTGCACCTCTCCCCATCTCAGGTGGTTTAGGATATTTGACAACATCCTTTGTTGCCAAGAAGATTTTTTCCGGTGTATCAATTAAGGGGGTGAAATCTGAAGGGTTAAAACGTCGAGGTTTCTTCTTACTTCCCTGCCTCTTTCCTTCATCATTCTCCCTTTTCTGGTTTCCAAATCCTCTCTTGTTAGAGATGACATCGTTATTCTTGATTTCGGCCACCACTGCTTTTACTGGCATCGAGAGATTTTCTAGGCGTATGAATTCGTCGGCCTTTTTATAAGATTTCTCGAGTGAGTTTGGTTCCTTCATTTTAAGCCACATCCCGAATTCGCTTGACTTGTCGATGGCCAGCATTAAGTATGTTAGGATCATTCGGGGCTCCGCGTTGTCTACTTCGGCTAAAGCTATATTAAAACGGTTCAAAAAAGACTTGATGGGTTCTCCGGGTGCTTGTTCTAGGCTGGACAGTGACATTATATCTTTTGTCTTTGACGCATACAACCTGAATTGTTCTTTAAATTTTCGGGTTAAATCGGAGAATTGATCTATGGATCGAACCGGCAGCTTGGTGAACCAAAGCAAAGCCACCAGTTCTAAATATACTGGAAAATATCGGCATTTAATCTCATCCGATGCTAGTGCCCCAGTCATATGCCAATCGTATATGTATAGAAATTGGTTAGGGTCACTTGTTCCTCGATAGGCCGGGATGGTAGGAGGTACAAATTTCCTGGGGAATTCCGCCTTTAAAATCTTTTCGGTGAACGGAGTCTTGCTCGGGGCGAATCCCCAATCATTTTCATCCTCTTGCCTCTGCATGCTTTCCTTCATGATTGAGCGAACCATCCCTGATAGATACTCCTCATCGTTTAAAGGCTTTGCCTGGTAGAAGTTAGCCGCCCTTTCGGAAGCTTGAAAAGTTGGCTGTGGCCTTAACCCTTCAGCTTGGGAAGGTGCCCTTGCACCAGTGCCGTCTACTCTTTGAGGAGTACCTTTCTCTTGGGAGTCACGGGCATCTTCGGCAAAGATTGTTTCATTGTCTTGTCGTTGGTGATTTGCCTCAAGCAGGACGTTTAACCTATCCATAATCAAGGCATTCTGGGCATTCTGGGCTTCCAACTGCACATTCTGGGCATTCAACTGCTGACGTAGCCCCAAAACTATGGCGTTCAATTCTGCCCATGTAATTTCAACAGTTGGAGCTGTCTGACTTAATGGGGGAGAAATGGCAGTGTTTTCATGAACATCATCGAGGCTAACGGATATACGCTTTCTTCCATGGGCCATTACTTCTGACAGAGCTTTGCGGAACAACGATGGAAGTGTCCTGAGTTCGGTTCTCAGTGAAAGCACCAAAAATGTTAACATAAAAGTCAGACGCTAACACCCCGGTGTAGATTGAAGTTGAGCGAAAGCACCACCCGTGAACACGGGAACAAAGAACAAGTAGAAAATCACAGAGAAAGCAGAAAAGACAACAGTTTTTATAGTGGTTCGGCTTAAGGTAAGCCTACGTCCACTTTAATTCTCTTTATTGCTGAATCAATTACAACTTTACAACAATCTTCAATTACAATTCTGATGAGACAAACAACTAGAACTTTGATGCAAAAGAACTCTTTGAATCCATGTAGATTGCGTTATATTTCCTCTCGAAGTTAGTTAAGATGCCTTGCGTACTTGAAGTGTCGAGTGAGTCGAGAATTCAGCAGAGTATTGGAGCTTAAAGAGATCAGCCAAAAAGTCCCTTTCATGTTTGAGGTAGGTTGGTATTTATAGGAGAATTCTCCCCTTAGGTCGTAAGTCGTGACCGGTCTATGGTAGGTCGTGGCCGACTCATCTGGCCAAACCCCCTAGTTTCACATAGGTTTGTTTGTACAAGTCCCAGGTCTCCCCCGAGTCAACATAACCTCGCATCAGTAGTATGGCATCGGGCTTACATTTAGTAGCTTTAGGTCGTGGACGACTCAAGCTGGCAAGCGCAAGTCATGGTTTAACTGGCAAGTCCTGGATCGCGTACGAGTTAAGAGGCCACTGTGCCAAGTAGCTGCATTGAACTTGCCTTCCTTTGTTTGGGTCGTGAACGACTTAACATAGGTCATAGGTCGGTTGCGACTTATGTACAGCTCATGATCTTGTCCCTGTCCTGAGTGGTTAGATCGGCAAATTCTCGGGAAAGTTAGGTCGGTAGCTACCTTAGGTCGGTAGCTATCTTAGGTCGGTAGCTATCTTAGGTCGGTAGCTACCTTGCTAAGTTTTAGGTCGGCAACTGTTCTGCCTTAAGTCGGTATCTTTTTGGGCCTTAGGTCGGCATGCCCCTTAGCCTCTTAGGTCTTAGGTCGGCATCCTTGTTAAAGTATTAGGTCGGTATACTCCTTAGGACATAGGTCGGCATTCCCCTCAAGCCTGTTAGGTCGGTATGCCTCTCAAACCTGTTAGGTCGGTAACCTTTTTAAGCCTTAGGTCGGCATCCCTTTGAGTCGCTGAGCCAAAACCGGGGCGGAGTTAACAATAACTTTGGCAATATCTAGGAGGAATACGGAAATTATACGGTACAGTTACCATTCAAGGTTCTATACTATATGTATAAACATGTTTCGTTCTTCTAGGACGATGATAAGGAAATCTGTCCACTAATGGTTAGGAGGTGATCTTTGATCTTATTTTATTTTGATTATTTCTAAAAGAACCGGGGTTTAGTTTACCAGAAATATCAAACATTGTTTCAAAGAGACTGGGATCGATAAGTTATTTTATTCGAAAACCACTTCGATCCAAGAAGTACATTTTCGAAATGAAGGCAAGAGCATGGAGTCAAAGATGGAGCAGTGAAGTGCAAGGGCTAATCACTACTAATCATGAGGGTGATTCCAAAATGGATGTAGTAGGAATAGTGCCTTTGGTTCCGTTTCGACCCGAAACAGACTTTTATGGAAGAATGCTATCGGTACATTGTCATTGGAGGACGATGAGCATTCTAAGTGAAAATTTCCTTGAAAAGGTAATCGAGGCCTCTAGCCTCATCAATCGAGAATGATTGATAAGCAGGGGAGATGCAACAAGGCTAAGTTGGTAGCACCCAATTATGGTATGTTTGTCACCTTTCTAGATACCCTTGGATATTATTACTACGATTCATGGGAGGAGCTCAGAACAGGGTGGAACACTGGGAGTGATAGCATATTCGGTCTATCCAGGTTAGGGATAGTTCGGTCTTGTGTAGCAGAGGATCCTGATGTGGTCCTCGGTACATTGTTTCTAGACATGTACTGTGGCAGGTGATACCCCAGTATCTAGTCATTCGGATAGAATCCATTCTGAAATAAGTGCCGTATGGTTTTGATTATGCCTAACTATGCTGAAATGTGGGATGCAAGCATTTTATCTATTTGAATAAGTATTTGTACTCAGACATAGTTATAATATCAGATGATTTTGATATGAAATGTTTTGGTTATCGTAAGGTAAAAACCCGTCATTGTTTATGTATGGCGTGGTCTTACGAGATACCTTTAATTTTCAAGGGATTTTGACAAGTTAATAATTCAAATTGAGTGTGTTTTCTCATATTGTTTTCCAGATTGACTCGAGTGTTATTTTATTATAATGCTCAAGTCAGATCGAGTATTACAGGTACATGTTAGGATGCTATAGAGCTGAGGAGACGAGCTGGAGACCAAGACGTATTCTCGTATTTGATTTTATTCTGCTGTTGTGTTTTGTTTGAAATTATCAGCAACTGTAAGGACAGGTTGTTATAAGTGTCCAGGCTGGTAATTATTGATTTGTGTACTCTGATGTGAGATATGTATATTACAGTTTTTGATTTGTGTAAATAACTATTTATATTATATGTTATTCAATCCACTGTGAGTTCTGTTTTCTGTTTAGTTTTCTTCTTTCTTCTACCTACTTTCTTCCCCCTCAACAATCTATCTTTCCAGCACTCGATCGTTTGGCATATTATACAACAAGCGTATGTATGTCACTTTCTGAGGGTCAAGAAAGGCGGGTCATCACGGTTGGTATCGGAACTTAGGTTGACGATATACCTAGGCTTTTGTGGGGATTACTCATAATAGATAGAGTCAGTAGTACTCTAAAATGGGTTGAGTGTATTGATAGATATGAGCGTGTATTTATTAGTGAATATAAAATATTTTCATATTGTGTTGACTTATTGATTGAGTGTTTATGAGTTCTAGTTAGTACGGAAAGTACAACCGTATCGATAAGGGTTTCTAAACTCTTAAACAAGATAAACTGACACCGTATTGTTTTGAAGTGGGTAAGTGAAATATTTTTTTCCAAAACCATATTTTGTTATAAAAGAAATAATTTTTTGAAATTATTATAGTGTATATGTTTAGAATGTTGGTTGCTAATATTATAATCAAGTAAGACTATAAAATTTGAAATGGTTTTAAATGTAATCAAATAGAAATTGTATAAGAATGATTTATACAAAGGAGTATAACTAAAATTGGATTCGAACCAAAATTTAAATCTTGGAAATTTTGGGAAGTGTTTTTAATTAATTTAAACTAGGTATTTGTAGTTTTTAAATCTTGAGGATTTTGGAAATGTTTTCCAAAATGGTTTGTGGAAATAATGGAGTACCATTTTGAGATGTTTTTGAATAGAAATTATTTTTAAAAAGGGATTTGGAACTGAGGAAGCACTGAACTCACTTCAGTCGCTAGAAAATAACCCTGGTGGTGACGACCGCACCATCAGTATTCATTTTTGAGTTCCTAAGTGATGGATTTCTACCACAGTGATTGGTTGTGATTATTCATTTGGACTTGTTTGATAAACAAGTTTGTTTCTGAAATTCCAAAGGGGAACTGTTTTGGGAAGAACCAAGTGGTTTTGAGATTTCAAAAGTATGATTTGATATACTAAGGAAATATATATATATATATATATATGATTTCAAAATGATTTGAAATAAAACTAGATGATTAAATTCTGGAATCTCCATTTGAATGATTTGTAAAGTCAGAGAAAATCAGTTATTGAGCTTATAATTTGGAGTTGGAACAGATAAGAAAGGGAAGTGAAAACTTTAATTCTGGAATTAAAATTATATTTGAGTAAGTTAAAAATAATACAGGTTGGAATTTAACTTAAGATAATTTAAATAAAGTTGAATTGAATGGGATATAAAGTTGAAATGTAAAATGATATATATAACTATAAGTTATAATTACTGAATAAAATGAATATAATTAAGTTATAAAGTGATATATATATATATATATATATATATATAATCCAGGGGTATGATTATAAAATGTAAATGGACTCAAGTAAGTAAAATGGGATTTTAAGTAAATAAGTTTTTGAACTTATGAATTGAGAAATGGAATGGTAAAATCTAAATGAGAATGGTTTGGTATTAAGGTAAAAGAAATGGAATTTCAAATTTCAAATTTTTAAATAGAGAGTGAATTAGAATGGAGTAAATTGAATATAAATGTGAATTACGAAGTGGTTATATAACTATATGTTATAAATATAGAATGTGAATAAACTTAAGTGGAAAAAATTCAGGTAATTGTGAATAAATAAGTTGTATAACTTATTAAACGAGAAAGGTGATGTTATCCCGCCCTTTGGCAAGGCCGTGACACCAAAAAAAATTGGCTGATAACTGAAGATAATTAGTCCCAAGGATCGGTTATACACCGGTGCACTATGGATACTAACAAATTTTGCCCGAGTCCGAATCGAGCTACAATTGATATGGTACGACAAGAAAAGCTATAACAGTCAATATTTCAAATTTCAAGTCAATCCGAGTTCGTGTGCTCAAGATACGATCGATGCAAATTAAGGAAGACAGCTACAATTCGCATCCATGGAAGGAGTAAAACTCATTCGTGTCCATGGCCAATCAATGCTCTCATTCGTGTCCATCATTTCAACAACCACCTCCTTCGTATCCACTTCATTTAGATCCATCTAGAAAGCCTTGATTGTATCCATCACACCAACCACCGCCATATCCATCTCGTTAGTAACCATCAAGTCTCAAGCAAAATGCGGGTAATTCTTATCCACGGATAGAAGCATCACATTCATATCCATCTAATTCATAACCATAGCCGCATAACAATCTCGTTCGTATCCACTAAGTTTCAAGTAAAATGCAACTAGTTTGTATCTATGGAGAAACCTTGTTTCGTATCCATTGCATGAGAATCCTTCGTATCGCTTACCCAATTCGTATTGACCACAAACAATCGATACCAAATACTGCCTAGAAAGCATCGATATGAGTTGTGGTGACAGCTATCGATACGAAGGAGGAATGGAAATGATCGATACGAAACAACACTTAAAAACATTGATATGAAGTCGAAATCGACGCGAAGAGCCTATATTCGTAGCGATACAAATTGAAGTAGAAATTATCGATACGAAGTAGTCTCAAATGTCGACATGAAATAAAATTGAAACCATCGACGCGAAAAGAATGCGCATGGATCAATACGAAATGGGGTGTAATAGGTGGATATGAACGAGGCTAAATGGGTGGATACCAACGAGGCTAAACTGGTGGATACGAACGAAGCACGTCCAAGAAAAAGACTTGGTCGCTCGGCATGAAAAGTGGATCGATCCTAGAAGATAGCGCCACATCATCTAGTTAACACGTGCATTTCATCGATATGAAGTAAAGCGATTCAAATAGAAGCAATACGAATTCGACAACATGGTACAAACACAAACTTGCATCGATTATAACTCAAGATCTACAATTCCAAATGCTACCAAATTTTCGCAGGAGCTTGCGCACAACCTTAGGAATGTTCATGATCGATCTCGGCTCGATTGGGCAAGATTTGGATCGATATGAATCTCATTTGTATCGATTATGGATCGAGTCGAAACGACCAAGGATCGATCATGTGGGCCCACCCACATGAGAGAAGGAGTCAACCGAAATCTGAGCGAGATATTTGCAGCCTACACTTATAAATAGCAGTCCAAGAGCTTTAGAAAGGGATCTTTTTGGTTCTTCTACGTTGTTACTCTACAGAATTCCATTATAACTTGATTACTATCATCGATACTCTTGTAACCAGCGAGTGCTAATCAATAAAACAACAATTCTACAAAGTGGACGTAGGCTACAACGCCGAACCACTATAAATCGTGTGTTTCTATCGCCTTCCTTTTAAATTTTATGCGTTCTTCATATATATATATATATATATATTCTCTATATACTTACTATCTATGATTTGTGATTGAAAATGGGCGCTTTCATCAACACTTTGAGTGTTTGTGACCAATTTTGGTGCATTAAGTTGAAAAACTACAACCAAGTCAAATGGTTAAGTAACTAATAATAAGAAATGAATTCAATTTAATAGTAAATGAATTGAAATGAATTGAAATATGACTTTGAAATATAGTTGGGGTATGAACTTAAGTTTTAAGTTGAATATGAACTTAAGTAATGATATGGAGTGTTTATAGTAGGCCCTAGAAATAAATTTTGTGAAATGGTTTATAAGAAATTGGCATGTAATGAAATGACGTTCACTATGAAATGAAGAAAATAAATCTATGTGAATAAAATAAAAGTGAACGGAAAAGAGGTAATATAAGTTGAAAGTAAAGTTAATAGAAATGCAAGTGTATGAATTTGAATTAAATTGTTCGAGAATCGATTTATATGAAATGATCCCGAAGTAATATATTATAAATTGGATATACTAAGTAAATGAAAGCAAATAAGTTGAACGAAAATCAATTTAAAGGAGAAATGGAATTTGGTTGCAATGGAAACTTAACTTAAGCGGTTATTTATGGGATGAATTTATCAATAAAATTAACATGGAATGGAATGTTGTTTAATACAACATGTAGCGAACAAAGTTTGGTGGATAACATAAATGGGAACCAACGGAAAATAGATGAAATGATTTATAATCAATCTAAATGGATCAATTGAAGCTTAATAAGATGGATATGAATATAATAAGTGTGAATGTTAATAGAATGAAATTGAATGGATTGCGAATCAAGTTACAATTGAATAAATGGTATGGAGATCAATTTGGAAGTGTATAATTGTGTGTTTGAACCCTGTAAATTGCATATGCATTCTAAAACACATGCTATGACATGTTTGTGTATGAAAGCTTAATTAAATGGATTTGCACATAATGAAAGTAAAAAATGAAGGGAATGCAAATAAAATTGATTGTGAATCAATTTGAAATTATGTAAAAGTGAATCTTTGTAAGTTACGACACATATAAATCAATTTGGAATGGATATGAGTTTGTTTGTTGTAATTATGAATTGAATGCAATAAATTTGGTTGTAAATCATTTCGAATTGAATGAAATGATATATATGTCATATGGATCCATGAAAGAAAATTAAAATTAGCGTTGGAACTTTATAATTTCTCGTAATATATGATTGGCGTGTTTGGTTAATGAAGTTGATATCTTTAGCTAGTTAAATAAATGAAATGTTACAAAATTTCATGATTTTGAAACCTATGTGTTTATTTTGAGTAAGTACCGGTATATGGAGCTGTTGGATAGATTTTGGGTTGCATAAGTGCATATAAAATAAGGAGGTTTTTAGGCTCAAGGAATAAGTTAGAGCAAAATTTAGCTTCAGGGACAAGAAGTTTGTTTTTTAGGCTGAAGGACACTTTTAGTGTAATTCACAGAATGATAGTTGTAAGTATCATTTTCAGTTTACACTAAAAAGTGTCCTTCAAACTAAAAAGCAAACTTGTTGTCACTGAGAATAAATTTTTTTGCAACTTCTTTCTTGTGCCTATTTACCTGTAAAATAAGTCGCTCGCTTAAAAACACTAAATAAAAGTACGCCTACGCAATAAAATACAGGGAGCTGTTGGACTGATTTTGGGTTGCGTAAATGCTTACAAAATAACCCGCTCACTTAAAAACGCTAAATAAAGGTACGCCTACACAATAAATTAAGAAATGATAATATATTAATATATATTTTATTTCCCAACCTGGTGGACCGATGTACATATTTTTATCTCTCTTGTCATATTGTAAAAGGCTCTCTGTACAAAGCAGACTCTCTCATTTTTTTTTGAAATTTAGGGTATTAGGAATTTTTGAAAGGATTTGGAAAACTGTTGTTAACTAGAAAAGTTGAATTTTGAATTGTATTAGAAATCAAGGCGTTTGAATTAGAAATGAAAGCTAATTGTTTTGGATAAAACTAAAAGGTTTAGAAAAGTGAAAGTAGGATTTTAAGTAAGTGGGTTTTAGAAAAGTTAATAGGTTTGGAGCATTTTTCCTACCTTAGTTGTCATGGCCCGTTCTTCCGTACCCTTTGAATTGATGATAAACCGCACATGTCCAACTCAAATTGCACGAAAATACGGAACATGAAGGGTAAAAAAGAAAAATAAGATAGAACAGAACCTCACACGAATGGAATAATGTATAATATTGAACAAATATCTTTATAGTGGAAAACTTTTAAAATACATATATCAGAGTCTAATCTAAATTCGGCTTGAACAGTTATAAACATCTGTCCTTCCAATTGCTGACAAACATCAAACTAGAACTAACTAAGTACATCGGATAATAGAATATGTCCATACGTAGATGAATATTTCCGGCTCTCCTCTGGGAACTACAACCGTCTTCGACTAAACCTGAAACTACTCGGATCTGACTCGAGTATTGAAAATACCCGGATCAGGCTTGATAAACCAGCATGAGAAAATCTCAATAATAAATCACAGTGTTATATGTCATCCTTTGAACAAAATCCTTTGAAAAGAAAGAGTATCTCATAAGACACACCCATACATAAACACAGACGGGTTTTTTCCTTATGATAACTACAACACTTTTATATCAAAACATTTTGATATTATTTCTAATGACATTCTTTGAAAATATTTGCAAATAAACTTACTAATCTTAGCCGAAATTATTACCATTATTAAATTCCAGCATAGTAGGTTCTAACAAACAAAACCGTAGGTTCTTATTGGAGAATGGATTTCCATACAAATGATTAGATGAAAGATCTACCTTCCAAAATGGGTACACCTCTAGATGGATGTCCCTAGAAACCATCACAAAGCTCCTGTACCAACACAAGACCGACCTACCTTTATAACTAGATAGTATTGAATATGTCATCCCCTGGTCGTTACCGACCTTTAAACCGGACGCCTGAGCATACAAACCTCACTAATTTACATCCCGAACGTCATAGTGGGAAGAAATATATCTATAAGGGATGATAATACCCTAATTAGGAATGATCCACTTAGCCTTGTCATATCTGATCCTATTTTGGTAATTTCTGGTTTGACGAGGCTTGAGGCAAACGATTACCTTTTCACATAGTACATATCACATCTTTGAATGCCACATTGCTATTTCTGTTAGCTACTAACTGCCTTCCATAAAAATACAACCTTTGAGCTCGTATGTATCAAGGAGGGTGTTAAGCTAAGAGAAGTTGTCTTCTCCGCCACCACTGGTGTACGTTTGTAAAAAACCAATGTACGTAATCTTTAGAAATGTAATATTAGACAAATGTCTATACAAGTA
Organism: Allium cepa; assembly: GCA_030765085.1. Lineage (NCBI taxonomy): Eukaryota > Viridiplantae > Streptophyta > Magnoliopsida > Asparagales > Amaryllidaceae > Allium > Allium cepa. The sequence continues at coordinate 212,101,419 of CM060939.1, read as the reverse complement.
GTCCAGGAATAGGACAAATCGATGGCACTCTCCTACTACCACTAGCAGCGTATAGTCCTTGCAATCTGAAAAATCTCCATCACGAGGAGACCACTACTATAAATAACTCTATAATGGAAGCTACCCAGAGCATATTCAACAAGCAGTCTTCATGCTATGAAGATCCACGATCTTCAATAATCATCATCTTCAACATGTCTTCACATTCGAACGTATATATTGGTTCGAAGTGGTTTTTGAATAGGAATCACCCAAATCCGACCCGGTTCATTCGAAATCCAATTATCGATAAAAATTGAATATGAGTATATAGGATTTATTAAGTCTCTTTTCACTTTTATTCTTTTTCGAATGATTTCGTAATCTCTTTATTTTGACTTAGGATAATTCTAAGTAATTCATTGTTTTGCTTTGGAAAATATATCAAATTTTCACACTTAACTCTCGATCCAAATTCCTTATCTTTTTGGCGGGTCGAAAACAATGTTATTTAAGACATCATTTATAACAAACCCTAAAATTAATTTTAGCAAAACATTTTTGAGTAAATATGATCATAGAAATCATTCATTTTTGGAGATTGCTTAGATTTTGGATAATACAAATCTTCTTTTATTTTGGAAACTCAATACGATCTTTTTATTTAAGAGCATCCGGGCTTTCCTTTCGATCTGTTCCACCCCTCACCTAAGAAAAGAAAACATAGGCCAGGTAAGTTCAGGGCACTGGTTGCTCCATCCCTAACCTTAGTTAAAGACCTTGTTTTATCTTCCCAAATCACACACGTGGGACGAATGTACTAGTCGTTTCCGCATACTCAGTTATCAACTTTATTTTGGAATTGATTATAAAGATTCCAAATTATCTTTTAAATGCTCAATTTTCCTTCTAAAAACATTCACAATTAATTATGGGAAAAATCGTTACATTCAAGCTTATATTCCAAAAGTTATAGAATTCGCAACAGAAAAGTGCTACGGAAAATGCTATATAAGCTTATTTCATTTAAACAACTTTTAAACATTCGATAATTCATATTTTTACATTCAAATCTCTTTTAAATCATTTAGATAGATTTATCAATTTTATTTCATATTTTTTCACAATTAAAAATGGTCATTTAAACCAATTCCTTGTTATGGTCACTTTAACTGCACCAGCGCGATTTTTCTAGAAAATTGATTTGGACTTAATTTAAAATCTATTCAACGAAACTTTGCTTTTCTTTCTTCGTTTCAAAGATATGGATATAATAGTCCAGAATTTTTTCATCTCGAAGAATTCCGAGCTATATTACACTCTATATGCTGATTTGAACTTTGTTGCGCGAAATCGCGAACTACCGTTGCACGACGCACATATTTTAACTTATTTTTCAATATTTGATATAATCTATTCAAATTGAATTCCATTTCTTCTTAATTCATTATGAATCACTTTAAATCGATATTTTCCCTTTTTAAAGTATTTAAAATATATTTTCACTATTACCATATCATAATATTATAATATTCCTATTATTTTAATATTAAATTTTAAATTCCAATTTCAACTCAATTTCAATTCTAACTTCAAATTAAACTCAATTAAAATTTAGGTTTCAAATGTAATTTAAATTTAAACTTCAATTCAAGTTCAATCACATCTTTAATTTTTCAAAATCGGTTTCAATTTCACTATTCATCTCAATTTCAATTTCAAATTAACTATCCTTTTTAAATCCGTTTCACTCCTAATTTCAAATTCTCTTTTATTTTTACTTTAATTTCACTTCTAATTCAAAAGAGACTTATTTTTCTAAAATACCTCGTATTACTAAAATATTGTCTTATTAATAAAGGAGAACTGAATCAAAATGAATATAACCAATATTCATCTTTATCACTAACATAACATCTATTCAACCAATCACATAACATATGATTTCAAATTCAACATTCACTATTTATACTATAACGGGATATATTATCTCAATTCAAATATCTAACCAGCTATAAATCATCCGTATTAATAATCAAATAAACATTCATATGTCATAAGGGTATAAATATGATTGTTTTAACATAGCCCAAAATATAAATTCAAAAGTAATGAGAATTTTTCACCTTTATTTCCACTCCGTCAATCTTTAGGCGAATTTACTTGCATACGACTAACGAACTAACGTGCTATTTCCAAGCGCCTCTACTTTATCGCTTTCCTTTCCTTCTCACTTTTTCTTTCTTTTCTTTTCTTCTTCTTTTTTACTTGGCCGTGAGCTTTGGAGGGAAAGGAGGTGTACGGCCTTGGGTATGTGGCTTTGGGCTTGGGTATGGGAGAGTAGGGCTCAGCCTTGGTGTGTATGGCTCGGCCGTGGGGTCTTTTAGGTGGGTGTATGGGATATTTGGCTTGGAGGAGGTGGGTAGGTAGTGTAGGAGGTGGGTATGGCTTAGGGAAGGGGTGTTGGACCGAGGTGGAGCTTTGATGGAAGAGAATGGAGAGGTGGAAAGCTATGAAAATGGGGGTGAAGAAGAAGGAGAAAGTGAAGAAGGAGGAAGGAATGAAATATGAAAAAGTGGAAGGTATACATGTTTATTTATAATCGAGTTTGGAATGGCAAATGACTAAAAGACCATTCTCTACTTTTTACTTTTAATTTACCTTTTTACCTTGATTTGACCTTTGCTTAATGGAGAAGAAATGATTTGATTTGAATTTATACTTAAGAAATGATGTTTGTCTTATTTTTTTAAATTTCAAAATGTTAAAATAAGATTTGCTTTTTTTCCATGTAAATTAGTAGCATCTCATTAGTGAGACAAGATGTAAAGTAATGATGTTGTTTAGTATAGATTTGTTTATGGTTTTATGTCAAATCATGTTACTTTTTGAATTATTTGTAAGCATTGACTTTTCAAAGTGCATTTGTTAAATATAATATGTAACATAGTTTGTTATGTTGTATTTATATGTTAGAAAATGTATCAAGTTGCAACAACTTGACAATAACTTGTTTTGGTTGAAAACGGTGTTTTGGTCGACAAATGTTACAGTCAAAATTTGACGTTTTTGTTAAGCTATATATTGAAGTAAACCAAACTTTAAAATGAACTTTTACTCCTTTAAATAAATTAAAACATGTTCTTTATATTTAAAAATCATATTTATTTAATATCAAAATTTCAAATTTTACCATGTATGTAAAACTGACAAAATGCAACAAATTTTGGTTATTTTCGTAAATCGATTATTAACATACTTTTAAATTTTTTAATACGCTTTTATTATCTTTATTAGATGTTTTATATAAGATTTAACTTATCAAATAAATATTTAAACTTATTTGTTTAAGCCTTTATTTATTATTAACAAAACTTAACTTTTGTCGATTTGTTCTAAAATCCAAATTTATGCCTTTTAATTTATTAACTATAAGAATAGATAATTATTTATTATATATAACATATTTATTTAAGTTTTAAATTCCTTTTAAATTTAAAATGAACGAAATCTCTCATTTTCGAAGTAGTGAAATTATGGGTTGTTGCACTCTCCCCTACTTAAAAGCATTTCATCCTCGAAATGAAAATTAGATAAAGGTATCTATCTCATACTCGTATCCTCAGATAATTTGACTTAATTATACCGGTGATAGAAAAGAAGAAGGTCAATATCATAACAACACTAAAACAATTGATACCAAAAATACATATAGAAAATTCCTTACACTAACCTGAGTACTTATCTGTACTTAAGGTTATATATACATACATCAAGTCAGACTTCTATCATACCCATCCTAGTGTATACTGCATACTTAAGATAATACATCCAACATTCATATAAGACTATACATCCAAAATCAACCAAACTAATCCTATATAAATATAATTGAATACATCCACATAACTCATTCCCTGACCTGAGCATGTACTACACCTGAGGTCTATATCAAAACATCAGTCCAAATCTTATCTCTTAGTGTCTACTATTTAAGGTAACTATCCGACTACTATCTTGAAAGAGCCAAAACATCATACTATATATGATATTTGATTCTATCTGTTTTTTATATCCACAACTTTACTTTCGAACTAGTATCGATCCCCCGATTTTCTAGTGCGGACTTTGATCAGACTTCTTGATCCAAACCCTTGCCTTCCTTACATAGCTCTCAACTATGATAGAAAACTTAAGTGCATAACCGTAAACTCTTATCAATGTTCGCCGTCAAGAATCGAGTGATAAATCCTTTTTCAGACTGGTGTAAACACCTCAAAATTCTGTACAAAAATCTTAGATCAAAATTTATGTGCCGAAATGATCTACGTCTAATTTATATATTTATTCACATTTATTTTTTCCTAATAAATTTCTTTAAAATTTCTATTAATCTAAGTTTGGTTCACGACCATTTACTTTCTACTAAAGCCATTATTACTTAGGCATACAAACATGACTTAAACTTGTATAATATACCTTTACTTCCTAAGAATATATATACATATCTCCAAGCTTTAAAATGTTATCACTTCAATTATGGTGTTTAACTAATGTGGAAATTTACTATTATTCCAAATTAATAAGTTATAAACTTAATCCTTAGCTCTATTTATCTAAGGTCTCAGTTTAAGTGATATTATTTATCTTATCCATATATATTAATAAGACAACTTTACTAAGTGTTCATCTTTTTCTTACTAATTCTATGATTATTACTTAACTTATTTACCTATCCATTTTCTTTATAATAAAATTTATTAACCTTAAATCCATCAAATATCTTATAGTTAAATTATGAAACTTAATTCATATGGTATTTGTTATTTAAACATTTTTATCCAACAATCAACCTATTAACCATATTATTCAAACCTATCCCCTTCTAATCTTACTTCGTTTTGAATTACAAATGTTACCCTAAATGTATAACTAATTCCAATTTTTATATTAGAATGATATTTCTTATATCTCTTATTCCTAAATTTCACCTTGATTTTAACCTAATCAAAGTGTCTAAATTTCAAATTATCTTATCTCCTTTATAAGTTATAGAACTTATCCTTTTATAATATATTTAAGAAAAAAGTTTCAATTTAGGTTTTTTTTTATCGTGTTGATAAGAATTTTTGCTAAGTATGCATTTTCTTTTTTACTTTCTCCAATTATAACTTCTAGCTTCAATGTTATCATCAAATATCTTAAAGTCAAATTGTGAGTTTTACTTCACGAGATATTTGTACTTAGCTTTTAAATCCATCCATTATGATAATCTCTTAATCATTATTATTTCTTAAGGCTGAATGTCTTAGGTATATGATAAAGTTCTAAATTCTAGTTCTCAACCGATTGATCCTATATGAAATATCTTATAGTCAAATTGTGCAATTCTAATCACAAAATATTCATATTTTAGTTTTACTAAGCTAAATTACAAACAATCCTTAATTTCTAACCAAAAATAATAATATCCCCTTTGATATTTAAAATATAAACCCAAGGTAAAATTATTTCATCTACAAACGTCTTTAAAAAAATCATTTTTATAAAATTAACAAATACGCGCTCGTATATATCATACTCTCGTAACTCATTATAGGGTGTTACTAATCCTATCTCTAATGAGTTACTCATCCTAGGATATTACTAATCCTATCTCTAATGAGTTACTCATCCTAGGATATTACTAATCCTATCTCTAATGAGTTACTCATCCTAGGATATTACTAATCTTATCTCTGATGAGACTTACCCTTATCAGGCTTCGGTGTTCGCTCAACCAAGAGCTCTGATACCAAATGTCACGGCCTGTTTTTCCGTACCTTTTGAATCGATAATAAATCACACATGTCCAACTCAAATTGCACGAAAATATGGAACATGAAGGGTAATAAAGAAAAATAAGATAGAAAAGAACCTCACACGAATGGAATAACATATAATATTGAACAAATATCTTTACAGCGAAAAACTTTTGAAATACATATATCAAGTCTAACCTAAATTTAGCTTGGACAATTATAAACATCTGTCCTTAAAATTGCTAACAAACATCAAACTAAAACATACTAAGTACAACGGATAATATGTCCATATGCAGATGAATATTTCCAGCTCTCCTATGGAAACTCCAACCGTCTTCGACTAAACCTGAAACTGCTCGGATCTGACCTGAGTATTGAAAATATCCGGATCAGGCTTGATAAACCAGGGTGAGAAAAACTCAATAATAGATGACAGTGTCATATGTTAGCCTTTGAATAAAATCCTTTGAAAAGAAAGAGTATCTCATAAGACCACGCCCACACATAAACGCGGACGATTTTTTACCTTATGATAATTAAAACACTTTTATATCAAAACATTTGATATTATTTCTAATGATATTCTTTGAAAAACATTTGCAAATAAAATTATTAATCTTAGCTGAAATTGTTACCATTATTGAACTCAAGCATACTAGGTTCCAACAAACAAAACCGCAAGTTCTTATTGGAGAATGGATTTCTATACAAATGATCAGGTGAAGGATCTACCTTCCGAAATGGGTACACCTCTAGATGGATGTCTCAAGGAACCATCACAAAGCTCCTCTATCACAAAACCGGCCTACCTCTATAACTAGATAGTACCGAATATGTCATCCCCCAGACGTTACCGACCTTCAAACCTGGCGCCCGAGCATACAAACCTCATTAATTTACATCCTGAACGTTATAGCGAGAAGAAATATATCTAAAATGGGATGATCATACCCTAATTGGAAATGACCCACTTAGCCTTGCCTCATCTATTCTTGTTTCGGTCATTTCCGGTTTGATGAGTAGAGTCGGCGATGATGAGTCTCTAGGTGAAATATGGTAAGGAATGGTGGCTGGGGTGGTCCTGGCGAAGCGTTTAAAGGGACATAGCCTCGTCCCGGTCTTGGTGGGAAGGCTCGATTTCGAACCCAGTGTTCAATCGTGGTTTCAGGAAGATGGACGAAGTGATGGGGTCATGGGCGATCGGGGTGGACGATCGACAACATGATTCAAGTGTTGGTGGTTGTGTACACGTGCATAGGGTCGTGCACGTTAGCTCGGTTCAAAAAGGGTGGAAGGGAAGGAAGAGAATTGGGAATAAGGAAGAAGAGAGGAGAAGGAGTGGGCCGGAAGGACTTTATGCCGAAAAGAAAAAAAAGAAGAAATAAGAAAAAGAAGAAAAATAAGAAAGGAAAAGGAAAATAAGAAAGGAAAAAAAAGAAAAAAAACTAAAATGCTATTGCCATTTTAAAACCAAAACCCACACGATTTTTTTTTTACATCTTATCCTATATTACAAATTAGTATTATGGATTTCCCCGTAATTTAAGGTTTAGTGATATTTTATAATTTAAAATGGGTAATTAACTATATTCTTATTTGACCTAAGAATTTATATAAATTAACAAATTTAGAGATTAAATAGAGTGTTAAATTTTAATTAACTAAAAATAAATTGTTTTATAATTTATTAAAATTTGAAATTGATTTAGATTTAAATATAAATGGATATGGCTAATCAAGGTAAATTAAATCCTGATAAGTGAATTGTTGATATGGGTTATTGATCCTTAAATTGGTTAACGATTTATATCTTGGCATAACTCTATTGGATATTTATTTCAATTATTCTTGTATGTCCATCAAATGGTCGGATGGGTTAAAATAGTTGGATTAAAATGATGATACGTTTATTTGGAATAGAACGTCTGATATAAATTTCCATATGTGAATATTGTCACTCCAAATAGAAATTGTTATTTTAAACAATTTACCCTTTAAGATTTATTACTTGAATTCGAAGGGACCGAGATAGGATATCAGTGTTATTCGGAACCACTTCGATTTGATAATCTCTATGAACCTTTACGGTTTCAGATTATATAGTCTAATATGCTGAAATTTGGATAAATTTAACGAATTTGATCATTTTAAATAAGTAATTGTACTTGGACACTATGCAATATTGATGGATTTCTGTAAAAATGTTTTGGTTTTAATAAGATGAAAACTCATCGTGTTTGTACGAGTTGCCTTGGATTTTCAAAAGATTTTATAACTTAAGTATTTCAAATTAAGTGGGTTTATTGACGCTAGGTTCCAGCCTGACTAGGGTGTTACTTTATTTTAATGTTCAGGTCTGACCGAGTATTACACATTTCATGTTAGGATGCTTTTGGAGCTCAGGAGACGAGCTGGATGGCAGAGACGTATTGCATGTATTTGATGATATTCCGCTATGTACTGTAGGCTGTATATTCAACATTTTGAGAATAAGTTGTTATAACTGTCCAGTTTTATATATTGGAGATTGTGCTCTAATAGCTCATAAATATAATAACAGTTATAGCTTTCTTTTGTATAAATGCTATTATTGTATATTATATTTTGTTTCCGCTACGAATGTGAGATTTTTTGTGTTATTTCTATGTTCTTCTTCTATCCCTTTTCTTATAATCCCTAACAACCTGGTATTTTTGGCACTCGATTGTTCGGCATTCTATGCAGTGAAGGTATTAATGTCGATTTTTTAGGCTCGAAAATTTCCCGACTGTTACACGTGGTATCAGAGATGAAGGTTAAGTGAGAACCTTGGCTCTGGTAGAGATTACTCATTAGAGATAGGGTCAGTAATACTCTAGAATGAGTTGAGTGTAGTATATATGATGGCGTACTTGTTATTTTCATATATAATGATTTTAAAAGTGATTTTAAAATAATTTTTATATAAAATTATATTTTGATATTAAATAAACATTTTTTGTAGATTATTATAGTATATTAAGTTGATTGGTTGTTTTTATCGAAATTAAATAAGATTGTAAGACTTAAGTGATAAAACATATATCACCAAAGAGAAATTGATAAGAATGAACTATAAAATTAAGTTAAGCTAAAAGTAGACTCAAAACAGAATTTTAAATCCTGGTGATTTCGAGAATTTGTTTCAAAGTGTTTTGAAATGGAATAAGCTTACCCTGAGTTTATTTTAGATAATCCTTCCAGAAAATTATTATGAAATATATGGTGTGTTTGATTTCTGAATATGATAATATTGATTATCATCATAAATTGGTTGGTGTGCCTTAATAAAGGTTGTTTATTACAGAATAAACTATGAGAAACAGATGAAATGTTTATGGAAGTGAAATTATATAAGTTGAATATATAAATGTGACTTATAAATTAAAATGATTTTAAATTGGGAAATTTTGAATCTAAGTCCTGAAAATTTTGAAATTTGTTTCACAATGTTTGAGGAAATAATAAATAATATTACTAGAATATTTTGATATAGCAATTTTTTTTGGAAATTCCGAAGAAAAATTGTTTGGATTCAAAAAAAAGATGGACTAAAGTTTAACGTGTGATTTGGTATGAAAATAGGATATATCTGTATATATGTATGATTTCAAAGTTGATATGAAATAAATACTAAGTATTGAATACTAGAATCCCCCTTAAAACGAGAAGTACAACCCAAAGAAAAGTAAGTTTTTAAACATATAAGTGGAAAGTGATGTTAATAAGAAACTTAAATTTGGAGGATAAAAATTTAAATTTAGTAAGTTTAAATGAATTGAACGAATTGGGAATTAACTTAGGCCGAGTTAAATAAGTTTAGAACTTATAACCTGAATTGGAAATTTCAAGGTGAAATTAAGATTTAACTTATGGAAGTTAAATGAATTAAATTGTAAATGAAAGGGTATAGATTTGATAAGAGTTGCAAAAGAAGTTATGTATGTATGAATGATTTTAAAAAAATGATTTTTGAATTAAAGCGGTTTTCGAATTCTAGAAATTTTGCGATGGATGTTATTGATTGATGTTTTAGATGATTTGGATGTTTATTTGCAATCATTCTGTATATTATCTATAGTGTATAAAACTGTAAATTGGATTATTTCGAGCAAATTAAGAAGCGGATTGAAATGATATACATCCAATTCTAAAATTGAATAGAAATAAAATTGAATTTATGGAAATGGAATCATTTTGGACTTAACTTTTAAATGTTAAAAAAACTTGTCAATCGGAATTGTTTAAAAAATTTGGTTTAAAATTTTGCAGTTATGATTGGGAAATCAATTGAATTTTGAAAATTGATTTGTTAAAGATTTGAACTCTCACATTCGAACCATGAAATAAGTTTAAGTATAGGTAATTTAAATGAATATTTGAAATTTGGGCTCAGAATTGAATTATTTTAAAGATTTACACTGGTAAATTAAATATTAAGGTTTTATTTGATTCAAGTGATTAAATCAACATTTCGAAAACCGAACTTGAATTTATATAAATTGAGATGGTTTAAAAATTGAGAACGGAATTGAAATTAATTCAAATTGGAATTTAATTGAATTAATTGCAATTGTAATCGAAGTTGAATTTGTTGGAAGTCCAAATGGGAATTGATTTGAATTAAAATTGAAATCGAAGTTAATTCAAATTTAAATCAAAATTGAATCAATGGAAATGGAAATTGAAAATTGATTTGAATTGGAAATTGGAAATTGAATCAGTTTGACTCTGAAACTATTTTCAAACAAGCTATTTTAATATAAACTATCTAAAATCTATCTTCTTAAATATTCAAATTTATTTTGATTTTCCAAGCTATTTACTATACAAACCATTCTTTTTAAAACTCAAACAACCTTATATTAACTATTTAACTATTTAAAACTATTCAAGTTATTTTCTAAATTTAAACTAGTTAAAGTGGAAAATTGTTTATATTTAAATCATGGATTTAAATACGAATTGGGGTAAAACTGAAGTTATAACCCAAATGGAAATACAAAGCAATTCTGAGTTGGAACTGAAATTAAGATATTAAGGCAAAAATGATTTTGAAGTAAAATAGTATATTTTGAGAAAAATATGATGATTTTAGAATGAAGATTGGACAGTACCGTAACAGAAACTTACTTTATAAGAAGGGAGAAATGTGATAAATAACTTTGTAAAGAAATCGAACTTGGAAATTTGATTTGGCATTAATGAGAATATAAATGTTAGTATATATTCAAATTCCCTTATTGAATTCATAACCAGAAAGGATGATTTTATACGTATATAAGAATGAAGCGGAAATAGTTTTGGAACCCACTAATTCCCAAAAACTTTTGATTTTGTCAAATAGTCGATTATGGAAATTTGGTAAACCAAATTTGAAAACTACTGATTTTGAAGATATCGATTTTATATAAATAAAGTTTATATGTGATACATATAAAGAGTATGATTTTGGAAGGTACTATATATCGTATGATATGTTTTGAGACAAAAGCATGGAAAGGCACCCCCATGAAAGTCGAAACTTATAGTAGGAGATCCACTGGGAAATTATTCCTAGGAATCCAAAGGGTGGGTTCAATGAAATTGGGATCCCATAGGATGTTCGGACAAAACTCATGAGTTCTTGATGATCATTTGTTGGGTAGCGTAAGTCGAGTGGTGCTGATGCCTACATTTACATTGGGTTTTGTTGTGATGGCAACGTAACCTTTGTTGTAACTGCTATCTTTCGCAGTTCAATAGCGTAACTTGAGTAGTAGTGGTTGCCTACAATCTATGTTTGATTTCGCTGGAATGGCGACGAAACATCGGTAGATTGCGTTCTATGTGGTCTGGTTACATATCGTAATTCGTATGGCAGCGAGTGTCTACAGTCTACATTGGATTTCACCGGGATAGTGATGAAACCTTTGTGTAGTCTGCGATCTATATGGTAAAGTTTCATTTGCAGCGTAACTCCAGGGGCAGTGATTGCCTACAGTATACTTACGTTTTGCTGTGATAGCAATGCAACCTTGTTATAGCTACGATCTGTGGTGTTCCCATGGCGAAAGTCAAGAGGTGCGAATGCCTATAGTTTCCTTATGGATTTCATCGAGATGGCACACAATCATCGTGTTAACTACGATCCATGTTAGTGAAGGGGGGTGGTACTTTCCATAGCATTTTTGAAAAGAGGTTTTTCAAGTATTTTCAATGGGTGTTGAAAACAGGTCTACTAAGTACTTATAGATTTTCAGTCCTACGTCTGATCAATGTATGACTAAATTTCTATAAGAATAAGAGTGGACTTATTAAGACATCGAGTTATGAAAAGTATTTTTATATAAAACTAGTTTAGTAATACTATGTAATTTAAAGTGTGTGTATTTTTAAATTGTATAATAAAAGAGTAAGGAGTTAAAATGTTTAAAAACGATTAATTAATAATACACATCAAAATTCAAATTCTCATTTCATTCCTTGTCGAGGACGAAAAGTTTTAAGGGGGAAGGAATGTAAGGATCCGGATTTTTAACCCTCGAATATTAGTCAATTAATTTTTTTTTTTTGAGGAAAATGTGTGATCCTCTATAGGATAGAGGAGAGCACACATGCAAATATATATAACACTAAAGCAAGGTGCTGCCAACATGCTTGGCAGGTAACAAAAACTAAAAACAAAGAAACAAAAAGTGAAAGATGCTCTATACATCTCAATAGTTTCAAGCAACAAAAAGAGAAGAAAAACTCTATGCATCTGGACCGGAATGATGCTCCAAAAATCTCGGAAGCTCTAAGCAACACATAAAGCAGAACAACTCTATGCTCTGGATCAAAAGGACAGCAGAAGCCTCAACTCTGAAGTGAAAATAAACGAGATGTTGGATAGGATAGGCGAATCTCTGAACAGGGGAAGTAATGCCAAGTTGAAGCAAGGAACCTCTCTGAAAGTCTCTCAATCAAACCAAAACATGCGCTCTGAAGATAAGGGGACCTGAAAGAAGAACCTGGAAACCTCTCACTCATATGTGCATTTGAGTGGTAACTAAGGAAAAAATAAGAATTATGCATATATATGTATATTAATATAATTAATATACATATATGTGTATAAATAAAGAGAGAAGAAAAATAAAAAGGAGATAAAGCTAGTAGCAAACAGGATTAAAATATTTCAAAACAATTACACAAAAAAAAGAAACAAAAATAAAAACCAAAAAAAGAAAACTAGGAATCTGTAATCATTAGCAGGTTATGATTAACCGATAGATCTTGGTATGAATTTGAAAAGTATTCATATTAGTACAGATGTCATTAAAAAGATAATTGTTTTTAAAATAATTAATATTGTAGCTAACCATATTAAGAGTTATGAGTGGCTGAAGAAGCAATTTGATATAAATTACTATTTCCATTATAGTAATATTTAGAAATAATCTCTTTCCAAATAGCATTATCATTAATATCTTTAAACTTCCATAACCATTTACCTAGCAATGATAAATTCATATTTCGCAAGTTAATAGCCCGTAAAACACCTTCCTTCGTGGCTTTACAGACGGTCTCCCAATTGACTAAACATTTTATATTATTATTAGAATTTTCTCCACTCCAAAGGAAGTCTCTTCCAATTTTGTCAACTTTATCGATAACCCAATACGGAAATAAATGCATGGACATCCAATAAATCGGAAGGGCTGATTAAACCGAATTAATTAAAACCAGCCTTCCTGCTCTAGATAAATATCTCCCATTCTAGCTAGAAATCTTATTCTTAATTTTATCAATAATAATAAACCAGTCTTCATGCTTGAGTTTAGAGGGTATAATCACAAAACCAAGATATTCAAACGGAAAGCTCATAGTTTTGCAATTTAGAGTAATAGCAACCGAGTTTTCAACATTTTCAAAATCATTTAAGACTAACACCGAGCTTTTGTCAAAATTTATTTTTTAAACCTGATAAAAGTTCAAAACTGTAAAGAATAAATTTGAGAGCTATAATGTGCCTTGGCAGATGGGTAGAGAAAAGTAAGGTATCATCGGTAAATTGGAGAACCGATATACCATTACGGGAAATATCATTCCCAACATTACCTAGAGAACCATTATCCACTGCTCTTTTAATAATTTAGCAAAAACATCTGCAGCTAAATTAAATAATAAAGGTGAAAAATGATCTCCTTGCCTTAATCCTCTCTTGGATTGAATTTTATTACCTAAAATACCGTTAACCATAATACTAGAGTTTCCGGTCCTAAGCATAGACATAATCCAATTGATCCATTTAGGCCAAAGCCTCTAGCATGAAAAATATCAACAACAAAATTACAATCTACCGAATCAAAAGCTTTAGCAAAGTCAAGTTTCAAAATCGCACAAGTAATGTTATTCTTACAATAGAAATTAATATATTTTTGCACAACTACCACTCCATCCGTGATATTTCTACCTTTGATAAAAGCTGATTAAGAACAATCAATCAATTCATTCATTCTTTTACTAAGTCTATTAGCTAAAACTTTAGAAAAGATTTTAATTGAGCAGTTAATCAAAGAAATAGGTCTAAAATCTTTTAAGTTATTAGCACCTACCTTTTTATGAAGTAAAATAACATTTGCAAGATTAAATCTCCCTAATTGTAAAGTACCATTACAAAAATCGTACAACATATTAATTAAATCAAATTTTAAGACATCCCAAAAAGTAGTATAAAATAAAATAGGAAACCCATCTAGTCCCGGCGATTTATCGCTAGGCATGTCCTTAATAGCTTTTCTAATTTCATCTTCAGTGAATGGATATTCTAACTCTGATAAATCAACAATGGAATCAGGTGGGTAAAGATCCGACCATCTTACGTTGATTCTATTGTTAAGTTTAGAACCAAAAATATCCTTATAGTAATCCGTAAAACCCTTGTTAAGATATCTTTGATTAACAAGCTCTATATTATTAACAAAAATAGAGTTAATTGTATTACTACATTTCCTACCATTGGCTATATTATGAAAAAACTTAGTATTGTTATCACCTTCGTTGATCCATTGAATTCTGGGTCGTTGTTTCCACATAACCTCCTCCTTTTCTAAAATAGAATTTAATTCCTCTTTTAGATTAGAAAGAACATTACGTTCGTCTACATTTAGAGGTCTAGATTCTTCTATCTTATTAATCTTAAGCATTTCATTAAGAATATTATCTTTTTTTATTTTTAAATTACCAAAGACATTTTTGTTCCAATTTTTAAGGAAAATCCTAAGATCCCTAAGCTTAGAAATAGAAGCTTTTGCAGAGTTATCCATATTTCTGATATTATCGAAACTCAAGGAAACCCATTTACCTTTAACTAGGTTCACAAAGTTATTTTCCAAAAGCCACATCTTTCGAACTTAAAATTCTTTGAAATAGCTCTATGAAACTCACAAATAAGTAGAATAGGACAATGATCTGATAAGGTAAAAGGAAAACCAGTTACTTTACAAATAGGAAATTCAGCTTCAATCTCATCACAAACAAAAAATCTCTCAAGAAGAGCCATGGAAGGAAGCTCTCAAGCGTTACTCTAAGTAAACTCTCTATTAGAAAGAGGAATTTCAATCAAATTAGAAGAAATGATAAATTGATCGAATTCCTCCATGGCAGAGTAATCCCCTTCCTTAGGATATCTCTCACCAATGAAACGCGTAACATTAAAATCACCCCCCCAATCCAAGGCCCTGGGGCAAATGATCTAAATTCAAGGCATTCATTCCATAAAATTCTCCTATTAAGTTTAGAATTTGGCCCATAAACATTAGAAATACTTAAAAGAGAATTATCAGAAAGATTGATAAGAATAACATGAAGAGAGTGCTGTTTAACAATACATTGTAATAGTTTAAAGTAATTATCACGCCAACCTATCATTAAGCCCCCTGAAGAACCCACAGAAGGTAAAGAAACCCATTTACTAAAGTGATAACCACCTAATCTTCTAAAAAAACGAAAGTCATGGCAGTTAATTTTGGTTTCTTGAATAAGAGCAATGTCGATAGAATAATCTTTAAAGAACAATCTAACCTTATCACATTTATTCAAGTCCTTTAAACCCCTAATGTTCCAACTAATGATCCTCATAAACTAACTGTGCTAGCCCTCTCTAGGTCCTTACGTCTAATGTAATCTCTATCAAGCTCTATATCAGAAAAGATAAAAGAAGTGTCTCTGGCTAACTGACTAAACTCAGCAGAAGAAAGAATGCCTAATGCATAAGTAGAATAGGTACTACCTAAAAAAGAAATCATACCTGAGCCTGAGTTCATAGTCCAATCACAGCACTCGAACCAGGTAACTCACCCGAAGACTGCAACTGACAGCTACGAATCGTGGCACTCCTACGAACGGATCCACTAGAAGCAACTGATTTCCTACCCCTTGCTCTATTCGACACTGAGGCCGAGTCTTTAACAATACCTTTCTTTGTTGTCACCACCGGGCTCAAAGGTAAATCACAAACACTAGAAGCCGGAACTGGTTCCATACCAAGAAAACTAACAGCTGAAATCTCCTCCAAAAGTACTGATGTACAATCTTGTATGTCTATACCCAGATCAACTTTAGGATCAGAATCGTGCACACCCTCTAGTTTGTACATATCAAATAAACCAGAGTCCCCAATATCCTAAGAATTGTCAAAGGAAATCCGTGCCTCTGACTCATGTTCAATTACTAATGAGATAGAGTCATTTAAAAAAATCCAAACTAATACTGGCAGTTGGAGAAGATGGACTACACTTATAGTTGTTATCCAATTGCACTAAACTCTCTGAGATAAGAGTTTCCTGGGAAGTCTCAAAATCACATTTTTTCTCTGAAGATTCAAAGTCTAAAAGATTTCGAAGACAGGAAGATTCATCATAACTAGAAATATCATCAAAGACCATTACATCGAGATTCAGATTGTCACCAGAAGTGCCGCATCCGGTTAACGAAGCATTCAGGTCCAAAGATTCGAGAGCGACATATTTTTTATCAACATACCAATCCAACTTCATTAAACTCAGGTGGCTACTGACAGATGGATAATCTAAATTGCAACTATTTTTGGGTGGAAAGCATTCAGTCAACATATCCTGATGCTTTATAACAGTGTGGTCAGTTACAACCACCGAGTCATTGTCAAAACAATCTAAGGTAAAGTCATCAAGAGAATTCGAGGATAGACAATCAAAATTGTTGAATGTAGACAACTCGAAATTATCGATCGCATTTGACTTGGATTTACGTTTTTTTTCCTGAGATAAGGATTGAAGACAGGAGCCTGCACAACTACTTTTTCACAGCTATCCACCTCAGTAATAAATAAAGACGAATCTCTGCAAGATAAAACATCAGGATCCAGGAGGATGGGATCAAAACCCAGAATTACATCTTCGATGGCAAAATTGGGGAAGCAGTCAGCAGTTGCTGAACTGAATCTCGAAGTTACAAGAGCAATGGACGAAGATTTTCCTGGTACTTCAATGGCAGATTTTCCAGAATACGGCTCATTTATGTTATCAATGTGAAAAAACAATTCATCAAGATATTTTATACCCAAAGTTAGTCAATTAATTGAATTTAATTATTGAAATAATGAATTTTATAAGTTGAATAGATGAGTTTTCCAATACTTAAAGTATCTAAATATATAAAATTGATTAAAACTATAAATTCTTGATAGATAAATTATATATATATATATATATATATAATCCACCATCTAGAATAGTGTGTATGGAATCTCCATATATTTGTGTGTATATATAAAAAATATAGAAAAGCATTATTATGTTTAAATATAAATGTATATAAGTACATAAGTGTGTGTATATATAAGGATTAAAAATACATAAGTATATGTGTGTGTGTGTGTGTTTATATATATATGTTAGGTAAAATAGTAAATAAGTAGGTATATATATTTATAAAAATATAGTATTTGAGAGTGTGTGTGTGTGTGTGTACATATACATGAGTATATGAAACCTCATAATGGATATAAACTTGTATGTATTTAAAAATATATAGAAATGTGTAAGAATAAATATACATACATACATATATATATATATATATTTACAATAGATACATTGTAAATGGCTTTATGCTTGTATGTAAATATAGTGTTCAAGTTTTAGCATATATAGGTGTTAGTAAACAAATGCATTTACATATGGTAAAACACAAATCTACCTACATATATAAATATGAAGTGTATATATATGTGTACACGCAAGGAAACATTGTAATAAATGCATATTAATTCAAGCACATAAAATATCATATCGACCCAAAACATCAAATCTAGCCATATAAAATCAAATCACTAATAAAAATCAAAATCAAGTCTCGTGGAAATCAGATTAGAAAAAGAAAAAAAATCTTGAAAATATGAAAAGCTTGTACAAGAAAAAGACATCAGCCGCCTTCTTGCCTAAATGTTGCTTACCTCTCCTATATATATATATATATATATATATATATATATATATTTACATCCTTGGCCAAGCATACTGGTTCGTATTCTTAAGAAAAATAAAGGTGTAATATCAAAGTGTTGCTGGAAAAAAAAGTGGGGATCATAAGACATGATATGGAAAATAAACAGCAGGGTTCATCATCTTTTAAAAGGTGAGTAAACACTTTCAAGTATATACTGGGTATCATATTTATTTCCATATGACTATGTTGGGATAGATGTTGATCTATGACGATTGCGTTTGTACCTGTTATGTATGCATATATATAGGTATAAATGTGTTTGACGTGATCAAAACCCTGTACTTCATCCTGGAAGAAAAACAACTCTGTCCCTTGTTCATTTGTTCAAAAACTGTTAAATAACCAACTTCAAAAATCCAAAACTCAACAACTGTTAAGTTTTAACCTATGATTCCAAAATCAAAGTTGTTTATTTAGTGTGTAGCTTTTTTTAAAAAATTGGTTTCACAAAAATCTATCAAGTACGAAGAAAGGAAAAAGTAAATAACAGTGAATGGATTAATGATGGTCACAACCAAATTTTTCAAAAGCCAATGAATGGATCATCTAGGCGGGTTCATGGAGGAAAATCATGATTTTTGAGGGTTGTTTGAGGATTTTTAGTTGCGTATGGAGGTAGTATAAGGGAGATGATCATAATTGGGCTTTCCTCAAATTGCGGTTGATGTCGTGTCTCGACAATGGTCGTGGAGGAGGATTGGGTGACGGGGCATCGGAGAAAAATAGCGTGGATTTTTGTACTAGGTCATGGCGGTCAGGCGAATCAAGGATAGGGTTTATGATGGAATGTTCGTGGTCTTGGTTCGTATGGCGATGGCGATGTCGAGAGGAGCATTGAGCATGCGCATAGGGGGAATGAGTAGAGTGGGCGATGATGAGTCTCTAGGTGAAATCCGGTGGGGAATGGTGGCTGGGGTGATAGTGGCGAAGCATTTAAAGGGACATAGCCTCGTCCCAGTCTCGGTGGGAAAGGATCGATTTCGAACCAAGTGTTCGATCATGGTTCCAGGAAGATGGACGAAGTGAAGGGCGTGGGCGATCAGGGTGGACGATCTGCAGTGTGATTCGGGTATTGGTAGTTGCGTACACGTGCACAGGGTCATGCACGTTGGCTCGGTTCCAAAAGGGTTGAAGGGAAGGAAGAGAACTGGGAATAAGGAAGAAGAGAGGAGAAGGAGTGGGCCAGAAGGAATTTGGGCCGAAGAGGAAAAAAAAGAAATAAGTAAAAGAAGATAAATAAGAAAGAAAAAAAGAAGAAGAAAAAAACTAAAAATCTATTGTCATTTTAAAACCAAAACCCACATAAAGAATTTTTACATGTTATCCTATTACCCAATATTACAAATTAGTTTTATGGATTTCCCCGTAATTTAAGGTTTAATGATATTTTATAATTTAAAATGTGTAACTAATTATATTATTATTTGACTTTAGAATTTATATAAATTAACAAAGTTAGAGATTAAATAGAGTGTTAAATTTTAATTAGCTAAAAATAAATTGTTTTATAATTTCTTAAAATTTGAAATTAATTTGGATTTAAATATAAATAGATACGGTTAATCAAGGTAAATTAAATCCTAGTGAGTGAATTGTTGATATGGGTAATTGATCGTTAAATTGGTTAATGATCTATATCTTGACTTAACTCTATTGGATATTTATTTCAATTATTCTTGTCTATGCCATCAAATGGCCAGACGTGTTAAAATAGCTGGATTAAAATGATGATATATTTATTTAAAATAAAATATCTGTAATAAACTTCCATATGTGAATATTGTCACCCTAAATATAAATTGTTATTTTAAACAATTTACCCTTCAAGATTTATTACTTGAATTCGAAGGGGCCGGGATCGGATATCAGTGTTATCCGAAGCAACTTTGATTTGATAATCTCTACAAACCTTACGTTTGGATTATAGAGTCTAATATGCTAAAATTTGGATAAATTTAAAGAATCTGACTATTTTAAATAAGTAAGTACTTGGACACTATTGCAATATTGATGGATTTCTGTAAAAGTGTTTTGGTTTTAATAAAATAAAAACTCGTCGTGTTTGTACCAGTGACCTTGGATTTTTAAAAGATTTTATAACTTAAGTATTTCAAATTAAGTGGGTTTGCTCACGCTGGGTTCGAGCCTGACTCGGGTGTTATTTTATTGTAATGATCAGGTCAGATCGAGTATTATTGATTTCAGGTTAGGACGCTTTTGGAGTTCATGAGACGAGCTGGATGGTAGAGATGTATTACACGTATTTGATGATATTCCACTGTGTACTGTAGACTATATATTCAGCATTTTGAGGACAAGTTGTTATAACTGTCCAGTTTTATATATTGGTGATTGCACTCTGATAAATCGTATTATAATAACAATTGTAGCTTTCTTTTGGATAAATGTTGTCACTGTATATTATATTTTGTTCCGCTGCGAATGTTAGATTCTGTGTATTATTTCTGTTTTCTTCCTCTATCTCTTTTTTTTTTTTTTTTGAAAATTGGTTAATTGAATTACTAAACAGGCTTGGCGGCCCAATAGCATTACAAATATATCACAGGCCGACATAACATAGATCAGTCAATATAACTTCCATACTTTCCAAATTGGGGCGATTATGGCGGCTGCCAATTCCCTGGTGGAGTTCGTTCGATCAATTCCATCTTCTTCAACTTCTCCAGTAGTTGTTTTTCTTGTTCCGATGCAATGGTAAGTTTCTTTGTCGGAATTCTTCCAATTACAGTAGCAATTTCTCTGTTGATTAGCTTTCTCTATCTCTTTTCTTATCACCCTAACAATCTGGAATTTCTTACACTCGATTGCTCGGCATTCTATATAGTGAACGTATTAGTATCGATTTTTGAGGGTCGAAAATCACCTGATCGTTACAACGTGGTCCTCGGTACATTTTTTTCTAGACATGTACTGTGACAGGTGATACCCTAGTGCCTAGTCATTCGGATGGAGTCCATTCTCCAATAAGCATCATACGGTTTTTATTGTGCCCAACTATGTTGAAACGTGAGATGCAAGCATTTCAACTATTTGAATAAGTATTTGTACTTAGAAACTATTATAATATCAGATGATTTTTATATGAAATGTTTTGGTTATCGTAAGGTATGAACCCGTCATGTTTATTTGTTGCGTGGTCTTATGAGATACCTTTGATTTTCAAGGGATTCTGACAAATTAATAATTCAAACTGAGTGTGTTTTCTCGCGCTGGTTTTCCAGATTGACTCGGGTGTTATTTATTATAATGCTCGGGTCATTCCGAGTATTACAGGTTCAGATAGGATGCTATAAAGCTCAGGAGACGAACTGGAGACTAAGACATATTCTCGCATTTGATTATATTCCACTGCAATGTTTTGTTTGAAATTATCAACAATTGTGACGGCAGGTTGTTATAACTGCCCAGGCTGGTAATTATTGATTCGTGTACTCTGATGTGAGATATGTATATTACAGTTTTTAATTTGTGTAAAGAAATTTTTATATTATATGTTATTCAATCCGCTGTGAGATTCTATTTTTTTAGTTTTCTTCTTTCTTCTACCTACTTTCTTTCTCATCAACAATTTGTCTTTTCGACACTCGATCGTTCGGCATGTTATATAATGAGCGTATTTATGTCGCTTTCCGAGGGTCGAAAAAGGCAGGTCGTCGGACTAGGGGTGTGCGTGGACCAGGCGAAGTCGAACTAGGGTTTTTGGGGGTTTAGGTGTGTCCTCGGGTTTGAGAGTAATAGCGAAGAGAAGAGAGAGAGAGAGGAGCCTACGCATATAAGGATAATGTAGCAGGGGTGATGGCGAGTCGTTGGGGGGAATTTGGTGATGGATGGTGGTCGAGGTTGGAGAGGCGGGACGTTTGTGCGTATAGCGGTGGTTCCGGTGCTTGGGTGGGAAGCTCGAATTTCGATCAAAGCTTTAGATCGCATTTCAAGGAAAACAATCGAGGTGTTGGGCCATGGGCGATCGGCGATGATGGCAGGCGTCGTGAATCGATGGTCGAGTTAGGTGTATACGTGTATGTGCACGTTCTCTTGTTCCAGACGACAGCAGGGAGGAAGAAAGGATTTGAAACTGGTGTAAGGAGAAAGGGTTGAGAGTTGGGCTGTGTATTTTTGTATTTGGGCCATAGAAAATCTGGGTGGGCTGGGCTTGTTTAAAAATAAAATTAGGATAGAGTGATTTAGGAAATGTTTGTATGTTTAATAACCTTTCTATTTTAAAACATTTTTTCTTATTTAATAAAGTTCTAATAGACAAGAAAGTTCTTGTGTTGTGATCCCCTTATCTAACTTTATAATCTAAACTAATTTTGTTAATTAATATGGAACTGAATTAATTATAATAATTAAAGTGAGTTATTTATTTAAAAGCTTATTTGATTAAATCATATGTTGATAAATAAATAATTAGATTCTCATTTGACTTAATCCTATGTTAATTAATAAATAATCAGATTCTGAACTCTTTAGTTAACTTTAATTAACTAATAATAAATTGTTTAATGAATTCACTAACTTGTCATTAATTTGGATAAAAACATAAGTAGATCTAGTTTAATTTAAGTTAATTAAATCCTAATAGTGAATTATTTAATATTAATTATTTATCTTTAAATTTAGTTAACGATATATGTTTGGCTTTGTTGCCCTTGAATATTCATTTCAATTTTTCTTTGTCTATGCCATCAAGTGGCCAGACAAGTTTAAAAAGTTAGAACAAACATTAATACGTTTTATTAGAAATAAATATACGTAACAAAATTCATAAATTAATATGGTCATTCTGAATGTAAATTGCTTATTGAAATAATTCGACCTTTAAAAGTTTATCAATTTGAGTTCAAAGAGACAAGGATCGAATATCAGTGTTATCCGGAACCACTTCGATTTAATAATCACTACAAACCCTTATGACTTTGATGATAGAGTCCAATATGCTGGAATTTAATTGATTTAACAAATTCAGTTATTTTAATAAGTATTTTATAGTTAGAAACAATTATAATATCGCCATATTTTTCTATAAAAGTGCTTTGGCTATAGTAAGATAAAAACTCGTCGTGTTTATATGAGTTACCATGGTTTTCGAAGATTTTTATAACTTAAGTATTTCAAATTAAGTGTGTTTTAATCACGTTGGTTTCCAGCCTTACTCAGGTGTTACTTTATTGTAATGCTCAGTTCAGACCGAGTATTACAGAATCCAGGTTAGAATGCCTTTGAGCTCAGGAGACGAGCTGGATGGCAGAGACGTATTGCACATTTTTGTGTATATTCCATTGTGTGTTGTAGGATGTATATTCAGCATTTAGGGACAAGTTAATATAACTGTCCATATTTATATGTTGATGATTGTACTCTAATAACTTGTATGTATATCGTCAGTTATAGTTTTCCTTTGTATAGAATGTTGTTATTGTATATTATATTTTGTTCCGCTACGATTGTGAGATTCTATGTTGTTGTTATTTCTGTTTTCTTCTCTATGTCTCTTCTTCTTAAACCCTAACAAACTGGTATGTCCGGCAATCGATTGCTCGGCACTCTATACAGTGAATATATTAGTGTCGATTTTCGAGGTCGAAAACGCCTGGTCGTACAATAACCCCTTATTTATAATTTTGATATTTTTCTAGTTTGGCCCTTAAACAAATTAGAATTGCCACGGTATCTACACATTAAAACTATGATAATTATATCCTCAAGCTTTCTAATTTTAATTCAAAATTTGGTCACTTTAATTAGGCTTTGCACCAAAATAGTGCGACACATTTTATTTTACATGTGTGGCCCACGTGTTGGAATTTTCCAACATTTCTAACGTTGTTAAACTTTTTAACATCATTAACAATAATCGCTTTCATTACATTATTACACTATAATTTGTTCATTATAGGTGCAGATCAAGATGATCTTCTTTTCTTGTTTGTTTCATGTTCAAAGGAAAAGTTATGTATTCACCTTTTCTTAGATATAAAGTTACTATTAGTGAGAGATTTAATATGTTCAAAATAGCATGATCTTTTTCTTTATCATTTGATTTATCTTATATTAAAGATGATAAAAGGAGGAATACTTAATCTGATTTTGACTTTACAAGTTTTACTATCATGTTATTTTTTAGTATGTGGATTCTCTCTTGGTATATATTGAAATTGGAGGTATGTTGACATCAATTTCGAATACTACCACTTTTTTTCAAGTAACTACAGAAGATGTAAGCTCAAAACACTTTGTAGTGGTGATACTACTGGTGATATAAAAATATTCTAAGAATGGATCGAAATAGTCTGGTTGAGATTTTCACTAGCTAGTGTTTCAGTAGTACTCTTGAATTAGAAACAAGCTAATTCTCTAGCAACATGTGAACGCATATAAACTTAAAATAAGTAGAAAATGAAAAAAAGCGTTTTACTGCAAAATGTATTAATTCTAATTACAAATTTAATATTCATGCTTCTTGATCTTTTAGTAATCTAAATACAGTTTGAGAACCACGAATAATATGTTGGATCATGCGCATTGGTAGCATGGTAGAAAAGGGTAAAGTTCAAAAAACATCCTTTTTTTACTTATTGCGTAAGATTATTATCTTGTGTTACTATAAATAATTTTGTTGCATTAAATCATATTTAATGTTAGTTTGATATAAAGTGAATATTGTGTTTCAAAATTTTAATTAATTTAATTTTACTTTGATTATTTTTTTGTTATATTTTTTGTTATACATTTCGTTTACATATATAATTTAAGCAATAACAATACCATGTACTTTGCTTTATACATGTGTGCGTGCGTGTGTGTGTATTTGTATATGTGTGTGTACACACAAGCACATATGTATGTATAAGTCATGGTGTACGTATTTGATCATTGAGATTTATAACCAAATGATATATAAATATACATTTTTTAAACATATCATATATATAATGTATATAATTTATAGCATGTTATGTTAAATACTTACATATATTTATATGTAACTATCGCTTTCTATCATATACATACGTACATACGTACATACATATATATGCGTGTATGTATATGTGTAAATATGTATGTATATGTGCGTGTGTGTGTGTATATGTGTATGTGTATATGTGTGTGTGTATGTGTGCGCGGTGTGTGTATATGTATTTATTGGACTTGGAACATAACTAAATTTTACAAAATTACTTATCTTTAATAATAAATTGAATATATATGTATGTATGTATAAACAAATCTATAATTAAAATAAATATGACTAAATAAAATATATGTATATATTTTAAGTAAATATAAGTTTGTTCAAACAAAAAATATGGTTTTTCGGGATTATGAATATATACAAATATATTTGTGCAATATATATGTATGTATGTATGTATGTATTATATGCCTAAATTTAAAATCTAAATTAAATTTCAAATATTACTTGGTCAATATTAAACATATATGTATGTATGTATACATGCCTATCAATGGTATGGGTTTTGGCCAAAACCCAATCTGAACCCGCCCTGTTAATACAGGTATGGGTTCAGCTCTAACTACCCAAGCTCGACCCGGTTACCATTAGGGTTGTGTACAGTTTGATCACAACCCGATCCAATTTAGGACCGACCCGATTATTATTTTTCTATTGTACCAAAACACATATGTTATTTGTATACCATTTTGTTTGCTTGGTGGTGATGTTTTTGCACACTTTTGTTGTAAACTTGGCATCTTCGCTATTATTGGTTTAATAACATTATATGCGTATAATATTAGTATAAAATTTACAATCTTAAAGCATGATTTTAGCATGCTAGTCATAGGTTATTACCCAATAGGCTTCAAAAGTCCAATGAGCCATACATACGTATATAGGTTGAAATACCTAGCGGGCTCAGATCGGGCTCAAGTTGATTGTTGTAATAAGGTTCGAATATGGGCTTTAAGCTACCTAGATCAAAATCGACCCTTTGAAAGGCCTATATGTATGTATCACAGCCTAGTAAAAGTGATAATATTTTAAATATATCAAGAAGATTATATATACATATATACACATATATATATATATACTGTTGTGTGTGTGTGTGTGAAAATTGGTACTTTTATTGATTATACAAAATTTACAAATGAATCATAAATTACAAGTTCAAAGAAGTGAAACTCAACTAAACAAAATTCACCCATACCGAAATAATTTCTCAAATACAACTACAAAAAACAAAACAACTATATTTATACATATATTGGCCCATAACACCAACAACACATGCACTCAATCAAAACCATCCATCCTAAATGTGTGTATGATCCAACTATCTTGTGCATGAATTCACATTCTAGAAGAATTCTTGCATATCCTCATTCATTCCCATAGTAATTGTAGATCAAAAAAACTCAATAATGGCATCTTATAAAATTCTTTCTTTCTCTCTGACTTCATCTCTTCGCTACCATCCTATGACGCTAAACTTCACCAAATATTTTGGACCAGTTGCATTGGCAGCGGGATAGCAAGAGTTAATTTCTAAAGATTTTCATTTTACTAAATTGCAAAAGATCCTATTTTGTGTTTACGTTAATAATATTTTGTTTATACTAAATCAAATTTAGTATTCGATTAATAAAATGAGCATGGAGAGAATTTAAATTTATTTAAGTTAATAGAATGATATTTTCGTTAATAATACTAATAATAATATTTTATAATTAAATTTATTTCAAAATTAATTCATTATTTTTATTTTA
This sequence comes from Allium cepa, assembly GCA_030765085.1. Lineage (NCBI taxonomy): Eukaryota > Viridiplantae > Streptophyta > Magnoliopsida > Asparagales > Amaryllidaceae > Allium > Allium cepa. The sequence goes on along the minus strand of CM060939.1, from coordinate 212,074,357 downwards.
TTTTGGTTTTAAATATAAATGTTAATGTTTATATTCAAATAGAACATTAAAACAATATAAATAAAAAACTAACCCAGGAGTTTATGTAGAAAACTGACCCTTCTGTCCTAGATCAACAAATGCCATGTGTCAACAAGTCATGAAGGAATAATATAGATATTATAATTTTGAAAAATTGTGCCTAAGCGTGTACTTATATTCAACCATTACAATTTTTAAATATTTTTAATACTTATATATTTATATATGACTTTACAATATATATATAATAAAATATATTATGTAGGAAAAATATTTCAATTAAACATACATACGTATATAAGGTTTAAATCAAAATTACAATTCAAACTAACATTGACATTTTCCAAACTTAATATATGTTGAATTTTTCAAAATATATATCATAAAGAAATTATTTCGTCCATAGCTTGCATATAAATAATATTTTTTTATTGTTTTGACCAAAAAAATTTAATTTGAAAAATTCTAAATATTTGGATTTTAAATTTTCTGGCTTGGTTTTTAGAAGTTTTTCTTTACTTAGATTTAGATAATAATTTTTTAAATATTTCCGTGAGTGCATGCGTATACATATAATTAATTAAAATTTTAGTAAGTCGAAATATGAAAAAAAGGATTTTTTTGTAAACTAAATTTAAAAAGAAATTTTAAGATGAAATTGATTTTGAAATATACAAACACGCGGATCTAAAATATTTTTTATTTAAACTGCGAAAAGTAATTTTAACATTTATATATAATATAGATATATATTTAAATATATATATATATATATATATATATATATGTTAATGTAACTTAATCATTAAATTAAATGTACAAATTTCTTTAAACAAAATAGGGCCGAGCAAATAATAAAAGGGGACATGACGATTTGAATAAATATTTCATATATATAAATCGAATAACTAGTTAGAAGAGATACCATCCACGTTGATCCTCCTCTTTCAGTTTGCGATCTAACACGTTGTTTTTCAAAATTCCCCCTTGGAGCTTTACGTTATCCTCCTCTTTCAGTTTGCAAGGTTAAAAGCAAAGCTTCACTAATGGTAAAAATGGGGCAAGTGGGTTAAGAAAAAGTGTATAGAAAATGGTACGAAGGCTAGACAATTTGTAGTCAAAGATTAACATCTTTTTCTCTTTTTTTCCTCTAACCCTAGAAAACCAAGCCTAGCCTCCAATTCAAACATCTATATCTGAACTTACAATGAGAAGCAAGGTTAAAAGCCCCATCGACTCCTATTTGAATCATTGTTTAAGTATTTAACTTCTAGCACCTTAATCGATCGAGCCAACGTACAACTTTTGTATGTTGTCCTATCCAATTAAGCTTTAATCAATAATTAAAATTTCCAAAGAATATTAATACAACATTTGTAATACTTTATTGTTAATTTAAAATATTTGTAAATTAATTTTACCATTGGTCAAAATGGGAAATAATTAACAGCACGTTTGTGTTGATTCCTTGGTGTGAACTCGGTCCTTAGTTAATATTTAAATAGTTTTAATACTAAAGAATGTATGGACTTTGTTGAACCATAGTATCAGACAAAGTTCAATGCTTACAGACCACTTAGGCAAAATCAAATTTATGATCTGAAATAAGCTCACCCAGTAGCGACAATTTATACACGTATTCTTTTGATCATCTTTGTATCAATTCGATATCTAGAGTTTAGATTTGGTCAAAAACTCTTTTAATATCCATAATAATTATTTAAAAAACTTTTAAACTACTTGGTTCAATCCGGTAACATTTATCGATTAGCTGACTTTGTAACGTTTACGGATTTTCGTTGCCGAAAAACCGAATAGTTAGGGGTTTTAAAAAGAAAAGAAAAAAAGAAAGAAGAAAAAAGAAGATAAGAAGATAGGAAATAGAGAAAGAAAACAGAAAATTTGAAAAAGAACGGGACAGAAGAAACAAAACAGAACAACATCAGAATCTCACATTTCGCAGCGGAACAACATATAATAATAAATGAATAATCTTTAAACAAAGAACTATATCAGTTATTACATTACATTTCATTACATCATATCATCAGAGTGTACAACAGCATACAACAACAACAGTGCAGCGGAAAAAGAAATACTATATACTAGTAATACGCCATGCCAATCCAGCTTGCCTCCAGCAACTCCAGAATATCCAGAATATCCTGATAAACCTTAACTCTTGACTGCCCGTGTGGAAATTGGTGGGCACCCAGAGTTTAGGAATGAAAACAATAAACTCCGAGTCAGTCATGTGACTGGTGTGAGAACTCAAAACAGTTTATTTATCTTTAAAATCAAAATGGAGGAATATTTTTAAAATTCAATTCGCAATGCTTTTAAAAAATGTAACTACCATAAGACCTCCCACCACACACACAATGCAAACGCAGACTTGGAGGAGATTTCTTCTTATGTTAGTCAAAGATGCTTCTACGCAAAAATCAAATCAATTTTGATATTATTATTAGTGCATAGTGTAGAACAAATCCTTTCGAAAGTAAAGATATAAATCATAGCCAGCATAGGTACCATTATATTATGCCTACTATAGCTACCTCCTGAGGAAGCAGGTTCTACAACTAAAACCGTACAAGTCTCGTATTGTTTTTTTTGGATTTCCAACGAATGGTCAGGCTAAGGAACTTCCTACTGCCACATGGAAACGCCTCTGGCTGGACGTCCCCGAGAACTTAACCAGCTCTCTGCCAACACAAGGCCGGGTTACCTTTGTCACTAGGTAACTACTACACGAATATGGCATCCCCCGGTCCCATCGGACCTTTAACCGAGCGCTCGTCACCAACAACACCACACAGAAATAGATATAGTGTATCAACATGAGTAAGTATCTGGGCTCCATACCATGATACCACCCTTTCCAGAAGGAAATGCACATACCCTAAGGGGAGCTACAGCAACCCCTAATAACCTTGCCGCATCTTTCCTGTTTTGACCATTTCCGGGATGTGAGGCTCGATGAATTCACGTCCACAAAAACATACTTTATACAAAAGCCATGTTTTGGGTCAACAAATGATCAACACAATGATCACTAAGATAGACGATCAAATAAATGATCCTATCACAAATAATCAACACAATGATCATTTCAGCAACACTCAGCATGTCACATTACCAAATTGGGAATATATCGCTGATAACTTCAACTATATAACCTCTGAGCTCGTACGTCTCAGAGAAGGGTGTTAAGCAAAGAATAAATTCTCCGCCACCAACAGAAATATATTTGAAAGAAATCGGCTTTATATTTCAAATTGTAATGTCAGACATACAATCCATACAAGTCTGTTCCGGGCTCGAACAGAACCGAAGGCACTTACAAAGAAGTCCTTGCAATCCGAATAATCTCTAATCACGTTCGGATTTCCCATCACTTATGGAGATCTCTATACCGGGGATCAGCCAGTGCAGAGACAATCAACAAGAAACCCTTGCGTTTTCGAAAATATCCGGTCTTCAACACCGTTCTTCGAATGCAATTTATAACGACGTATCACATATTCGGAATGGGTTATACGACCCCATGGTCCTTTCCCGGTTAACCCGAATAGTGAGCGCTTATTTTAAAAAAATAAGTGTGGCATTCAATTTCAAACAATTCACAACAAATACCTATTAAAGGTAAATATTGATAGTCGGTCATTGAACTATCAATAGACATGCCAGCATCACCAGATTCCAAATTATTTATTTCACAAAAATATCTTTATAAGATAGATAGTTTTCACACTTCAAAAATAAATCAACATTTATTTTCAAACAAATCTCCTTTTCATTTATAAATTCCATAAGGAATTTACATTCCCAAAATATTTATGAATATTCGATTTCCATTTAATTTTTAATATTCATTTTCAATTTATCTTCAAAAAGATAAATTCCAAATATTCACTTACCATTGGAAAACATTTCTATACTTATTAAAAATAAGTGATTCACAATCTTTTATTTTCAACACTTAGAAAATATTCTATATACTTAAATCGAAATTAAGTATATATTTCTTTCTTTAAGGAAATCATTCACTTAACCATATTTATTTGGGCCAAAACGATGTTGCGTAAAACATCGTTACGACAACCCAAAATCACTAGTATAGGGATTCGAAATAAAATAGATATATAAATCCCAATACTATACAAAACATTTCCTTTCGGAAATTATCTATTATAACAACAGTGTTATAATCTATTATTTCCTTCTATTTCTCGAAAACATCTATTTCAACAATAAATATTGAAATCTATAATTTCGAATCTCAATACATTTTAAAACATCGTTAGATCGTTTTAATTCTGTTTAAAACATCACATTCCAAATAATTCTTTAACATAATATTCACTATACAAAAACGTGAATATATATTATTAATAAATTTCATTTCTTCTATTCCTTTTATTTTAAGGAATTATTCACTGTTTAAAACATGAATATATCTCCATAAATAAATTAGGACAATTTACTTATTAAATAAGTCATTTTGAATTTATAAAACAACGTTTATAAATTCTATTCTATTTATTTTATATCAACTTCCTTTTATAAATTTTTCTTTATTAACCTATCTCAATTCATATCACAATGATATACTAAAAATTCATATTATAAGTCAAATACTTAAAATTTATTTATTTGAAAAATTGTTTCTTTGAACTTCTCAAATTTATAAATTTTACAACTTATAAGATTCATTTATTTATCCAACTCATTCCTTTAATAACTTTATAAATTTTATAAACCTACTGCTTATAAAATTTCATTTATAACTTCATCGTTATAATTCTATAATTTTCATTTATTTATGAAATTTATTCAAAATTCTTTCTAACACTTAGAAAAGTTCGTTTTACACTTCTAATATTTTTAATTTACAAATGTCAATTTATAAATCTTTCAATACAAATAAATTTGTATTATTATTTTAAAACATCTTTTAAACTCTTTTAGAATCCCATCATTTTGATTTATAAAATAATCCAATTTCATAAATCCTATTTTTAAACTTTTTTATAATAGATTCAAAAATCTCAGTTTAAACTATTTTATAAAATCATCAATCCCATATTTTCAAAAATCAATTTTTTTTTAACTATATTTCTCAAAAATATAATTTTTATAACATTAAAAATTATAACGTTTATTTATTTTAATGGATCAATTCCAAATATATTTAATAAACGTATATTTCCAAAAATCCCTTTTGAAATTAAAATCGTTATTTTTAAATTTCAAAAATTGGATCCGATGATGCAACACATCAAATAGTCAATCACGATTTTCCAATATCATATATCGATATGATAAACAATCAAACATCACAATATTTAAAATCAATAAATATTTGTGAGGAATCCAGTTGGATCCCTCCAACCTGTTTCCCTGCATCCACAGACATTAGCACAATACCATTCCGTTTCAAGACGGAATATCGCGGTATATGGGATTTTTATAAATATATATCCGCTTACTAACGGCGCATAGGGTCTCATCCGCTAAAAAGAAATGCGGGAAATCAATCAACTGCAATATATACATATGCCAATATATATATATTGCTATATATATAATATAATACCAATTCCACTTCGAGGTGGAATATCGCGGTATATGTGTGTAATAAATAACCTCCGCTTACTAACGGCGTATAGGGTCTATTCACATCCAATATATATATATATCAATCATCATTCAAGCATTCAATCAACACAGTCAATAAATTTTTAAATTTAACTATTTAAAATTTAAATAAACAACACAAATTCCTTTTGAGTGAGAAGTTCTCACCTTTGCTTTTATTTTGCCATCCATTTCCATCTTGACTCGATTCTCTTGTTTTATACCTATTTTTAAATTATTTACACAATTCATTAATACTCGAACAATCGAATAATACCTTTTTCATTTGATAATTTTATATTAACAAATTTTCCTTTAAATGGATAAATTTAATTAACTAACCATTTAATTTTTTTTTTAACCAAAATTTTTTTTTTCTTTTGGCTTTTAAACAATTTCTTTTTAATAATTTGATTTAACAAAAATTAAATTCAAAACTAATCTTTATAATTTCTAATTTTCCTTTTATATAATCATTTGGACAAATCGCAAAATTAATTACCATTCGCTATATTTTAGTTAACCAAAAGTTAAATTTAAACTAATAATTAAATTTTTTTAAACCCATTTTCTTTTATAAATTGAGTCACATACATATTTTTTTTCTCAATTAAAAACTGCATGTACTATTATTATTTTTCCATAGTTCATTATTTAAAAATTTCACTCTAAGTTAACATTTTAAATTTTTTAAACAAACTTCTATTCGATACTTTAAAATCAACCGATTTATCAATATTCAAATTTTGTCGAACAAATTTTAATTTCTATTTAAATAAAATTTTCTTATTATTCTTCAACCTCCATAAAAATAATAGTTTATATACAAATTAAATTTGTATATCACTTCAACATTCCAAAACATATATTTTTTTTCCCTGAATAACAAAATTAATTTACTTTTACTGTAAATTTTTTTCTTATTCATACATATTAAATTTAAATGAATCCAAATCCTATATTTTTTTTTTCTTCTGTTTCTGTATATACAGTTTTAGATATGTGAATGTATATATTTCATTCTTTAGTGTATATGTATATATATTTTAGTATATAGACAAAAACAAAATAAACAATACCTCCAACAATTTCTCGCGTGCACCCAGTAGCCACTGCACGAGAACGCCGTTTGCTGTTGCCACCTAAACTCGCGAATCCCAAGCCTTCGTCGATCGAAACCCTAGCCATCGCGCTCCACGCGCGCACCCATTACCCATCGCCCCACCGCCGCCGCAACCCCTGTCCTAGCCATCTCGCGCGGCTGCCGCTTCGAACGCCAACCCCAGATCCATGTGAGCCTCACCGCGACCACTGCCATCGCGACCCAACAAATTGAACGCCCACTCCACTGCCTCGCGCGAGCATCGCCTCGTACACGTCACGATCCCCACTGCACGAATTCGACCCTCTACATCCACGCGTCACCGCGCCATCTCCAATTGCGTCGCAAACCCCACGCCTCCATCGCGTGCTCGAAGACGCCCATTCAATCGCCGCCCCTCCTCGCGCGTGCGCGCCGCTAGCTCCCCCACTGACTGTAAACTTGTCGCCGTTGCCACTAATCGCCACCTCATCTCGCCTTCGCCGCTCTGGCCTCCACGTGAATCGCGTTCTCATTTTGGGGCTTCGGCCATTGAGTTGTTTTTTTTCTTTTTTTTTTTTTTCTTTTTTTTTTAAAGAGGATCGGGGTTTTTTTTTCTTTTGATCTCGATTAACTGAAAAGGGGGAGGAGGCTCGACATTATAACAGAAGAAAGTGGCGTAATTTTAGGCGTGTATCTAGCTGATGAAAGTAAGGCCCTGTATACTTTTTATTTTATTATTATATATATATATATATTTTTTTTTTTAAAGTTAACTTTAAATTGAAATTTAATTTGTTTTCAATACAAATTTTCAACGCGTTTAGGTGTCGTATTCTCACACAACAACTCCTATTGATACGAAATTTGAAATCCGAGAATAATTCAATATTACGGACCCAATGAAACTGGTTTCGTCGAATCCCGAGACTGTATGAAAATTGACTATTTTTAAATATCGATTTAAACGATATAAATTCAAAACTGAACAAATTACTTCCAAATTAAATTCTGAAGCTTCTATTATCTTCAATATTATCAATATGGATTTTACAAGCCTTTGAAATATTTTAAATCGGCTTAAAATTGAAGATTCAAATTTTTATTCAACTCTAATAGATTAAATTCAAAAATTTAATTGCCTATTTCAAAGTTATATTGAAAATTCAATCCAAACCATTATTTAAATATTTAAAATTAATTAAATATTCTCAAATTAAATAGTTTAAAATCCTGGGTCGTTACAATCTTTCCCCCTTAAAAGAATTTCGTCCCGAAATTACCAGTTAAGAAGAATGTCCTTATCCCTTTTATTATTTTTCACAATTCAAATAGTTTTATCAACTTACTAGCCTAAATCTTTTTACTAAAGATTTACTATCATTTCAACTAGATTTCCAACTTCATTTATAGGTTTCAAACAATATTGTTTTACTAACCATTCAAATTTAAATTCAAATTCAAATTTCAAACTTTCAAATTTTTCTCAAAATTTTTCTAACACCCTAAATTTTCGAAAAATTTCGCCAGCGTTTCCTTTGCGCGGCTCGATCGGTACGACTACAAAATGGCACCACAGCCCCTCAGAATCAAAAGGAAAAGAGAAAAGCCAAGTGGCTAGAGAAGAAAGTCATCAAATCTCATATTAAAATTGAAATACGTACCTTTTTGTCGAGCAATTCAATTTTTTATCTTTGAAATCAAAATCTCAATTCCTTTATATACCTGTATAACCTGTATAATCTGCTAGTAGTAGCATCCAAATCCAACATTCAAACTATTTTGCACATTTCATTACAAAATTTTCAACATATGCTTCTTATACGTTTTTACTTCACTATTGAAGTTATATATTCAATTTCATTCAATTTCATTCAATTTCACGTTTCAATTCAATTCACAATTTCAAATTTATTTGAATTAAATTCTCAATTCTAAATATTGAATTCTATCGATTAACTTTCATTTAGTAATTCATATTACTATCTTAAATTAGTTTTATTCACTAATTCATTTCAATTTTTCAATTCATCACGAATTTACTTAATTGCTCAATTCAATTTTTATTTACATTCCATTTGAAATTATTTCACATATGAATAAATTATCAAGTTAATTTACTTGAATTCAATCCATTTTATTTATTCAATTCCATATACTAATGATAATAATTCAATATTATCACTTCCTAACAATCATGCAACCATATACTATAGTAATTCATAGAAATCATTTCTTTTCTATTCAAAAATAGTTTTGGGCAAAATTATTTTATAATATAAATCAATTTTATATTCACTAACAAATACGCGCTCATATCTATTATTACTCTCAAACTCATTCTAGAGTACTGCTGACTCTATCTCTAACGAGTAATACCCATCAGAACCATGGTTGTCGCTTAACCAACAGCTCTGATACCAAATGTAACGTTTACGGATTTTCGTTGCCGAAAAACCGAATAGTTAGGGGTTTTAAAAAGAAAAGAAAAAAAGAAAGAAGAAAAAAGAAGATAAGAAGATAGGAAATAGAGAAAGAAAACAGAAAATTTGAAAAAGAACGGGACAGAAGAAACAAAACAGAACAACATCAGAATCTCACATTTCGCAGCGGAACAACATATAATAATAAATGAATAATCTTTAAACAAAGAACTATATCAGTTATTACATTACATTTCATTACATCATATCATCAGAGTGTACAACAGCATACAACAACAACAGTGCAGCGGAAAAAGAAATACTATATACTAGTAATACGCCATGCCAATCCAGCTTGCCTCCAGCAACTCCAGAATATCCAGAATATCCTGATAAACCTTAACTCTTGACTGCCCGTGTGGAAATTGGTGGGCACCCAGAGTTTAGGAATGAAAACAATAAACTCCGAGTCAGTCATGTGACTGGTGTGAGAACTCAAAACAGTTTATTTATCTTTAAAATCAAAATGGAGGAATATTTTTAAAATTCAATTCGCAATGCTTTTAAAAAATGTAACTACCATAAGACCTCCCACCACACACACAATGCAAACGCAGACTTGGAGGAGATTTCTTCTTATGTTAGTCAAAGATGCTTCTACGCAAAAATCAAATCAATTTTGATATTATTATTAGTGCATAGTGTAGAACAAATCCTTTCGAAAGTAAAGATATAAATCATAGCCAGCATAGGTACCATTATATTATGCCTACTATAGCTACCTCCTGAGGAAGCAGGTTCTACAACTAAAACCGTACAAGTCTCGTATTGTTTTTTTGGATTTCCAACGAATGGTCAGGCTAAGGAACTTCCTACTGCCACATGGAAACGCCTCTGGCTGGACGTCCCCGAGAACTTAACCAGCTCTCTGCCAACACAAGGCCGGGTTACCTTTGTCACTAGGTAACTACTACACGAATATGGCATCCCCCGGTCCCATCGGACCTTTAACCGAGCGCTCGTCACCAACAACACCACACAGAAATAGATATAGTGTATCAACATGAGTAAGTATCTGGGCTCCATACCATGATACCACCCTTTCCAGAAGGAAATGCACATACCCTAAGGGGAGCTACAGCAACCCCTAATAACCTTGCCGCATCTTTCCTGTTTTGACCATTTCCGGGATGTGAGGCTCGATGAATTCACGTCCACAAAAACATACTTTATACAAAAGCCATGTTTTGGGTCAACAAATGATCAACACAATAATCACTAAGATAGACGATCAAATAAATGATCCTATCACAAATAATCAACACAATGATCATTTCAGCAACACTCAGCATGTCACATTACCAAATTGGGAATATATCGCTGATAACTTCAACTATATAACCTCTGAGCTCGTACGTCTCAGAGAAGGGTGTTAAGCAAAGAATAAATTCTCCGCCACCAACAGAAATATATTTGAAAGAAATCGGCTTTATATTTAAAATTGTAATGTCAGACATACAATCCATACAAGTCTGTTCCGGGCTCGAACAGAACCGAAGGCACTTACAAAGAAGTCCTTGCAATCCGAATAATCTCTAATCACGTTCGGATTTCCCATCACTTATGGAGATCTCTATACCGGGGATCAGCCAGTGCAGAGACAATCAACAAGAAACCCTTGCGTTTTCGAAAATATCCGGTCTTCAACACCGTTCTTCGAATGCAATTTATAACGACGTATCACATATTCGGAATGGGTTATACGACCCCATGGTCCTTTCCCGGTTAACCCGAATAGTGAGCGCTTATTTTAAAAAAATAAGTGTGGCATTCAATTTCAAACAATTCACAACAAATACCTATTAAAGGTAAATATTGATAGTCGGTCATTGAACTATCAATAGACATGCCAGCATCACCAGATTCCAAATAATTTTCCAAATTATTTATTTCACAAAAATATCTTTATAAGATAGATAGTTTTCACACTTCAAAAATAAATCAACATTTATTTTCAAACAAATCTCCTTTTCATTTATAAATTCCATAAGGAATTTACATTCCCAAAATATTTATGAATATTCGATTTCCATTTAATTTTTAATATTCATTTTCAATTTATCTTCAAAAAGATAAATTCCAAATATTCACTTACCATTGGAAAACATTTCTATACTTATTAAAAATAAGTGATTCACAATCTTTTATTTTCAACACTTAGAAAATATTCTATATACTTAAATCGAAATTAAGTATATATTTCTTTCTTTAAGGAAATCATTCACTTAACCATATTTATTTGGGCCAAAACGATGTTGCGTAAAACATCGTTACGACAACCCAAAATCACTAGTATAGGGATTCGAAATAAAATAGATATATAAATCCCAATACTATACAAAACATTTCCTTTCGGAAATTATCTATTATAACAACAGTGTTATAATCTATTATTTCCTTCTATTTCTCGAAAACATCTATTTCAACAATAAATATTGAAATCTATAATTTCGAATCTCAATACATTTTAAAACATCGTTAGATCGTTTTAATTCTGTTTAAAACATCACATTCCAAATAATTCTTTAACATAATATTCACTATACAAAAACGTGAATATATATTATTAATAAATTTCATTTCTTCTATTCCTTTTATTTTAAGGAATTATTCACTGTTTAAAACATGAATATATCTCCATAAATAAATTAGGACAATTTACTTATTAAATAAGTCATTTTGAATTTATAAAACAACGTTTATAAATTCTATTCTATTTATTTTATATCAACTTCCTTTTATAAATTTTTCTTTATTAACCTATCTCAATTCATATCACAATGATATACTAAAAATTCATATTATAAGTCAAATACTTAAAATTTATTTATTTGAAAAATTGTTTCTTTGAACTTCTCAAATTTATAAATTTTACAACTTATAAGATTCATTTATTTATCCAACTCATTCCTTTAATAACTTTATAAATTTTATAAACCTACTGCTTATAAAATTTCATTTATAACTTCATCGTTATAATTCTATAATTTTCATTTATTTATGAAATTTATTCAAAATTCTTTCTAACACTTAGAAAAGTTCGTTTTACACTTCTAATATTTTTAATTTACAAATGTCAATTTATAAATCTTTCAATACAAATAAATTTGTATTATTATTTTAAAACATCTTTTAAACTCTTTTAGAATCCCATCATTTTGATTTATAAAATAATCCAATTTCATAAATCCTATTTTTAAACTTTTTTATAATAGATTCAAAAATCTCAGTTTAAACTATTTTATAAAATCATCAATCCCATATTTTCAAAAATCAATTTTTTTTTTAACTATATTTCTCAAAAATATAATTTTTATAACATTAAAAATTATAACGTTTATTTATTTTAATGGATCAATTCCAAATATATTTAATAAACGTATATTTCCAAAAATCCCTTTTGAAATTAAAATCGTTATTTTTAAATTTCAAAAATTGGATCCGATGATGCAACACATCAAATAGTCAATCACGATTTTCCAATATCATATATCGATATGATAAACAATCAAACATCACAATATTTAAAATCAATAAATATTTGTGAGGAATCCAGTTGGATCCCTCCAACCTGTTTCCCTGCATCCACAGACATTAGCACAATACCATTCCGTTTCAAGACGGAATATCGCGGTATATGGGATTTTTATAAATATATATCCGCTTACTAACGGCGCATAGGGTCTCATCCGCTAAAAAGAAATGCGGGAAATCAATCAACTGCAATATATACATATGCCAATATATATATATTGCTATATATATAATATAATACCAATTCCACTTCGAGGTGGAATATCGCGGTATATGTGTGTAATAAATAACCTCCGCTTACTAACGGCGTATAGGGTCTATTCACATCCAATATATATATATATATATCAATCATCATTCAAGCATTCAATCAACACAGTCAATAAATTTTTAAATTTAACTATTTAAAATTTAAATAAACAACACAAATTCCTTTTGAGTGAGAATTTCTCACCTTTGCTTTTATTTTGCCATCCATTTCCATCTTGACTCGATTCTCTTGTTTTATACCTATTTTTAAATTATTTACACAATTCATTAATACTCGAACAATCGAATAATACCTTTTTCATTTGATAATTTTATATTAACAAATTTTCCTTTAAATGGATAAATTTAATTAACTAACCATTTAATTTTTTTTTTAACCAAATTTTTTTTTTCTTTTGGCTTTTAAACAATTTCTTTTTAATAATTTGATTTAACAAAAATTAAATTCAAAACTAATCTTTATAATTTCTAATTTTCCTTTTATATAATCATTTGGACAAATCGCAAAATTAATTACCATTCGCTATATTTTAGTTAACCAAAAGTTAAATTTAAACTAATAATTAAATTTTTTTAAACCCATTTTCTTTTATAAATTGAGTCACATACATATTTTTTTCTCAATTAAAAACTGCATGTACTATTATTATTTTTCCATAGTTCATTATTTAAAAATTTCACTCTAAGTTAACATTTTAAATTTTTTAAACAAACTTCTATTCGATACTTTAAAATCAACCGATTTATCAATATTCAAATTTTGTCGAACAAATTTTAATTTCTATTTAAATAAAATTTTCTTATTATTCTTCAACCTCCATAAAAATAATAGTTTATATACAAATTAAATTTGTATATCACTTCAACATTCCAAAACATATATTTTTTTTCCCTGAATAACAAAATTAATTTACTTTTACTGTAAATTTTTTTCTTATTCATACATATTAAATTTAAATGAATCCAAATCCTATATTTTTTTTTCTTCTGTTTCTGTATATACAGTTTTAGATATGTGAATGTATATATTTCATTCTTTAGTGTATATGTATATATATTTTAGTATATAGACAAAAACAAAATAAACAATACCTCCAACAATTTCTCGCGTGCACCCAGTAGCCACTGCACGAGAACGCCGTTTGCTGTTGCCACCTAAACTCGCGAATCCCAAGCCTTCGTCGATCGAAACCCTAGCCATCGCGCTCCACGCGCGCACCCATTACCCATCGCCCCACCGCCGCCGCAACCCCTGTCCTAGCCATCTCGCGCGGCTGCCGCTTCGAACGCCAACCCCAGATCCATGTGAGCCTCACCGCGACCACTGCCATCGCGACCCAACAAATTGAACGCCCACTCCACTGCCTCGCGCGAGCATCGCCTCGTACACGTCACGATCCCCACTGCACGAATTCGACCCTCTACATCCACGCGTCACCGCGCCATCTCCAATTGCGTCGCAAACCCCACGCCTCCATCGCGTGCTCGAAGACGCCCATTCAATCGCCGCCCCTCCTCGCGCGTGCGCGCCGCTAGCTCCCCCACTGACTGTAAACTTGTCGCCGTTGCCACTAATCGCCACCTCATCTCGCCTTCGCCGCTCTGGCCTCCACGTGAATCGCGTTCTCATTTTGGGGCTTCGGCCATTGAGTTGTTTTTTTTCTTTTTTTCTTTTTTCTTTTTTTTTTTAAAGAGGATCGGGGTTTTTTTTTCTTTTGATCTCGATTAACTGAAAAGGGGGAGAAGGCTCGACATTATAACAGAAGAAAGTGGCGTAATTTTAGGCGTGTATCTAGCTGATGAAAGTAAGGCCCTGTATACTTTTTATTTTATTATTATATATATATATATATATTTTTTTTTTTTAAAGTTAACTTTAAATTGAAATTTAATTTGTTTTCAATACAAATTTTCAACGCGTTTAGGTGTCGTATTCTCACACAACAACTCCTATTGATACGAAATTTGAAATCCGAGAATAATTCAATATTACGGACCCAATGAAACTGGTTTCGTCGAATCCCGAGACTATATGAAAATTGACTATTTTTAAATATCGATTTAAACGATATAAATTCAAAACTGAACAAATTACTTCCAAATTAAATTCTGAAGCTTCTATTATCTTCAATATTATCAATATGGATTTTACAAGCCTTTGAAATATTTTAAATCGGCTTAAAATTGAAGATTCAAATTTTTATTCAACTCTAATAGATTAAATTCAAAAATTTAATTGCCTATTTCAAAGTTATATTGAAAATTCAATCCAAACCATTATTTAAATATTTAAAATTAATTAAATATTCTCAAATTAAATAGTTTAAAATCCTGGGTCGTTACAGACTTACTCTGGTTATAGATATTAATTTTTAAGTACTATACCAATTATGGTGATGATAACCTTCTATAACGAAGTAGACGAGTCATCTTTTGGTAGTGTCTCACTTCATGTAGTTCAACGTATATCAAACTATGGTCGTAATAAGGTCGCTATGTCAGTACTTAACTATAATCAAAGTAGAACCAAGCAACCCAAGATTGACAGTACTCTGAAGCTACTTGTACGTCACTTCCAAGAGATCTTCTATTTTGACTTGGTTATATTAACCCATAAAAGACTCTCATCGAGTCGTTCTGTGATTATTCCAAACAAGCACAAATACGTAACCCTTGGTGCCACCAATAGTCAGTAAATCACCATTAATCCTATGGAGAGCAATATGTATACTAATCTCAATAGATGCATCAATATCATTTTTCTGATATCTCGACAAAAAAATTCAAGGATTTAATGTTTTTGTATATAGCAATTCAATACTCAAGGTTTTGAGCAAATTTGTAGTTATAATTGATAAACCACTTCTCTTAAATATTTTCTAGCAATATAGGCTTAATGTAACAAATTCATTATTTATGTCATAATATAACAATACAAATAATTGAAAACAAAACTAAAAGCATACTTTATTTCAAAGAAGATTGTTTATGAAGTTAAGTTTATATAACAAATTACATATGTAACACCCCGTAAAATGAACCATAATTAAATGGATTAAATTGAATTAAATATGATAAGGGCTGAATGTAGAAATTTTATAAAAGTTGTAACTTGACCGTGAAAGTTATTTTATTGCATTCATGGCAAAATTCGGATCTGTTTTTGTCACGACCCGGAATTTTGGGCAATATGAATTTAATAATCTGAATTAATAATTAATTTGATTTGATAATTTTTCTTTATAATTTTAATTTAGATTGGTAAATTTAATCTTTTTAAGGTTAATAAATTTTTAATCTGGCAATATTGATAAGATTTATTTTTCAAAGTTAATAAAATTTTATTCTATTTATAATATCCATATTTGATATATATTGTGAATGGGAAAAATCTTTTGTTTTAAATTAAAGGTAAATTTTCAAATTGTAATATATATGTATGTATATGTTATAATTAGATGTTGTTTGAAATTTAATTTGATCTACTGATAATTTACATGTATGTATATATTGTAATTTAAAGCTTTGTTTTAAAATAAATATTTTTCAAAAAGTTAATTTAGATTAATTAAATTGTTTTCAAATATAAGATGATTGTTTATTTTTAAAATACGATAGTTTAAAGGGGATTTAAACAAAGTTTTGTTTTCATTTTAAAATGCTTAAATTTAAGTGGTTATAAGTGTATATGTAAATGTTTTAGATTTTAAAATACATGTATAAGAATTATTTGTATTTTAATTAGTTTTAGAATATTTTCTTTTAAGAGTAAATTTACATTTACATATGTAAGTATTAATTAATAAAGTAAATTAAATATGTTAGTTTACGTTAACATTTAAATAAATAAAATTATATTAAAAATACTTAAGTACATGTGTAAACATGTTAGAATATTTTAAAAAAACACATGTAAGAAAATTAAGAGGTTAGTGACAAGTGTAAAAAACTTAAATAACAAGTGTCTTCAATTAAAATTTAATTTCTTTAATCTTAATAAAACATAACACTTTCATTCTTTTCTTAACTCAAACTAGAAACTTTTCTCAGACCTGAAAATGAAAACTAAAAGCAAATTTAAAATCTGAAATTTTCAAGCCTCAAATTCAAATCTGTATTCAATTAAAAGCTTCAACCTGCAACTTCAAATCAACTCAGCAAGTTCAGATTAGTTTCAACATTCTTTTAAAAGCATCAGATTGAGGCATGCAAGGATTTTCAAAATCAAAAGTTTAATTCAAATTTAAAGTTGTTAAAGCCTGGAAAAGAATTCAAAACTGCTGTGTGCTCTGCTTTTGTTCACTGCAAATAACAGGTGAGTAAATTATTATTTTTAAAAGTAGTTTTAAATTAATCTAAGATTGAATGATGATGAATGCAATGAAATTTGCTTTGATGATGAATATTAGTGTACATGAATGCTTGTTTGATTGAATCCCTGTAAATGGAATGTGAGTTCTGTTGTTTTATCAAATTTGATTTTTCCTCTTAAAATTTAATATCTCATTCTTTGATCATTATTAGTCTATGATTTGTAAACAAGAAATGATTGGAATCATGTAACTTCACTACCAAAAATCATTCCAAGAATTTATAATAAGTATTCATTTCGAATTTGTAAAATAAAAGTGAAAACCCATTTTTCACAATAATCAATTTGCTTAATTTCAAATTTACATTATAGGAATGGATTCGTGTTTGAAAATAACGAATTTTAATATGCAATTCATAATTTTTAATTGGGTATTTAATGAGAATTTTGGGTTTATTCGAAATTTGGAATTTGGGCGATTACCGATGATCGACACGGCTATGTTGTCCAATTTTTGGTATGGAGGAGGTTGGATTGATTGTGAGTATGGGAAAAATACTCTTGGATTTTTCAGGTGGCCAAGGAGTTTGAAATCGAGCAAACTAGGGTTTTAGCTTGTTTTTGTTTGGGTTGGACTTTCGTGACTGTCGGGGCTTGAACATTTGACCGGAGGTGTTTGGATTTGGGGGAGACGAAGCTTGTGGTCATGGTTTTCGATGATGGAGTTGGCGGAGTTCATCGGCGATTGGGTTGTTCGGCGGCGTTGGGTTTTGGTTCGAAGTTTTCTTTAGATTTTCAAGTTGAAGGTCAAATTTTGATTCGCAAGCATATTGTTTGATCTGGGTTTATGGTTGTGCTCGTGAGTGATATAGTGGCCGTCATTGGTGGCATGACGACCTGGGTTGGCCGACGGCATTGGTACACGTGCACGTGTATATGTGGTGTGCTTGGAAATTGTAACAACCCGGAATTTTTGACAGCATATTTTAATGCATATTTAATCTAATTTAAATTAAATATAAGCTTGTCAATGTTTAAAATGATGAGATCTTGGATATTTAACGTTATATATGTATTTATAAAAGAAAGTTTTGAATTGAAAATTTAAAATAGAATGCTTCAAACCCATTAAAATAAAATCTGTCTTGTTCAATAAAATCAAATCAAAGACTTTATATTTTTGTTATTTGATAATATACATATGAATACAATTCTAGTTTTTAAAATGATAAGTTTAAAAATTAACAAACATAGTAATATTAACATAAACATACAAAACTAGTATAAAACATAATTATAAATTATAAAATATAACTAAAAAGATAAATGTACAAATGTAAGTAATGTACCTAAACAATGCTATGAATCAAAGGCTTGTAAAATCTGAAATACAAATGGAATAGAAGTAATATAGTCAAACGATAATCTTTAAAATTCAATTGCACAACACAAAATCTTTAATAAAATTTATAACAAAGATACTTTGTAAATTAAGTATGCAAGAGACAAGACACAAATCTAATATAAGATATCCTTATGTATTGCCTATGTACACATATACATATGTACAACAATTAAGTGCTTTGTCCATAAAAAAAATATAAACTAAACATGTAAACCAGTAATAAAACTTAGGTGCTGTAGGAAATTTATATGTATAAGAAAATAAGTTTTACTTTAATATAATAAAACAAAATATGAGTCTTACAGGATATGCTTGGCCGAAATAATGAAAGATAAATATATATATATAGATATCTTTGTACAATCACAATGCTATGAATTAAAAATAAACCTTATGTGCTGTTATACAGTGCATATGCATAAGAAAACAAAAGTTTTCACTTCAATATCATAAAACAAAATTTGGGTTTTGTACATATCAGTAAAACATTAAATACATGTTATCATAATTAAGAGCAAAAGCATTAATTAGCATAACATTTTGTTCATGTAGTACTACAGCCGAAATCTCTTTATCATTTCATAATGTAGTGTATATTACTTGGCCAATAAAAAGAAAGGATAACAATACAAGTAGTAACTATCTAGATCAACCTATAATTTTTCAGTACTTCTATATATATATATATATATATATATATATATCCACCCTATCTTTACATTAGCTTATAAAAAACTTGATCAAAACCTAAAAGAAAATCTAAGAAACATTGTTTGCTTTGCAAACATAAACCAATTCAAAAACAAAACAAAAACAAAGAAAAGGAAACAGAGAAAAGGAAAAGAAGGCTTTCAGGAAAATTCTTCTGCAGTGGTTTTCATCAACACCTTGCTTCCTGTTTTGTTCTAGTGAGTAAACCTATTACTTTGATTGATCTATGAAATTCTGGGTTTGCTGTATTGTTTGAATAAGAAGTTGTATGCTCCAGTGCATTGCAAGTATTTTTAATAACAGTTATCTATATCCTTTGATTACAGATAATTACAGTAGGGAATATGTAATATTTCTTTTTGTAAATACTGTATGCTTAGGAATTTAAGTTAAATATACTTGTTTAAACTGAAAATCATGACTTGGGGCTAAGTTTTGAAGGTGGTAGTGAAGTTCAAACTCAGTATATTCAAGTTTGCATAAGAAATCAATATGTGTAAAAAATTCAAAGATTTTAAATTGTTAATTTGAATTCATAGATTAAACAAACATGCAAAGTTAGGATTTTTAAAATGAAAATGATAATTTTTAGATCAAAGTTTGAGGTGCAGTTCAAAGAGAAGCCAAAATTTGATTTTTATCAATGTTGGTTGATTCAACAAAATTTAATTATTGAAATTTCCTGTGAAGTAAGCTTGAAGATAAATTAATATAAGAAAAATGTTAAAATAATTTTCGAATGTGTGGGTTGTTAGTTTGAATCAAAAGTAGAGTTTGGTCATGAGTTTTACTGGGCTCTGTAGATTTTCGTTCGCGACTTTTCTGGTTGATCGAGTGCGATGCGTGTCGAGGTGGAGGTTAAGAAGGTACGGGACGTGGTGTAGGCGGAGTGGTTTCGCCTCCGGTGGTCTTGGATGGTGGGGCGGGCCGTTTTCTCAGTGACATTCGAACTTTGGGTTCAGGCATCAGGTCATTTTTCGATTGGCTAATTTTCGAAGGGTCCTGAGTTTTAATTTTGGAAGTCGAGACGATTTAAGGTTTGTGGGTGATAGAGTGGGTCGCCGGAAGTGAGGCGAGCCACCGTGCACGTGCACGGTGGCGATAGGATGTCCGGTTAAGCTGCCGTGGCCGTCGCGTGAATTTGCTCGAGTCGTAAGGGTTTTGGCTTCGGGTACTTACCTGGTGCGCGTGTAAGGGTGTTCTTGTGATACAGTTTTTAATTTATAACTGAAGTTTGTAAAAAAAAAAGAGAAGAAGAAGAGATGAAAGGGGAAAACAGGGAGAAGAGGGGGAATGGGAGAGAGAGAGACGCGGGAAGCACGGGAGATAACTCGAGATTTTCTCGAGTAAAAGAAGGTGCGGTCTCGGGTACCCTTCTTATGGTCGAGCACAGATTTGGTTTAAGTATTTTTGTTATAATTGAATTAATTAAATAATTAGTTAGTTAGGCTAATCTTTGTTTTAAAAGCTTAATAAGATAAGTATGTAAAGTTAGGTGATTAATAATAAGTAATTAGGATGTTAATTAATTTATATTTGAAATTTTAAATTGATAACTTTAAATTTATTTTGGTAATTAAAATAAATCATATGTTAAATCAATTTAAAACTTAATAATGTTAGCTAATTACTTGAAATTAATTAATGGAAATTAACTTAAATGATTAATTAGGAATTATACTTTAATTAAATTGATAATAGTTGATTTATTAAAGTAATTTATGGCAATTAAATAAGTAATTACTTTTTAATAAGTGAGTTATTAATTAACAATTAAAAATAAATTAATTGACCGAGTAATTAAGTAACATTTAATAAATAGAAGTTAATTAATTAAATAAGTAATTAAAGATTAGATAACTAATAAATTAATAATTAATGGTAACTAATTAATTGATCATTAATAAGTTAATTAATCAGTAGTTAATTAAACAGAATAAAATAGTTTATTCTTAAGCAATAAATTATGTTAAGTAAAAACAAACTGTTTTGGTATGCATTGAAAATTCTGTTGATTGACTTTGACATCTGTTTGATGATATTTCTGTGATATGTTATGATATACTATGGATATCTGTGATAACTGTGAATGATTTATCTATTATATCTGTTATGTGAATTCTGATATTAAATTGAACTGTTAAGTTAAATAGACAACTTGGCCCTTAAAATGGCGTTTGGATTCCGATGAGACCGGGATCGGAAGAATCAAATTTTGAATCTCTGAAAACCACATCGATCAAAATTAAACGATAGGTCGTGACTTATCAAATGGTGATCGAGATGGTGTTTCAGAATGCAAGGGTTATCGTCGTTAACTCTGAGGGTGATTCCAAAATGAGTGTAACGAGATAATGCCTTCGGTTTCGTTCGAACCTGGAACGAACTTGTATGGATTGAATGCTTTCAACACATCGTCAGGCGGACGATGAACATTCTAAGAATATTGTTCAATAAGGTAATCGTAGCCTCAAGCCTCATCAACCGGGAATGACTAAAACAGGGGAGATGCAGCAAGGTTAGGTGGGTCATGCCCAAGCAGGACAAGATATTCCCCTATCTAGATGTCCCTTTTTTTCGGCTGTGTGAGAAGTTGTTGGCCACAACTACGGGGTTATCTTGTTCGGTATTGTTCAGTAAGGAATAGTTCCGGCGTTGTGTTGTAAGGGGTCGGGAGTGATCCTCGGTACGGTGATCTAGGCCCCGTACTGTGACGGGCGGTACCCCAGTAGCCCTGCCATTGTTGGAAACCCATTTTCCCTACGAGACCCTACGGTTTTGATTTGTATTACCCACTTTCGTGGCTAGTAGCTGGAATTTAATCATGTAACAATTTCGGCTATTTTCTATTTACTTGAAAACCCAAGACACTATTATAATATTACTGAATTTCCTATAAAATGTTTTGGTTAGCGTAAGGTAAAAACTTACCCGTATTTATTTGTGGGGAGTCTTACGTGATACCTTTATTTTCAAATGATTTTCAAAGTTAAGCAATTTTAACCTGTTTACTCATACCAGACCCATGTCTGACCCGGAGTTTATATTTTGTGTTTTCATAAACTCTTGGGTACTCAAATTTTTTTGAGTAGCCAAGTGATAGGTATTGGAAGTATTGATTTCCTAGAGAAGCTATTTTGGGGAGAAGACCAGACGTATGTATCTATATATGTAGTTCCACTGTGTAGTTAGTGTATGCATTATTTTGGATGTATGTATGGACATATATGTATATGACAGTCCTGTTATGTGATATTGTATTACTCTGATGTATGTATAACTATGTAATAGTTATGTGATGTATTATATTTTGTTCCATTCCGCTTTGAGATTCTGATGTTGTTATTCTTTCTTTCTGTTCTTTTCTATTTCTATCCCTTTCTTTCTTAATGATGAAACGTCTTTCTGGATTGAGGAAGGCGGGTCGTCACAGTTGGTACCAAAGCGCTAGGTTGAGCGAGTACCTAGGCTCTTGTGTTATATTTATCTAGAGAGTGCGTATTTGTATTTTCATATAATATTATATATAGTCTATCTAAATTGGTTGAGTTACCTGTTCAGGTGGCCAACATGAGTTAAGGAAGAAGAGGCAGAGTTAGGGCCAGTAATTCAACAGATAATGGACGGAGTCAAAATGTTAGTGAGGCTGTTAATCCAGTACCGCCTCAAGTTAGTTTTGCAGCTTTATGCAAGGATTTCAAAAATCTTGGAGGCCAACCATTTAAAGGTTCGGAGTCAATAATTGAAGTTCAAGACTGGCTACGCTCTTGCGAGCGCATTTTCAAGAGCATGAAATTGACTGATGAGCGTAAGAGGCATATGGCATCGTGGCAACTGCAAGGTGGTGCAACAGCATGGTGGGATTCAACGATTGCAAATATTTCTAAGGATGACATTTCTTGGGACAGATTCAAGGAGTTGTTTGAAGAGAAGTTTGTGCCAACGGCAGGGAGAACCCAATTATACCAGGATTTTCTGTATTTGAAGCAGGGTAGTATGTCTGTTTCGGAGTATGAAACCAGATTCAACGAACTCTCTTTTTATGGACCAGGACTCATCGATACTCCTCTGAAAAAGAATGAGAAATTTGTGCAAGGGTTGAGGCCAGAATTCCATGGAAAGTTGACAGTGCTTCTGAAAGGATCTTTTGTTGATTTGATTGATATGGCATTGAGATATGAAAGTTTGATGAGTAAGAAACCGGTGGCTCCAGTTGCATCTTCAAGTGGGAATTATACTAATTCGAATAAGCGAAAGTTTGATCCTAAATGGAGAAAGCCGAATAAGAAGAAACCTGGAAATAACAACGGACCTCGAAAGTGCTACATTTGTCAACAGGAAGGGCATTTGGCAAATAAGTGTCCTAGAAAGGGATTCCAGCAGCAACAACAGCAACCGCATTAGAGTGGCCCAGGATCAGCTATGGTTCAGAAATCATTGCGCTTTAATTGTCATCAGCCAGGACACATGATCAAGAATTGTCCACTTCTGCAGAGGGCACCTCAGAATAAAGTTTTTTCTTTGGAAGCTAGACCATCTTCTTCTTTGATGGGCAAAGGAGTATTAGAAGGTACTTTACTTTTAGATGGAAAATATATTAGAGTTTTGTTTGATTCGGGTGCTTCCTTGAGTTTTATTTCTTTGGACTCTGTTGAAAAATTCTCTCTTACTCCTAGTTCTGTAGACAGTCCTATCTTGGTATCTAATCCTATAGGAGGGGTGACCAAATTAGACACTATCTGTAAGGACTTGAAGATCTCTTATCTATCCCACAGCTTTTCTTATGACCCGTATGTGTTGAATTTTAAGGGATTTGATCTTATTTTGGGAATGGATTGGCTGGACAAGTATAAAGCAGTTTTGAATTGTGATGAAAGAACAGTTTCGTTGGAAACTGATCTGGGTAGAATTGCCATAGTGTCGTGTGATAATTCTGGGATTCACTTGAGCAGTCTTTTGCATGGAATTGAGACTTCTGAAGAGAGAGTTGAAGATATCGATGTGGTTCAAGATTTTCCTGATGTTTTTGAAGAAGTTAAGTGTCTGCCACCACATCGAGAAATAGAATTCCGTATTGATTTGATTCCAGGAGCTGTGCCAGTGATTCAGCCCAGTAGGAGAATGGCTCCTAGGGAAAGAGAAGAGTTGATTAAGAAGACTCAAGATCTTTTAGAGAAGGGATTGATTAGACCCAGTTTTTCTTGTTGGGGTTCGGCAGTAGTGTTTGTGACCAAAACGGATGGATCACTGAGGTTCTATGTGGATTATAGAGAATTGAACAAAGTGACTATCCGTAATAAATATCCTCTTCCTCGCATCGATGATCTTTTTGACCAGTTGCATGGTGCTTCTATCTTTTCTCAATTGGATCTAGCTTCAGGTTTCCACCAGTTGAGGGTAGCTGAAGACAGTATTCCCTTGACTGCATTTAGGGGACCGAATTGTTTCTATGAGTGGTTGGTTATGCCGTTCGGATTAACCAACGCTCCTGCCTATTTCGTTGACCTCATGAATCGAGTCTTTAGGGATGTGTTGAATAAGTTTGTGCTGGTATTCATTGATGATATTTTGGTCTATTCCAAATCCGAAGAAGAGCACAGGGAGCATTTGAGGATTGTATTGGAGACTCTGAGGAAGCATGTGTTGAACGCAAAGTTTTCGAAGTGCCATTTCTGGAAATCGGAAGTTAAATTTTTAGGGCACATTGTTTCTGGTGAAGGCATTTCTGTAGACCCAGCGAAAGTTGAAACTATTCTGGAATGGAATCAGCCAGAGACACCGACAGAAGTTCGCAGTTTTCTAGGATTGGCTGGCTACTACAGGAAATTTATCAGAGATTATTCCAAGATTTCTTCGCATCTGACTAGGCTGACCAGGAAAGGAGCTAAATTCAAATGGACACCTCAGTGCGAAGAAGCTTTTCAGGAATTGAAGATAAGGTTAACTAGTGCACCAGTACTTGCTATTCCGGATGGGAAAAGCAAATTCGAGGTTTACACTGATGCTTGTATTGTGGGTTTGGAAGCAGTTCAGATGCAGAACGGAAGGGTCATTGCATATGCTAGTCGACAGTTGAAGCCTCATGAGAAAAACCACGCTACGCATGATCTTGAATTGTTAGCCATTGTTTTTGCTCTGAAAATTTGGAGACATTATCTTTTGGGAGAGAAATTCGAATTGTTCACAGATCACAAACCGTTGAAATATTTATTCTCTCAAAAAGATCTTAATCTGAGACAGCAGCGGTGGGTTGAATTTCTTGCATCCTATGATTTGGATATTCTATACACTCCGGGAAAAGCGAATGTCGTAGCTGATGCTCTTAGTAGGAACGCGATTCTTTCTCTTCTGGAAGTGGTTCCACCTCTTATTGAAAGGATCTCAAGCAAGCAAGAATCTGATAAGAAGTTGTGGAGGATCATTAAAAGAGTCAGGAAGGGTCAGTGTCCTAGTTTTGAAATTGATGGCCAAGGAAATTGAATATTCATCCGGGAATCTCAAAGATGTACAAGGACACGAGGAGAGTATTCTGGTGGCCGGGCATGAAAAAGGATATTGCTAGATTTGTGAACAGTTGTGCCATCTGCCAACAAATTAAAGGTGATCAACAAAAATCTGCCGGATTATTACAACCTCTGGAAATTCCGAATTGGAAATGGGAAATGATCTCGATGGATTTTATCGATGGTTTTCCTACAACCAGGAAAGGGAATGATGGTATATGGGTTATTGTAGATCGTTTAACTAAGAGTGCCCATTTTATACCAGTAAAGGCAACCCGCACTGCAGTTTCTTTGGCGAAAATTTTCTTGAAGGAGATAGTTTGATTGCATGGTGTTCCAGTCAGCATAGTAAGTGATCGTGATCCTATTTTCACTAGCAAATTTTGGGAAGCTCTGCAATCAGCTATGGGAACAGATTTGAGATTGAGTACAGCCTATCATCCTCAAACGGACGGACAGACGGAGAGGCTGAATCGTATTCTTGAGGATATGCTACGGGCTTGTGTTTTAGATCTTTTAGATTTTGGAGGATCTTGGGAGGACCATCTACATTTAGTGGAATTCTTATATAATAACAGTTATCAAGCGAGTATCAAGATGGCTCCTTATGAAGCTTTATACGGAAGACCGTGCAGATCCCCATCTTGTTGGATTGAATCGAAGGATCGTCTTGTGCTCGGGCCCGATCTTATTCGAGAAGCTTCTGCGAAGGTTGAGCTTATCAAGAAAAGGATGAAAGCTGCTCAAGATCGTCAGAAGAAATATGCGGATAGAAGACGAAGGCCATTGGAATTTGAGATCGGAGACTTGGTTTTTATTAAAGTTTCCCCAATTAAAGGTGTTATAAGATTCGGAAAGACGGGAAAACTTGCTCCGAGATACATTGGACCATTTCGAGTATTGGAAAGAATTGGAGCTGTAGCCTACAGGATTGAATTGCCAGAGAGGATGTCTGGGATTCACAATGTGTTTCATGTATCGCATTTGAGGAAATTTGTTCATGATCCCTCACTGGTTGTAGAACCGGTAATTCAAGAAGATTTGGAAGTAGAACCCGATTTAACTGTGGTCAGAAGTCCAGTTCAGATCGTGGATCAAGACGAGAAGCAACTCAGGAACAAAGTGGTGAAACTCGTCAAGGTGCAATGGAGTGAGGATCCCAGAGATTGTACTTGGGAGACTCTCGATAGTTTTAGGAAAACGTATCCAGATTTGTGTCCGGATAGTTAGGGGAGTTTGTTTGTATTGTTGTTTGGATGCTTTGTTTGTTGGTTGCTAATGTATGGATGAAATGTATGTTCGTATTTGTTAATATAAAAGCTTTTGAATTAATTATTGTTTTAAATTTCGAGGACGAAATTCTTTTAAGGGGGGAGGAATGTAACAACCCGGAATTTTTGACAGCATATTTTAATGCATATTTAATCTAATTTAAATTAAATATAAGCTTGCCAATGTTTAAAATGATGAGATCTTGGATATTTAACAGTTATATATGTATTTATAAAAGAAAGTTTTGATTTGAAAATTTAAAATAGAATGCTTCAAACCCATTAAAACAAAATCTGTCTTATTCAATAAAATCAAATCAAAGACTTTATATTTTTGTTATTTGATAATATACATATGAATACAATTGTAGTTTTCAAAATGATAAGTTTAAAAATTAACAAACATAGTAATATTAACATAAACATACAAAACTAGTACAAAACAAAATTATAAATTATAAAATATAACTAAAAAGATAAATGTACAAATGTAAGTAATATAACTAAACAATGCTATGAATCAAAGGCTTGTAAAATCTGAAATACAAATGGAATAGAAATAATATAGTCAGACGATAATCTTTAAAATTCAATTGCACAACACAAAATCTTTAATAAAATTTATAACAAAGATACTTTGTAAATTAAGTATGGAAGAGACAAGACACAAATCTAATATAAGATATCCTTATGTATTGCCTATGTACACATATACATATGTATAACAATTAAGTGCTTTGTCCAGAAAAAAATATAAACTAAACATTTAAACCAGTAATAAAACTTAGGTGCTGTAGGAAATTTATGTGTATAAGAAAACAAGTTTTACTTTAATATAATAAAACAAAATATGAGTCTTACAGGATATGCTTGGCCGAAATAATGAAAGAAATATATATATATATATATATATATATATATATCTTTGTACAATCACAATGCTATGAATTAAAAATAAAACTTATGTGCTGTTATACAGTGCATATGCTTAAGAAAACAAAAGTTTTCACTTCAATATCATAAAACAAAATCTGGGTTTTGTACGTATCAGTAAAACATTAAATACATGTTATCATAATTAAGAGCAAGAGCATTAATTAGCATAACATTTTGTTCATGTAGTACTACAGCCGAAATCTCTTTATCATTTCATACTGCAGTTGTATATTACTTGGCCAATAAAAGGAAAGGATAACAATACAAGTAGTAACTGTCTAGATCAACCTATAATTTTTCAGTACTTCTATATATATATCCACCCTATTTTTACATTGGTTTATAAAAAACTTGATCAAAACCTAAAAGAAAACCTAAGAAACATTGTTTGCTTTGCAAACATAAACTAATTCAAAAACAGAAAAAAACAAAGAAAAGGAAACAGAGAAAAGAAAAAGAAGGCTTTCAGGAAAATTCTTCTGCAGTGGTTTTCATCAACACCTTGCTTCCTGTTTTGTTCTAGTGAGTAAACCTATTACTTTGATTCATCAATGAAATTCGGGGTTTGCTGTATTGTTTGAATAAGAAGTTGTATGCTCCAGTGCATTGCAAGTATTTTTAATGACAGTTATCTATATCCTTTGATTACAGATAATAACATTAGGAAATATGTAATATTTCTTTTTGTAAATACTGTATGCTTAGGAATTTAAGTTAAATATACTTGTTTAAACTGAAAATCATGACTTGGGGCTAAGTTTTGAAGGTGGTAGTGAAGTTCAAACTCAGTATATTCAAGTTTGCATAATAAATCAATATGTGTAAAAAATTCAAAGATTTTAAATTGTTAATTCGAATTCATAGATTAAACAAATATGAAAAGTTAGGATTTCTAAAATGAAAATGATAATTTTTAGATCAAAGTTTGAGGTGTAGTTCAAAGAGAAGCCAAAAATTGATTTTTATCAATATTGGTTGATTCAACAAAATTTAATTATTGAAATTTCCTATGAAGTAAGCTTGAAGATAAATTAATATAAGAAAAATGTTAAAATAATTTTCGAATGTGTAGGTTGTTAGTTTGAATCAAAAGCAGGGTTTGGTCATGATTTTTACTGGCTCTGTAGATTTTCGTTCGCGACTTTTCTGGTTGATCAAGTGCGATGCGTGTCGAGGTGACGGTTAAGAATGTACGGAACGTGGTGTAGGCGGAGTGGTTTCGCCTCCGGTGGTCTTGGATGGTGGGGCAGGCCGTTTTCTCTGTGACATTCGAACTTTGGGTTAAGGCATCAGGTCATTTTTCGATTGGCTAATTTTCGAAGGGTGCTGATTTTTAATTTTGGAAGTCGAGACGATTTAGGGTTTGTGAGTGATAGAGTGGGTCGCCGGAAGTGAGGCGAGCCACCCTGCACGTGCACGGTGGCGATAGGATGTCCGGTTAAGCTGCCGTGGCCGTCGCGTGAATTTGCTCGAGTCGTAAGGGTTTTGGCTTCGGGTACTTACCTGGTGGTGCGTAAGGGTGTTCGTGTGATACAGTTTTTAATTTATAACTGAAGTTTGTAAAAAAAAAGAGAAGAAGAAGAGATGAAAGGGGAAAACAGGGAGAAGAAGGGGAATGGGAGAGAGAGAGAGACGCGGGAAGCACGGGAGATAACTCGAGATTTTCTCGAGTAAAAGAAGGTGCGGTCTCGGGTACCCTTCTTATGGTCGAGCATAGATTTGGTTTAAGTATTTTTGTTATAATTGAATTAACTAAATAATTAGTTAGTTAGGCTAATCTTTGTTTTAAAAGCTTAATAAGATAAGTATGTAAAGATAGGTGATTAATAATAAGTAATTAGGATGTTAATTAATTTATATTTGAAATTTTAAATTGATAACTTTAAATTTAATTTGGTAATCAAAATAAATCGTATGTTAAATCAATTTAAAACTTAATAACGTTAGCTAATTACTTGAAGTTAATTAATGGAAATTAACTTAAATGATTAATTAGGAATTATACTCTAATTAAATTAATAATAATTGATTTATTAAAGTAATTTGTGGCAATTAAATAAGTAATTACTTTTTAATAAGTGAGTTATTAATTAACAATTAAAAATAAATTAATTGACCGAGTAATTAAGTAACAGTTAATGAATAGAAGTTAATTAATTAAATAAGTAATTAAAGATTAGATAACTAATAAATTAATAATTAATGGTAACTAATTAATTAATTGATCATTAATAAGTTAATTAATCAGTAGTTAATTAAACAGAATAAAATAGTTTATTCTTAAGCAATAAATTAAGTTAAGTAAAAACAAACTGTTTTGGTATGCATTGATAATTCTGTTGATTGACTTTGACATCTGTTTGATGATATTTCTGTGATATGTTACGATATACTATGGATATCTGTGATAACTGTGTATGATTTATCTATTATATCTGTTATGTGAATTCTGATATTAAATTGAACTGTTAAGTTAAATAGACAACTTGACCCTTAAAATGGCGTTTGGATTCCGATGAGACTGGGATCGAAAGAATCAAATTTTGATTCTCCGAAAACCACATCGATCCAAATTAAACGATAGGTCGTGACTTATCAAATGGTGATCGAGATGGTGTTTCAGAATGCAAGGGTTATCGTCTTTAACTCTGAGGGTGATTCCAAAATGAGTGTAACGAGAGAATGCCTTCGGTTTCGTTCGAACCCGGAACGAACTTGTATGGATTGAATGCTTTCAACACATCTTCAGGCGGACGATGAGTATTCTAAGAATATTGTTCGATAAGGTGATCGTAGCCTCAAGCCTCATCAACAGGGAATGGCTAAAACATGGGAGATGCAGCAAGGTTAGGTGGGTCATGCCCAAGCAGGACAAGATATTCCCCTGTCTAGATGTCCCTTTTTTTTCCGGCTGTGTGAGCAGTTGTTGGCCACAACTGCGGGGTTATCTTGTTCGGGACTGTTCAGTAAGGAATAGTTCCGGCCTTGTGTTGTAGAGGGTTGGGAGTGATCCTCGTATTGTGATCTAGGCCCCATACTGTGACGGGCGGTACCCCAGTAACCCTGCCATTGTTGGAAACCCATTTTCCCTACGAGACCCTACGGTTTTGATTTGTATTACCCATTTTCGTGGTAGTAGCTGGAATTTAATCATGTAACGATTTCGGCTATTTTCTATTTACTTGAAAACCCTAGACACTATTATAATATTACTGAATTTCCTATAAAATGTTTTGGTTAGCGTAAGGTAAAAACTTACCCGTATTTATTTGTGGGGAGTCTTACGTGATACCTTTATTTTCAAATGATTTTCAAAGTTAAGCAATTTTAACCTGTTTACTCGTACCAAACCCATGTCTGACCCGGAGTTTATATTTTGTGTTTTCATAAACTCTTGGGTACTTAAATTTTTATGAGTAGCCAAGTGATAGGTATTGGAAGTGTTGATTTCCTGGAGAAGCTATTTTGGAGAGAAGACCAGACGTATGTATCAATATATGTAGTTCCGCTGTGTAGTTAGTGTATGCAGTATTTTGGATGTATGTATGGAATATATGTATATGACAGTCCTGTTATGTGATATTGTATTACTCTGATGTATGTATAACTATGTAATAGTTATGTGATGTATTATACTTTGTTCCATTCCGCTGTGAGATTCTGATGTTGTTATTCTTTCTTTCTATTCTTTTCTATTTCTATCCCTTTCTTTCTTAATGATGAAACGTCTTTCTGGGTTGAGAAAGGCGGGTCGTCACAGAAATCATGTTTGGGGAATACGAGTGAAGACTCGAAGGAGCGCTCGCGATTTCATCGGGTTGATCTCGAAGTGGGTTGTAGCTGGGTTTGCTTCGGAGTTGTCTCGAGTAGCTTCAATGTTTTACTCGGGTTTTCAGGGTGGGTGTGTTTTTGTTAAACTGTATAATGCTAAGATGCTAAGTAACTTGTATGTGAATAAATGAAGTAAGCATTATAGTATAAACAAGTTTATAAAAGAAATAAATTTATAAAAGTTAAACTTGTTCTTTGAAATAAAATGTAAATCAAACTTTAAAAGTATTAATCGATTCTGTTTTAAAATTTAAATTGTTTAAAATGATTTCTTTTTGAAAGTAATTTAATTTAATTTAGTTTAATTTTTAATTTAAGAAGAATGTTTTGAATTTAAATATTAAATCAAAGTTTAAAGTAATTTTTAATAATGATTTTAGAACTAAAGTTTCAAATTTCATTTTGAATGAATAAGTTTAACTTAGATGATTAATGTGTTTTGAATTTTGAGAATTTATTTTTAAATGCATTATTTTCAAATAAAGGTTAATGTTATTATTATTGTAAACCAAATTGAATAATTAGTCCTTAAGGTTATTAAAATTTGATTTATTCAAATAATTTAATTACGAAAATAAATAGGGTTAATTTATCTTTGTTATTAACTTAAGAATACTTGATTAAAAGATGATTTATTAATTAAGTAAATGATTTAATTAAGATTAATTTTTTTCTTAATTAATTAAGGATTTTCTTTAATAAGAAGTTAATTAATTATTTAATTAATTTTGAATAATTAGTTAATTGTTTATTTAATTTTTAATAATCACTTAATTATGAATTAATTAAGTGTAATTACTTAATGAAGTAATTATTGGTTAATTATTGAATGTAATTAAGAATGGTAATTACTTATGGAGGTAATTAATGGAAATTACTCATGGGAGTAATTAGTTGAAGTGATTAAAGGGTAATCACTTGATGTTATTATGTGAGGAATGATTAATATAATTGTTTAAAGTTAATTAATTATGGAGTAATTAATTAATTAATTAAGATTGACTAATAATGGAATTAATTATTTGTTAAGTAATTAATAAAAAGGGTAATCATCTAATGAAGTAATTAGAAGATAATTACTTGTTAAGTAATTAAGAGTTAATTACTTAATTAATTTAGTTAATTAAATAATGTGATTAATTAATGAATGAGATTTATTTAGGATTAATTACTAAGTGTAATTAATTAAAATGTAATTAATTAATTAAGTAATTAATTAAGGATTATTAATTAATGTAATTAAATAATTGATTACTTAATGAAGTAATTAAAGATTAATTAATTAGATTAATTAATCAAGGGATTAACATAATTAATTAAGAAGTTAATTAATTAAGATAAGTAATTACAAGTTATTAATTACTGTTTATGATCAATGGGATGATTAATTATAAATTAATTGTTTAATTAATTAAAGGAATAATTAATTAATGAGTATCATTAGTTAATATAATTAATAAAATTAAACAATGTTGATTAATGAAAGTGATTAATATAAGTGTGATTGATTAATTGTAATTAATTAAGATTTAATGTAATTAATTATAGTTAATTAACGGAAATAAATGAAGGATCATTAATTATTGTAATTAATGATAGTAATTAAAGGTTAATTACTGAATATGGTTAAGGATAATTACTTGAATGTAATTAAAGTATAATTAATGAAAAGAAGATTAATTAGGAAGATCATTAAGAGATAATTAATTATTTATTTGGAATAAATTGATGAAGAAGGATTTAAGTAATTCAATTGATTAAGAGTTAACCAATTCTGTTTATGGATGATTGGTTAATATTGGATGATTGATATTGGGTAATTGGTTGATACTGGATGATTGGTTAATATTGGATGATTGATATTGCGTGATTGGTTGATACTGGATCATTTGGATATCTATGATATGTGATATGCTGCTTTGTGAGATGAATGGTTGATGTGAATTATCTATTGTGATAATGTGGTTCATCTATCTGTTTATATCATCCTGAATATAAGTTAATTGTTTAAACCCTTGAAAAAAACTTGGACATTAAAATGGCGTTTGGTTTCGGTGAGACCGGGATCGGTTTTCCATATTTGGATAATCCGAAAACCACATCGATTCCAATTAAACGTTAGGTTGTGAATCCAAGTGGAGCTTAGTGAAGACTCGAGGTGTAAGGACTATTCGTCAGTATAACTCTATTGGTGATTCCGTGATGAGTTTGACGGAGATAGTACTTATAGGTTCGAGATGGCGATTTAGAGTGCAAGGGCTATGGTCGTTGACTCTGAGGGTGATTCCAAAATGAGTGCAACGAGATAGTGCCTTCGATTTCGTTCGAACCCCGAATGAACTTGTATGGATTGAATGCTTTCAGAACATCGTCAGGTGGACGATGATCATTCTAAGATAGATGTGTTCTATAAAGGTAATCGCAGCCACAAGCCTCATCAACCCGGGAATGGCTAAAACAGGGGAGGTGCGGCAAGGCTAGGTGGGTAGCCCATTTCAGGACAAGATTTTCCCCTGTCTAGAAGTGCCTTTTTATTCGGCTATGTGGGCAGTTGGGTCACGACCAACTGTGAGGTTGTCTTGTTCGGGACTGTCCAGTAAGGGATGGTTCCGATCTTGTGTTGCAGGGGAGTTAAGGTGGCTCCTCGGTACGTTGATCTAGGCCACATACTGTGACGGACGATACCCCGGTAGCCCTGCCATTGATGGAAACCCATTCTTCCTTCAAGACCCTACGATTTTGTTTGTATTACCCACTTTTGTGGCTAGTAGCTGGAATTTAATAATGTAACAATTTCGGTTATTTCTTATTTACTTGAAAACCCTAGACACTATTATAATATCACTGGATTTCCAATCAAATGTTTTGGTTAGCGTAAGGTAAAAACTTTTCCATGTTTATGTGTGGGAAGTCTTACGTGATACCTTTTCTTTTCAAAGGTTTTCTAAAGTTAAGCAATTTTAAACCGTTTACTCACACCAGACCCCTGTCTGACCCGAGTGTTTATTTTCTATTTTATTAAACTCTTGGGTACTCATATTATATATGAGTAGTCGAGTGATTCAGGTTTGCTTGACGAATTCTGGAGGAGATATGGAGCAGGAGGCTTCCACGTGTAGATATATTATGGTTCCGTTGTGTTTGTGTGATATCTTTATCTTGTATCTTGAGTTGTATAGTTAGACAGATGTTTATAACTGTCTAATATATGTTGTATAAGTTGTGTACTCTGATGTAATATGATACTATGTAATATTGTATGTGATATATTATAATTCATTCATTCCGCTGTGAGTTATCTGATGTTGTTTTGTTCTTCTTTCTCTTTCTTTTCTTCTTCTATCCCTTTCTTAATTAGTGATGTGACTTTCTGGTGTTAGGAAGTCGGCTCGCTACAGGTGGTATCAGATCATTACGTTGAGTGAATACCTAGGCTCTGGAGTGGTGTTTTTCTTGAGAGAGCATACTTGTAATTTTTGTATATAACTATATATTTATATATCTATATCTACCTGATCTGTTGGGTTATCTGTTCAGATTTTCCAACATAAGTTTTAGAAGTAGATGGAGTAGTGGTGTGTGTGTAACGCGACTACCACTAATGGGAGAGGTCCATATGTTTGAGGTTGGAAGTATATTTGTCGAGACTGTAGACCTAATACCGTCTCGAGTGAGAATTGTAGTTTGGAGTAAGGATTTCTCTGATATACGAAGGAAATCTTTTTAAAAGATTCGGAGTTTATTTTTGAAGTGTAAGTTTGGATCTGTCGGAAGTGCAGAAGTAAGTGATGGTATCTTGATAACTGCGTGATGAGATGCAGTATCCATGGATATTTCAAAAGATGTTTTCTTTTGAAGCAGTTTTAGAAGTAGTTGAGGAGCAGTTTTACCTGTCGCAGGGAAGATTCGTCTGTGTGGAAGTTGTCTGGATCTTTAGCAAGAGGTTGGCTGTTTTGGAATGTGAGACTAAGGTCTATGAGTTGCTTCGCTTCGGCATGGTCTCTTTTGTCATTCCTTAAGGAGAGCGAGATGTTGATGCTTGGTTTGGAGCACGAATTTCTGAAGAGGATGTCTACCATCTCGAAGATCCGTTGTGTGGTTTATTGATAGTTTTGGTTTTCGAGGAGCCTTTGGATTAGAAGTCTTTGGTTGCTGTGGTAGCAGTGCAACTCGTAGTGTTCGGTGTACTGACGAGAAGGTCTTTTAGCTTTGCAGTATCATCGAGGTAGAATTTGGAAGCAGCAGTGTGGTCGTTTCTCCGATGGTTCAGGAATCTTGATGGTTCTTCTTTTAGCAGTCCGAGCAGATGGTGAATGTTTTCTTGAAGGGTTAACCTTGTTTGGAAAAGCTTAACGCTGTTCTAATTGGTAAAGAGATGATAGTTTCTTTGGAATCTGAACTAGATTGGATCGCAAAAGTGACATGCGATTAGTTTGGGAATTTATTTTGAGCAATCTTTTGCTTGGGATTGAGGATTCTCATGTGGAAGTAGGAGCTACTGAAGTAATCAGAAGTTTGTCTGCATCTGGAGTTGAGTTCCATATTGTTTTGGTTCCAGAAGCGATTTTGGTAGTTAGCCTAGAAGGAAGAGTTGGTGTAGCAGCTCAGGAATATTTTTGGAATTTGGATTGGTCAGATCTAGTTTTTGAGTTGGATTCTGCTATAAGGATGTGTGACCGAGTCAGATGAGTCACTCAGATATTATGGATTTGATGAACAAAGTTTTCCCGGATATATTGGATAAGTTTGTACTTGTGTTCATCAACAGTATTCTTATCTATTTCAGAATCAGAGTTATGCAGCGGAAGCGAGGTAGCAGCTGTACGAGAAAGGAAGCAAGTTCTGTTTGCTATTGCTTGAGTAGTAGAGCTTGTGTTCTAGATTTTGACGGATTTTGGATGGCTTTTCTGTTGGATAGGATCCAGAAGCTTGTTTGCTATGGTCTAGTTGTTTCTGGAAGCATCAGCATAGGTTGAGCTGACCAGGAGAAGATTAGCAACCTAGGATTGTCTGTTGAGTTATGCAGATATGAGATAAGGAATTTGGAATTCGAAGTTGGAGACTTCATTGTTGTTAAGATTTCTTTGGTTAAGAGAGCTGGGTAAGATTGGATGGCTAGTTCTGAGGCATTTGGGATTTCTTATCTGTGTTTTTGATAGGATAAGTTCTGTTGTTTATAAGACTGAATTGCCAGTTGGGATAGCTGGAATTCATTGTATTTCACGTATCTTTGAGGGAGTACGTGTATGATTCATCGATTGGTTGTTGAATCTGCAGTTCAGTTGGATTTGGAAGTTGTGCTAGACTTGATTATAGTCTGATGTTCTGTTCAGATTGATGGACCTAGAGATGAGTTGAGCTCTGGATTTTAGTGGCGTAGTTTGTTTAGCTTCTGTAGAGCGAGTCTCCCGGTGACATATACTTGGGAAACTCTAGATAGTATTCAAGATTTATTCTGATTTGTGTCAGGATAATTAGTTAGGTTTATTTGTTTGATTGATTGCTTTGGTTGTTAGTAACTGGTTGATAGGTATG
Source organism: Allium cepa (assembly GCA_030765085.1). Taxonomy (NCBI): domain Eukaryota; kingdom Viridiplantae; phylum Streptophyta; class Magnoliopsida; order Asparagales; family Amaryllidaceae; genus Allium; species Allium cepa. The sequence continues at coordinate 212,036,824 of CM060939.1, read as the reverse complement.
CTTTGCTGTTTGAAATTGAAATCTTTGACGGGTTATTAAATTACCTTTGCTTTTAAATTTCGGGGACGAAATTCTTTTAAGGGGGAGGATTGTAACGACCTGGAATTTTGGGCAATATGAATTTAATAATCTGAATTAATAATTAATTTGATTTGATAATTTTTCTATATAATTTTAATTTAAATTGGTATTTCTAATATTCCGGAATTTCCAGGAGTTTAAAATGTTGATAATCTCTTATTTAAATTATTTGAAATTGATAAATTATTATTTTCAAAGATAAATAACCAAGTAATATAATATAATGTTTTAATTTTGGTTATAAATTGGTTTTAAATTAAGAATAATTATTTTATTGTGTAAATAAATTCTAAATAGACTTATTGTTTTCATAATTCATAAGTGTGTTTAAACATCTATATCTTTGTATTTTAAATTGATTTTAAGATAGGATAGATTATTTGTAAATAATAATAAGCTTATTTAAAAATTGATATTTATTTATTTAAATTGATTTTTAGATCTGATTTTTAAATTTGACTTTGAAAATGAAAATAAATTTGAATTCAAAGAAATACATACATCTTAAATAAAATGATAATATATATAGTTTGGTTTTGAATTTTATAGATAATGTTTTTAATTTAAAATAAGATTGGTTTATTTTTCTTTTTATAGAAATTTATATATAGAAATTGGGATTGTATTTATTTAATAAGAATAAATGCATGGCTTTTGAAATAGCATTTTTAAAAAACAAGTTTGCAATGTTGTATATAATTTTATTTAAATTTTATTTGGTTTCATTTCTTTTTAAAGATTGTATTTATATAAATTTAGCAAACATGTGTAAATGTATAAATGTATTTGTTTATTAGAATTTTAATTAGAAAGTATTTTTAAAATTAAGAAAATATGATTGTTAATTCGGAAATTAATTTAAAATGCTTTCAAATTTCTTTAGAATTAAAAACAAACTAAATTTGACATGTGTTAAGTTCTTAAAACGCTTTGTTAACAGTGTTAACACATTCATGAAATTAGGGACAAGTGTCCATTTTCTTTTTAATTTAATAAAATCTGAAATTACCTATATAAACACTCTTTCTCATTTTTCTTTTTCTTTAAAAACTTTGTTTCATTTCTAAAAAGAAACTTGAATCATCAGCAAACACTCAACCACTAAAAATCAGAAACACTCCTCAATTCAAACCATCCTCAAAACAAAATCTGCATCAATTCCTCAATTCAATCCATGCTCAAATTAAACATCCGAAACCTGACACTGAAGCGCAAATCAAATCTGGATTTGAATGTCTGCATCATTTTCTTATGCATGCAAATCTGAAGCAACAAGAATAAAGCATTTGCAAACTTTTACTTCCAAAACCTGAAACATTAACTCTTTGTTTACCAAAACCAGAAATCTTCAACCCAATCTTCAAACAATCCTCAATTCAAACAATGCTCAAATCAAAAACCTGAATCATTGTGAGCAAATCAAACTGCATACCTGCAGTTTATTCTAAAAACAAAAACATAGCCTGTTTTCAAAAATTCAAGTATCTGCAAAATATTCATATGCATGCAAGTGTATATTATGAGTCAAAGTATTACCTGAAACAAATTGTTGAAGCAAACCTGAAGGTTCTCTGTTTCGAATGAAGCTTCATCATCAGTTCAAAGCATTTTTGCAAGTATTCCTGTTTTTTTTAAAGCTTCAAGCTCAAGTGTTTACAAGTTTTTCAAAATGCAAAATCTGGAAGCAATTTCAGTTTGAAGCCTTCCTGTTCTTTTTCAAAACCACTGCATTTCTTTTATGAGGTGAGTAGACTTTTTATTAAAAATTAAATTAGTACTTATCTATTGCAAATAAGTCAGTAATAATGTTTATATAAGTTTCCTCTGTGAAAATAAATATGCAATAGAGTTTATTATGTTTTAAACCTGTGCATGAATATCATTTCCCTGTTTACAGGTTTGAGTGTTTATAAATGTATAAAATTCCATATCTGTTTATTTATGCATTTTTAACACTTGAATAAAAACAAATTAGCTAAGTATTAGTATAAACTAGGTACTGAATATATAAACATGTATTTATGAATTAAGGATATGTTTGTATCTGGAAGAAAACAGTAGTAATCTGTAACTTGAAAAAAAACAAATGTTAAATTTTATTAATTCAAGCATATATCCTAGTTCAGTTTGAAAAGTTAGGATTTGTGAAACAAATATCACAATTTTTAAATTTGTATTAAGATAGAAAATGGGTTCAATTGGAAATTGGGCTTTTGATCAAATTCATTTGATTCATGAATCTGGGTTGCTTGGGATTCATCATGAAGCTAGAGGTTGGATTAGAGAGTGCAGTAAAAATGATTGAAGGATTTATAATCCATTGTGGTTGGAGAATTTGCTTGAGATTTGTTTTAAAACCTAGTTTGGGTTCTAGCTGTATATTGGTCTACTGCATCTACATCTCTGCATCGAGTTTGAAGGGAATTTGGGTGAAGGATGCGCGGTGAGTAAGCGAGCCTTGATCGAAGTGGTGGCGCTTATAGATGATCGGAGGCGTGGAATTTGGGGTTTGTTGATCATGTATTTGGGCTCAGTTTCACCTGAAGAGCTCGATTTTAATCGAGGCAAAAATCAGTGTTTGGTTGATCGTGGATGCTAGTAGGGAGGAGGGGTGATGTGTCGGTGGGTTCGCTGATGACCAGAAATAGTTTCGGCAATGGTGCAGGTGCACAATTCGATGGTGTCAGTGGGTTTGTGTTTTTGTTTGGGGTTGCTTGATTTTCTCGAAGCAGGCCTCGGGATATAAGGGAGGTAGCTCAGGGAGGAACTCGTGTGGGTTCTGGGTTGTGTGCAGAGTTAAACTGTTATGTTTTTAACAGTTTTTTGTTTTAACACTTAACGGTTTTTAAAGTCTTAAAATCAAATTTGTTTTAAAAAAGAAAAGAAAAGAAGGATAGTACTTTGTTCTTGAATTCATGTATATATGGGTTGAACCCAGATTAATGTTCAACTAGATTTTTAGTTTAAAATAGTTAAGTTTAAACTTCAAATAATTTAAGTTAAATTAAAATTCTTGTTTTTGAATTTAATTGTTTTTTTATAAATGAATTTGTATGATTTGTTTAAATGTTTTAAGTTAATGTTATTTTCAAACTTACCTTGAAAATATATAAAAAAAAAGGAATTTATAAGGAAATGTTTTTATTAATGAAAAATTATTATTAATTAACAATTAAAGATTTAAGGTAATTTATTAACTTGAAATTAGAATTATTAATTAATAACTAAGGAAAGTAATTAATGTTTTCTTTATATTTTAATTAATGAATTATGTGAAGTAAAGTTTTCAAGGTTAATTTAAGATAATGTTTTATCTTAAATAAAATTACGTGTTAATGATGTGTAATTAATTAAGTTTATTAAGAAATTTATTTAAGAGATTAATTAGGTAATTAATTAAGCATAAATTATTAAATCAACTAAGAATTATAATGATTTAATTAATGACTAAAGATTAATTAAATTGTAATTGTTTCTTAGTTAAGTAATTAAGTGATTAAACTAGTAATTGAGTTTTAATTGAGTTTTTCTTAATTAATAATTAAGAAGTTATTAATCTATAATGCAAGTTAATTAGAAATTAATTAACTATTTTTATTTATTTAAGGTTAATTAATTTTAATTAAGGATTAATTAATTATATATGGATTAATTAATTTGTAATTAAGTTTGTTAATTAATAATTCAGTTTTATTAATAAATGATTAAGAGTTAATTAATTAGTTAATTAAGGTTAATTAATTAATTATAAAATCAATTAATGATTAATTACTTTGTATTAAAAGGTTGATTAATAACTAAGGTTTATTAATTAATAGTTAATGATAATTAATCTGTTAATTAAAGATTAATTTGGTAAAGAGTAATTAAGGAATAAATTACTAAATTTTGATTGATGAGATAAGTGTGGTCAAGTAAGTTAATTAATTAATATAGTCACTTGATAAATGATTAAGTATGTTTATTTAAGAAGTTTGGGTAAGTTAATTACTTAAGATAAGTAATTGATAAATTACAGGAGGTAATTGAGATAAGTAAAATTAATGATTGGGAAGTAATTTTAAATGGATAATTACTTGTTAAAGTAATTAAAGGTTTTTACTTGGTGTAATAAATCAAAGAATTTATAAAAGTAATTAAAGTAATTAAGAATAATTAATTACTCTTTATATTTATTAAGTTGATTAATTAAAAGAAATTAATTTAAGCATGATTAATTTATGTAATTAATTAAGAAATAATGTAATTAATTATAGTTAATTAATTAATGGAAGTAATTAATTAAGGTTCATTAATTAATATGATTAATGAGAATAATTAAGGGTTAAATTACTTGATTAAGAGTGAATTAATCAAGGTTGATTAATTTAGATAATGATAAAATAATTGGTTTAATTAATGGATAAGTAAGCAAAATTTATTGATGAAGAAGATAATTAATTTAATTAATTTTAAATTAATTAAGAGATGAAGTAATTAATTCAATTCACTTTAAATTAGTTAGAAATAGATATAGTTAATGTAATTCATTTTAAATTAATTATGTTGTAAATCATTGCTTATATATATGAATGGATGACATTGATTGTTTTGTATGGATGTAATCTCAGAAATGAGATAAGATATGTTGTGTGGTATGAATGCTTGGTTGCATTGTGATGATAATATAGATTATCTCTTGTTACAATGATGAGGATTACCTATTTGGTTATGGATCATCTGTTTATTTGATAATGTAGTTATCAATGGTGACTTGTGAATTATCTATTCTGTGTGTATATAGATAGTTGAATTGAATTGTTTAACTTTAAACAACTTGGACCTAAAAGACACGCTTTGGATTTCGATAAGACTGGGATCGGGTTTCCATATTTGGATATCTGAAAACCACATCGATTCCAATTAAACGTTAGGTCGTGAATCAAAGTGGAGCTTTGTGAAGATTCGAGGTGTAAGGACTATACGTCAGTATAACTCTGTGGGTGATTCCGTAATGAGTTGACGGAATAGTACTTTCAGGTTCGAGATGAAGGTTCAGAGCGCAAGGGTTATTGTCGTTAACTCTGAGGGTGATTCTAAAATGAGTGTAACGAGATAATGCCTTCGGTTTCGTTCGAACCCGGAACGAACTTGTATGGATTGAATGCTTTCAGAACATCGTCAGGTGGACAATGAGCATTCTAAGTGATGTGTTCACTAAAGGTAATCGTCGACTCAAGCCTCATCAACCGGGAATGGCTAAAATAGGGGAGGTGCAGCAAGGCTTCGTGGGTAGCCCCCACTTGAGAGTAAGATTTACCCCTGTCTAGAGGTCCCTTTTATTTCGGCTGTGTGGGCGGTTGAATAGCTACATCCGCCGGGGTTGTCTTATTTGGAACTGTTCAGTAAGGAATGGGTCCGGCTTTGTGTTACAGGGGGCGGGCGTACTCCTCGGTACGGTGATCTAGGCCACGTACTGTGACGGGCGGTACCCCAGTAGCCCTGCCATTGTATAGAATCCAAAATCCAATAAGTGCCATCAGATTTGATTGTATTACCCACTTTTGTGGCTAGTAGCTGGAATTTAATAATGTAACAATTTTGGCTATTTCATATTTATTTGAAAACCCTATACACTATTATAATATCATTGAATTTCCTATCAAATGTTTGGTTAGCGTAAGGTAAAAACTTTTCCATGTTTATCTGTGGGAAGTCTTACGTGATACTTTTCTTTCAAAAGGTTTTTAAAGTTAAGCAACTTTAACCGTTTACTCACACCAGACCCATGTCTGACCCGGAGTTTATTCTGTTTTTCTTAAACTCTTGGGTACTCAAATTTTTACGGGTAGCCAGGGGAATTCAGGTTGGCTTGACGAATTCTGAAGGAGCAATGGAGCAGGAGGTTTCTGCGTATAGATATATAGTATTCCGCTGTGTGTTCTCTGAGTAGTTGTCTTTGAGTTGTATTGAGTTGTATAACTAGACAGGTGCTTATAACTGTCTAGTATGAGATGATTATGATGTGTATCTCTGATGTATATGATACTATGTAATGTATTATGTGATTAATATAATTTATTCGTTCCGCTGTTTAGATTCTGATGTTGTTTCTTTCTTCACTTCTTCCTTTTCTCTTTTCCATCCCTTTCTTTCTTAAAGATGATGCGATTTCCTATGGTAAGAAAGTCGGGTCGTCTCAGTTGGTATCAGAGCATTAGGTTGAGTGAATACCTAGGCTCTGTAGTGGTGTCCTTCTTGAGAGAGCGTACTTGTAATTTTTATATATAAATATAGTTATTTCTACCTATTTGTTGGGTTACCTGTTCGGGTTTTCCAATATAAGTTATAAAGGTAGATGAGGTAGTGGTGTGTGTAACACAACTACCATTGGTTGGAGTTTGAATGTTTGAGATTGAAAGTGTATTTGTCGAGACTGTAGACCTAATACCATCTCGAGTAATCTTTGAAGTTTGGTGTAAGGATTTCATTTGATCTCTGTAGGAAACCTGTTAAGGTTCGGAGTTCATCTTTGAAGTGTAGGTTTGATCGCGCTCGTGAGAGCGGATTTTTGAGGATTTGGATCTGTCGATTGGGCAGAAGTAAGTGATGATATCTTGGCAACCTTAGGAAGTAGTAGCTGCGTGATGAGATGCAGGGACTATGGATGTCTCCGAGGATGTTTTCTTTCAGAGCAACTTTAAGGAAGTGTGTCTGCTTCGGAGTTGTAGCTGAGTTCAGCAGGATGTATGTGTTTAGTTGGAGGTCCGAGTTTCTCAAAGAGCTTTGGGTAAGAAATCTTTGGTATCTGAGTTAGCAGTGCAGCTCGGGAGTGTTCTGTGTTTCAGCAGGAAGATCTTTTTGGCTTAACATTTCCTAGAGGTGGAATTCAGAAGCAGCAGTGAGGACCTGTTTCTTCGATGGATTAGTTGGTCAAGGATAAACTGTTCTGATTAGTGGAAAGAGGACAGTATCATGGATATTGGATTGGTTGATCGCAAAAGTGACTTGCGATAGTTTGGGAGATTATCTTAGATGATCTTTTGCTTGGATTTGTGGCATCTCTAGAGGATGTAGAAGATATGGAGTTGCTGAAGATTGTCCGGATATATCTTCAGAGAAGTTAGAGATTTTCCCACATTGGAGTTTGAGTTCTGAATCGACTTGATGTCAGAAGTGATACCGGTGATTCAGCTAGGTAGAAGGATGTCTCCTAGGTTGGTTGTTTCGTGAAGTAGCTCTATATTTCTTGGAATTTCTGTTGGACATTATTTCCGAGATGTGATGTTTAGTTTGTGCATGTGTTCATTCGATGACATTTTCATCCGCTCCAGATCAGAGTTGTGCAGCGGAAGCAAGGTGGCTGTTGGTCTTGAGTAGAAGCAACCGTAAGTTGCAGTATTTTGGATTAGAGAGTTTCTACTGAATTTATTTTTCAGAATCTAAGGAAAGTTGGCGAGTGATTCTGTTCTGTTTTTTCAGATGGGAGAAGTTGTTTTCTACTGTTGATAGTAAAGTTTGGTTTTGATTTTGGATTGATCTTGTGAGGATCAGTTTGTGGTTGATCAATTTGTTTGTAGAAGCATCAGCGAAGGTTGAGCTGATCAGGAAGGATCTGTAGGGAGCCCGGATCATCCGGAAAGTTTTGAGGTTAAGAAACAGAATAATTTGGAATTCGAAGTGGGAGACTTCGATGTTGTTGAGATTTTCTCTGGTAAAGGGAGCAATAAGTTTTGGTGTGCTTTGAGGTATATTGGATTTTCTGAGTTTTTGTAAAGATCAGTGCTTTGGTTTGAAGAGTTGAATTGCCAGTTTGGAAGACTGGAATTCAAAATATTTCACGTGTCTCTGAGGGAGTACATGTTTGGTCATCACTGGTTTCAAGACCAGTAGTTCTATGAAGGTTTTAGTTGATTGATCAGATTTGTCTGTGGTCTGGTATCTTGTGTAGATTATAGATCTAGCTGAGTGGGAACTCAGTAGCTTAGCAGTATAGCTAGTTTGGATTTATAGAGCGAGTATCCCTGTGTCTGTACTTGGGAAACTCGAGATAATTTTAGGAAATTTATCCGGATCTGTGTCCGGATAGCTAGTGTTGTTTATTGATTGAATTGGTTGTTTGGATGAAATTGTTTGATTGATAGTATATGGCTGTTATGAATGTTTGAATTGGTTGAAATAAAATTTAACTTTAGATTATCTTTGTTTTAAATTTCGAGGACGAAATTCTGCTAAGGGGGAGGATTGTAATATCCCGGAATTTCCAGGAGTTTAAAATGTTGATAATCTCTTATTTAAATTATTTGAAATTGATAAATTATTATTTCAAAGATAAATAACCAAGTAATATAATATAATGTTTTAATTTTGTTATAAATTGGTTTTAAATTAAGAATAATTATTTTATTGTGTAAATAAATTCTAAATAGACTTATTGTTTTCATAATTTATAAGTGTGTTTAAACATCTATATTGTGTATTTTAAATTGATTTTAAGATAGGATAAATTATTTGTAAATAATAATAAGCTTATTTAAAAATTGATTTTTAAATTTGACTTTGAAAATGAATATAAATTTGAATTCAAAGAAATACATACATCTTAAATAAAATGATAATATATATAGTTTGGTTTTGAATTTTATAGATAATGTTTTTAATTTAAATTAAGATTTGTTTATTTTTCTTTTTATAGAAATTTATATATAGAAATTGGGATTGTATTTATTTAATAAGAATGAATGCATGGCTTTTGAAATAGCAATTTTAAAAATAAGTTTGCAATGTTGTATATAATTTTATTTAAATTTTATTTGGTTTCATTTCTTTTTAAAGATTGTACTTATATAAATTTAGCTAACATGTGTAAATGTATAAATGTATTTGTTTATTAGAATTTTAATTAGAAAGTATTTTTAAAATTAAGAAAACATGATTGTTAATTTGGAAATTAATTTAAAGTGCTTTCAAATTTCTTTAGAATTAAAGACAAACTAAATTTGATATGTGTTAAGTTCTTAAAACACTTTGTTAACAAGTGTTAAACATTCATGAAATTAGGGACAAGTCTCCATTTTCTTTTTAATTTAATAAAATCTAAAATTACCTATATAAACACTCTTTCTCATTTTGCTTTTTCTTTAAAAACTTTGTTTCATTTCTAAAAAGAAACTTAAATCATCAGTAAACACTCAACCACCAAAAATAAAAAACACTCCTCAATTCAAACCATCCTCAAAACAAAATCTGCATCAATTCCTCAATTCAATCCATAATCAAATTAAACATCCAAAACCTGACATTGAAGTGCAAATCAAATCTGCATATGAATGTCTGCATCATTTTCTTGTGCATGCAAATCTGAAGCAAAAAGAATAAAGCATTTGCAAAGTTTTACTCATCCAAAACCTGAAACATTAACTCTCTGTTTACCAAAACCAGAAATCTTCAACCCAATCTTCAAACAATTCCTCAATTCAAACAATGCTCAAATCAAAAACCTGAGTTATTGTGTGCAAATCAAACTGCATACCTGCAGTTTATTCTAAAAACAAAATCATTGCCTGTTTTCAAAAATTCAAGTATCTGCAAATATTCATATGCATGCAAGTGTATATTATGAGTCAAAGTATTACCTGAAACAAAATGTTGAAGCAAACCTCAAGGTTTCTCTGTTTCGAATAAAGCTTCATCATCAGTTCAAAGCATTTTTGCAAGTATTCCTATTTTTTTTAAAGCTTCAAGCTCAAGTGTTTACAAGTTTTTCAAAATGCAAAATCTGGAAGCAATTTCAGTTTGAAGCCTCCTTGTTCTTTTTCAAAACCACTGCATTTCTTTTATGAGATGAGTAAACTTTTTATTAGAATTAAAGTAGTACTTATCTATTGAAAATAAGTCGGTAATAATGTTTATATAAGTTGCCTCTGTGAAAATAAATATGCAATAGAGTTTATTATGTTTTAAACCTGTGCATGAATATCATTTCCCTGTTTACAGGTTTGAGTGTTTACAAATGTATAAAATTCCATATCTGTTTATTTATTCATTTTTAACACTTGAATAAAAACAAATTAGCTAAGTATTAGTATAAACTAGGTACTGAATATATAAACATGTATTTATGAATTAAGGATATGTTTGTATTTGGAAGAAAACTGTAGTAATATGTAACTTGAAAAAAAACAAATGTTAAATTTTATTAATTCAAGCATATATCCTAGTTCAGTTTGAAAAGTTAGGATTTGTGAAACAAATATCACAATTTTTAAATTTGTATTAAGATAGAAAATGGGTTCGACTGGAAATTGTGCTTTTGGTCAAATTCAGTTGATTCATGAATCATGGTTGCTCGGGATTCGTCATGAAGCTAGGGATTGGATTAGAGAGCGCAGTAAAAATGATTAAAGGATTTATAATCCATTGTGGTTGGAGAATTTTCTTGAGATTTGTTTTAAAACCTAGTTTGGTTTCCAGCTGTATATTGGTCTGCTGCATCTACATCTCTGCATCAAGTTTGAAGGGAATTTGGGTGAAGGATGTGCGGTGAGTCTGCGAGCCTTGACCGAAGTGGTAGCGCTTATAGATGATCGGAGGCGTGGAATTTGGGGTTTGTTGATCATGTATTTGGGCTCAGTTTCACCTGAAGAGCTCGATTTTAAATCGAGGCAAAAATCAGTGTTTGGTTGATTGTGGATGCTAGTAGGGAGGAGGGGTGAGTGTCGGTGGGTTCTCCGATGACCAGAAATAGTTCCGGAAATGGTGCAGGTGCACAATTCGATGGTGTCAGTGGGTTTGTGCTTTTGTTTGGGGTTGCTTGATTTTCTCGAAGCAGGCCTCGCGATATAAGGGAGGTAGCTCGGGGAGGAACTCGTGTGGGTTTGGGGTTGTGTGCAGAGTTAAACTGTTATGTTTTTAACAGTATTTAGTTTTAAAACTTAACGATTTTTAAAATCTTAAAATCAAATTTGTTTTTAAAAAAGAAAAAGAAAAGAAGGTCAGTACTTTGTTCTTTAATTCATGTATATATGGGTTGAACCCAAATTAATGTTCAACTAGATTTTTAGTTTAAAATAGTTAAGTTTAAACTTTAAATAATTTAAGTTAAGTTAAAATTCTTGTTTTTGAATTGAATTGTTTTTTTTATAAATGAATTTGTATGATTTGTTTAAATGTTTTAAGTTAATGTTATTTTCAAACCTACCTTGGAAATATAAAAAAAAAAGAGGAATTTATAAGGAAATGTTTTTATTAATGAAAAATGATTATTAATTAACAATTAAAGATTTAAGGTAATTTATTAACTTGAAATTAGAATTGTTAATTAATAACTAAGGAAAGTAATTAATGTTTTCTTTATATTTTAATTAATGAATTATGTGAAGTAAAGTTTTCAAGGTTAATTTAAGATAATGTTTTATCTTAAATAAAATTAGGTGTTAATGATGTGTAATTAATTAAGTTTATTAAGAAATTTAAGTTTAGCTAATTAATTTAATTTATTGTTTTAAGAGATTAATTAGGTTACTAATTAAGTATAAATTATTAAATCAACTAATAATTATGATGATTTAATTAATGACTAAAGATTAATTAAAATTGTAATTGTTTCTTAATTAAGTAATTAAGCGATTAAACTAGTAATTAAGTTTTAATTGAGTTTTTCTTAATTAATAATTAAGAAGTTATTAATCTATAATGCAAGTTAATTAGAAATTAATTAACTATTTTTATTTATTTAAGGTTAATTAATTTTAATTAAGGATTAATTAATTATATATGGATTAATTAATTTTTAATTAAGGTTGTTAATTAATAATTAATATTTAGTAATAAATGATAAAGAGTTAATTAATTAAGGTTAACTAATTAATTATAAAAGTAATTAGTGATTAATTACTTTGTATTAAAGGGTTGATTAATTATTAAGGTTTATTAATTAATAGTTGATGATAATTAATCTGTTATTAGAGATTAATTTGGTAAAGAGTAATTAAGGAATAAATTACTAAATTTTGATTGATGAGATAAGTGTGGTCAAGTAAGTTAATTAATTAATATAGTCACTTGATAAATGATTAAGTATGTTTACTTAAGAAGTTTTGGTAAGGTAATTACTTAAGATAAGTAATTGATAAATTACATGAGGTAATTGAGATAAGTAAAATTAATGATTGGGAAGTAATTTTAAATGGATAATTACTTGTTAAAGTAATTAAAGGTTTATTACTTGGTGTAATATATCAAATAATTTATAAAAGTAATTAAAGTAATTAAGAAGTAATTAAGAATAATTAATTATTGTTTATATTTATTAAGTTGATTAATTAAAAGAAATTAATTTAAGCATGATTAATTTATGTAATTAATTATAGTTAATTAATTAATGGAAGAAATTAATTAAGGTTCATTAATTAATATGATTAATGACAATAATTAAGTGTTAATTACTTGATTAAGAGTGAATTAATCAAGGTTGATTAATTTAAATAATGATAAAATAATTGGTTTAATTAATGGATAAGTAAGCAAAATTTATTGATGAAGAAGATAATTAATTTAATTAATTTTAAATTAATTAATTGATGAAGTAATTAATTTAATTCACTTTAAATTAGTTAGAAATAGATATAGTTAATGTAATTCATTTTAAATTGATTATGTTGTAAATCATTGCTTATATATATGAATGGATGACATTGATTGTTTTGTATGGATGCAATCTCAGAAATGAGATAAGATATGTTGTGTAGTACGAATGCTTGGTTGCATTGTGATGATAATATAGATTATCTCTTGTTACAATGATGTGGATTACCTATTTGGTTATGGATCATCTGTTTATTTGATAATGTAGTTATCAATGGTGACTTGTGAATTATCTATTCTGTGTGTATATAGATAGTTGAATTGAATTGTTTAACTTTAAACAACTTGGACCTAAAAGACATTGGATTTCGATAAGACCGGGATCGGGTTTCCATATTTGGATATCCGAAAACCACATCGATTCCAATTAAACGTTAGGTCGTGAATCAAAGTGGAGCTTTGTGAAGATTCGAGGTGTAAGGACTATACGTCAGTATAACTCTATGGGTGATTCCGTAATGAGTTGACGGAATAGTACTTTCAGGTTCGAGATGAAGGTTTAGAGTGCAAGGGTTATTGTCGTTAACTCTGAGGGTGATTCCAAAATGAGTGTAACGAGATGATGCCTTCGGTTTCATTCGAACCTGGAACGAACTTGTATGGATTGAATGCTTTCAGAACATCGTCAATTGGACGATGAGCATTCTAAGTGATGTGTTCACTAAAGGTAATCGTAGCCTCAAGCCTCATCAACCGGGAATGGCTAAAATAGGGGAGGTGCAGCAAGGCTTCGTGGGTAGCCCCCACTTGAGAGTAAGATTTACCCCTGTCTAGAGGTCCCTTTTATTTCGGCTGTGTGGGCGGTTGAATAGCTACATTCGCCGGGGTTATCTTATTTGGAACTATTCAGTAAGGAATGGGTCCAGCTTTGTGTTGTAGAGGAGCGGGCATACTCCTTGGTACGGTGATCTAGGCCACGTACTGTGACGGGCGGTACCCCTATAGCCCTGCCATTGTATGGAATCCAAAATCCAATAAGTGCCATCGGATTTGATTGTATTAACCACTTTTGTGGCTAGTAGCTGGAATTTAATAATGTAACAATTTCGGCTATTTCATATTTATTTGAAAACCCTATACACTATTATAATATCGTTGAATTTCCTATCAAATGTTTTGGTTAGCGTAAGGTAAAAACTTTTCCATGTTTATGTGTGGGAAGTCTTACGTGATACTTTACTTTCAAAAGGTTTTTAAAGTTAAGCAACTTTAACCGTTTACTCACACCAGACCCATGTATGACCCGGAGTTTATTCAGTTTTTCTTAAACTCTTGGGTACTCAAATTTTTACGAGTATCCAGGGGAATTCAGGTTGGCTTGACGAATTCTGAAGGAGCAATGCAGCAGGAGGCTTCTGTGTATGGATATATAGTATTCCGTTGTGTGTTCTCTGAGTTGTTGTCTTTGAGTTGTATTGAGTTGTATAACTAGACAGGTGCTTATAACCGTCTAGTATGAGTTGATTATGCTGTGTATCTCTAATATATATGATACTATGTAATGTATTATGCGATTAATATAATTTATTCGTTTCGCTGTTTAGATTCTGATGTTGTTTCTTTCTTCTCTTCTTCCTTTTCTCATTTCTATCCCTTTCTTTCTTAAAGATGATGTGATTTCCTGTGGTAAGAAAGTCGGGTCGTCTCAATATTTAATCTTTTTAAGGTTAATAAATTTTTAATCTGGCAATATTGATAAGATTTATTTTCAAAGTTAATAAAATTTTATTCTATTTATAATATATATATATATATATATTTGATATATATTGTGAATGGGAAAAATCTTTTGTTTTAAATTAAAGGTAAATATTCAAATTGTAATATATATGTATGTATATGTTATAATTTGATGTTGTTTGAAATTTAATTTGATCTATTGATAATTTATATGTACGTATAGATTGTAATTTAAAGCTTTGTTTTAAAATAAATATTTTTCAAAATGTTAATTTAGATTAGTTAAATTGTTTTCAAATATAAGATGATTGTTTATTTTTAAAATATGATAGTTTAAAGGGGATTTAAAAAAAGTTTTGTTTTCTTTTTAAAATGCTTAAATTTAAATGGTTATAAATGTATATGTAAATGCTTCATATTTTAAAATACATGTATAAGAATTATTTGTATTTTAATTAGTTTTAGAATATTTTTTTTTAAGATAAATTTATATTTGCAAATGTAAGTATTAATTAATGAAGTAAATTAAATATGTTAGTTTATGTTAACATTTAAATTAAATAAAATTATATTAAAAATACTTAAGTACATGTGTAAACATGTTAGAATATTTTAAAGAAACACATGTAAGAAAATTAAGAGGTTAGTGAAAAGTGTAAAAAACTTAAATAACAAGTGTCTTCAATTAAAATTTAATTTCTTTAATATTAATAAAACATAACACTTTCATTCTTTTCTTAACTCCAACTAGAAACTTTTCTCAAACCTGAAAATGAAAACTAAAAGCAAATTCAAAATCTGGAATTTTCAAGCTGCAATCAAATTTGTATTCAGTTAAAAGCTTCAACCTGCAACTTCAAATCAACTCAGCAAGTTCAGATTAGTTTCAACATTCTTTTAAAAGCATCAGATTGAGGCATGCAAGGATTTTCAAAATCAAAAGTTTATTTCAAATTTAAAGTTGTTAAAGCCTGGAAAAGAATTCAAAAATGCTGTGTGCTCTACTTTTGTTCACTGCAAACAACAGATGAGTAAATTATTATTTTTAAAAACAGTTTTAAATTATTCTGAGATTGAATGATGATGCATGCAATGAAATTTGCTTTGATGATGAATATTAGTGTACATGAATGCATGTTTGATTGAATGCCTGTAAATGGAATGTGAGTTCTGTTGTTCTATCAGATTTGATTTTCCTCTTAAAATTTAATATCTCATTCTTTGATCATTATTAGTCTATGATTTGTAAATAAGAAATGATTGGAATCATGTAACTTCACTACCAAAAATCATTCCAAGAATTTATAATAAATATTCATTTCGAATTTGTAAAATAACAGTGAAAAACCCATTTTCCACAATAATCAATTTTCTTAATTTCAAACTTACATTATAGGAATGGATTCATGTTTGAAAATCATGAATTTTAACATGCAATTCATAATTTTTAATTGGGTATTTAATGAGAATTTTGGGTTTATTCGAAATTTGGAATTTGGGCAATTGCCGATGATCGGCATGGCTATGTTGTCCAATTTTTGGTATGGAGGAGGTTGGATTGATTGTGAGTATAGGAAAAATACTCGTGGATTTTTCAGGTGGCCGAGGAGTTTGAAATCCAGCAAACTAGGGTTTTAGCTCGTTTTTGTTTGGGTTGGACATTCGTGACTATCGCGGCTTGAACATTTGACCGGAGGTGTTTGGATTTGGAGGAGACGAAGCTTGTGGTCATGGTTTTCGATGATGGAGTTGGCGGGGTTCATCGTCGATTGGGTTGGTCGGCGGCATTGGGATTTTGGTTTGAAGTTTTCTGCAGATTTTCAAGTTGAAGGTCAAATTTTGATTCGCAAGCATATTGTTTGATCTGGGTTTATGGTTATGCTCGCGAGTGATATAGTGACCGTCGTTGGTGGTCGCGACGACCTGGGTTGGCCGACGGCTATGGTACACATGCACGTGTATATGTGGTGTGCCTGGAAATCATGTTTGGGAAAGACGAGTGAAGACTCGAAGGAGCGCTCGCGATTTCATTGGGTTGATCTCGAAGTGGGTTGTAGCTGGGTTTGCTTTGGGGTTGTCTCGAGTAGCTTCAGTGTTTTACTCGGGTTTTTAGGGTGGGTGTGTTTTTGTTAGAATTGTATAATGCAAAGATGCTAAGTAACTTGTAAGTGAATAAATGAAGTAAGCATTATAGTATAAACAAGTTTATAAAAGAAATAAATTTATAAAAGTTAAACTTGTTCTTTGAAATAAAATGTAAATCAAACTTTAAAAGTATTAATTGATTCTATTTTAAAATTTAAATTGTTTAAAATGATTTCTTTTTGAAAGTAATTTAATTTAATTTAATAAAATTTTAATTTAAAAAGAATGTTTTGAATTCAAATATTAAATCAAAGTTTAAAGTAATTTTTAAGTAATGATTTTAAAACTAAAGTTTCAAATTTCATTTTGAATGAATAAGTTTAACTTAGATGATTAATGTGTTTTGAATTTTGAGAATTTGTTTTTAAATGCATTATTTTCAAATAAAGGTTAATGTTATTATTATTGTAAACCAAATTGAATAATTGGTCTTTAAGGTTATTAAAACTTGATTTATTCAAATAATTTAATTATGAAAATAAATAGGGTTAATTTATCTTTGTTATTATCTTAAGAATACTTGATTAAAAGATGATTTATTAATTAAGTAAAATATTTAATTAAGATTAATGTTTTCTTAATTAATTAAGTATTTTCTTTAATAAGAAGTTAATTAATTATTTAATTAATTTAAAATAATTAGTTAATTTTTTATTTAATTTTTAATAATCACTTAATTATGAATTAATTAAGTGTAGTTACTTAATGAAGTAATTATTGGTTAATTATTGAATGTAATTAAGAATGGTAATTACTTATGGAGGTAATTAATGGAAATTACTTATGGAAGTAATTAGTTGATGTGATTAAAGGGTAATCACTTGATGTTATTATGTGAGGATTGATTCATATAATTGTTTAAAGTTAATTAACTATGGAGTAATTAATTAATTAATTATGATTTATTAATAATGGAATTAATTATTTGTTAAGTAATTAATAAAAAGGGTAATCATCTAACGAAGTAATTAGAAGATAATTACTTGTTAAGTAATTAAGAGTTAATTACTTAATTAATTTAGTTAAATAATTAATGTGATTAATTAATGAATGAGATTTATTTAGGATTAATTACTAAGTGTAATTAATTAAAATGTAATTAATTAATTAAGTAATTAATTAAGGATTATTAATTGATGTAATTAAATAATTGATTACTTAATGAAGTAATTAAAGATTAATTAATTAGATTAATTAATTAAGGGATTAATATAATTAACTAAGAAGTTAATTAATTAAGATAAGTAATTACAAGTTATTAATTACTGTTTATGATTAATGAGATGATTAATTATAAATTAATTGTTTAATTAATTAAAGGAGTAATTAATTAATGAGGGTCATTAGTTAATATAATTAATAAAATTAATCAAGGTTGATTAATGAAAGTGATTAATTTAAGTGTGATTAATTAATTGTAATTAATTAAGGTTTAATGTAATTAATTGTAGTTAATTAATGGAAATAAATGAAGGATCATTAATTATTGTAATTAATGATAGTAATTAAAGGTTAATTACTGAATATGGTTTAGGATAATTACTTGAATGTAATTAAAGTGTAATTAATCAAAAGAAGATTCATTAGGAAGATCATTAAGAGATGATTAATTATTTATTTGGAATATATTGATGAAGAAGGATTTACGTAATCCAATTGATTAAGAGTTAACCAATTCTGTTTATGGATAATTGGTTAATATTGGATGATTGATATTGGGTGATTGGTTGATACTGGATGATTGGTTAATATTGGATGATTGATATTGGATGATTGGTTGATACTGGATGATTTGGATATCTATGATATGTGATATGCTGCTTTGTGAGATGAATGGTTGATGTGAATTATCTATTGTGATAATGTTGTTCATCTATTTGTTTATATCATCCTAAATATAAGTTAATTGTTTAAACCCTTGAAACAACTTGGACATTAAAATGGCGTTTGGTTTCGGTGAAACCGGGATCGGGTTTCCATATTTGGATAATCCAAAAACCACATCGATTCCAAGTAAACGTTAGGTCGTGAATCCAAGTGGAGCTTAGTGAAGACTCGAGGTGTAAGGACTATTCGTCAGTATAACTCTGTGGGTGATTCCGTGATGAGTTTGATGGAGATGGTACTTATAGGTTCGAGATGGTGATCTAGAGTGCAAGGGCTATGGTCGTTGACTCTGAGGGTGATTCCAAAATGAGTGCAACGAGATAGTGCCTTCGGTTTCGTTCGAACCCGGAACGAACTTGTATGGATTGAATGCTTTCAGAATATCGTCAGGTGGACGATGAGCATTCTAAGATAGATGTGTTCTATAAAGGTAATTGCAGCCTCAAGCCTCATCAACTCGGGAATGGCTAAAACATGGGAGATGCGGCAAGGTGCCCATTTCAGGACAAAGATTTTCCCCTGTCTAGAAGTCCCTTTTTATTCGGCTGTGTGGGCAGTTGGGTCGCGGCCAACTGCGGGGTTGTCTTGTACGAGACTGTCCAGTAAGGGATGGTTCCAGTCTTGTGTTGTAGGGGAGTTAGGGTGGCTCCTCGATACGTTGAGCTAGGCCACATACTGTGACGGGCGGTACCCCGGTAGCCCTGCCATTGATGGAAACCCATTCTTCCTACGAAGCCCTACGGTTTTGTTTGTATTACCCACTTTTGTGGCTAGTAGCCGGAATTTAATAATGTAACAATTTCGGCTATTTCTTATTTACTTGAAAACCCTAAACACTATTATAATATCACTGGATTTCCTATCAAATGTTTTGGTTAGCGTAAGGTAAAAACTTTTCCATGTTTATGTGTGGGAAGTCTTACGCGATACCTTTTCTTTTCAAAGGTTTTCTAAAGTTAAGCAATTTTAAACCATTTACCCACACCGGACCCCTATCTGACCCGAGTGTTTATTTTCTGTTTTATTAACTCTTGGGTACTCATATTATGTATGATTAGTCGTGTGATTCAGGTTTGCTTGACGAATTCTGGAGGAGATATGGAGCAGGAGGCTTCCACGTGTAGATATATTATGGTTCCGCTGTGTTTGTGTGATATCTGTATCTTGTATCTTGAGTTGTATAATTAGACAGATGTTTATAACTGTCTAATATATGTTGTATAAGTTGTGTACTCTGATGTAATATGATACTATGTAATATTGTATGTGATATATTATAATTCATTCATTCCGCTGTGAGTTATCTGATGTCATTGTGTTCTTCTTTCTCTTTCTTTTCTTCTTCTATCCCTTTCTTTCTTAATTAGTGATGCGACTTTCTGGTGTTAGGAAGTCGGGTCGCTATAGTTTTCATATATAATATGCTGCAAACGGAGCTTAAAAGAAGAAGTTACGAGCGCTTGAAGTTTTCAAATTTAAATTAATTCAAATTCAAATTCAAATTAATATTTAAATTTAGGTTTTAATTTCAAAATTAGCTTATGGTCTAAGTAAATGTTTTAATTAACGTTAAATGTTAAAGTTAAATAGGATAAGAATTAATTAAAAAGCAACGGAATAAATAAATACCTAAAATAATCAACTGATCGACACCTTTACTGTGACTGGTCGACCCCTAGCGGTCGAACGGGCGGGAAGGGGTGGTCGACTGGTCAAAGCCAAATTTTGGCAGTGGCAGCTAGGGTTTGAAGGATTGTGCTATTTATTTGTACGCTCCAAATTTCTCTGTTTTAATCTATTTTCATCCAACGGTTTTGGTGCATTTCAACTCCTATAAACAGAACCCAATCCTCTCCACTTTTTATTCATATTATTTTGGAGAATTCAATGAAACTTTACCATTGTTATCTCTCCAGATTATATTCAGAAACCCTGTAAAGAATTCAGGCAAGAATCCAATCTTTTTTGTATTCATTTCTTCTTCCTCCAACCTATTCTTCTTCTATTCTCCTCCAACTATTCTAAATAAAAAATATATATACCTCTTCCTTATTGTGTGTGTATATATCAAAAGAGAGAGATTTTGGAAGAGATTGCGAGGCATGCAAATCCATGGAAGGCGAAGCTATGGCTATTCAATGAGTGGAAACCTCAGTATTTCTTTTCAGCATTTGTTTAGTGTATTTCTTTAGGATTTGAATATGCCTTAGGGATTTTGGGATTTCAAAAATATAACAGATAAAATCCTCCAAAATTCCTTTTTATTTCAAAATGTCAATTCTATATTGAGATTCTCAATTATTTACATTAATTTGATGGAATTGTTTCGTTTCTAAAATTTTGGATAATTTCAAGTCTATTCCACTTCTCCTTATTCTTTGGGTTAAATTGTGATTCTTTGATAAAATATAGGGTTCAGATTATGAATTATATTTGTAGTCTACATCATTTATTCAAATCTATTTCTTTGTAAAAAGAGGAGTTGAATAGAATATAGTGTTTAGATTGGAATTCCTATTGTTTAAGATATTCCATTGAATTGGTGTAATAAATTGAGTTTCTATTTTATTTACAAGTCAACGATTGCAGTTTTGATTACAAATATTTATTCCCTGTTTTGGGAATTTGAATTCCTTGAAACCTTGGAAAATTGAAGAAAAAGGACTTGTAATAATAATTGATTTCGGAACATTTAATGCTAATTTAGAGCATAAAATCCATGCGCTTTGAACTTATTAGGCATGAATATTTATTTAATGCTATTTACGTAATTAAAGCATAATTATTGCGTATATAGCGTAGTTAAATAGGCATTTATTTACATTTATTTTCCTCTATTAGGAAGGTAGTTGATTTTGAGGAGAAAATAATAGGAAATTCTTATATAACCTAATTATTAATTTAAGGCACAATAAGGAAGATTCCTTATAAGGTCTTATTTATGTAACGTTGAGATATGTGCGTATGTGTGTGTATGTCTGGAGAGAGTAATTGATTTATGCCTAAGTCATAGGGATGCGAGGTCAATAGAGTAACATGACGGAAGTCTGCCCCTTACTTTGTGGCTACCAGAAGTTGTGTGCATTTTATTGATGTGAGCTATCCTTATGATAAATATTTGTAATGGTGCAAGGTTATTTTCGAATTCTATAGGGGTAATCTGCCTAGCTAATCTGACTACCAGTTCCTACGAATAGAGGACTAATGTGAGACATCATTATGGGTATGGGCCATAACAGGAAGAGCCTGCTTCAGGGTTTGAGGTATTAAGTGGTTGGACCCACCTTTTTCCTAAGATGAAGTATTATATGGCAAGGTGGTTATGTTAGGTGTTATCTCTACAGGGGTCCTCTTCACTTGGAAGTATTAAGTGGTCTATGAGATTCCATATGCTGTCAGCTAGATAGTACCATTGAGGAGCATGCTTCTGGAATTAGGCCTTAAATGACGAGGTCTGCCTATTTTCCCCTGGGAAGTATTAAGTGGTTTGGGTACCTCACATTATTTGCTATTTATGACGTATGATTAGGATATACTTCTAGAATCGAAGGTATTAATGGTTGGACCCTCCACCTTTCCTTATAAAGAAGTATTAAATCATTTTATGTTCATAGATGTATTCTTATTTTGAAATACACTGGAGAAGTACTGAAAAGTTAGACTCGAGGTGTTATTCACCAAGCACTTGTTGTTCTGACTCCCTCCTCATTACAACATAGGTCAAGGATGGAGTAATGGCGGTGACGATGCTTAGAGATGGAGAACATGGCTTGTGGCAGCGTTTGTTATTATTACTTCCTTTTGTGACAATTGTTGTAACCGATACTATGTTGCGGTTTTTATGGAATTTTATATTATGATATTTTTATGGTTTTGAAATAAATGGGTACACTTTGCTATCATATTCAGTTCCATCCGCTTTGAGTTTTAAAAGTTTAGTTATGGCTCTATACTGTTATTTTCTTAATTCTACCAACAGCTTACCTTAGAATGGATCTGAGTTTGGTTGGCTTTTTTTGGGTCGAAATTTAGGTCTGTTTCGGGATGGGTTGTTATATTTGGTATCAGAGCTCTAGGTTACCCAATCAACGAGGAAAGTATACTATACGTATGAGTGGCGTACTTATTATATTTGAAATGGTTTTTCAAAATATTTTTCTAAAAATCATACTATGCACACACACACACACATACTTATTTTTGAGTTTACGCTTAACTCTACAAATTCTGACTATCGACGTAGTTGTGACCTTATATCGAAAGGATGGATGAGGCGACTATGAGTTAGAAGAATAAATAGAGATAATTTCTACTCCTACTCCGAATACACGTAGAGCAGAGTTCATATCTTTAGAAGCATACTACGGAGATCATGACCTCAACTTATGGAAGCACACTGGAATCTCGAGAGTATTTGACTCCTTGATAGGGTCTAGTCTTCCTTATCATTGTGAACCCCATAGGCATACTTAATAATAGGGGTGGCCATAGACGGAAAGGTTAATAGGAAATAAATGAAAATAAATGACCTTAAGGAAACGTTCGTTAGGCTGGCAATTAATACGAACAGGTTAACAATTATGGAGGTAATAGATGAAGGGGTTATGCATTAATAAAATACACAATTAAGGAAGGGGGCAAACTTCCATAAGAATGAATACATTTATCATCACAAGGAGGGGATTATATTTTTAAAGGGTAGAGTACAAAGGTTTAAAAGAAAGAACTAATTTAGATCCTAACATCTGTGACATAATTTGATAAAAATGTTTCTTTGAAAATCCCTTGAAAATTTTGAAAGAGCCTTTCAAAAAATTTTGAAATATAAATCTTGTAAGTCAAAAAGTTTTGAGAAAAAGCGATTTTAGATGAATTTTAAATTATACCATTATTTGTTTTGTAAAAAGTTTGAAAAGAGGTTTTAAATTCAAAAAGGATGGTGAAACATTTTTGGTTGGTGATTTTAATTTAAAAATTTAGTGACCAAAGAAGTAAAAGTTTCCCTTTATTAACTTCTCGAATTAAAATATGATTGGATTGCAATTTCCTTACTTTTGTATTCTTCCATTTTTCCATGTTATATTCCTATGCAATAAATTTGAAATTTCTTTCCTCTATAACTTCTTAGAGGATGTATAAATTGGAAATTTAAATAAATATAATTATGGTTTTAGATAGCTTTGGAAATATACCACTGTTAATTTGGAAAATTTTGAAAAGGTAATGTAATTTTTTAAAATCGGTGAATTTCTTTAAGACAAAATGGTGGATGGTTTAAATTGTAACTTAATACTTTGAAAAGCTTTCATTTGTTAACCTTTTTAGTTTGGTTAAAAAGGTTTTAATTTTTGTTTCTTTGATCCTTCTATTTTTTTCCTTGTTTATAAACCTAAAAGTTCATTCGTTAGAACTCTCTTTAGGGGTTTATAGATATAAATAACATCTATTTTGGGAAAGAAAAGAAAGAACAAATGTCCAATATTATAAGAAGGAGAGCATTCCCGTATAAGGTGAAAAGAATAATGGCTGGAATTTAGGTAATAATTGAATTGTGAATTCTGTTAAATGAAATATTGAAAGAAGTAATAGAGTAAGATAGAAGTTATCTTTGTCTACTCCATCTAATTTTCCGTCCTGTAAAGTTATAAAAGGTATCTTTAACCATCAATTGGATTTAAATGGTGATTGGTAAATAAGTTAAATGTTTTTGTATAAGGAGAAGCATTTATGTAAAGATGAGAATTTTATATGTTCTTCCAAATTTGAATACAAAAGTTATTTGAATAATAATATAGGATTTGATAAAGAAAAGCATTGCAAGAGAAGTTATGTCTTTTTGAGCAAAATTATGAGATATATTTCATCAAATAATAGTATATTTTGAGTAATAAGGTAATAAATATTATTGTATGCTTTAGAAGGAAATAACCGTTATTTTTTAATGATTATTGTGAAAATTTTACTGTTTTATAAACGATAATTCTTGTAGCTTGAAAACTCTTTGAAAAAAAGGTTTAACATATTATTTTGGAAAGATAATTAAATCTTGAATCTTATGTGTTAAAACTCCTATTTTAAAAAAGGAATAAATATTTATTTTAGTAAGCTAGTGAAAAGGAAAGATTTTCATAAGTTACTTTTTGAAAGCCAAGAGAATGTTGAACGACATAAATTAGAACGTCTAACTTTTAAGAAAAAGCTTTGGAAAAGATAGTTAAAAAAAGGGAGATTATTTTGTTCCTATTTGGGAACAAAAGAATTTTGAATCTTTGATAAAGGTTTTTATTAAAGTTTAAGTTTTCAAAGATGGAGATATTGAGTTTGATACTTCATATTTTAAGTATTGCAAGAAATGAAGTAATAAATGCTTATTTTTAAATAAGTTTATTTGTATGAAGATATTTTATTTTATGTACGAAACTTACGATTTTATTAAATTTTATGGAGTAGATATGGATTATGACCTAGGTGGGATAGATTAAGGTTTTAGGATATGAGTAAAATAAAAAATAGAATGTATAACTTGATCTGGAAAGTTGAAGTTGATCCCAAACCTCTATTTCAAAAAGTTGGCAAGGTATAAAGATATTCTAGATCTATAACTGGATTGTGGATTAGGTTGCCCAGAGAATATGAATTTCTATATATTAATTTTGGAGCAATTTACGTGTAATTTCCATAAATTATCCAATTCAAAAATACATGTGAAAGTTCATTATTTGAAGTAACGAGGAATAGACAAAAAGGAAAGAGATGTGTAGGAGATGAATACTCTTTTTCATAGTTTACAATGTCTATTTAGATAATAATAAAAGAAATGATTCCATGTAATTTCAAACAAAGAAAAAATCTTAATTGTGCTTAATTTATGACAGTAATCTTTTTGGAAGGATATCTTCGATGAATTAAAATATGGATATGAGTGTTCTAGTTGTAGAATTAGTAGTTAGATATAGATATCGTACAGCTATGCTAAACAACTAGAAAATATGTATATAGCATAGATTACGACTATTTACATGTTAGTAAGTAATTGATGGATTAGGAATTATGGGTGTTAATTACAAATTTAATGGGCAATAAATTTGTAATTAATGAGAGGAAAAGTAACATAATGGGGACCGATTAAGGAAACTTGATATTGCAATTATGGAAGAAAGAATTTGAGTAATGAATGGATTTTAAAAACCTGAAAAAAATTAAAATGACTAAAGATTGATTAATTGGAGATGGTCCATTTTTGATAGTAATGACCAACTACTATGGAAACTAATTGAAGCAATGAGTGAACCGCGTTTATTAAAGACTAAAGAAAAAGGGAAATTAAGAAAATGGGTAGCAATGGAATGAAATATTAAATATAACCCATTACAAGAGTGTTAAGACCTTAACACCAATTATATTAAATGATAATAAATTGAAACTTCTGGTAAAATTTTATTTTGGAGTTCTTGGATTATAGTCGCTAGTTGTCTTCCTTAGTTATTGAAAAGTGGATGATGTGGTATAAGATATATTCTCATTTTATTTCTGTATAGACTTTATGAATGGGATTTAAACCATTTGATATATACTGGGAAGCAAAGTAAATAAGGGAATTTTATAGGAACACATAACTAGTGATAGACCATAGGTAAAACTGGAAGTCAATGAGGAAATTAAGTTAGTAGCCTAAAGTGAGTTAATGTTTCAATCTCAAAAATTCAAATTTGGGGAAAAATAAGGGTTAGCTCAAAAATGCCACCATGTAAGGAAAATAGAAAATGTATAGGAATGGGAATGGAATTTCCTATTGATCAAGGATTAAGAAAAAGGCGGTAGAAATTTTCCATTAGATGCAGTGGAACCGCAGCACTCCAACCTAGCTTTATAAAGTTTCGTTTTGCATCGTTAGTAATAGAGACCCTTAGTTTACTAGCAAATTTGGAGGGGTTTGCTAATAGCTGTAGGAACTAGCTTTAGGAACTTCGTTAAATGGAGCATTGCTTACCGACTGAAGACCAATGGGAAAACTGAAGGAATGGATTGAAACTTGAAGGATTTGTTGAAAGCTTGCATCTTGTAGTTTAGAGAACCTTAGTAGTAGCGCTTACCCATAATAGAAATTAGTAGAATTGTAGTCATCAATGGATGATTAGTATGGCACCCTTGAAGCCTTTTTTTTTCTAGGCCATGCAGATCATCAAATTGTGGGTGGGAAACCACCGGTAAATTCTACACGGACCAGATTTGTATTGCGAGGCTTTAGAAAGTCAGAATTGATTTGGTAGTATACGAATGGGATAGTTGGAAAGTGGGTACCAGACTTATTGGGCCTTTTCTTAATATGGGAAAAACAAGAAAACTTTTATGTTGGCCGAAGTGCATTTGAGGAAATAACTTCATAGCATAACAATTGTTGTAGAGCCTAATCATTGGGGTATTTCAAGATAGATCCAATAGCGTCCCATGCCACTACATGTTTCATAGAGCACGAAACTAGAAGGCTCCATAACAAAGAATTAGATTGGTTCAAGTACAATGATGAGAAATTCCAATGGGAGGCATGAGGACTTTTCATCCAAAACCTTTCTCTGGAAAAATTTCTCTCCAAAATTAGGATTTGGATTGCATGTGGTTGCTAGATTGGATGGTAAAAGATAGTTGCTACACATTTTCAGAAACACTTTACACTCATGTAAAAAATTTATGCATGTTTAGGGTATTTGCATACATACTTTCATGACACGATTACACACTCACACTAGGATTAACAAGGACCGAGCTCGTTTTAGTATATCTACAGTACATAATTATATTGCATTATTGGTTGAGTAGTTGGTTGCATAGATAGCTTGGTAGCATAACATGGATTTTATTGCATGTGACGATGTTCGCTTCTTGGAAGAATTTGGGACGAAATCCTTTTTAAGGGAGGAAGAATTTAACACCCCGTAAAATGAACCATAATTAAATTAAATTAAATTTGATAAGGGTTGAATATGAAAATTTTATAAAATTTGGAGTTTGACAAAAAAAGTTATTCCATTGCGTTCGTGGCGAAATTCTGATCTGTTTTTATATATAATATGCTGAAAATGGAGCTTAAACGAAGAAGTTATGTGTGTTTGAAGTTTTCAGATTTAAACTAATCTAATTCGAATTCAAATTCAAATGAATAGTTAAATTTAGGGTTTGAATTTCAAAATTAGCTAGGGGCTAAGTAAACGTTTTAACTAATGTTTAACGTCAAAGTTAAATAGGTTAAGAAATTAATTAAAAAGTAACGAAATAAATAAATGCCCAAAATAATCAACCGGTCAACACCTTTACTGTGATTGGTGGACCTTTAGTGGTCGGCCGGTTGGGGAGGGGCCGTCATCTGGTCAAAGCCAAATTTTGACAGTGGTGGCTAAGGTTTGAAGGGTTGTGTTATTTATTTGTACACTCAAGATTTACCTGTTTTAAACTATTTTCATCCTACGGTTCTGATATGTTTGAACCCCTATAAATAGAACAAAATCCTCTCTACTTTTTATTAATAGAATTTAGGGAATTCAACGAAACTCTGCCATTGTTATATCTCCAAATTAGATTCAAAAACTCCGTAGAGAATTCAAGTAAGCTATTTTCTACTCGTTTCCTCTTCCTCCTACCTATTCTTATTCTATTCTCCTCCAACTATTTTGAATCTAATAAATATATATACCTCTTCCCTATTATGTGCATATATATCAAAAGAAGGAGATTCTGGAAGAGATTGTGAGGGTGCAAATCTAAGGAAAACGAAGTTAAGGCTATTCAGTGAATAAAAATCTTAGTATTTCTTTTTAGTAATTATTTAGTGTATTTCTTCTGCATTTGAATATGCCTTAGGGATTTTGGGATTTCGAAAATATAACAGATAAAATCCTCCAAAATTCCTTTTTATTTCGAAATGTCAATTCTATGTTGAAATTCCCAATTATTTACATTAATTTGATGGAATTGTTTCGTTTATGAAATTTTGGATAATTTCAAGTCTATTCCACTTCTCCTTCTTCTTTGGGTTAAATTGTGAATCTTCGATAAAATATGCGGTTCAGATTACAAATTATATTCGTATTCTACATCACTTATTCATATCTATTTCTTTGTAAAAAGAGGAGTTGAATAGAATATGGGGTTTATATTGTAATTCCTATTGTTTAAGATATTCCATTGAATTGGTGTAATAAATTGAGTTTCTATTTTATTTACAAGTCTGTTATTGCAGCATTGATTATGAATATTTATTCTCTGTTTTGGACATTTGAATCCCATGAAATCTTGGAAAATTGAAGAAAAAGGATTTGTGATAATAATTGATTAGGGAATTGACCTTTAACGCTAATTTAGAGTGTAAAATCCATGCTTTAGGAACTTACTAGGTGTGAATGTTTATTTTTTTATTTCTATTAATGTAATTAATGCATAATTATTGTGTATATAGAGTAGTTAATTAGGTATTTATTTACATTTATTTTACACCATTAGGAAGGTAATTGATTTTGAGACTAAGATAGGAGGAAATTCTTATATAGCTTAATATTAATTTAAGGTGTAATAAAGATCCTTATAATGCCTTATTTGTGAAAGGGTGAGATGAGTGTGTGTGTGTATATATGTATGTATATATATATATGTATGCATGTATGTATATGTATATGTATACGTATGTATGTAGACACAGTAATAGATTAATGGCCGAGTCATAGGGATGCAAGGTCAATTTAGTTACATGACGAAAGTTTTCCCTTCGCTTTGAGGCTACCAGCAGCCGTGTACACTTTTATTGATGTGAGATATCCTGATGATAAATATTTGTAATAGCGCGAGGTTATTCCAAATTATGTAGGGGAAACCTACCAAGCTAATCTGGATACCGGTTCCTACGAATAGAGGATTAATGTGAGACGTCATTATGAGTATGGGCCATAAGACGAAGGGTCTACTTCAGGGTTTGAGGTATTAAGTGGTTGGACTCACCTTTTTTCCCAGATGAAGTATTAAATGACCAAAGAGTTACATTAGGTGGTATCTATATAGAGATCTGCTTCTAGAATTAGGCCTTAAATGATGGGGTTTGCCTATATTTCACTTGGAAGTATTAATATGCCTATGAGATTCCAAATGATGTCAGCTAGATAGTACCATTGAGGAGCACACTTTTGGAATTAGGCTATAAATGAAAGGATCTGCCTAATTTCCACTGGAAAGTATTAAGTGGCTTTTGTACCGTCTCTCACATTATTAGTTATTTACGATGTATGATTGGGATATGGTACATACTTACGGAATTGAAGGTATTAAGTGATTGGGCCCACCTTCTTTCCTTATAGAGAAGTATTGAATGATTTGGTGTTTATAGACATTCTTATTTTGAAATATGTTGCCCAAGTACTCAAGAGGTAAGACTCGAGGTTTTTAGTCACCAAACACTTATTGTTCTACTCCCTCCTCATTACAACATAAATCAAGGACGGAGTGATGGCGGTGGTAATGCTAGAGATGGAGAAGCGTGGCTTGTGGTAGTATATTTTTTATTATCACTTGCTTTTATATATATATCCATGTATTTAAACAATTGTTGTAACTGCTATTATGTTACGGTTTTTATGGAATTTTGTATTATGACATTTTTATGGTTTTGAAATAAGTGGGTACACTTTGCTATTATATTCTGTTCCATCCGCTATGAGTTCTGAAAGTTTAGTTATGGTTCTATACTGTTATTTTATTAGTTCTACCAACAATTTACCTTCGAATGGATCAAAATTTCGACGGCCCTTTTCTGGGTCAAAATTTAGGTCTGTTTCAGGTGGGTTTTTACAACATAATTACCCCTAGTGCAGACCCATAACTCAATCGATGTCCCACTTGCACTTGGAGCTAATTATGGAGCCACATCCCCATAAGTTCGATCAGTTTTCCTAAAATAGACCAAGAAAGCGCCTTAATAAATGGATCTGCTATATTATCTTTTGTATCTACTTTCTTGGCCTAGATCTCTCCATCACTGAAAAACTAACTTAACATGTATTACTTACAGCAGATGTGTCTTGATTTCTTGCGAGCTCACGGTTCCTTAACAATCTACACTGTTGCATTGTTACTACAATATAATAACATTAAACATTTAATGCTTGGGATGACTCCTAGCTCCTTAATGAATTTGTGCATCCATACTACTTTTTTAGCATTTTCTAAGGTGGTGTACTCAGCCTCTCCATGGTAGAATCAGCCATAACTTCTTATTTGGCACCTTTCCAACTAACGGACTCTCTATTGAGGATAAAAACAAAAGATTTTTTTATGTTGCCTTGTAAACTTGAGTCTAAATAACCCTTCATAAGGAATTCATTAATGAAAACAAATCATATATATTTTTTAAATACTTAAGTATGACCTCAACTGTCATTCAATGGTTTTCTCCCGAATTTGGTTAATACAAATTTACTTTACCTAGTACAGAAGCAATATTTGGCCTTGTACATTCCATGGTGCACATGATCGATCTTATTGTCGAAGCATAAGGACTCTAAGTCATGTGCTGTCTTTCCTCATCCGTAAGTGGAGAGTCCTTCTTAGGAATGAAAATTCCATGTCACACTTGAACATTTCCACGTTTGGAATTTTCCGCCCTAACCGACTTAGTATGATATCCATGTACATAGATTGGGATAATCTGAATATCCTATTAGATCTATCTCTACTGGTCTTTATATCAAGTATATAGGACGTCTTTTCTAAATCTTTCATTGAGAAATTATTGGACAACAAAGGTTTTGCCAACTATAACATCAGTAAATCATCACCATTCAGTTGAAAATCCTACAAGATAGAGTTTCCCCCATATTGATAATTGCACATATGATGAGAATTCGAATGGATGAGATAAGTATGTAAAAGAGTGCTGGAATGCGTACAGATCGACTTGGAGAGGAAAAATGATGGACTAAGGTGTGTGCTCCAGGCTTTGAGAGGGTTGCAAAACATTTTCACTTGGTTTGTACTTAGCCGGTTTTAGCTAAGAACAAAACCAAAGTAGTCGGCATTGACCACTTTGGAGTGTCGATACCCGCCACTACTGATGGTGGCCGATTTGACCAATTATTGATATAGATGATGAAAAGACTTCGAGGAGAGCGATGCAATGGTTCTTTCAACACTTTGTATTGAAGATATCGCTTTACGACGAGTGGTTTTGCATGCGAAGGAAGTAAACTGTATTTGGCTTATTGACTTCAGAAGGTGCTTAAAGAATTTAGGGGATGACTTTGGGACTTACCTATGGATTTTATAGGGTGACTATGAGACTTGGTGGTGATGGCTCTATAACTTATAATAGATGTCTATAGGTGTTCCAATGATGACGACTCAACGATGAGAGTTATGATAATGATCCATGAGCACAAGTTCGATGATAGCAACTTGTGAGTGGAATGATGATATGTTCAACTATAGAAGTGAATGGAATGGAAAGATGATGTGTTCGACTATAGAGGCGTGTGCAAAGGAATCGTTTATACTCGATGGTTTCCGGAGTGCTCGTATAAAGAGGATATATGGAGACGTCCACCTGGATTTTGACTATGTTAGGATTTTATGATTATAGATTACCTTAGACTCTTATCATGGTGAGTCTAATTCCTAGCCGTACGAAGAAGCATGGATTCAAGCATTAAGAAGCCGACATTTTTCCATTAGTCCCGAGTAGAGGATTGGCCATTCGAGCTATCATATATCTAACGCACCCTGTGATGTGAGGATTGGCTAAGGGATGCTATAATTTCTATGTGTGTGTTATCACTCTAGGGATGTCACATGATGTAGGTACTGTTGACTTGAATACCTTGACACCTGACATCATACTTTGACTTGTAGTACACCCATATGAGGATGATGATAATAGATCAACATATATTGATGTTATGTCCTAACTATTTGGATGAATGGACACGTCATGTATGAGTCTCCATACCCTATGTCCCATATACTATAACAACTCTTATAGTATTTTAAGATTATTATCACATAAACCAAAATTGTTGTTTACACCGAGGTTTTATACTTTGGTTTTTATTATCTTGAGTACTCTTAAATAAATAGACTAGATAACATGTGCGGGATAGCGCATGGTGCTATGCAAATGGACTAGAGGGAGGCTACATTTTCTTTCATATACCATTACTTGGTTTTGTTATCGCTATTATTTCATTATGCGACACTATGGAACCTAGATGGTGTTTGATTATTATTAGAAACAGTTTATCATTTGAGTTATTATAGATGTGTAAGCTCTACGATCTATGTAGTATATAGATACTATGAAATTGTATACTCTGATTATGTATTGATTTAGTTATGATTGTCTCAACCATTTTATATCTGTGATGATTATTATATTTTACTTGATGTATTGTAAGATATGATAGGTTTACTTTATGAGATTTCTACTTTATTTCTCTTAACAACCCTTTTGCATTGGTCGGGTACCATTACAAACGCACTATATAGGTATATTGGGTACTGAAGGTGTAGGTAAGTCATTGCATTAGGTTGCATAGTAAACCTAAGAGATATCAAGATCATTAAAGATAGAGTACAAACTATCACTCTATAATGGATCGAGCGTATATGAGAGGGCTTACTTGTTATATAATTTGAATTTTAAAACTATATGGTAGCGTATATAGTATAAGATGCATTGCACAATTGAGTACCATAAATGTAGCTTTATCTTAATAGAGACTGATCATCCCTATTATAGATTAAAGTATGAGTCACCATATAAAAAATGTTATAAGGAACTCCATCTCCGGATGGACAAGGATTGGGATCAAGGGCCAATAACCCTAACTTGTAGATGATATTCACAGACTTGATGAGGAATATGATAAAAATGTCGAAGCGGCTTCTCTAAACATTGCTGGTGGAAGTGTTTAGATACAAGTGCCAAAATTCATTTATGCCAAGTTGTGCGAAAATTGTGATTCTAGGAATTTTCCAAGTTATGCAAAAACTATATGATTCTACGATGTAAACTATTCCTTGGAACCGAGTGGATTGTTGAGTGCAAGACTGGATGGAACTTGCAAGAGGATCTTCGATGACTTGAAGTTAGATGACCTATGAAATAGAGGTTGGCCTCTAGACAACTCCATAGAAGAGCAATAAAATGGTGAATGC
The DNA here is from genome assembly GCA_030765085.1 of Allium cepa. Taxonomy (NCBI): domain Eukaryota; kingdom Viridiplantae; phylum Streptophyta; class Magnoliopsida; order Asparagales; family Amaryllidaceae; genus Allium; species Allium cepa. Next base: position 212,003,218 of record CM060939.1, on the reverse strand, counting down.
CCTTAGAGCTATGACTTTCGAGAATCAATATACTTGGGATAAGTTCAACGCTCGCTTCGAAAAAAGGTTTTCTCGACTGCTTAGAATTCAATTCTATTTAGAAGTTCGTCAACTTTAAGCAAGGAGATATGTCTAAGTACAGCCTATAAATGATTAGAATTCCAAAAATTACAATCCCATAAACATTATAAAATATGGGAAGTAGAACATTATTCAATATCATATTCGAAGACAAACTTAAATTGCGATCCCATAAACATAAAATTAAAAGTATATTCCTGATTAGAATTCAATTAAAATTAGATAGGTATATACTTCCAAGTACAACCAATAAATGATTAACATATAATTTATTTACCCATTATGCAAGATTGAACATGACATACATATACGTGTGTGTGTCTATATATACAAATACGTACATTACAAACGTACATATATACGTATAAACATACATATGTACATATGTAGATATGTACATACATATATACCAATAAAGTTAGTGGCATGTGCTAGAGAAATTATGTGATTTGTTACATATATCTAACTCGATGACCAATCTTCTTCAAAATAAAAGGTGTTTTCCTTTCTACTATATACTTGTTATATTTATATAAATAATTGGTTAATTAATTTAAAGTATACGAGTGTTAGGGTACATGCTTCGCATGTGATAATGGCATATGCCTTGCGCATGAATTATTTTTCTACAGATTATATATGATTAGCACGTTCAAGAAAAAATAGTTTACATAAATATTTAGCCATATTTGTACATTGAAATAGTGTGTAGTTAATTTAAACTTTTATTTCTAAGTTGCAACATCTAATTTTTTTTGTTCGTTTGAATTTTATTTGTCTTATTAGTTAATAAACAACGAATTTGTTGTTAATTAAAGAAAATATTTATTTGTTAGATGCTATTTTTAAGTGTAGATGGACATTTTGAATTTGTAAATAAGTTTAACCGTTAGATCTTATTTTTAGAGGATGTTAAGATTTGTTAATATCGGGCAAGTTTAACTATTCGATCATATTTTTTAGGAATATTAAGATTTGTTAACACCATGGAAAGGCATTTTTGGTAGTTCACACTGACACAAAACGGTGTGGCACAAAAGGAACTACAACTATTATTAAAGATAAATGAAAAATGATATGTTATGCAATAGTAATTACAAAGTAATGTAATCATGAGAATTGTTTTAAATATTTCTAGTCAAGATGTATCAAGAAAGGATATCGATTCATCTGTTGAGACTAAAGTACGTAACGCTCTTCAAATGTTGGACGATGTATTACTCATGGCTACTTGAGGCACTAAGGGGTTACATACTGATAGTTGTTAGATAACTATGAAATGACTCGTCTAACCCACCTTTTAGCAAAGCAAATTTCAACTGGACTTAGAAGACCAAAACAAAAATGAAATGATTAACAAATCTGGAAACATGATCAGAATGACAAGAAAGTTAAACTCCAAAAAGTTGGATAAAAAAATGGCTAAGGCCATAACTCAACACCGAGCTATCATAAGTCTGTACCAACTTGTGAATCGTCCCTATTTCACTTTTCAAACACCATAAACCTCTTGTGCTACTCCAAAAACTCATGGTTTAGTAATTTTCCAATGATTTGGACTATCCATTCCAAAGATTGATGAGGAGAAAGCTAAGAAAGCAAGATAGTCCAAATGATATTAAAGATCGCTTGAATCAATTAAAAGGCAAGTAAAAGAGCTAAGAACAACACAAGTAGAAGATAGAATGAGCAAGAAACTAAAAGACTTTAACCCACGTCAACATTCTTAACTGGGTACAGAGTTGACTTGGTTGGGTCGGTACTGAGTTAAGCCCTTAACTCGTATCTTTTGATTTTTCTTGTGTGACTTCGGGCCGCCTTCTAGAGTTCATTGCAAGCAGGCTTTTAACTCCATATTTCTATTTCTCTATTAATACAAGCCTAGCAGCAACCAAAACAAGATCTAATCTCTCAGTCATTGGAGACTTCTTCTTCGTCTTCACATCTTATCTATCCTCTATTAGAGTTACATAGGATGAAACTATTTGTTGTTCTAGGACTTAGATCGGCAAATACCTAATACTAGTGACTCGTAAAAAATATAGAAAAACATTATTAATCTATGGTCCACTAGAGGTCAGATCTGAAATATGTGGTTGTAAACTAGAGAGAAAGCAACTAATGAAAACATTAAAATGGACGTAGACCGTAGATTACGCCGAACCACTATACAAATTATGTCTCCCTTTTACAACTTTTCTATTGACTCTATTTAAACTGGTGTTTTCATCTAATTTCTGGGTATTAATCCATTTTCTGGGTTAATATTTTGGCGCTTTAAGTAAGAAAGAACTAGATTTGAAGACTTGAAGCTTGAATCAAAAATTTAGAGAAGATGAAGAGGCCTAACTCTAGATCTAAGTTTGGAGGAAGTCAACCAGAGAATGAGGGTAGCCAGGAAGTGTCCTTAAATTCTCACCAATCCATTTATATGACCAGAGAAGAGATGAAAAGAATGATGAAATAGATGCAAGATGGAGTGATAGCTAAACACTAGGAATGCTCAAAGGATGTTTCCAAAGGATAGGACAACAATGAATAGGTAAAACTGCAGGAATTCAAAACCGAGTGCCAGAAACCAATACAAGAGCATCTAGAGTTGGAGTGGAGCAAACTGGAATGATGCCCCCATAAAAAATACAACTTAAAACCGACACAAATCAACTCAGTACTGAGACAATTATACTCGAGGGAAACGCCAGTGTGAGCTTGGGACATGCTGGAATGCTGGGAGCAAACGATGTTGAAGCTGGAAATGCTGATCAAAATGCAAAAGCACAACAACCAAAGGAATATGTGCCAAAACTTCCCTATAGGGGCGGAGGATAGAATGAAGCCAGAGGAGCAGTTCAAAATGCAAACACACAGCTAGAGGAGTATGTGCCAAAATATGTTATAGAGTTCCTCCAAGGGAGCATAGGGCAGAATATTGATTTTGGTCGAAGACCATCATTGGACAGTGAAAACCGAATTTCTTACTTGGTAAGGAGGATAATTAGGGGTGGACCAACAGATCAAAGCTTGGAGGATGTGAACATGAACCCATTCATTTCTAATTTTGGAACGAAAGCAATTGTCCTCATTTCAAGCTTTCGACGCTAGAAATGTACGATGGAAAATTGGGTTTGATAGTTCAGCCAATGAGATACATCCGACATTTGGAGGTATTGGGTGCTTCTAAGGAGGTAATAGGGGTAGCGCTTCCCATTATACTTAATAGACTTAGCAGCGATGTGTTTTAGATGGCTGGGGAATGGACCTATTAGCATATGGACCATCTTGGTGAATAAGTTCCTGAGACAGTTCATAGTTTATAGCTAATGGTCAAAGAATGTGGTGATGTTATCAAATGTGAAACAAATGCTTGAAGAGACCTTGAGAAGCTATTTGACAAGATTTAATGTGGTAGCTTCAATCGTCAGTAAGCCGAATCCGTCTATAATCTTCACGGTGGCAGTATTTGGAGTCACAAATAAGACTAACTTCAAGATTGCTTTAGAAATGGACCCACCGATGGATCTCACTGAATTTTATCATGAATCTAAGAGATATTTGCATCAGGAAGATGCCTAAGCTGAGAATGCTAACATTAATACTATAAATGATAGAGGACTATCCGAAGCAGTAAACAAAAAAGACAAAGGGAATAGAAAAGCTAATGATAAATTCGAGGAACCTAAATGACAAAGGAGGAAGCTAAATCTCCTCCTACATTGATTTAATAGTGACTCCAAAGAGGATATATCTGGACATTAGGAGGCAGATCCCCTATCAGAAGCCAACTAGGAGAGAGCCTACTTATCGGAAGAAAAGATCTAGAAAGCTCTACATCTTCCATGAGCTGGATAGACATAAAACGAACGAGTGCCAACACCTTCATAATCTGGTATAAGAACTGGGTCAAAGGAATCAGCTGTAATAGTATGTGAGGACCGAACTAAAATGGTGCAATCGGATCAACCACCATCTACAGCAAACACATTAAGGAACAACCAGAGATCTGGTCCGAAACTCAAAATCCCATGATTGGGAAGGTAGGGAGTCGGGTTTGACTCCCTCACTCTACTTTTTCTTACTTTGAAAAATTAGGATAAAAATAATCTCAGACCGATTACACATGTATGAGGCCCAAATTGGTCTCTTGGTACACTTTGAGTCAGATGTCCAGGATGACTATTTAGGATAATAATGACCCGGACCGCTTACATGTGTACTAGATCTAGATTGGTCACTAGACATGCTCTTAGTCGGATTTTTGGGATGAATAATTAGGCTTGCATCTTGTTTGCTTTGATTTGATTATTTGACTTTTGAAAAATCTACATTGAATGTGATGACCGATATTGATCGCTTTAAGTCCCGTCGGGAGAGACGGGATTCAAGTGCAAGGTGTAAGTCCCCTCGTCGAAGAGCGAGCAGATAGGCTTGTACGATATTGATTGTTTTAAGTCCCATCGAAAGAGATGAGACCGGAGTACAAGGTGCAAACTCCTTTGTCCAAGAGAAAGTGGATGGTCTTGTACAAAAAGTAAATCCCTTTATCGAAGAGTGAGCAGATGGGCTTGCATGGTCGTTGGGTTCCCTTTGCCAAAGAGCGAGTGGATTGGGCACAACAAGGACCTAAATTGGTCAAACCCTAGATTGGCAGTTAAACGATCAGGAGAGATTGAATCCTATTTTACATTACAGACAATCCGAAGATATCAAAACCTTAGATTGACTATTAAATGTATTAGAGAGATTGCATGTTAAATTAAATATAAAATATCTAAAGAGATCGACCTTTGAAAGGATACATATTTGATAAAAGGGTTTGAATACCTTGTAATTGGAGTAAAATAGATAAATCCTAAATAAACATGAGACGATTTTGATATGTGATGTAATAACTCCGAGTGAAATTAGAATGGTAAAAATGTATGAACAACACTTCAGCAAGAGCTAGAATTCTTAGCTAAACTGGGTCTGGCGCGACCTCTGATTTATAAGAGAATCTGAAGGATCCGGACGATATGAAACAACCAAAGAGCTCAACTACCAAAGAATGATTGCCACTGGAACTAATTCTTGAGAAAAGCACACTTTACATTAGAAAGGCATACTTTGGAGGGAAAGCGTTAACTCGCTTTTTAGAAAGAAGGTTTCACTTGGACTTAGAAGATCGAAATAAGAACCAAACGGTTCAGGAACTTGGAAACACGATCAAAAGGACTAGAAAGTTGAACTCTAGAAAGTTGGATGAGACTAATGTCATAACTCGGCACGATGTTGTCATATTGCGGTACCGACCTATGAGTCCTTCCCATTTCACTTTTCGAACACCATACACTTCTTATGTTACTCCAAAAACTCGTGGTCAAGTGATTTTCCAATGAATTGGTTGAGCAATTCTAAACATTGATGACAAGAAAGCTAAGAAAGGAGGATAATCCAATTATTATCGAGAAGGTCGCTAGAATCAAATCAGAGCCTAAGAAAAAGAGATTTGTATAACACAAATAGAAGATAGAAAGAGCAAGCAACTAAAATACTTCAACCTACATCAACAATCTTAACTCGATGTCGAGTTTACTTGCTTGGGTCGGTACCAAGTTAAACCCTTAACTCGTGTGCTTTTAATTTTTCTTGTGTGACTTTAGGCCGCCTTTTGGACTTCATTACAAGTGGACTTCTAACTCCATATCTCTGTTTCTTTATAGATACAAGTCAAGCTGCAACCAAAATGGGAACTGATCTCTCTACCTTAGTGCTGGCAACAGAATTAGCTACCAACACCTTGTTATATTAAAGCACCAATATCCAATCTAATCATAGGAATACGAAGAGAAATAAATGAAGGAAAAAATTAAAATAATTAGAAAACAAGTAAATAGAGACAAAGATTTATAGTGGTTCGACTAACTGCGGCCTACGTCCACTCTAAACATTTTCCTTTTATTAGTTTAAACTACCGATTATAGTTACAAATCCGTGAAATTCAAGAATAATTGGTAGAGTATAGCCTAGGTAGAAGATGAAGTGAAGTAGGAAGAAGAAGATGATTTTTCCGATGCCATGCCTACTGTATTTATTGGGGTGACGTGCACGGATCGGACTAAAATTTCGGCAGAAGATTCTGGAGACCAAGACCAGGCCACCCAAAAATTTCCAAGCCTGTCAGGACCCACAATAGGGATCGGTATCGTTCCCTATTATTGTGACCAAATAGGCTGAAATCCCTATGAGGGGTGCCACAAGATTTTAGCTACTTACTCCCTAAAATTCGTGTAATTTCGACGTATGGTTTGTGTGATATTGCATTTTCCACGAAGTTGTGTTACATGAATTCTGATTTATGCCGATACCTCCAAAGAGGGTTATGACGATCCCTCCAATTTCCTTCGATTCGAATGAGATCCCCAGGGGTATTCCACATGTGATAGTAAGCCCGTGCTTCAAGTTTCATGTCAATTGGATGTGTAGATATTGAGATATTGATCGATCTTTTCTATAAAGTTGGGTTCAAAACGATCTCTAAAAGGGAAGGGGGCCGATTCCCTCCCCTAAACTCCTCCAAATGCCACATGATCCCTAGGGGAGCTTCTCCATGTTGTATTATGTTTAGCCTCTGTGTTTCATACAAATTAGATTAGTAGAACTCGAGTTGTTGATCAATCTTTGTTCTAATATGTTGTAAAGGCTGATTATAACCAATCCCTATAGAGGGAAGAGGGTCGATCCCTCCAGCTTGCTCTATTTGATGTATGATTCCTAGGGCAGACTCCTTAGGGTCCCCACATCTTCCTTACAAAATTTAATATGCATTGGACTTATGGATTTTGCGATATTGATTGTTTTCCATTGAGTTGTGTGATCCCCTTTATACCTATCCCTTTTATGCATTCCCTTTTATACAATCCCTTTCTATAGGTGAAGTAATTTTCCAATAACTTGAGCATACATACTCCAATTGACTTAAAATTTTAAATGTAGCCTCATGGGGCCTTCATTTTCATTCCATATCGATCTTACCTAGTTCGAGACAAAAACTAGTGATAGCTACGGATCTCCTAGGGGAGTGTAAGTTCCATACTTAGCCATTTTTTAAGTGCCATCCATCATAATCAATCTGACTATCATGCATAGCTTTAAATATAACCGACCTCCAATACAAATAATCACCTCTTTGGATGTCCTGTCTTGATAATTACGAAATCCATTGGGTTAAATCCAGCCTTTCCAAAAGGAGGATAAACACTTTGCCTCCCAAAACATATCTTGCGACAGGAAGATGTGCTTTGAGTAGCTGTAAATCTAATATCCAAAGTTCAAAATCCATAATCTAATCCATAATCCAATCCATTTCTAGAACGAATCCATGTCCATCCATATCCAATAACTGAGTCCACATCCGCATCCAATAACTAAATCCATATCCAAATTCGTGACTACTTCTATTCCTTGCTGAGCATAGTCCATACTCGATGACCTGAGTTGGTCGATCCATCACGTTCAGTTGAAGTGACATACCACTTGCTAGGCATAATCCATACCTGACGGCCTTGATCTCTTTGGATCCTTACCGAGCATAATCCATACCCGACCACCTAAGTAAGTCGATCTATCACGTTTAGGCGAAGCGACCTAACCCTTACCAGGCATAATCCATACCTGATGACCTTGATCTCTCCGGGTCCTTTTCGAGCATAATCCATACCTGAAGACCAGAGGAGGTCAATTAATCGCATTCAAGTGAAGCGACCCACTCCTTGCCAGGCATAATCTGCACCCGACGACCTGTTTTTTCATCGCATTATTGCGAATCCAAGTGTTTTGAGATTCATTGGTTATAGAGGTTTATCGCCATCTTAGAGTAATCTTAGGGATTGTCATCGATCCCGTACATTTGTAAGTGACATAGCTAATTCAGTGTAGAATTTATTGGTTGTTTGGTTCATGCCATCCCAATCGAGAGATAACAATCTGTAGCCTTAAGCCGGGCTTGCTCCAATTTATGGTGGGTGATGGCTTCTTCTGCTCCATCACTTTCATCTATCTCCTTATGAAGCCATCTAAATCCATGCCCCAGTTCAATGGGGAGTAGTGCAGGTCCATTCTCCTTGGTTAGGGTTTGCCCCTGGTCGCTCTAATCCATATCAAAGCCTGCTAGTTTCTGCTCTAAGTCTTGGATTCTAATTTCTAGCTATTCCAGCATTCGTACATGGTTTTCGATCATTATTTCCATCCTGCCTCCTGATTCCACAAGGGAATTCAGGAACATATTCCTCTGGGTGAGCATCCAAATTCTGATTAGCACCAAGCTCCATGGGATTGACCGCAGATCCTCTAGCATCATGATCGACCTGACCCAGGGCATGCCCCCATGTACTTGGGGATCTGTTTGATCCCTCTCCGTTGGTCGAGGATTGCTCTCGGCTACTCTGTTCCACTTCTTTGTCCAATAGCTCTGTCTCCATGATCCTAGTTCTAATTTCAAGTGAATCTTACCGCCTTAACCCCATGATCCATAGCTCTGTTAGTCTTTATTGTTCTAACTCCTTGGTTTTGCATTCCAACGGCTCCAACGGCTCCAGCCTTTCTGATCTGCAGATTCTTCATCATCTCCTAATGTCTTTTCAGAAATTTTTTTTGACATAACATCCATCATTGTTCCCATTTAATCTTCAACATGTAGATGGATGTTTCATTGGCTCCAGCTCTAAAGGAAGCCTCATGACTCCCTTCATGATGGCTCCTATCTATTACATATCTCCTTGTTGATTGCCTAGAAATTGCTTTCTAGATCCAAGTTCTATATCTTTTCCAAACTCTAAATCAGAATTCCAAATCTGCGAAGGCTAGCCTTCTTTGTGAAAGCACCAAAATGTGGGAGTCAAAATTGGCCACCAACACCCAGTTGTAGGAAAACATTAATGTCCAACCCAATCACATAAATATTAAGAGAAATAAATATAAAAAATTAAAACAGTCAGAAAGAAAGTAAATAGAGACACAAATTTATAGTGGTTCAGCTAACTCCAGTGTACGTCCACTCCAAAGATTCTTCCTTTGTTAGTTTATGCTTCGAATTACTGTTATAAATCCGTGAAATTCAAGGATAAAATTGGCAATATAGCCTAGGAAGAAGATGAAGTGAGATAGGAAGAAGAAGATCATTTTTCTGATGCTATGCCAACTGTATTTATAAAGGGAGACATGCAAGGATTAGACTAAAATTTCAACAGAAGCTTCGGGAGCCCAAGACGAGGCCACACAAAAATTTCCAGGCCCATCGAGGCCCACAATAGGGATCGGTACTAATCTCTTTTAGTGTGTCCAAATGGGTTGCAATCATTATGAAGGGTTCCCAATGATGTTAGATAATTGCTTCCCAAATTTCGTGTAATTTTGACAAATGGTTTGTGAGATATAGCATTTTCCATGAAGTAGTGTTGCTTGAATTCTGATTTATGCCAATCCCTCCAAAAGGAGTTATGCCGATCCCTCCAACTTCACTTGATTCAAATAAGATCCCTAGTGGGTGTGGCACATGTTGTAATAATCTTGTGCTTCAAGTTTCATGTTAATTTGATGTGTAAATGTTGAGATATTGATCAATCATCGCTATAAAGTTGGGTTCAACCGATCCCTAAGAGGGAAGAGGGCCGATCCCTATTGAGGGATAGAGGCCAATCCCTCCAGACTCCTCCAAATGCCATGCGATTTCTAGGGGATCTTCTTCATATTGTATTATTCTTAGCGTCTAAGTTTCATACCAGTTGGATCAGTAGAACTCGAGTTATTGATCAATCTTTGTTGCAATATGTTGTGAAGCCTGATTATAGCCGATCCCTATGGAGGAAAGAGGGACGATCCCTCTAACATGCTCCATTTGATATGTGATCCCTAGGGTAGACTCCCTAGCGTCCTCACATCTTGCTCACAAATTTTTATATGCATTGGACTTATGGACTTTAAGATATTGATTATTTTCCAATGAGTTGCACTTGCTTGGCTGAAATATGTCGATCCCTTTTTATACGATCCTTTTTATATCGATCCCTTTCTATAGGTAAAGTAATTTGCTAATAACTTAAGAATATAGATTCCAAATGACTTGGAATTTGAAATGTAGCCTCATGGGGCCTTCCTTATCGTTCTATATCCATGTCAACCAGTTTGAGAAAAAAACAGAGATCGCTACCGATCCCCTAGGTGAGTGTAAGTTCCATACTTTGCCATTGTTTGAGTGCAATCCATCCGAATTCATCCGACTATCATGCATAGCTTTAAATATAACCGACCTCCAATCCAAATAATCACCTCTTTAAGAATCCTATTTTGATGATTACGTAATCATAGGGTTAAATATGGCTTTATCAAAAGGCCGACTAACACTTTGAAACTTCTTCTTCCTTCTCACATTTTATGTCTCCTCCATTAGAGCCACCTAGGAAGATACAATTTATTTTTCTACGACTTAGATCAATATATACCTAATAATAATGATTCTCAAACAATCTAGACAAAAATTGTTAATTCGAGATCCACTGAACTGTGGTCAGATCTGAAATAACTAGTTGTAATCTAGAGAGAAAGAAATTAATAAAAAGATTAAAGTGGACATAGGATAGAGATTACGCCGAGCCACAAATTCTATAAAATTTGTGTCTCATTTTACTTCTTTTCTGTTTACTTATTTGAACTGGTGCTTTCATCTGATTTCAGGGTGTTGATCCATTTTCTAGGTTAATAACTCACTCAAGAGTTTTTTAGTTGGTTAATATAATTGAGGTCAAACTGAGAATCTTTAAGTGATGATGTTACACGGTTCCCTCAATTTGAGAACTGTTGAACTTAAATGTGGATACTCCACATTATTATAGATCAATTATGACATGCATCCATAAAATGACTATAGCAGGGTCTGAGTTGAAGCATTGGAAGTAAACACAAGTCAATAGAGGATTCATCTCCTTGGTTATACATGGTTAGTATAAGGTCAACTTTTGTCAACTCAAAGTAAAAAATCTTTGGCTAGTGTAGTACGGTTAACACTAAATGTTATTATTAAACCAAGGACTTTTTCTTTGGACTTACAATGTTAAATTGGACGATGTTGGAATTCTGACCAAAACCAAATTCTATAAGTTCTAATGTTATATAGCTTTGATGAAGAGAATTGGTGTAAATAATCGTTACTGTAAGGGATCGTTTATAATAAGTAGAATTGGATTTGACCAAAAGATTCATAAGCGATAAATTCAACTAAAATTTCACACCACTAGCTAAGGTGATATGTGAATGTCAATATTTGAACTGTTTAATGTTAACCGCCGACTGAATTTACACCTTTGAGTCATATAACCGAAATGATGAATATTCTTGTTGAGCCACATGATTTAATTTATTTTTAATACTTTAAAATTAGTTAAATCAATTAATATTATTAATTTCTATTTGATTTGTTTGAATGCCATTAGTATTCAATAAAGTGTATATATAAAATTTATAAATGCGTGTACAATGTCGGTGGAATGTTTAACTTTAATTTAAATAGAATAAATACTAAAAAGGACTTTAAATAAATTAAATTAAATTATATTTGTGAAATATTAATTATTAAAAAAATTATAGTTTGATTTGTTTGATTACCATTAGTATTTAATAATGTGTGTATATTAAAGTTATAAATGTGCGTATCGGTATAAGATATCGATAAGAAACTTAAATTGGATGTAAATAAGATAATACTAATTGAATTTTGGAAGAATTTTGGACCCAAGCCCACATTCATTGGCCAACCATTATGTGGAAAAGAGGAGGGTATTTTTGAAATGAAAGGGCAATCTTAACTAAAAGAAGAGGAGTCGCTATATCTTGATTATACATTGATTTGTTATCTATTATATAAATAAAGCCTATTCTAATATAAAGTAGTATAGACACATGCATTCAATTATACTGGAATAAAAGAGCTTTCTTGTTTTGGATGACAAAGGTGTATACAAAGAGGATATGTGTTCGTTGTAATGTAAATCCCAACATCTAAACAATGTTCACATTAACTATGTACAGTTCTCATATGTTTTGCTTGCACTTTTACGCATGGGTGCATTTGATGTGCTCATCATAACATATATACAATTTAAATTAACTTAAACTAATTTTAATCAATTGTAATAAAATTAATATTTTATATAAAAGAAAATTTAGAAAAGTTCTAAATGAATTTGGACTACATAGGCCTAATAAGATCCAAAAGGATTTTTTTTGAAATTTACCCAGTTTACCACTACATGCTGGTCTAGTTCCAAAAATCTTATCGGCAATAGTCCATGCGGTCAAAACAAGTCATATTAGGGCTGACAAATTAAGCTTACCGATTTAGTAGGGTGTCTACACAAGCAGTTTCTAGGCTTGAATTTAGGTAATCAAGTACCTTGCCCCCGGTTAACGGCTTAGCCCAATGAGTGAAATAAGCCCAAATGTTACCCCTAATAGGAAGGCCTAATTTGAATTGGGCCCTGGACTAATTTTAGAAATTGTTTCGAAAATTAAAATGAAACTTTTAATTAAATGACAAATTTAAATAAGAAATAAAGCATAACAATGTTTTAAATTTAAAAGTTAGATTTGAAATAAGAATTAAATTGTAAATGTTATAACACGATTTCCTAAATTGGCTTTGAAAATAATGCACATTATAAATATTATAATATAGTTTTCAAAAATTATTGGAAAATATAACAAATATATTTTGAAAATTTTAAAATTTTAACAATATTATTAAATTAATTAATTAATGGTTAATTAATTAAAGTATTTACGTGTATAATATTTACATTGATATATGCTACATTATCTTGAATTGTTTAAGATGACGTGAGTATATATGTATATACATAAGAAAATTTTGAAATTAATATTTGATTAAATTTTTTTGTTAAACAATTTGATTTAGAGTTAATAAATGAAAAATAAAATACGCATATATAACGATATGCGTGTATAACCATAAATGTTAATGGTATACATATTTAATTAAAATGTTTAACTAAATAACATAAAACTAATTAAAATATTAACTAATCTGTAACGACCCGTAAATTTCGAAAATTAAATAGTTAATTTAATAAGATTTTTTGATTTAATATTGGAATAAATAAAAAAATTGTAATTTAATAATGAAATAATAACTAAAATGAAATGTAACAATGTTAATGAAAGTTAATTATTATCAATTTGATTGAAATTCCAATCCATTGAAATAATGTAAATGTTATAACTTGGTTATAAAATTTAATATAAGGAAACAAATGTAAATATGGAATAGATTAGTGAAATAGTATGTAATTGTTGGTAATTGTATTAAATCGGTGTTATATAAGTAATTATAATACTTGTTCGAAAATAATGAACTTATCAAAGTGTGATTAAGAGTTAATGGCAACAATTATTTTAAGCTACCTATACATTTAATCCTTTATATTAAATTGGAAATCAATTGCAATTAAATGGGGTTACATATTACATTAATCGAAATTTGGATGAAATTGTGAAACATTAATGTAATTAGATAGAAACCAATGTTAAATGGATACATAGAACAATGGATGATTGAACATAAAGCTTTGAAATCAAGTTAATCAAATTTTGGAATTTAAGTTTTACTAATTGGGCTTATTGTAATTAAATGTAATTAAAAATTACGTTAATGTAGATAAAGATGACATTGGAAATTATTAGTGTAATAAAATGTAAACTAATGTAATTATAGCCTCAGAGTAACAATTGGTTTAATAACAAGTTGGAAATTAAATTTATAATCTTTGAATTTATTGGAATTGAAATCAAACATTGTAATTGGGGAAATATTCAACATTAAATTGATATAGAAATGTGTTATAAAGGAATTTAAATTACTAAGTAATCCAAAGTGATAGAAATTATAAATAACTAAAGTCGAATTGAAAATGTGATTTAATGAATTTAATATTAATTTATTTAATTAACTTGAAATATAGCCATTTTGGCCACTGACTCGAATTTCGATGAAACCAGTTTCATCGGATCCGTAATGGTGAATTATTGTAGGATTTCAAGTTTCATAGCTATAGAACTTGTCGATTGATCGTACGAACTCGAAACACCTAGAAATTAATTTAATTGAAATCAATTTGAAAAAAGCTGATTTTAACATAACTTCTTCATACGATGGAATTAGGACTTGAAACCTATTTCATTGAGTTTGAAAACATCAAAAAAAATCTATTTTGATATACGGGATGGTCCATTTTCGTTTCGGAGGTAGAACGGGCTTTTCAGGTCGTTTATCGTTACAATCCAAATCGATCTTGTCCATTCATCCTATTTCTGATCTACCTATATATTGTCTATTATAAACCCTAGCTACTTCTTATTTTCATTTGTTTGTACGTACAATTCCATTTACTTCTCATTCTCAACGGCAGACAAACAAATTCCCAATCCAATTTCAAATCAAATTCAAATCAAAAATTTAAACTCCTTAAACCCTATCAACTTATATATCGAGCTCTCGACGAGCGTAGGTCAAATTTGTAGTTTGTTTTTCGACTTGCTTTACTATGTGGCCGAAACTGGGTGAATTAACCTTGGCGTTCATTGTGTTGTGATCAACTGCGATGGATCGACGATTCAAGGGTATGGATGGGTGTAGATCGATGAGCGTAGCTCATCGGTGAGGTTCGTTTAGCGAGTTGACAGTCGGATTGGGCTAGAAAATTCATTAGGGTTTCATAGTCTTGGTGGCGGTCGGCCTCTTTTGGGCTCGAGCATGGCAATTTGAGGGGGCCGTGACCCTAGGTGGTGGTCGACACGGCGTAAGAGTGGCGCGATGGCCGTAGGTGGGGGCGTAGTTGATCGCACGGAGGCGTTGGTGGGTGAGCGCGCTCTTTGGTTTGCATGCATGTCTTATTTATAGGTTAGGGTCTCATGAACAAGCTAATGATGTGGCTTTAAAATGGTAGGGGTGATGCTTGTTTGTTTTGTTTTATTCAAATTTAAAATTTTCAAATGTTCTAATCGGAATAACTTTTACATACGAGGTCTGCTTCACGCGTGGTTTGTTCTACTGGGATCATATCGAAATTTCAGACATTTTGATGTTGGTTTGGACGAATTTTGAGATCATTTGAATTTAGACACTAAATTAGATTTAAATTCGATTTAAATTCAAAGGTGGGTATTTTAACCCACTCACAACTTCTAAAATTTCTTATGTTAGTTAAATTAAATTCATGATGTGATTAGGGATTTATTGATTGCATTTGGTTTGTTAAATTGTCATTTCTGGTTAAATTTGACTTTTATCGCATTTAATTATCGTTTAATTTCATGTTGAATTTTAATTGTCAAATTTAATATCTGTATCGGTTACCAGTTATCTATTATTGTTTATTAATTGTATTGGATGATTGTGATGAATGTTTAATTTGTTGATATTGGATGACTGTATGTCGTATTTTATATTGCACAATTGCAAATTTCCTATGGGTTGAAATGATACATACCCAAACGATCTATAGAATAGGGAAAAATCGTTATGGGTTGAAATGATTGACTCGAGCTATTTTAGGGATCTTATATTAATTCGAGATTGCAGTTTGAAATGATATATAACCGTAAAATTTTAAATTGCAGATTGAAATGATAAATATCGGTATCACTTAACCTAGGATAGAGAATTATATACGTACACCGGATTGGTTAAATTAAATGATTTTAAATCCTTAATTCTTGAATTTAGTTAAATGATATTTTAAAAAAAATGATTTATATAAATTGAATTATTATCGAAATTCAAGTTTTATGTTGGAGTTGGAATTTATTTAGAGGAATTGTTTAAAGGAGTTTAATTGAAATTTTAAAGTTGAAATTGAAGTAAGTGAAGTTTATTGAAATTGGTTGAAACATAACTTTGAAATATATCGAAATTGGATTAATTTAAATTGAAATTTCGAAACATGGATTGAAAGCAATATAGAGTTTAATAGTTTATTGAGAAATTGAATTGAAGACTTGAAATTTGTTGATTTGGAAATTGAAATGGTCCAAATATGTAGAAATAAAATAAATAGTTAAATTGAATTAATTTCAAACTCATATTTTTATATAAACCGTTTTAAAAATATATTATTTTAAAATTTCTAGTTATAAAGATTTTCAAATTTATTAAATTATTTAATCAATATTGACTATATAAATTATTTTAACCTATTTTAAGCCAATTTAATTTATTTTAAACTAATTAAACCATTTTAATTCATTTTAAATATGACTAATCTATTTTAAAGCTATTTAATCTATTTTAAATCTATTTAACTATCTTAATCAATTTAAAAATATTTTAAATCTATTTTCAATATCCTAAAGTATTTTAACTATTTTAAAATCTATTTAAACAATTCATAACTACCTAAACTATTTATAAAAAAATTCAAACTAAGTAAAGTTGATGTGTTTATATTCAAATTCATTGATATAAAAGCAAATGCAGCTAAATGATGTTATAACCTAAGCTGGGATTTTAATGCTATAACTAATTGAATATGATGATTTTGAGGTAAGGATTTAACCTATTTTGGAAATATGATTTTTGAAAGAAATTCTGATTTCGGGAACGATATGATTTCAGAAGTGAATATGATTTCAAAGTAAATATGATTTTGAAAGTATTATGATTTTGAGAATATGATATTTTGATATAAATTGTGAATTGAATTTTAAAATATAAAAGAACCATCCGATGTGAAATAAGTGTTTGGTTGTTAAAGTGACCGGGATCGGATATTGTCATATTCTCTGCCAATACTGAAAACCACTCTAACAACTGTGTACATGGTGGAGATTCTATAAATGAAGTAGGATGGTTTGGTGAACGATCTCTGTATAGGTATGACGTAACTCTGACTTCCGTGAGTCAGCATAGATTTGACTAAAACAGCACCCATGTCTGGCCAAGTGAGGTCATTCCTCCGATCGGACACATTTCTTCGTACCATTTCATTGCTTTGTGATTGACTTGGTGGCCACCCTTGATTTTGATTTGGAAGTGTGTTTCGAGGTGGGCGGTAGTAGCTGCTATGCGTTACCACCCATTCAGACCCGCAATAGGTATATCTTCCCTGGGATTGCTTCGTGTGTTGTGTTCACATGCCCTAGAGCGCCTTCTACGAGTTTGTTTTGTATCATACCTACGGAGTGCCCTCTGATAGCCCTCCATTTTACGGAGGAATTACGGTACTGTATAGACTATGGGAATATATAAAAATGTGTTAAGGGGGATATGGGTAACGCCTTAACGCTATTTTAATACTTCTACTTTACTGTAGACATATTATGATAGTGTATTGTACTACATAGTAGATAGTTTAACGGATCCTTAGGAGATGTGAATCCCGAATATCTCTTAAGTTACTGCACTCACGTTAGACACTGGATAGGAGATGTCAAACCAGGCAAACATCTCTAACACCGTTCCACTTGTATTTATTTACCGTTGATTTAACTTACATAAGATCTTTTAGTTTTGACTCGAATGTTTTGTCTTTTCAATTCTCTTGGGTTGGCCTGAGCATTTCAGGTTTTGAAAACCTTATTCTTGGAGGACGAAGACAGAGATTTTGTACTACTATTATTATATTATTCCATTGCATCATGTTATTCCGATGCATTAATTTATTTGTTCTTGTTGTCTGTAACTCTGATTCTGTATTGTATTAGTATAATCAAATTTATTTGTAAACAGCTTCATGAACTATTTATTTGATTATTATATTTTACCATACCGCTGTGAGATTCTATTTTGTTTTGTTTTTTTCCTCTTTTCTTATTACCTCATAACAATTTTCCATTTTGAATGATTTGAGTTTGGCTTGTGTATCTGCTTAAAACGTCTAAAAAGGCAGGTCGTTACAGTTGGTATCAAAGGCAGGTTTTGCAATAACCTTAGCTTTGTGGGTTTTGGCTCATATTAATTAGGGTAGTCATAACCTATAATGAGTCGCTGAGTGTATATATATGAGAGAGCGTATTAGTTAGTGTTATAAAGGTTTTTATACTGTGTTAATCTGTTTCGTTTTGTATTTATGAATTCTGGTTGATGCATAGGACGTTGTGACATCGTTGGGGATTTCTAAACACTTAATAGGACAGAGCGACACAAATATTGCTTTGAATATAGGTGAATGAAATAATTTTGCATATCATATATTTTTGTATATAAAATAATAGATTTTATAAATGATATAATTGGATGTAATAAGTTGGTTGTTTGGTAGTGAAATTTATAAATATTGGTTGAAAATGAGATTGTATATAAAATAAATATAAATTGGAATTTTAGAACTTAAGTTCCAGGATTTTGAAATTTCTTTCAAAGGATTTTAGAATATAATATTAGTATTATTTGAAAGTATTTTTTCGATATAAATATTTCAATAAAATTTGAAGGAAATGTTTTAAAGTAAGTTTTGGAAAGAAATAAGTCATGTACTCCCCACTCTGTCGCTGGAAAATAATTTTGGTGATGAGTGCATGCATCATCAACATTTATTTTCAAGTTTCAAAGTAGGGAGACTACTGTAGTAGTCTTGCTACACATTTATTTGGCAAAAAATCTTAATTTTCTGAATATTATTTGGATATAAAATCCTTTGAGTATATATGTATTATTTTAAAATGATTTAAATTGGGACCCGACATTTAGTTCTTAAATTTGTACAAATTAGAGATTTCAATTATTGTAATGTAATGAAATTTTAACTAACTAATAGTTGGAACTTCTAAACTAAAATAAGAAATCAAATGCTAATTCATAAATGAAATATACAAGATTTGAAAACTTGTACCTTGTAAATCAAAGGATATGAAAATCCTGAAGATATGATTATTGAACCTTTTGTTAATTATAAGTAAATGAGATAAACTTATATAACATTCAATTGCATTCTTAAAGATATATATAACTTACCAAAATATTAAAAGTTGTAACGTTGAAGAGAATATTATACAAGTAAAACTAAAATAATGAAAGTGTTCAATGAATTCACTTTTATAAATAAGAATTTTGATATTATAATAGTTATAAACTTAAGTTATAATTGAAATACTACCAATAAAATGTAATAGAAAAGTGAATACTGTAAGTAACTGATTATTAACTTAAGTTCAGGTTTGAAGCTATTTATGATTAAAGTAAATAATAAAATGAGTATTATTTTAGTAAATGACTATAACTTCAGAAAGACTGAAATGATTTAGAAAAATAGATTTAATATTCAATGACACTATGTAAGGAAATAGATCTAAATTAAAAAGTAAGAAATTTAAGTATGAACTTATGCGCTAATGAATATTAATATCTAATTGGAATCAAGTATATAAGTTTATGAATGTAAACTAAACTGTAATAAAATGTATGCAATGCTTAAATAATAAAATCATAGATTATTATAAACCTTTGAATGGGAATAACTTATGTAAGAAATGTATGTAAAGTAATGAAAAGAAATTTTCACTATATGAATAAATGAATAAATGAAAAAATGAATTTTGTAGGTAATGAATGAAAATAAATGAAAATAAGCACTAAATGAATGAATGTGAATTCATTTACAAGAAAACCTATGTAGTTTGCCTAAGAATTGATTTACATATGTTTAAATAATTATGTATGAGTAACATATGTAAGGAAATGAAAAAAAAAACATATGTAAATAAATGAACGAAAATAAATGGAATTAAGTATTATATGAATGAATGGAGGTTGAACTTTTATAAGAAATAAATGTGAATTAAAGAAATTAATCATAGTACAAATGAAATTTTTTGAACAATAAATGTTGTGAAAGAAAATTTATAAGGATTACTTAAACAATACTTGGATATCATTATTTTCTTTGACTTATGGATGTTTGGGAGGTGATACTTTAAATTGTTTAGGATGTATGAATAATTTGTTGAGTTTATCTAAGACTGTTGAGTAGATGGTATACTTATTAGTTATTTGTCATTCTATGAGATTTAAAACTGTCATAAATCCAAACAAACCATATGTTTGATTGTTATGGAGGGATGGTTGATTTACTTGATTTCATGTGATAGTTGTATGGTTTGTTTCCTAGTGATTGTTGTTATGTTGTATTAACTTGTCTGTTATTAGTTGAACAACTCAAATTATTTCTCTTTATATAATGATTAACTCTTTTTGGATTATATAAGTGAAATACAAGTTATGGAAGCAATTGCTACTGCTTTTGGTTTCATAATTTAAGCGTTATTTGCTCGACAAATAGGTTTGTTCATGGATTACGGTTTATAGCTTTATTATATTGTTTTCCCATTGTTGGGATATATATATATATATGTGTGTGTGTGTGTGTGTGTGTGTGTGTGTGTGTAACATCCCGCCTTTTCGCACACTTTAAACCGACACACGTGCCAATTCAAAGCATACGCAAGGGCGGATTGTTATGGGGTAAATAAGAAAAACAGAGAAGAAATAAAAACAAAACAGAATCTCATAGCGGAAGGATAAAATATAATAATAAATATACAGTTCAAAACAGTTTACAAACACTTGATTTGCTTTATACAATAAATATCAGAGTTACACATACCAATACAATCAATGCAGCGGAACAGTATGAGTGTGGTGCAATACTATAGATAATAATAATACGACTCCTTCGTCTTCGTCCTTCAAAGCTAAAGTCTTCGATCCTGAAACGCTCGGACTGACCCGAGTGAATTTGAAAAGACAAAAACACTCGAGTCAGAACTAAAAGATCTTATGTGAGTTAATTTAACAGAAATAAATATGAGTATAGTAACTCAAGAGATGTTCGGGATTTACATCTCCTAAGGATCCGTTAAACTATTTACTATGTAGTATATTGCGCTATGATAATAGTGTCTATTTATAAAATAAACTTACTTTTTAATAGCGTTAAGGGGTTACCCATATAGCCCTTAACACAAATAATGCCAATAGTCTATACAGTACCGTAATACCTCCTGATCGGGAAGCTACCAGAGGATACTCCATAGGTACGACACAAATAGAAATTCGTAGTAAAGGCTCGGTATGGTAGGTGACACGGCACAACTAGGCAATGCCAGGGTAGATATACCAATTGCTATCCAGGCTGGTGGAAACGCGTAGCCGCAGTTACCGCCCACCTCGGACTAACTCCCCAAAATCAAAATATAGAATTGGCCACTGAATCAATCCAAAATCAAAGTATAATATCGAAGAGGAGGGTCCGATCAGAGGAATGACCTCATTGGCCTGAGAATCGCTCCTGTTTTAGCCACCTTATGCCAACTCACGGGAGTCGGGTCCACGTATTTACCTTACAGGACACGTCGCCACCACCTACTTCATTCTGGAATCTCCACCGCGTACACGGTTAGTCAAAGTGGTTTTCGGTATCGACAGAGAGTATGTCCATATCCGATCCCGGTCTCTTTGCCAACCCATCGTTATTATAACACCGCGGTCATTTAAAAATAGGTTATACTTTAAAAATCAGAATAAACATTCCATTTCATAACCATGAATACGATATCATTTCAAAACCCAAAACCATATTTTATCACTTATCCCAAATATAATTCTTTTCCAAAATCAAAATGCTTTAACTTCATAACGTCTGAAAATCAAATATTTCAAAGCATAGTATTTTGAAAATCATAATTTAAAACCATAACTTCTAAAACTTGAATGGTTTGGACATTCAACGGTATATGAATTAAATGGTTTAACTTAAATGTTACTTTGTAAAGAAAATAGTTCTCATGGCTTTACAAATACATTTCTTTATTAAAGTCTAAACCAAAATTTATATTATCTCTCTCAAGTTCCAAAACCACTTCAATTTATTTATATATACGTATATCCATTTTGAGTATCAATATTTCAAACTAAAGTTGGATTTTATGCTTTCAACAAATCAATTGTTCTATTAGTTAGTCTTGAATATTCATATAAAATCCATAAATAATAAGACTTCAATTTATAGTAATAAAATATATATATTTTTTCCCAATTCAAATTATACTAGAATATTCATTTCAATTTATTTTGGGAAAAATCCAGTTATAAATATCATATCTTAAAATTTCCAAACTTAACATTTAAACATATGATATAAATTATTAAACTCCATTTTTTTAATTTTCTTCCATTTTTAATAAAGATTTTTATACACCTTTTAATTTCAAAATTTTCAACTTCATATGTATATATATATATGGAAGAAAAATATTTATACAATATAAAATTTAAGATTATTATAAACCGTATTCCATCCAAACCATAGAAATCACATTAAGATAGTTATATATAGACCGTGGTGCCTGTATATAATTTTCTATCCTATGGTCAAGTGATACGGATATTTATCATTTCAATCCGCAATTTAAAAGATATAAAATTTTGCGGTTGTATATCATTTCAAACCACAATCCCGAATGAAAGGAAATATGCATGATAATTTGCAATTTAATGATATACAATAAAACATCCATCAACAACACCCATCATCCAATCAAAATCATCAAGCAATATCAATCAATAACAATTTATATTTGATAATATATAACAGGTAATAACTGGCAATTTTATTCAGATTAAATTTAACAACTATTAATCTAACAGTTTATATTCAGTAATAATCTATATAACTGTTAACTAGCAGTTTATAGGCAAACACAAATTCTAACTGTCAATAAATAAATGAAATTTATAGTTAAATTCAATAAATGCAATTCAACAAATATGAGTGAAATAAACATGCCAAATACTCATAAATAAATTTCTATTCATTTCTAAAATTAATTTAACAAACATAAAAGTTTCTAGTAGTTGTGAGTGGGTTAAAACACTCACCTTTTGAATTTAAATCGAATTTAAACCCGATTTAAACCCAAAAATTCGTCCGTCTCAGAATTTGTCCAAACCAGCGTCATCAAGTCCAGAATTTCAATACGATCCTAATAAAAGAAACCGCGCGTAAAACGGATATCGTATGAGAAAGTTATCGCAATAAATGTGATTGAATAAAATAAAAAATAATGGAACACATTCACCTACTCTTATATGCCACGTCAGCAAGGGGATGCGCATGCAACAGCTTCTCCCAGAACGCACGAACGCACGCTACAGACAACGAAACCCAACCACAAACCCTTGACCGAGACTTTGACCAAGCTTGCACGCCACTAGACACCACCATACGCCGCGCCACCACCACCATGGCCTCCAGCTCGCCAGGCCGCACCTCCCCATATAGGTCCGGTCGTCCAACTCCTACAGCCGCGGCCGTCCCCCTTAAACCCTAATCGAATTTTACCACCAATCCAGCCGTTAACTTGATGCAATAACTACCCAGATGCGATCCCCATCTTCCACTCTACAATACCCAGAAACCGTTTGACGATCTGACGAAGTTTGTTACGGCGCTGATGAATGGCCACGAACTGTTTGAATTTATTCTGAGCAAACGATGACTCCATTCGAAAAACGAATTTCACCATGAGATTACGTGTTTCGAGAACATTGACATATATTTTTGTGGAATTTTTCTGGAGATTTTGAATTTTCATTTTGTTTTTGAACTGATTGGATCTAGGGTTAGCCCCCATTGAAGAAGAAGAGAAGCTTGAAGAAATACGCGCAGATAAATGAAATTAGGCGGAGGCTAGGGCTGAATAGCTGGGTTTATATAGAGGGTTAGAGGTAGCGTAGATAGACCGTAGAATGAACGTGCGGAACAAACTATGGCCCAAAAAGCCCGTTCTGACCCCGGAACGAAATTTGTCAAACCCATATATCCAGATAGGTATTTTAAAATATTCTGAACGCGATGGAAAAAGTTTCACGTCCAAATTTGATCGTATGAAGAAGTTAGGCTGAAAACAAGATTTCCAAATTGATTTCAAATTGATTTTAATAAAGTTGATTTTCAAGGCGTTTCGCATCCGTACGATCAAACGACAAGTCCGATCGATACGAAACTTGAAACCCTATAATAATTCACCGATACGGATCCGATGAAACTGGTTTCGTCGAAATCCGAGTCCGTGGCCAAAATGGCTATTTTTAATATTCATTAAATAAATTAAATAAATTATAAAAATCCAAATTTTATATTAAATTCTAAAATTGGCCAAATTTTATTTCTTATATAATTCGTAATCAATTGAAAAGATTTAACAGGTTTAGCTGTGAATTAAAAGTTGACAGTATATTAATTGCAATGTTAATTTCTACACTTTCTTATATTTAAGAATTTTATAAATTATATTCTCAAAACCCATACTTTAGATTTTTAATCTTTATATTCTCAACTTTCACTTAAAATAAAGATGCCATAAACATTAGTTCCTGATTCACATCATTATTCTTTAAGTCTAATTTAAATCTCAATAACGTAGTATTTAACGTTAGAATCCATTTTATTATGCGTAATTTCCAAATTTTACTGACCCAAATTTTCTTCTTTTCTTTCCATATCGATTGTCAATCCTATAAGAAAAATTAACATTAGGTTCATACTTATTACAAATAACTTCAGTTTCTTCCAAATAATAATTACATAACTATTAAATATTAAATCCATTTAATTGTAATAAATTCAATTGATTGCAATAAATTTCCAAATAAATTTGGATCTTTATTTGGTTATACAAAAAAAATCCGTTATCACTTACCTAACAAAGTTATTATTACTTAAGATCTCATTGCATCCACATTTTCACATTTTCATTTCCTGGTTTCTTTACTTTATTCTACATAAATTATTATAAATGGGATTTTCTTAGTTACATCTTATTTGTATTTAACATTACTCATTCACCAATTCATTTCACTTTAACTACGGTAAATTGGCGGATAAATTGAATTTTATTCCCAAAATTTAAATCAACAAGCAACAAGAATAGGTAACACACAATAGTCGTTACGCTAAATTCTAGTCACCTAAATAAGCTTTTATTACTTTACAAAATGGAATAACTTTTAAACTCATAAATGTAATACCAAAACCGTTATAAATCCAATAAATTTCCAAATCGAAGTTTGTACACATTTTACACAACTATTATGATTTCTCACAGAACGTTGAATTTATTAAATGACCATTTATTAAAATTTAATTCCCTTAATTGAATCAAATGCTTATAATTTTTACATTCTTACCATTCCTTCCCATCATAAATTCATTAACGGATTTACAAATCTCTATCTTCCAAATATTAAATAACCAAACTGATTACAACCACTGTTCTTATCAAATGTTCATAAATTTGTTCAAATCTATACTCTTTTTCCATATAAATAAATTTTATGTTACTACTAGATTTTTTTTTCCACTACAGCCATTAAATTTTTACTATCTACACTTATTACATCTTTGTATTAATGAATCTCATTCAAGTTAATATTTATATTAATATTCACAAATTCAACATTTATATGTTTCTTAAAATTAACTTTCAACCAAATGTGCCAATTTACATTTCATTTCTATTCAATATATATTCATTTTATTCCGTTCATTCGGGTACTGCACTGAAATATATTTATTCTCTAATACTAACGTTATTATCATTAAATTATGATTGGATTCCATGTTTTTATTCAATACCTTGAACAATAACTTACATATTAACCAAATCCTTCTTCTACTTAATTCAAATTGGATTATGTTCCAATTCCTATAACCTAGGTCTTGAGTCACCATTGACATAATTAAATTTATCGTTTATTTCAATCTTCATTTATAATTTAAAGTTCTACTAAACTAAATTACAAAACTTATGAACTTTAACAAATTTAATCCACCAATTAAATTTTTCTGATGTTTATATATTGCAATTAAATTCAGTTATTATTTCATTAATACCATTTTAATCAACTAATTATGACTTATAACCACAAACACAAATTTTCGTTATTTCAATCTATGTCATATAAATATTTTAAATTATTTACTTTTAATTACAGTTACTAGCTAACCCCTACATTTACTCCATTAAAAATCCTAAGACTTCTATTTCAATTTAAATTAGATTAGAAAACATATCAAATTGATTCATTTAATATCATTGAATTTAACGGGTCGTTACACTCTCCCCCACTCAAAACTTTTCGTCCCCGAAAAGGAAAAAGAAGGGAGAAGGAAGAATAAACAGTACATCTTATTTCAAATATTAACTTATAAACAATAATTTACTGGATTAATTTCCTTTAATGAAATATACCCGTTTATAATCGTTACAACCTTTTATACTTAAATCATTAAAGTTTGGAAAATATTCAACAAAATTCTAAGTCCAAAATTTACGAAAATTTTTGGCAGAGTCTCGTTTGTACGGAGAGATTCTGGAGAAAATATAATATCAAAATATACAAATATATTACATATATTATCAAAATATTATATCCCAACACGGGAAAATTATATAAAATAGCGCTAAAACGTAATCCGGAAACGTACCTATTTGTTGGGCAATATACGCTTATTATTTTGGAACCAAAAGCAGTAGCAGTTGCTTCCATCACCTGTATTCACTTATATAATCTAAAAGGTTAAATATTTATATTAAAGTGAACTATTCAAGTGGATTCAATCATTAATCAACCAAACAATTCAACAACCATCAACCTTACAAACAACATACATACACAAACAAAGCAACCATTTAATCCATCAAACAAATACTTGTTTGGGTTCAAACTTGAAATTTGTATGAAATGAAATTAACTATCAAGTGCATCCTTTACTCAACAGTCTTAGATGGAACAAGGATAGATTATTTATTCATCCAACAACTTCAAATTCCTTACCCAACAAACATAAATCAACAATAACAATTCAAACCAACAACCAAATTAACTTATTATACATTTATTTCATGCTTCAGTGGGTTGATTTTCTTTCTTTCATTTATGGAGTGATTTCTTTATTTCTTACAAATTTTCAATTTCCATTTATCACAAAATTCATTATATTTGTATTCCAATTTATTTACTAAAGTTTCTATCCTCTATTTATACTTCTTACTTTTACTTAGTAAAATTTCCAATTTCTTATGCTTATACAATTAATTCTCATTAACAATAGCAAATTAATAGAATACCTTTATTACCTTACTCTTCACTTGTAAGATTTCCCCTTACATTTTCCTACTAACATTGCAACTTTTTATTATATGGTACGTTATGTATGTTTTAAGAATGTAAGTGAAAATTTACAAGTTCCTTTTCATTCCTTTAATTAATATATATTTGTTTTATAACCTACAATTTCAACTTACCTTTAATCTCATTTATTTATTTAATGTGGAAGTTTCCATTATATTTAATAGTAGTAACAGTTTAATTACCCACTTTCTATAATATTTAATTACAGTAACCCTTTTTAATTACACTTAAATTATTAACCCTTTAACCTTCATTCTTAAAAATAAGGAATTTTACTAATTAATTGCTTAGGGTTTACAGTCATTTATATATTACTTACTTTCTATTATATTAGAATAGGGGGAATTAAAGCATACTTAAGTTAATAACCCTACAATCAAACTTTATAAATTAAGGAATTTCATTTTTACTTTCTTAAGGTTAAAATCACCTATTAATAATACAGCCTTTAATTTGAGTAAAATTCCAATCATCACTTAAGTTAATACCATTAAATTCTTATTTATAACAGTAATTTATTGAATACTTCATTTTTCCAAAAATTCTACTTGCATAATATTCTATTCCACTCTTAATTTACATTTCAACTTTTTATACTTGGTAAGTTATTTATGTTAAAGAAAAAGCAAAAGAACTTATGCAAGTTTAATCTCAACTCTTTTAATTCATTGATTACTTCTTTTATTTCACTAACCTAAATTTTTACAACTAATTTATGGAAATTCAAGAATTAATACCGGGTCAAATTCCAAAATTTCTTTTAAAATAATAGATAATTAATTTCTTACAACTTTTATATCCCTAAGTACCTTTAAACAATTAAAATTTTAAATAATTTCAAAACAAATCTGCAGTAGAATTTACTACAGTGGCCTTTCCCCTTCGAAACTCGAAAATGAAAGTCGATGATGCGACCGTCATCACCGAAATTATTTTCCAGCGACAGAGAGGAAAGTACAAAATTATTTTCTTCAAAATCCTCTTTAAAATAATTTTTCCAAATTATACTAAATATTTATATAAGAAAATACTTATAAACCAAATCCCTATATCCCATAAATCCATTGAAAACAGATTTTCAAAATCCCGGACTTAAGTTCTAAAATCTCCAATTTGATTTATTATAATTTCAACTTAGCTTCAATTGTTATAAATATTTTTATTTCCTAACACCCAATCTATAACAACCAAATATATATATATATCTTTATAAAAAGAATTTTTTTTATATATATAGAAAATATAATAGGCAAAATTATTTCATTCTCCTATATTAAAAACAAATATTATGTCGGTCTGTCCTATTAAGTGTTTAGAAATCCCTATTGATGACATAGCGTCGCATGCATCAACCAGAATTTATAAATACAAAGCGGAACAGATTAACACAATATCAAAATCTTTTATTAACACTAACAAATACGCTCTCTCATATATATACACTCAGTGACTCCCATAGGGTATTACTACCCAATTAACAAAGAGTCAAACCCCACAAAGCCAAGGTTTATCGCTAAACCAAAGCTCTGATACCAACTGTAACATCCCGCCTTTCCGCACACTTTAAACCGACACACGTGCCAATTCAAAGCATACACAAGGGCGGATTGTTATGGGGTAAATAAGAAAAACAGAGAAGAAATAAAAACAAAACAGAATCTCATAGCGGAAGGATAAAATATAATAATAAATATACAGTTCAAAACAGTTTACAAACACTTGATTTGCTTTATACAATAAATATCAGAGTTATACATACCAATACAATCAATGCAGCGGAACAGTATGAGTGTGGTGCAATACTATAGATAATAATAATACGACTCCTTCGCCTTCGTCCTTCAAAGCTAAAGTCTTCGATCCTGAAACGCTCGGACTGACCCGAGCGAATTTGAAAAGACAAAAACACTCGAGTCAGAACTAAAAGATCTTATGTGAGTTAAATTAACAGAAATAAATATGAGTACAGTAACTCAAGAGATGTTCGGGATTTACATCTCCTAAGGATCCGTTAAACTATTTACTATGTAGTATATTGCGCTATGATAATAGTGTCTATTTATAAAATAAACTTACTTTTTAATAGCGTTAAGGGGTTACCCATATAGCCCTTAACACAAATAATGCCAATAGTCTATACAGTACCGTAATACCTCCTGATCGGGAAGCTACCAGAGGATACTCCATAGGTACGACACAAATAGAAACTCGTAGTAAAGGCTCGGTATGGTAGGTGACACGGCACAATTAGGCAATGCCAGGGTAGATATACCAATTGCTATCCAGGCTGGTGGAAACGCGTAGCCGCAGTTACCGCCCACCTCGGACTAACTCCCCAAAATCAAAATATAGAAGTGGCCACTGAATCAATCCAAAATCAAAGTATAATATCGAAGAGGAGGGTCCGATCAGAGGAATGACCTCATTGGCTTGAGAATCGCTCCTGTTTTAGCCACCTTATGCCAACTCACGGGAGTCGGGTCCACGTATTTACCTTACAGGACACGTCGCCACCACCTACTTCATTCTGGAATCTCCACCGCGTACACGGTTAGTCAAAGTGGTTTTCGGTATCGACAGAGAGTATGTCCATATCCGATCCCGGTCTCTTTGCCAACCCATCGTTATTATAACACCGCGGTCATTTAAAAATAGGTTATACTTTAAAAATCAGAATAAACATTCCATTTCATAACCATGAATACGATATCATTTCAAAACCCAAAACCATATTTTATCACTTATCCCAGATATAATTCTTTTCCAAAATCAAAATGCTTTAACTTCATAACGTCTGAAAATCAAATATTTCAAAGCATAGTATTTTGAAAATCATAATTTAAAACCATAACTTCTAAAACTTGAATGGTTTGGACATTCAACGGTATATGAATTAAATGGTTTAACTTAAATGTTACTTTGTAAAGAAAATAGTTCTCATGGCTTTACAAATACATTTCTTTATTAAAATCTAAACCAAAATTTATATTATCTCTCTCAAGTTCCAAAACCACTTCAATTTATTTATATATACGTATATCCATTTTGAGTATCAATATTTCAAACTAAAGTTGGATTTTATGCTTTCAACAAATCAATTGTTCTATTAGTTAGTCTTGAATATTCATATAAAATCCATAAATAATAAGACTTCAATTTCAAGTAATAAAATATATATATTTTTTCCCAATTCAAATTATACTAGAATATTCATTTCAATTTATTTTGGGAAAAATCCAATTATAAATATCATATCTTAAAATTTCCAAACTTAACATTTAAACATATGATATAAATTATTAAACTCCATTTTTTTAATTTTCTTCCATTCTTAATAAAGATTTTTATACACCTTTTAATTTCAAAATTTCAACTTCATATGTATATATATATGGAAGAAAAATATTTATACAATATAAAATTTAAGATTATTATAAACCGTATTCCATCCAAACCATAGAAATCACATTAAAATAGTTATATATAGACCGCGGTGCCTGTATATAATTTTCTATCCTATGGTCAAGTGATACGGATATTTATCATTTCAATCCGCAATTTAAAAGATATAAAATTTTGCGGTTGTATATCATTTCAAACCACAATCCCGAATAAAAGGAAATATGCATGATAATTTGCAATTTAATGATATACAATAAAACATCCATCAACAACACCCATCATCCAATCAAAATCATCAAGCAATATCAATCAATAACAATTTATATTTGATAATATATAACAGGTAATAACTGGCAATTTTATTCAGATTAAATTTAACAACTATTAATCTAACAGTTTATATTCAGTAATAATCTATATAACTGTTAACTAGCAGTTTATAGGCAAACACAAATTCTAACTGTCAATAAATAAATGAAATTTATAGTTAAATTCAATAAATGCAATTCAACAAATATGAGTGAAATAAACATGCCAAATACTCATAAATAAATTTCTATTCATTTCTAAAATTAATTTAACAAACATAAAAGCTTCTAGTAGTTGTGAGTGGGTTAAAACACTCACCTTTTGAATTTAAATCGAATTTAAACCCGATTTAAACCCAAAAATTCGTCCGTCTCAGAATTTGTCCAAACCAGCGTCATCAAGTCCGGAATTTCAATATGATCCTAATAAAAGAAACCGCGCGTAAAACGGATATCGTATGAGAAAGTTATCGCAATAAATGTGATTGAATAAAATAAAAATAATGGAACACATTCACCTACTCTTATATGCCACGTCAGCAAGGGGACGCGCATGCAAAAGATTCTCCCAGAACGCACGAACGCACGCTACAGACAACAAAACCCAACCACAAACCCTTGACCGAGACTTTGACCAAGCTTGCACGCCACTAGACACCACCATACGCCGCGCCACCACCACCATGGCCTCCAGCTCGCCAGGCAGCACCTCCCCATATAGGTCCGGTCGTCCAACTCCCACAGCCGCCGCCGTCCCCCTAAACCCTAATCGAATTTTACCACCAATCCAGCCGTTAACTCGATGCAATAACTACCCAGATGCGATCCCCATCGTCCACTCTACAATACCCAGAAACCGTTTGACGATCTGACGAAGTTTGTTACGGCGCTGATGAATGGCCACGAACTGTTTGAATTTATTCTGAGCAAACGATGACTCCATTCGAAAAACGAATTTCACCATGAGATTACGTGTTTCGAGAACATTGACATATATTTTTGTGGAATTTTTCTGGAGATTTTGAATTTTCATTTTGTTTTTGAACTGACTGGATCTAGGGTTAGCCCCCATTGAAGAAGAAGAGAAGCTTGAAGAAATACGCGCAGATAAATGAAATTAGGCGGAGGCTAGGGCTGAATAGCTGGGTTTATATAGAGGGTTAGAGGTAGCGTAGATAGACCGTAGAATGAACGTGCGGAACAAACTATGGCCCAAAAAGCCCGTTCTGACCCCGGAACGAAATTTGTCAAACCCATATATCCAGATAGGTATTTTAAAATATTCTGAACGCGATGGAAAAAGTTTCACGTCCAAATTTGATCGTATGGAGAAGTTATGCTGAAAACAAGATTTCCAAATTGATTTCAAATTGATTTTAATAAAATTGATTTTCAAGGCGTTTCGCATCCGTACGATCAAACGACAAGTCCAATCGATACGAAACTTGAAACCCTATAATAATTCACCGATACGGATCCGATGAAACTGGTTTCGTCGAAATCCGAGTCCATGGCCAAAATGGCTATTTTAATATTCATTAAATAAATTAAATAAATTATAAAAATCCAAATTTTATATTAAATTCTAAAATTGGCCAAATTTTATTTCTTATATAATTCGTAATCAATTGAAAAGATTTAACAGGTTTAGCTGTGAATTAAAAGTTGACAGTATATTAATTGCAATGTTAATTTCTACACTTTCTTATATTTAAGAATTTTATAAATTATATTCTCAAAACCCATACTTTAGATTTTTAATCTTTATATTCTCAACTTTCACTTAAAATAAAGATGCCATAAACATTAGTTCCTGATTCACGTCATTATTCTTTAAGTCTAATTTAAATCTCAATAACGTAGTATTTAACGTTAGAATCCATTTTATTATGCGTAATTTCCAAATTTTACTGACCCAAATTTTCTTCTTTTCTTTCCATATCGATTGTCAATCCTATAAGAAAAATTAACATTAGGTTCATACTTATTACAAATAACTTCAGTTTCTTTCAAATAATAATTACATAACTATTAAATATTAAATCCATTTAATTGTAATAAATTCAATTGATTGCAATAAATTTCCAAATAAATTTGGATCTTTATTTGGTTATACAAAAAAAATCCGTTATCACTTACCTAACAAAGTTATTATTACTTAAGATCTCATTGCATCCACATTTTCACATTTTCATTTCCTGGTTTGTTTACTTTATTCTACATAAATTATTATAAATGGGATTTTCTTGGTTACATCTTATTTGTATTTAACATTACTCATTCACCAATTCATTTCACTTTAACTACGATAAATTGGCGGATAAATTGAATTTGATTCCCAAAATTTAAATTAACAAGCAACAAGAATAGGTAACACACAATAGTCGTTACGCTAAATTCTAGTCACCTAAATAAGCTTTTATTACTTTACAAAATGGAATAACTTTTAAACTCATAAATGTAATACCAAAACCGTTATAAATCCAATAAATTTCCAAATCGAAGTTTGTACACATTTTACACAACTATTATGATTTCTCACAGAACGTTGAATTTATTAAATGACCATTTATTAAAATTTAATTCCCTTAATTGAATCAAATGCTTATAATTTTTACATTCTTACCATTCCTTCCCATCATAAATTCATTAACGGATTTACAAATCTCTATCTTCCAAATATTAAATAACCAAACTGATTACAACCACTGTTCTTATCAAATGTTCATAAATTTGTTCAAATCTATACTCTTTTTCCATATAAATAAATTTTATGTTACTACTAGATTTTTTTTTCCACTACAGCCATTAAATTTTTACTATCTACACTTATTACATCTTTGCATTAATGAATCCCATTCAAGTTAATATTTATATTAATATTCACAAATTCAACATTTATATGTTTCTTAAAATTAACTTTCAACCAAATGTGCCAATTTACATTTCATTTCTATTCAATATATATTCATTTTATTCCGTTCATTCGGGTACTGCACTGAAATATATTTATTCTCTAATACTAACGTTATTATCATTAAATTATGATTGGATTCCAAGTTTTTATTCAATACCTTGAACAATAACTTACATATTAACCAAATCCTTCTTCTACTTAATTCAAATTGGATTATGTTCCAATTCCTATAACCTAGGTCTTGAGTCACCATTGACATAATTAAATTTATCGTTTATTTCAATCTTCATTTATAATTTAAAGTTCTACTAAACTAAATTACAAAACTTATGAACTTTAACAAATTTAATCCACCAATTAAATTTTTCTGATGTTTATATATTGCAATTAAATTCAGTTATTATTTCATTAATACCATTTTAATCAACTAATTATGACTTATAACCACAAACACAAATTTTCGTTATTTCATTCTATGTCATATAAACATTTTAAATTATTTACTTTTAATTACAGTTACTAGCTAACCCCTACATTTACTCCATTAAAAATCCTAAGACTTCTATTTCAATTTAAATTAGATTAGAAAACATATCAAATTGATTCATTTAATGTCATTGAATTTAACGGGTCGTTACAATATATATATATATATGTATATATATATATATATATATATATTGGAAATATTGATATATATGATCATTATTGATACAATTATTTCACCCGAACCTTTCCGTACAAAGGAGACTCTACCGAAATTTTCCGTAATTTTGGACTTAGAAAATTTTATGAAATGATTTTCAAAATTATATTAACTTGAATGTGAAAGGATTTAATTGTGTGTAAACTGATATATTTTATTTAAATTGTTTGATTATGTAAATTAATTGTTAATAAATTTAATATCTTGAATAAGATATATTGATTGCTTGATTTCTTTTTTTCCATTCTTTTTCCTTTTCGAGGACGAAAAGTTTTGAGTGGGGGAAAGGGTAACGACCCGTAAATTTTAAAAATTGAATAGTTAATTTAATAAGATTTTATGATTTAATATTGGAAGAAATAAAAAAATTGTAATTTAATAATGAAATAATAACTAAAAAGAAATGTAACAATTTTAATTAAAGTTAACTATTAACAATTTGAATGAAATTCTAATCCATTGAAATAATGTAAATGTTATAACTTAGTTATAAAATTTAATATAAGGAAACAAATGTAAATATGGAATAGATTAGTGAAATAGTATGTAATTGATGGCAACTGGATTGAATCAGTGTTATATAAGTAATTATAATACTTGTTTGAAAGTAATGAACTTATAAAAGTGTGATTAAGAGTTAATGGCAACAATTATTATAAGTTACCTATATATTTAATCCGTTATATTAAATTGGAAATCAATTGCAATAAAATGGAATTAAATATTACATTAATAGAAATTTGGATGAAATTGTGAAACAATAATGTAATTAGATAGAAACCAATGTGAAATGGATAAATAGAACAACGGATGATTGAACATAAAGCTTTGAAATCAAGTTGATCAAATTTTGGAATTTAAATTTCATTAATTAGGTTTATTGCAATTAAATTTAATTGAAACTTACGTTAATGCAAATAAAGATGAAATTGGAAATTATTGGTGTAATAAAATATAAACTAATGTAATTATAACCATAAAGTGATAATTGGTTTAATAACAAGATGGAAATCAAATTTTAAGGAATTATTGGAAACTAAATTTATAATCTTTGAATTTATTGGAATTGAAATTAAACAGTGTAATTGGGGAAATATTCAACACTAGATTGATATAGAAATGTGTTATAAAGGACTTTAAATTACAAAGTAATCCAAAGTGATAGAAATTATAAATAATTAAATTTGAATTGAAAATATGATTTAATTAATTTAATATTAATATATTTAATTAACTTGAAATATAGCCATTTTGGCCACTGACTCGGATTTTGGTGAAACTAGTTTTATCGGATCCGTAATGGTGAATTATTGTAAGATTTCAAGTTTCGTAGCGATCGGACTTGTCAGTTGATCTTACAAACTCTAAACGCCAAGAAATTAATTTAGTTGAAATCAATTTGAAATAAGCTGATTTTAACATAACTTCTTCATACGATGGAATTAGGACTAGAAACTTGTTCCATTGAGTTTGTAATCATCAAAAACATCTATTTTGATATATGGGATGACCCATTTCGTTCCAAAGGCAGAACGGGTTTTTCGGGTCGTTTATCATTCCAGTCCACATCGATCTTGTCCATTCATCCTATTTCAGATCGACCTATAAATAGTCCGTTATAAACCCTGGCTACTTCTTATTTTCATTTGTCTATACATACAATTCCATTTGCTTCCCCTTCTCAATGGAAGACAAACAAATTCCCAATCCAACTTCAAATCAAATTCAAATTAGAAATTTAAACTCCTCAAGCCCTATCAACTTATACATCGAGCTCTCAATGAGCGCTAGTCAAATTTTAGTTTTTTTCAAATTTAGGTTGCCGTGTGGCCGAAACTAGGCGAATTACCCGGCCATTCATTGCGTTCTGATCAACTGCGATGGATCGACGATTCAAGGGTATGGATGGGTGGAGATCACTGAGCATAGCTCATCGGTGAGGTTCGTTTAGCGAGTTGACAGTCATATTGGGCCAAAAAATTCATTAGGGTTTCATAGTCTTGGTGGCAGACGTCCTCTTTTGGGCTTGAGCGTGGCGATTTGACGGGGGTCGTGACCCTAGGAGCTTGTCGGCGCGGCGTAGGAGTGGCGCGATGGCCGTAAGTAGGGGCGTAGTTGATCGCGCGGAGGCGCTATTGGGTGAGCGCGTTCCTGGCTTTGCGTGCGTGTCTCGTTTGCAGGTTAGGGTCTCGTGAACAAGCTGATGACGTGGCTTTGAGATGGTAGGGGTGATGCTTGTTTGTTTCATTTTATTTAAATTTAAAATTTTAATATGTTCTAATCGCAATAGCTTTTACATACGAGGTTTGATTCATGCGCGGTTTGTTCCATTGGGATCGTATCGAAATTCCGGACATTTTGACACCGGTTTGGATGAATTTTGAGATCGTTTGAATTTGGACCCTAAATTGGATTTAAATTCGATTTAAATTCAAAAGTGAGTGTTTTAACCCACTCACAACTTCTAAAATTTCTTATGTTAGTTAAATTAAGTTTATGATGTGATTAGAAATTTATTGATTGCGGTTTGGTTTGCTAAATTGTCATTTCTGGTTAAATTTGACTTTTATCTCATTTAATTATCATTTAATTTAATATTGAATTTTAATTGTCAAATTTAATATCTGTATTAATTATCAGTTATCTATTGATGTTTATTGATTGAATTGGATGATTGTGATGAATGTTTAATTTGTTGATATTGGATGACTGGATGTTGCATTTTATATTATACAACTTCAAGTTCCTTATGGGTTAAAATGATACATACCTAAACGATCTATAGACTAGGGAAAAATCATTATGGGTTGAAATGATAGGCTCGAGCGATTTTATGCATCTTATATTAACTCCAGATTGTGGTTTGAAATGATATATAACCATAAAAATTTAATTTTCGGATTGAAATGATAAATATTCGTATCATTTGACTCTAGGATAGAGAATTATATACGGACACCGAATTGGTTAAATTAAATGATTTTAAATCCTTAATTCTTGAATTTAGTTAAATGATATTTTGAAAAAAAATTGATTTATATAAATTGAATTATTATCGAAATTCAAGTTTTATGTTAGAGTTGGAATTAATTTAGAGGAATTGTTTAAGGAATTTAATCGAAATTTTAAAGTTGAAATTGAAGTAAGTGAGTTATTGAAATTGAATTATTGAAATTGTTTGAAACATCACTTTGAAATATATTGAAATCGAAGTAATTTAATTTGAAATTTCCAAACATGGATTGAAAGCAATATAGAATTTAATAGTTTATTGAGAAATTGAATCGAAGACTTGAAATTGGGTATGTTGATTTGGAAATTGAAATAGCCCAGATATGTTGAAATAAAATAAATAATTAAATTTATATTAATTTCAAACTCATATTTTTATATAAACTATTTTAAAAGTATATTATTTTAAAGTTTCTATTTATTAAGATTTTCAAGTTTATTAAACTATTTAACCAATATTAACTAATAAATTATTTTAACCTATTTTAAAGCAATTTAATTTATTTTAAGCTAATTAAACCATTTTAATTCATTTTAAATCTGACTAATCAATTTTAAAGCTATTTAATCTATTTTAAATCTATTTAACTATCTTAATCAATTTAAAAATATTTTGAACCTATTTTAATTATCTTAGAGTATTTAACTGTTTAAAAATCTATTTAAACCATTCATGACTACCTAAACTATTTTTCTAAAAATCCAAACTAAGTAAAGTTGATGTGTTTATATTCAAATTCATTGATATAAAAGCAAATACAGCTAAATGATGTTATAACCTAAGTTGGGATTTTACTGCTATAATTAATTGAATATGATGATTTTGAGGTAAGGATTTAACCTATTTTGGAAGTAGGATTTTTGAAAGAAATTCTGATTTCGGAAACGATATGGTTTCAAAAGTGAATATGATTTCAAAGTAAATATGATTTCGAAAGTATTATGGTTTTGAGCAGATGATAATTTGATATAAATTATGAATTGACTTTTGAAATGTAAAAGAACCATCCGGTGTGAAATAGGCGTTTGGTTGTTAAAGAGATAGGGATCAGATATTGTCATACTCTCAGCCAATACCGAAAACTTCTTTAACAACTGTGTGCACAGTGGAGATTCCAAAAATGAAGTAGGGTGGTTTGGTGAATGATTTATATATAGATATGACGTGACTCTGACTCCCGTGAGTCAGCATAGATGTGACCAAAACAGGAGCCATGCTGGGCCAAGTGAGGTCATTCCTCCGATCGGACACATTTCTTTGATACCATTCTATTGCTTTGTGATTGATTTAGTGGCCACCCTTGATTTTGTAACGACCCGCAAATTTTAATTGTTCTAATAATATATTAAATTGAATTTTTGTGAAATTTTAAATATTAAAATTTTAAAATATAAATTTGATATTTGAAATACGTCTAATTAAACATAGTAAATGGTAGATTTTAATCTAATAATATGGAAGTTTATTTTATTGCATAATTTTATTTCAATTCAAATCAGTTAATAATTGATGATAATAAAATGTTTTCCAATCCTGAATATTTTTATACAATAAATTTGTAAATCATCTTATGAGTGAGAGGTCATATTTCGTTTCTTTAAATTTAGACTACTACTGCTCCATTTATCTTAATTCTGGCAGATTTGCAGCATTATTGGTACTAATATCGACTTTTGATCGTATGATCGTACCACCGATATCTTTATACCATTTTGATCATCTCGTCATGCTGATCTCCGTAGTCCGTTTGTTTATGTGTTTCGGGGTCCGGTACATCGCAGAAACCGTGAAACGGTCGACCGTATCGGTTTCAAAATTTTGACTTTTAAACTTCTCGTGACCATTCATTTGGTCACATGTATAACCCTATAGCCATTGCCCTTAATTATTCCAGCTGTTTGCATTTATATCTCCTAAATTCTTGTGCTTGACCTTTTGTTTTCTACTGGTTCCAATGTTTATATTGATGGTACATTCTATTTTCTTCCTGACCCTTCACTTCTTTCTTCCATCATCAAGCTTATAAACATTTTCCCCTTTAACTCACAAAACCCCTCCTCCATAGCTTCCACGCACATAGCACCCAAAGCAACCCGCTCCTCCACCCGTCGAACACCCAAAGCAGCCGATCCAACCTCCTCTCCCCTGTAGCTGTAGCTACCACCATCCGTGTTGAGCCCAAACTCTTTCGCTTTTCTCTCTTCCCCGACTTCATCTCAGATCCACATCAACTCGCCTCCTAGCTCAGCCTAGCTGAAACTCCACACCTCTCCACCTTCAACCTGAACCTTTCCCTCTAGCATTTGACCTCCACCCAAACACAGGCCAAGCCTCCATCAATTCGAATTATATAATATATGTTAGTATATGTATACTTTATACAAGTTATATATATATATATATTACTTATATATATCTGTTACTTATATATATCATTTATACAGGCATGTATATGAGTTGAGTGGTCTGTAGTTGTAAAATAAAGTTTATACAGTTATATATTATAAAGTATATTCAGTTATATAGTCTGCTATAGTTAGCTATATATTTATAATATAGTAATTTTTGTATAAGGGTATGTATGCATATGTTCTGTTACGTATATTATATTTGTTATTTTATATGTTGATTTTCGAATTTTAATACAGCTTTATATATATAATGTGACTTCATCGTATATTGTTTGAAGCAGTTTAATGTATATGGTATACAATGTTTTGTATATATTAGTTTATATAAGCCATGATAACTAATGTTTACAGTATGTTTACACATATATAAATATAAGCTTATATATATTGACTGCAGCTTATGTTACAATGTATATATTAAAATGTATATAAGTTATAATACTAGTTTTTAAATTTGTACGTATATATACAAAGTTATATTTGATATGGTTTTGGAAATAACTTCAACATATATAATAGATCTTCTATTGATATGTACAGGCCTGCACAAGTTTATAAATTTTTGTTCGAGTTGTAAAGAAATAAGTTACATAGGTTATATAATTTGTTTGTATACATACATATATATATAAATATATATATCATCCTATACATACATCGTACGTGCATATTTCATATATATATATATATATATATATATATATACACTGTACATATTGGTCTCAAGATATAGTAAATAAAATATATATACTGATTTTAGGAATAAAAATGTTAGTTTGTCTTATATTAGTTTTATATATAAGAAATGATATGGCTCGGCATATATAAGTAATTATTTCAACACATATTGTGTGCATACATATTTGACTTTAACACATGAGTTTAATTTAAACAAGGATTTTGAAATATATATATATATACATATACATATATTTATATTAAAAAAATATGGTTGAATATAAAATATGATTTTTTTTTATATGTACATAGTTATATGCATATGTTCACTTATACCGTTGATCTTCATTAATCCAGTTGATTTGATTTCGTCAATTCGAAGCTTTTAGCTTTGCTCATCAAATTCGTGCCAATCTTGCTTTGCCTTGGAATTCATTGCTTGTTCTATTGTCAAACTTCTCTAGTCTCGAAAGGTGAGCAATCACTCATGATTAATGTTCTTATATTTATTAAATTTAATTTCGATTGAAACGACAATTGAAATATACTACTGTTAGTTGTTTACATTGCTATATATATGCTATTATCTGTATATGTTCACCTGTGACATCTGACACCATTATTTGTTATTTATATTGATGATATATGCATGTTATATTATTATCACATCTGTTATCACTCTGCAAGTTTTCTGTTAGTATAGAATTCACTATGGTTTGAAATGATACATACCCAAAAGATCTGTAGAACAGAAGAAAACCATTATGGGTTAAAATGATAAACCCAAGCGATTTTCATTGAATTGAATTTGGGATTGCAGGTTGAAATGAAATATACCCGTATATAAATTAAATTACGGATTGAAATGATAAATATCTGTATCACTTGACCATAGGACATAAAATTATATACGGACACCGTTGGTCTATATATAAATATTTTGAAATTGATTTCTATAGTTTTGGAAAGAAATATATGGTTTAATAGATATTAATTTTTAAGATATTATATAGATAAATTTAATTTATAAAGTTCAAATTCTTGATTTTAAAATTATACGTTTTCGAAAATTTTAAAATTATAAGTTAGTTTTGAAATTATAAATTTTAAGAATTTACTTATACTTTCACTATTTTAAAATATGTATAAATTATTTTATTATAAAATAAGTTTGGTAATAAGATTTAATTTAATAAAGTTGATTCAATTAATACATAATATGTTTTAGTATTTATTTACAATTATATCTCAAAATAGATTGTTATAATGATTTTTATAAGTTAAGGTTAGGAAGATAAATTTAAGTTGACTTGAAATAATATTCTTTCAAGAATTATATTTAAGTAAAATCGATTTGAAACTCATTAGATATTGAGAATTTAAGGAAATGATTTTATAACTTGATTTTAGTTTAGTGATTAAATGAATATTTCAAGTTTAAAACAAATTGAAAGAAATATTTAGATTATTTGAGATTTATTTAAATGATATTTGATTTATTAAGTGGATATTTCAAAACCAAATAATAATGAAGTTAAATCAAGATATATATATGAAATTATCAAATTTAGTTTTGAAGTTGTGGAATATTTAAAGCTTTGAAATATATTAAAATTGAAATGTTTTAATTTGTGGTTCAAATCTATATTTGAAATCGATATAATTTGAAATGATTTATTTAGAAACTGAATTGAATTGAAATTGATGAATTGAGATTGAATTAAATGTGAATTTTGGAACTCGAGTTGATCTGAATTGATTTATGAAATTGTGGAAACAATTTTTTTATATAAAGTATTTTAAATTATATTTAAAACTATTTATATTACTTTGTAAATTATTTGAATATAAACTATTTTTAATATAAATCATTTTTAATACAAACTATTTTAATATAAACTATTTAATATCCCAATTGCCTAAATTTATAAACTATTTAAACTTATAACTATTCTATATAAACTATTTTATTTTATAAACTATTTATTATATATACTATTATTAATATCTAAACTGTTTAAAGCAAAGTGTTATGATTTCAAAGTGTATTGATTTCCAAAGTGTTATGATTTCGAAAGTGTCATGATTTCAAAGTATTATGATTTCCAAAGTGTTGTAATTTCAAGTGTTTTGGTTCCGAAAGTGTTATAACTTTAAAAGCTATGATTTTGGAAAATAGATATATTTGAAGTGAAAAATGATATTGTATTGATATGGTCTGTAATGGAAATGATATTTTGGTTTTGAAGTATAAACTATTTTGAAATAACCGTGGTGTTATAATAATGTTTGGTTATTAACGAGACCGGGATCGGTTATTATCAAACTCTCTGCCGGTACCGAAAACCACTTTAACAATTGTGTACGCGGGGGAGATTCCAGAATAAAGTAGGATGATGACGTCGATCTTATAGGAGGTATATACGTGGACCCGACTCTCGTCTTATAGGAGGTATATACGTGGACCTGACACCCGTGAGTTAGCTTAAGGTGGCTAAAACAGGAGCAATCGACGGGCCAAGTGAGATCATTCCTCTAATCGGGAACATTCCTTCGATACTGTATTCTGACTTTGTGATTGATTTGGTGGCCACCATTGATTTGATTTGGGAGTGTGTTCAGGTGGATGGTGGTAGCTGCTATGCGTTACCACCAGCCCGGAAGTGTAATTGTTATATCTATCCTAGCATTGCCTAGTTGTGTCGTGTCACCTACCTTAGCGAGACCTCTACGAGTTTGTTTTGTATCATACTTATGGGTGCCCTCTGATAAGCCTAGTTTACGGGAAGTTATGGTACTATATTGACTATGGGAATATAGAAAAATGTGTAAAGGGGGAAACGGTTAACGCCTTTACGCTATTTTAATAATTTTCTTTACTATAGACATTATTATAATAGCGTATATTACTACTTAGTAGATATTTTCACGGATCCTTAGAGGATGGTTATCCCAAACATCCTTTGAGTCACTTGTATTTCAGTTGATATTTCACTTGAGATTGATTTGTTGATATAATAATGTTAATCCCGACTCAAGTGTTTTGTGTTTTGCTTTACGCTCGGGTCAGACTGAGCGTCATAGCATTTGAAACTCACCTTTGGAGTTGGAGCTTCGCTTGGAGATCCAACTATCGATTCAACTTTCGGTTATTCAGTTGATTCCAAGAAAGTATTCAGATCTTGTATTTGACTATTGTATTGAGATTTCTCTGTATTTGAGACTTCTGTTGTATCTTTTTTAACTCTGTCATATATATATAT
Source organism: Allium cepa (assembly GCA_030765085.1). Taxonomy (NCBI): domain Eukaryota; kingdom Viridiplantae; phylum Streptophyta; class Magnoliopsida; order Asparagales; family Amaryllidaceae; genus Allium; species Allium cepa. The sequence goes on along the minus strand of CM060939.1, from coordinate 211,959,207 downwards.
ATATATATATAGTAGTTTCATGAATTACTATCATTTGTTTCCGTTGCTCATTGTTATATTACTCTGTGTCTGTGATTCTGTGATTATTTATTTACTGTATATGATGAGTTTTGCCAAATATAAATTAACAATCTGATATTTTGAGCAATGCAAGTCCGACATGTGCGGATACAAATGGTTGAAAATATCAGGATGTTACAGATTTTGATTTGGGAGTGTGTTCCGGGGTAGGCGGTAGAAGCTGCTATATGTTACCACCAGTCCGGATCCGCAATTGTTTTATCTACCCTGGCATTGCCTCGACTGCCACGTTCAGAAGCCCTAGAGCGCCTTCTACAATTGGTTTATCTACCCTGGCATTGCCTCGAATGCCATGTTCACATGCCCTAGAGCGCCTTCTATGAGTTTATTTTGTACCATACCTATGAAGCGCTCAATGATAGCTCTCCAGTTTACTGAGGAATTATGGTACTGTATAGACTATGGGAATATATAAAAATGTGTTATGGGAGATATGGGTAACGCTTTAACGCTATTTTCATACTTTTACTTTAATGTAGACATATTATAATAGCGTATTGTACTACATAGTAGATAGTTTAACGGATCCACAGGAGATGTGAATCTCAAATATCTCTTAAGTTACTGCACTCACATTAGACACTGGATAGGAGATGTCAAACCCCATAAACATCTCTAACGTCGTTCCACTCATATTTATTTATCGTTGATTTAACATACATAAGATCTTTTTATTCTAACTCGAGTGTTTTACCTTTTCAATTCGCTCGGGTCAGCCTGAGCATTTCATCATTTGAAGACCTTATTGCTGGAGGATGAAGACGAAGATTTTGTACTTCTATCATCATATTATTCCACTGCATCATGTTATTCCGCTGCATTTATTTATTTGTTTTTGTTGTCTGTAACTCTGATTCTTATTGTATTAGTATAATAAAATTTATTTGTAAATAGCTTCATGAACTGTTTATTTGATTATTATATTTTATCATGCCGCTGTGAGATTTTGTTTTATTTTTTTCTTTTCTTATTTACCCTATAACAATCTGCCATTTTGAATGGTTTGAGTCTGGCATAGGTGTCTGCTTAAAATGTCCAAAAAGGCAGGTTGTTACACAATCAGATTAATTAATCAGATCTAACTAATATAACGTTACACATAGTACTACTATATAAGTTGATTAAATTATAAAAGTTATATAATAATTAAAACTTGTATAATATGAATGTATAATTAAGGGTGGAACATGAAAGAAACCCAAAAAAGGTTATGGGATAAATACATACGTATTGTACATGTACCGTGATTTCTGATGTATCCAACACTTGAATCACGATGGCATTTCATTAGAACTACCCTATTCCACAAGCCGATACCACTCAATTAAAAATATTAAAGATTATGAATCTATAATATAAAGTTGCCATCTACCATTTATATATTAATAAATTATTTACATAGTCTTTAGCTATTGAGCTTTCCTCAAGCTCAGAATGTTGTGCGTAGTAGTATTAATATATCGAATAGATGAAGCTGTTGAGCTTTTCTCAAGCTAGAAATGTTATGTGTAGTATTATTAATATATTGAATAAACAAGGTAAGATAACTATGTATATTTGTTGACCTTCCTCAAGGTATATGCATTATACTTAGGCCATCGCGAAATGGTGAGTACAAGTGAATAATTTTTCTTTATTTGTTGAGCTTTCCTCGAGGTAAAGATGAGGATATGACAAAGACCACAAGGTTAGGAGTTGTATATGTTGCAATTGATAAGGTGTTATCCATCATATGTGAGCCTATGTGTGTTGAGTCCTATCACCCTTTCCAGAAGTTGAAAGATTTCTGTGTTTTTTCTTAAGGTTTTGAGAAACATAAAAATTTGGTGGGATCCTTACTAGAAAATGAAACTATTACCTTTAACTTTCTAATATTGTAAGGAACCTTACTATATAAGTTTAAAATAATCTACATCGATAAAATTATGCAATTAATATAATTGATAAAATGTTTATCAATTAAGATATACAAATGAATTGAGTTAAATATTGACAAAATTAAATGCTTCAAATTATTTTGCATGTTTTTACTTTATAACCCACATAGAAGCCAATTTACAAAACAAGTAAAATATTCATGCCTCAATCACTTAAGAGTTTATTTATCGGAGACTATGTATTATTTTTGTGAGTTTTGAACTCTTAAATAAAACAAGAACATGGATATATGATCCATATTCAATCATATATAAACAATTTATTTGTTTATTCTTAATGAACTAATTTCATTGAAGTTTCATACATTACAAACCATGACTATTTACCATACCATAATATGAAATCGTGTATCCAATACGATTGGTACAACGATAATTTCCATTTGAATGGTTCGACCATTTTGAAAGGAAAGTGAATATAGAAGAGTGGAGTAACTTAGACACCATTAGGATGAAGTCAGTGAATAATCAACTTTGCTTTACGATGTGACATAGGAAATAAGAATTGTATAAAATGCTAGTAGATAATTGATATGGAACAAAAAATGTGATTTCTATTCCAACTGCATTACAATATAGAATATTGTTTTCTATAAAAGCTATTTCTACGAGTTCAAGATATTTGGTCAAAAACTATTTGGATTGATACATATAGGTGTCATTTCTACGATGGAGCTTCGTATTTCATATGCAATTATAGTAATTGTAACAACCCATAATTTTGTAAATATTTTAATTATTTTTTTTGAAAACTTTAATTTTTAAACTATTTAAGATTGAATTTCTAGAATTTTCCAATGTAAGTTTGGAATTTGTTTATAATTTATTTTCCAAATTCAACAAAATAAGCAATTTCTAAAAATTTTGTGTTTAGATCAACTGAAAGTTAAAGTTTGACCACAATTGAAAATTTTAAATTTTAAATTTTAAATTCCAATCTTTTTCTTTAAAAATGTATTTTATTTTAATATTAACTCTGCTTTTCATTTCGTAAAATTTCGTTTTATACTTTATAAAATTTGATAACTTTCAGCGTTTTTCACGTGATTGTTTTCAGTAAAATTTGATTATTTTATATTTTCATTTTTCTACCTCAACTCTATTTTTCTATTTTCTACTTTATTTTATTTTCCATTCTCTTTTCTAATGGATTTTATTTAGATTTTTGATTGGAAATTCAAATAGATTTAGGTTACTTTTCTTGGATAGGAAGTTAGGCCTTTTCATTTGCCTTAGCCTTTTTATTTTCTATTTTCCTATGTTTATTTCTCTAATTTTTATTTTTATTTTCTATTTTATTTGTATAAACTTTAAATATATTCATTTGATTTTTGATTGGTTTTATTTTTAATGATATCTTAGAAATTTCATGAGACATAGGTTACTTGTTTTTATTTGTTGCCTTTTTTCTTTTCCCTTGCCTTTCCATCTACAAGGCAATTACTTCCCACATTCATAGCGGTGATTTTCTCCTATCAATCACGTAGATATTGTTCCTCAAACTCCTCTTTTCATTGCATGCATACAAAGGAAAAAAATTAATTAAATCCATCAAGTTATTTGTTTTATAGTATTGCCTTTTTAATTTCCAGACTATTCAAACTCTTACCTTTTATTGCCTAGCCTCTTTATTACATCTTTAGCCGTTCATTGTTTTTGTAACCCTAGCCACCACTTTTATTATTATTTCGCGTGAAAAGTTTCTCATTTTATTATTTGCGTGAGAGGAAAAAAATAATATCTAGATCCATGGATTCCTTCTTCCTCTTTCTCTTCTCCTTTTCTCTTTTGTTTTGATTTTATCTTCATGCTTGGCTCGGCTATGCACCTCCTAACCGACCTCCCCACCATTCCACCACCACCACCTCCTCCATCACCCTAAACCCTAGTCGTGACCATGGATCCAAGATCCATCACCAAAACAAGTGCAAAACCTAGCCATGCTTGTGTATTGCATCCAATTCCTCCTTTAGCCTCGGCCACCACTCAAAACACCACCACTTCTTTGCCAGGCCTTGATCTACATCACCTAGCCGTGCACATAAACCATCCAGGCCGAGTACAACATGATGGTCTAGCCCATTGAAGCCATGGTCGAGCCCACTTGCTTGGTGATTGATCATCTTGCTTTGTTTTATCAAAAGGTTATGTCCTCTTTAATTCATAATTTCATTTGTTTAATCCATCTTTGTTTGTATTGAAATCTTATTCTTATGTTTATTGTATTTGTTTGTGTATAAAATTTGGATCTGACTCTTCATTTACTCGAAAATATAGTCGTGCTTTGTCGTGTCTTTTCATGCTTTGCGGATTTGGATTTGTGTCTTGCATTTCAACTCTAGCTTTAAAAAGGTGAGATTTTTCACTCTAGACATGCATACTTTTATAATTGTGAAACGATGACAAGTGAATTGTTGAAATTATTATGCTATGTTCATACATGCCTGTTTATATGATGTTAAATGATGTTTATATATTTGTTACGTCATCTGTTATGATATTATATGCTATACTGGTGTTTATCACACTGCAAGTTCCCTATCATTATGGGTTGAAATGGTAAATACCCGAATGGACTTTAGAATAAGGAAAAATCATTATAAGGTGAAATAATAGGCTCAAGCGATTTTTATTGCATTTATTTTACTTGGGATTGCAGGTTTGAAATGATAGAACCTGGATTTTTCTTTTTAAATTACGGACTGAAATGATAAATATCCGTATCACTTGACCTAGGTTAGAAAATATTATACAGGCCCATGGTTATATTTTAAGAAATATTTTCCTAAAAATTTATTAAGTATTATTAAATAATATTTCCCTAAAAGATTTTTAATTATTTTTGAGTTTTATAAATATATGAAATTTTGACTTAAAAATTTGATGTAATGCTTTAATTATAAAAGTGTATTGGTTTTTCTATAAGTTAAATTTTCATAAGTTAATAATTGGTTTTAAGATGAATTAAAGATTTTTATTGATGATAAATGACTTAATAATTGAGTTTGACCTAATATGGAAGTTGTAAATCTAACCTAGAAATTGTTATGAATTTTACTTTATGAAATGGACATGTTTTGTATAATAAATAATGTATTTTGAACCGGTAAAATGGAATACAGTTTAATTGGACAATTTGTAATAAAATTTATTTAACTAGAAAATCATAGTTAATTGATGTCTAAATGAATAGATCTATGAAGAAAATTTGATTGTTATATTAACTATGATAAAATATTCTTTTGTGAAATGTTATGTTTTGTAAGATAAATAGCTATGACTTTAAAATGGAAAAATGTAAGTTAAAACATATATGTGAGATGTAAGCTTAATTAATATTTTAATTGATTAATCTAATAAATGTTCTTTACTGTAATAATAAAAATGAAAGAAACATGTAAAGTTTTAATTAATGAAAGAAACATGTAAAGTTTTAATTTATGCAAGAAACATGTAAAGTTTTAATTAATGCAAGAAACATGTAAAATTTTAATTAATGAAAGAAACATGTAAAGTTTTAATTAGTGAAATATTGAATAAATAATAAATGCTCTTTACTGTAATAGAAATGTAAATTAAAACGTACATTTGATAATGTAAGTTTTAATTAGTGTAATATTGATTAAATAATAAATGATCTTTACGGTAATAAAAATGTAAATTAAAACGTACATTTGATAATGTAAGTTTTAATTAGTATAATATTGATTAAATAATAAATGCTCTTTACTGTAATAGAAATGTAAATTAAAACGTACATTTGATAATGTAAGTTTTAATTAGTATAATATTGATTAAATGATAAATGCTCTTTACAGTAATAGAAATGTAAATTAAAACATACATTTGATAATGTAAGTTTTAATTAGTGTAATATTGATTAAAATGATAAATGCTCTTTGTTGTAATAAATGTAAGTTAAAACGTACATTTGACATGTAACTTTTAATTAATGTAATGATATATTTTAAATTGATTGAAATGATAAATGTTCCTTATTGTAATAATAAAATGTAAGTTGATAATGTACATTTGATATGTAGGTATTAATTAATGTAAATGGCATATTTTAAATGATTAAAATAATAAAGTTTCTTTATTGTAATAATAATGTAAGTTAATAAGGTACTTTTGACTTAACATAAGAATTTCAACTTTAAGTTGGATATTACAGTAACAAAGTTTATTTAACTATAAGGCTATGATGAAATGACCATGTTAAAGTTTGTAAGTATATAAATACTTTGATTATATAAAATGTTAAAGTGGAAAGTATTACATTCCAAAAATGCTATGGTTCCTTAAGGTTACATTTCCAAAATGCTATGATAATCTAAAGGAATATTTCAAGTTTAATAAATTAAAGGAAATATTCAGTGATTTGGAAATTTGGGTTTTATTTAAATGATATATTATTGAATTAGTTTTGAAATGGAAATGATACTATTGTGATATGGTTTTGAAATGAGTATGATATTTTTTTTTGAAAATATATACTATTTTGAAAGAAATGATATGATTTTGAAATGGATATGCTAGTTTGGTTTTGAAAGTATATATGATTTTGAAATAAATATCAATGGGTTATACTAGTGTTTGGTTGTTAAAGAGACCGGGATCGAAAGTTGTCATACTCTCTGCAAACTCCAAAAACCACTTTAACAACCGTGTACGCGGTGGAGATTCTAGAATGAAGTAGGATGGTGGCGGCGTTCTTTTGAGATATATACGTGGACCCGACTCCTGTGAGTTGGCTAAAGGTGGCTAAAACAGGAGCGATCGACGGGCTAATGAGGAAGCTAGATCCTCTTATCAGACGCATTCCTTTGATACCATTCTATTACTTCGTGATTGATTGGGGCCCTTTTGATTTTGGAGGTGTGGCTCGAGGTGGGCGGTAGTAGCTGCTACGCGTTACCACCAGTCCGGAAGCGTAATTGGTATATCTACCTGTATTGCCTAGTTGTACCGTGTCACCTACCCTAGCGAGCCTTGTACGAGTTTGATTTATGTCGTACCTATGGAGCATCTTCTCGTAGTCTCCCGATCAGGAGGTACGCAGGTGTTGTATAGACTATTGGCACTATTATGTGTTAAGGGGGATATTGGGTAACTCCTTAACACTATTTAAAAGTAAGTTTACTTTACTAATAGACATTATTATAATAGCGAAATATTACTACATAGTAAATAGTTTAACGGATCCTAAGAGGATGGGCAATCCCAAGCATCTTTTAAGTTACTTGTACCTTATATTACAGTTCACTTAAGTTGGTTTACATTGTATAAGTATGTATGTCCTGACTCGAGTATTTTGTGTTTTGCTTTACGCTCGGGTCAGACTAAGTGATACAACATTAGCACCTTCAGAGTTGGAGCTTTACTTGAAGATTCAACTATCTATTTCATTTCAGTTATACTGTTGATTCCAGTGATGTATTCTATTTGTACTTGATTATCATACTGAGACTTCTGTTGTATCTTGCTTAACTATGATGTATATTATATAGTAGCTTCACGAACTACTATCTCTTTACTTCCGTTGCATTATATTACTCTGTGTCTGTGATTTATTTATTTGCTGTATATCTGGGTTTTGCCGAATTTAAATTAACAATTCGGTACTTTGAGCTATTCAAGTCCGGCATGTGCGGATGCGAATGGTTGAAAAGATCGGGCTGTTACAGTAATGATGGAAATAGTGGGAAAATTCCATTTAATATTTATCAGTGCATACATCGATGTACGAAAATTGTTTTTATAGATATACCAAATATTATTTTTGGAATAAATACTAATTTCAGTATTGACTGAAAGTGAATATATACTTATTTTTTATGAATGTTTTGAATATTCATTATAAAATAAATCTATCAAAATAATGGTATTGTTGCATTAGCTACATAACACAGAAGTATCTAAAAACTTTTATTATTATTCTGGAATTAAGGACAAAAAAACCCTTCTAGTGGGAGCAATATAAGATTTGACGAACTCTTTGGATTAATATATATATATATATATATATATATATATATGCATGTAATAGAAATTCTATTAATACTAAAATGATTCCATTGTTATACTTACAGATGAATTATCTAACGCATGAATATGTGTATTTGTACACATATAGCATGTCTATGACAAGTTCATAGAATATAAAGGAGAAGTAAATGAAATTGCATGCATTAGGAATGATTCGGTTTGATTGAATGAGTGAGTATATTGGAAATAGTTCCAAATGCACCTAAAAATTGAATGAAAAGTCAATCTTAAAATTCACTTCTCCCTATGATACATAATAATGTGTCAATAAGAAGTAATCTAACTTTTTTGGACAAAGTACGATTGACGATGAGTAAAGTTGAGCTACTTACTTTTTGTAAGATCGTGTATTTAAGAGCATGACACAAGATTCAAATTTATTTCATCTAAATAATTGTTTATAAACCATACATGATAGGGGTTATGTTAAACCCCAATATATCCTAGGCCAAGGAGTTGGTAGATTATGAGAATCGAAATATTACACGTAATAATTGTATATGAGCGATCTAGTATAGATCACCCCAAAGGTGTTTTGGTAACGATCGTCGTAGGATGACTAATTAATGATTTGAACATAAGTATCATAACATAAAACCAAATCATTTTTATAATAAGGCAACTAATAAAGTGTTTATGAATATCTATTCTATTGAATCGAGAAACAATTATTGTTGCAAGGAATACCAACTTTATAGCAAAAGAATTTCTTTTAGAAATTATTAGTAGCAAAGTGGATTTGGATACGATCCAAAGATAAAACTGATTACGAGGGATGAAATGAAATTAACCAAACCTTAATAAACACAATGCATTGAAAATGTCTAATAAATATTCTCGCACATTAAAGAGAAACTATGAGTCTCTTATCAATGCTAAGAATTGGTATTCCTCAATTGTCAATAAAACCATTAAGAGTATTGACTCTATGATATGGTATGATGCGAAAATCCAAAATAGATTCCAAGCACACTATCAAAATATGATTTTAATGGTTGTACATGAACGGATATGATCCATGGACTATGAATGTGTCATCAGAAGAAAGACTAATGCAGTTGGAATATTGTGAGCCACATTGATAAGAATAGCATCGTAAATATTAATTGTTGAAATTAGTGTAATAGATTCATCACTCGATATGCTCAAGTAAATTGAAATTTTACTCGCAAAATTATCACCTGACATAACTTTATGTTTTGTTACACATGTATTAAAATAAAAAATTCTAAATAATGATTTAGAATGTATTGTTTGCACACAACAACCGAAATGTCTCGAAGTCAGTGAGAGTGATATTAAGTTTGTAATTTTAAGATATGATCCAAGAATGGATCATATGAAAATATCATTCCACAAGCATCTGAGTTGACCAAGTATTTTGATAAAAATATCAAATAGTTTGATTTCTTAACAAAAATGCAAAGAAAGCGTGTGTCCATAAGAAAGAAAATTAAAATGTACATAGATATTTCTAAACTAACAATAAACGACATACCACTATTTATTAACAATGTACTTATGTTAATATCTATACTAGTTTGGTTATTTAATACTCGACATTAGATCTGTAAATTATATCTTATAATAAGTATAAAAGATATTGAGATTGTCCCCAACAATTTGTCAATACACCTTATTAAATGTTTAATATTGGAACATGTAAGATGAATTTCTTATGCATTGGCAATAGGAATTATCATACATATTGCATTGTCTTGTAATTTTCTTATGTATTTGATGCATGAAGCAATTCAAATTAAGATCATTAAATAGTAGATTTATTTTCAAGTACTTATGAAATACTAGAAGATTGTTTATAGAAACAACGAATTCCTTATGAAGGAGTATATAGGCATAATCTTCATAAGCGATATTAAGTATAATATATCAATATCAAATTCATGATTTAAACCATAGTTAAGGAGATTTAAGTTGGAAATGTTACAAATGAAAGGTTGTAGCTGATGTAATGAGAAGGCTATGTATGTCTCTTTGAATAGTGCCACAATAAAAGCAATGTATAAATATAAATGCCCAAATTAATAATTGAGCTAAGATTGATTTCTAATGTTGAGAATCTCATGACATTGTTATATGATAACTATGTTGCAATATAGTTCATAAATGAACCAAGAGCTCACTTGAAGTTAGGAGACTACTCTAAATAGTTCCATATGATAAAGGCAATTTATCGGATTGGAGAGAGTTGATTAATATAGTAGATAATTAAAACAAAATAGCTAACCTGTTCACTAAGGGACTGACCAAATTAGTTTTTGAGAAAAACGGTCGATGAATTTGGAACAAGATTTCATAATTGACCCCAAGTGCAAGTTCGAGATTGATTGAGTTAGAGGTATACCATAGGGGCAGTCAAGTAATTTGTTATATATATACCTAACCCGATGACCAATCGTGTTCAAAATAAAAAGTGTATTCCTTTCTATTATATACTAGTTATATAGTGATATAAATAATTAAATAATTAATTTTAAGTATGTAGATGGAAAATCCTTAAATGTATGTTATGCGGTAGTAATTAAAAAGTGTTTTAATCATGATAATTTTATCATACTAAAAATAACATATTATTTAATTATTCCCAGTCAAGATGTTTTGAGAAATGATATCGATTCATCCATTGAGACTGGAGTATGTACCGCTCTACAAATGTTGGATAGTGTATTCTCATGGTTGTTGGGGCCCAAAGGGTTAATTTTAGTAGTTATTATATAATTATGGAATGTCTCACTTAAGATTTTTTTTGTTGGTTAATAAAACTAAGGACTAACAGAGAGTCATGAAGTGACGATGTTATACGGTTCTCTTGACTTAAGAATCCTGTTGAACTTCAATGTGGACACTTCACTTTGATTATAGTTAAATCTGACATGACATCCATAAAACGACTATTGTTGGGTTTAAGTTGAATCATTGGAAGTAAAATACTATTCAATAGAGGATTCAACTCCTTAGTTAATTGAGGTTAGTATCATAGTCAAATATAGTGAACTCAAAGTCAAAACCTCTAGTCAGAGTAGTATGCTTAATGTAACGACCTAGAATTTTCAATCATTTGAAATTTAAATATTTAATTAATTTTAAATATTTAAAAGTTAATTTTATAGATTAAATAACTCGAATTTCAAATATAGATATTTATTGGATAATTCAATTGCTGAATTTAATAATTGAAATCGTTTAAATAATTGAATCTTGGATTTTTATTTGGATAAAAACAATTTCAAAGCTTATTAATTTCTATTAGCAAGAGTAAAGATAATAAAGCTTTTAAATTGGATTTAAAAGCGATTTACTCGATTTTAAAATAACTCGTTTTAACTAAAGAGTGAAAATAGCCTCCCGGGGCATTGTCTCGGATTTCGACGAAACTAGTTACATTAGATCCGTAATAGTGAATTATAATCTGCCGTTAAATTTCATGGCAATTAAGATGAATCGTTTAGTCGTGCGAGATCGAAACCTATAGAATTTAATATTGGAAAATTAATATAATAATTAGGTTCAAAATGCTATCTTCTGCATACGATCAAATTAAGTCTCAAAACAAGTTCCGTTGCATTCGAAATAGAGGTATAACATATAAAACGCCCAGCGGCACATCTCGATTAGGGTTTGAAATTATATAACTAGATATTCTGAATTTAAAGAATATATATATTGGTTTGACCATTCAAGCTCAAGCCCACCCCCTCTGCCATGTTCAATCACCATTAACCCAAGTTGTATACAAACCCATACCCTCTTCTACATTACTTCACATCCTTTCCTTTATTATATAAGCCTCTGTCAGCAAGAAGAAAAGATTAAAAAATTCAAAAAATGATATTTAAAAAATTACGCAATAAAAAAATACGAAATTAGGTTTAAAATTCTTCTTTCGATAAGGGCTTCATGGTGATATGCTTCGCTAAAGGTGGGGCTCTAATTTATGGAGCTCGACAGTAATTCGAATGGGTGCAGTCGTCTAGAATTAGCTTTTCATCGAGCTATCGTGGGTGGAAGTCAAATTAGAGAGTAGATTTGAGTTTAGGAGGAGGAGGAGCACTGGATGGCTAGAGCTTTGAACGTGCAATCAAAGATTTTGAGTTGTGACATTCCAGTGTAGCAGCAACCTGAGGAGATGTCTTTTTGAGTGGGAGGCTCGGTCCCTGATTGAAGGTGTCAGGTTGGTCGAGAACGAGGAGAGGGAGCCGATGGCGTTGTCCGTTGTTCAATCGACATCGCGGAGCTTCATGTCACTAAAGGTGCATGCACGACTATGTCATGCATGCATAGGGGATACTCTGAAGGGGAAGATGGAAAATATGTAATTTAGATGATCTTATAATTAGTTTGTTTTATTCTATTTTAAAAAGAAATCGTTAATTTAAAATTTTCATAACTCTCTCATACGAGGTCCAATCGAGACGAAAGCTTTTGCGTTGGACTCGTGTCGTCGAAATCTTCGAAATGGAACAGATTTAAAAGAATTTGGAGACTAGTGAAATTTGGGCTAAAATCGGACGTCATTCGATTTTAGTTCCAAACCAGAACGCCTCCGCGACGATAGAAAATTTCAGTGAAACTCGCCCTTTTGGTTAACTAGTATAATATATAGTTGACCAAAATGGTTGAATGATTATTTGATGAATTCCTATATTTATTAGTTGGTTTTGGATATATTCTTTCCTATTGGAGCGGATGAGACCCTATTACGTTCCCACGTAAGAGCAGATGACCTTTTGTATACGAATCCTGCCTTGAAGCGGTTAATTTATACTTTATCATTATATAACATTTATGACGCAGGGGGAAAACGGGTTGGAGGGATCTAACGGAATTCCTCGCTATTGTTGAATTGTTTCAATAATATTTGTTTTATATGGATTATTGAAAATGAACCTGGTTGCGGACATTGTGGTTATGACATTGTTATATGTTTGAAAAATAAAACCCAATAGTGATAAAAAATCGATATTGATATTGGTTAAGTGTTGGGTGGCTATTGGCCTCAAATTGGTATTTTAAAAATACTATAAATTGCAGTTTAAGTCGGGATAGGTTTTTAAAGACAAGAAATGATTTTTAAATCCGAAATTGGGTTTTGAAAATATTTTGTTCTAAGGAATATTTATTTAATTAAACTAATATTGTTTTAAAGTTATTTAATTATAATATTATTTTAAGGTTATTTTATAGTAATGTCGTTTTAAGGTTATTTAATTGTAATATTGTTTTAAAGTTAATTAATTATAGCAATATTATTTTAGAGTTATTTAAATTATACTAGTATTGTTTTAGAGTTATTAGTTTATAGTACTATGGTTTTAAAGAATTTACCAAAATAAGATGGGTTAATTATTTCAAAAATAATTATGGTTTGATTAAAAATAAGGATTTATTTCAGGATTTTGAAAAAAAATTATTATTATTTATAAAAAGTGTAAATTTTAATTATTGTTGTTTCTTAGCGATACTTTGAAATTATTTATTATTATTTTAAAGATATTCTTAAAGTTAATGATTTTCATTATTGATAATGTGCATTGTAAATAATTATTATTACTATAAAATGATATTTTGAAGTAAATAATTTTAATTATTTTCAAAATGTTTCTGAGACCCATGAATAGAGTTGATAGGCTTAGATTTTATGAAGAAGTTTGTAAAATGGATTGTAGACTTAAGGAAGGGTTATTTGCAAGGTGGAAGAGTTTATAATGGTTAGTTATTCATAAACGAATTTATAGATTTATAAAAGAAGTTTATAAATAGTTTATGGGTTCATAAAGGGTTATAAATGATTTTTGAAATGTACAAGAAGTTTATAAGTGACTGATTTTTTGGTAAAGGGATTATAAATAGTTTTTGGAGATTTATAAAATGGTTTATAAACGATTTTGGAGAATTGTACGGGGAATTATAAATGATTTGAGAATCGAATGACAAAATCTTTCTAAATTTTGTAGATATACTTATGCCGTTGGGATAAGTATATGGCTATTTCAAAGTATTAAAATATAGGGATTTGTGAGTATATGTTTTAAAGGTGTTTATATACAAATAATTTACAAAGTACTTGTATGGATAAAGACTTGTTAAAGGAGGCTAGTGATTGCTTATATACTGAACCAATGTTGGTTTTCCCTATGAAATAAATCTTGATTGAATGTTGTTATTCGATAGTTAAATAACCGACAATTGAAAACGGACCCAACTTAATTTCGGAAATATATAGGAGAAACACGTGAGTTTTATGGCATAGTCATCTCCGATGATGTTGTACTATGCGTGTAAATCTCGTTTTCTTCTCTTAGGTCAATAATAAGGAAATCCATCCGCTAACGATTAGGAGGTGATCTCCGATCTTATCAGGGTTGAGTTTACCGGGAATTATCGAATGTTGTTTCAATGAGACCGAGATCGGATATGTTATCCAAAAACCATTTCGATATAACTCAAGTGTTGCGAACTGAAGACATCGTGAGGATAATGAATTAAAGATAGAAATGTGAAGTGCAAGTGCTAATCGCTATTAATCCTTAGGGTGATTCCAAAATGGATGTAGTAGGAATAGTGCCTTCGATTTCTTCAGACCTTGAGCAGACTTTTATGGATGAATGCAATTGCACATTGTCATTGGAGGGCAATAAGCATTCTGAGTGTAATGTCTTTGACAGTTAATCGTAGCCTCAAGCCTCATCAACCGAGAATGACTAAAATAGGGAAGACGCAGTAAGGCTATGTTGGTCGATCCCAAGTAGGGTATGATCATCCCAATCTAGAGTCGCCATTATATCTCATTTGTATGCTTTGGAGCCCATTAACGGAGGGATGATCATATTCGGTACGATCCAGCAAGGAGTAGGTTGGTCCTATGTTGGCAGGGGATCCAGACGAGGTCCTTGATGTAATTTTATATAAAGATTCACCGTGACGGGTGGTACCCCAATAGCCCAGTCATTGTATGGAATCCATTCTCCAATAAGCACCGTATGAACTTAGTTGTGCCTAACTATGCTGAAACATGAGATGCAAGCATTTCAGCTATACTCATATTTAACTTTGACCCCTAGACATTATTATAATATAAATGGATTTTCTATCGACAATGTTTTGGTTACCGTAAGGTAAAAAACCAATCCGTGCTTATGTGCGGTGTGGTCTTACGAGATACCTTAGATATCAAAGGTTTTTGTATAATTTAAAATCCAGTTGGGTGTGCTTTTCCTCACGCTGGTTTTCCAGACTGACTTGGGTTTTATTTTATTATAATGCTTCGATGAGACCAAGGATATTACAGATTAGTTTGGATGCTTGGAGCTTCAATAGACGAGTTAGAGGCCCAAAGACGTATTCACGTAGATGGTTACTTTTTGTTGTATTCATTGTTGTATTTATCAGCAATTGTGAGGACAGGCTGCTATAACTATCCAGGCTGAAATAGAATAGTATACTCTGATTAATGTTTGTGTATACATATGTCACAGTTTGACTTTTATCAGCAATTGTGAGGATAGGCTGTGAGATTTTGTGTTGTTAGTTTCCTTCTTATCCTCTCTCATCTTTCTTTTTCCCTAACAATCAGGTTTTCCGGCGTTCGATTGCTCGGCATGCGATACAATAGATGTATTAGCGTCGATTTTCGAGGGTCGAAATCCATTTCATTGCATTTGGTATCAAAGCTAAAGGTTAAGCGAGAATCCTTGCTTTGGTGGGGTAACTCATCAAGAGATAAGGTAATCGAATGGCTTACAAAGAGTTTGAGTGTATATATATGAGCATGTATTTGTTAATGATATAAAAAAAATTTATATTGTATCTATTGGTTTGTGATTCTAGTCAATATGAGTAATTAACATCATTGATAGGGATCTCTAAACACTTGAACAGAGCATTTCGACATGGTATTGTTTCAAAATTGGGTAAATGAAATAATTTTACACACATTGATTATATTTTATATAAAAAGAAATGATTTTCAGAAATTATTATAGTATATATGGTGCGCTTGGTTGTTAGAAAATGATAATGTTGATTATTATCATTTGTTGTTTGTTATTATGCTCTAATAAAAGATGTCATTGTTATAACGCAAACAAGGATTAAATATTGAAAATTGATTTTATATAACCAAAAGGAATTATATAAATATGATGTCTAAAAGTGGTTTAAAAATAAAAAGGGTTTAAAGGCTGGAAATTTGAGGATCTAAATCCCGTTGGTTTTGGAAATGTTTTTCAAAGTTTTGGAAAATAATAATATTATTATTTGAAAAATATTTTTGAATAGAAATATTTAAAAGGGTTTTAAAAGGAATAGAAAGCACAGAACTCATTTTGGTCGTGGGAAATAATTTCGATGATGACTGCAACATCATCGATGTTCATTTTTGGGTTTCCAAGAGGGGAATTACTACCATTGGAGATACATTTTGGTAAAACTAGTTTTGATTTTACAATTTAAAATTTGATTTGAATTATAAAGTAATCAATTATAATATTTCAAAATAATTTAAAATAAATAAGAATAGGGTGTTTAAATTCGAATATTACATTTAGATGATTTATGGAAATATGAGAAAATAAATTTTATAATTTATAAAATTAAGGAATTTGTAAGTTAAAGCAAAATTTTGGAATTGTTGGATATGAATCTTAAAGAAAGCAAAATTGAAATAAAGATTTAAGTCAAATAAAATGGATTAATGAAAGGATTTTTAGAAACAAAATTGATTTATATTTGAGATGAATTAATGAAAAAACTAATTACAAAAATTAGTGAGTTGAATATGACTTTAGAATATGGTTGAAATGTTGAAATTGAAACAAATAGATCGAGTCAAATGGAATCAAAATTGATTCAAAATGGATATGGACTTAAGTTGTGAAGTGATAGTAAACATGAGAGTTGTATAAAATGTTTATGAACTTGAGTAAAATTTTATGAAATAATTCATAAATGAATTAGTATAGAGTGAGATGTTGTTAAACATAATTTGATGGAAAGATTCTTAAGTGATATTATATAGAAAGAATAATACTAAGTAATAATGATTGTGAATAATTAAATGAGAATAGAATGAGTGAAAATGAAATGAATGTGAATAAAAAGAATTTGGTATAGCTAAAAAATCAACTTAAATAAATACGTAAGTTGCACGTATATTATTTTATTCGCATAGCGGTTTCAGCCAGATTTGAGCATAGGATTTTGAGATGATTTATATCGATTCGAGTTGGAATTTTTCACATGATTCTCGACGACGAACACTGGATAAGGATTTTTTATTGATTCTGGAATTTTCTGTCATATTATATGGCTATGTAAGGAGAATGGTCGTTTCTAATCAAGAAACTGGACCTGAATCCATACTAAAGAGGTTGTGTAAACGATACTAGTTAGACGTGACATCGTGTGATTGAGCAAGCGATCAGATTGGTTATGCATACAGATGATATATATACATCGTACGGTTTTTGTAATGACCCACCTTTTTGGATGGTTTAAATTGATACCAAACATGTCAACTCAACCATTCAAAAAGGAAGGATTGTTATGGGGCAAAAAACAGTTTATGAAGCTGTTTTACAAATAATATTTGATTACACCTTTACTATATAGATCGAAGTTATGCATACAATAAGAATAAATAAATAATGCAGCGGGACAATATGACGCAGTGAAATAAATATAATATATAGTAATACTACTAAATCTTTATCATAGTCCTCCTAAAGAATAGTCTTTAATATACTAAAAAGCTCAGACTGACCTGAGCATAATGAAAAGACAAAACACTCGAGTAAGAACTAAAAGATCTTATGTAAGTTAAATCACTATGAATAAATATTATTGTGACGGCTTCAGAGATGTTTACGTGGTTTGACATCTCTTATCCAGTGTCTAATGTGCGTGCAACAACTTAAGAGATGTTTGGGATTCCATCTTCTAAAGATCCGTTAAACTATCTACATACATAGTACAATATGCTATTATAATATGTCTACAGTAATGTAAAGGACTAAAATATCGTTAAGGCATTACCCATATCCCCTTTAACACATTTTTATAATATTTCGATAGTCTATACAGATACTATAAGCCCCACCTAACCGGTGGGATACTCAGGGAGCACTCCATAGGTACGGTACAAACCAAACTCGTAATGGATGTGATAAGGCATGTGACAAGGCACGCAAGGCAATGCCAGGGTAGGATTCTATCGTTTGCACTCTCGGACTGGTTGTAACACATAGCAACTACTACCTCTAACCTCAGAACAAACTCCCATTATCTAATCGAGGGGTGGCCATCAAATTAATCATAAAATAATAATTATGGTATCGAAGAAGCATGTCTGATAGGAGGAGCGACCTCACTTGGCCCGGTAAAGCTCATTCTGGAATCAGGGCTATGATAATAATTCTGGGCTATGATAATAATTCACACAGAATCACTCGCTAAACCATCCTACTTCAATCTGGAATCTCCACCACGTGCACGGTTGTTAAATTGGTTTTCGATATTGGCAGAGAGTATGACAATATCCAATCCCGATCTATTTAACAACCAAACGCTTATTTCACACTTGATGGTTCTTTTACATTTCCAAAATCAATTCATAATTGATATCAAAATATCATATCCAGTTAAAATCGTATTACTTTCGAAATCATATTCACTTTCGAAATCATTATCACTTTCGAAATCATATCCACAAAATGGGTCAAATCCTCATTTCAAAATCATCATAGTTACTTAAAATATGTTATTTCACTAGAAAATATCATTTCAAATTCCAACATAAGTTATAACATCATTTAAGCATATTCTCCTTTAAATCAAGGATTTAAATATAACCAATTCAACCCTACACCGTTGAATTTTTGAAAATAGTTTAGATAGCCATAAATAGTTTAAATAGTTTAAAATAGTTTTAAAATAGTATAAAATAGTTAAAATACCTTAAAATAGTTAAATTGTTTAAAATAGATTAAAGTAGTTTAAAATAGATTAAAATACCTTAAAATGGTTTAAAATAGGTTAAATTAGATTAAAATAGTCTAAAATAGTTTAAAAGATTAATATACCTTAAAATGGTTTTAAATGAATTAAATTAGATTAAAATAGTTTGAAATAGATTAAAATAGATTAAAATAGTTAAATGGTTTTAAATAGTTTAAAAATAGGTTTAATATAGTTTTAATAGTTTAATATAAAATGGGTTGAAGAAAAGGTTTATATAGAAAATAGTTTAAAAATATAAATAAATCTGAATTTAAAATAATATATTCTCAAGCAGTTTATATTAAAATAATTAATTTGAAATTAACATTGAATTAAACTATTTCTTCCATTTTAACAAATCTAGACCATATCCAGCTTCCAAATCAACAAAACTCGATTTTAAACCTTTAGTTCAGATTCTCAATAAAACTGAAAGTGTACGTGCAATACTAAGGATCGTGTAATATGATATATAAATACGGAAACTGATAATAGCAGTAAAATAAAAATTAAAGTAAGAACACCAGTAATTTTTATACTGGTTCGAACTTCCCGTTCTACGTCCAGTCCCAGAATATCCTCTGAATTCAGACTAAACCCCTCACTTAACCCGGAGGAATAGGTATATCACACCTGAGCAGCCGAACAGGAATTTTTCCACCTCAACAGCTAAAGAGGACTTCAACTTAATACAAATACTTTGTTGACGAGTGTGTTCTGAATAACACGGATTGTCTTCTGATAGTACAATTTCCTATAATCAAACCCTCAAGAATATGTAGTGTATGTGAAGATTTAGAAGGAAGATAATCTCATAGAATCGAAGTATATAAATTAATTCAGAGATTCTAGAGATATTGAATGAGAATGAATGCTTTTATTTGCAGAAATAAATAGAGAATAGATTGCAGAATTATAAACAAGAATCAGTGATTGTAGAAGTGATTTGAACATGTTTATATAGTTGTAGAATAGTTATAATCTTTCATGAAGAGTTTCAATCAAAAGTTATGTCTGTATCTCTTGGATTGAGGGACATTCCTCTTCATGAACAATCGCAACTCTTCAGAAAACTAGCCGTTATGTTTAGGTCGGTCGACCTAAAAAACTGGCCGGTCAGCTGAGGTTTAAAACCGTATACAAAACAATGTATATCTATGCACTTGACACAGAGTCGGTCGACCGAGGTTTCTGGTCGGTCAGCCGACCTGTTGTCAATTGCACAGTACACACTAATTTATGTATAACTTAATATAAATCAATTTATGTATGTGTTTGACTACTTGAGGAATGATTTTAACAATATTCTAAGACTCAATACATTAAAATATTCATACTAATCTCTGGATTGTAGTCTTGTCTCCTTTGTAGTGCATAATATACACTTATTCTCTTTTTGTCGCTTTCGTATAGTATACTCGTCGTATGATCTCTGAAGCTTGTGTCATGAATCAAAACTCATGAATCAAAACTCATGAATCAACATTCTCCCCCTTTTTGATTGATGACAATACTTATGTGATGAAGTAGTATATATATTCTCCCCCTGAATATATGGCGACTTTTCTGACTTTTCTGCAAAAATTTGATAGCTTTCATATATTTCTCCCCCTTTGACATCGACAAAAAGGAATACTTATTAGATGTATAAAAAAATATGGAACATGTAACACAACATAAACATCGAGTTTTAAATAGTACATACTCAAAGTAAATAGGAATATTAATGATGTTTACTTAGTACACAACATCTAAAAAACAGAATACTAGAAATTATGAGATAGCAAGATATAAAACAATATGATTACTCCTCATCATCATTGGAATCCCAAAATTCTGGACGGATATTTTCTTCCAGAAGAGCATGTTCCTTACCACGTCTTTGACCGTTAGAAGTGTGAGTTCCTGATGTACCGGAACTTGTATTCTCCAAAGTGGAAAAACAAAAGTTTAGCGCTGGCCTTTTTTCGGGAGCAACATAAGAGGCACCGGCTTCGGAAGTACATGATAAGGCATCCCATAAAAGAAGCCCTTGATTTTCTTGAAACGACCATCAATTTTTCGTAGCCGCGCATCCAAGGCTAGTTGATTTTGAGCCAAAATATCAATGGCCGCCTCTGTACTACTTCCGGGAGTTGGTCTTTGAATTGAATGTTGGCGTGTTAGACGTTCCGTAGCATGAATTGATGGTTGAGGTGTAGAAAAGCTACAGCGTAGTTGTTCTCGAGGAGTAGTACTCCATTGGTTAAATGGTATAAATCTAGGAGGTGCATCGGGCAACTTCATTAGTTTATGGTCCTTGAATCAAAAGAACGAACTTTGGAAGTTTCGGATTCTGGAGCATGTAGGACGAAGCTATTAATCAATCTCATTATGTATTCTCCATAATAAATATGAAGCATCTTGCCTTGATTAAATGAGAGAAACTCATTCATGAGTAATTGTGCCCAACTGACTTGTGTATTCGAACATATAGCATATAAAGCTTTAAAATTTTCAGGATATACTAAGTGGTAGGAGTCGCCTCTTGGTATAATGGATTTCATCATGAAACGATGAAAAAGTCTAACTCTAGGTCTAATTGATGATGTTTGTCTGAAATCCGTAGCATCATCTTCGAAAAATAAATGGCTTATGTGGTCATGACTTGATATATTACAATCTACATCGTGTAATGAGATTCCACCCGGTCTAGCATCTAAAATGTGGTTAATTCGATCAATGGAAAGGAAAATTGAGGTGCCACATACCGATGTCCAAACATAATTTTCGTGTTTCCAGCAGGGTTGACAAGATTTAGGTTAGCAAGGAACAATTTGACCATAATGTGGTTAACCTTCGAATTATTCTTTCTATGGTCTAGAAAAGTATCGAGTCCACTTTTAATTACGGCATTTTCAATACGGTAGGAAGCGAAATCAGGATAACTTACAAATGATTCTTCAAAGATTTTGGCATCTTGAAGTTGTATCCATCTTTGAAGTGCTACGTCATTGACAAGCCATGATGCGATTTGAGTATCTATGGGAGTTGATGAAGATGAGCCACCGGTAGTCTTTGATTTCTTCTTTGGAGCCATTTTTTTTGAAGAAAAGATAAAAATTTGAGAAAACTTTAATGGGGGCTAGGGTAAAAACTGAAATTGGAAAAGCAAGAGTGAAGAGGTAAGTTGAAAAAGGTGAAAGGATGGGTTACTAATATGAGGTAAAAAGGTAAAACAGACAGCTGTCTACACGTTCGGTCGGCCGAAATTACTGGGTCGGCCGGCCGACTTGGTTAACTGAGAGTAGCTGAAACTTTTCGGAAGGGTTCGGCTGACCGACGCAGGCCCTTCGGTCGACTGACCCTGTCAAAAAATGTGTATTTGATACTTTCGTTCGACCGACTCAGGTTCTTCGGTCGGCCGACACTGTTAGAAATGCACAGTTTTGCTGTTATTAAAAAAATGATAGAAATTTAAATTTTATTATTATTGCATTATATTTATACATCTTATTGAAAACAACAACATATATATATATATATATATATATATATATAAAAGTTTTAGCCACCGTTCGTTAAAATCAACGTTCCCATGAGTTTGGGGACGGAACATCTTCTATAGGTGACCATCTTGGAGCTATTGGAGTTTGAACAGGATTTGAAGAGGATTGGGTTCTATAAGAAAGTTCAGTAACATCATCTTTTTTTGATGAACAAACTTTCATGGCGATCTTTTCTAGAAAACTTAAACGTCTTGTCGTGACTTTTTGTTCATAGTAGAGTTCCCGTTGCATATTCATTTGTTGATGTTGGTAGTGATGTATTTCAGGAATTTTTTTTTTGGTGGATGGAGATATTACCATTGTATTCTTGCCTTTTTTCTTTTCAGGTGTATGGCCTGCATGGGATTCATCCCATGGTTTCCACCCGTGTCGGGGGTCTTTATCCGGAGAAGAGAAATCAAGGATACGGTTAGGCATGGGAAAGGTAGGATAGGGGCCATTTTTAGGAATTTGGTCGGAAACATCATCGTCCGAAGATGAGTATGATAGATGGGAGTTTTCGGAATTATAGGGGTCATTGTTTGAAGACATTTTTCAGGTTTTGTTTTTTGTTTAAATTTTCTTAGTATATGTTTTGAAAGATAAGCATAGTATATATAAACAATTGTTTGCTGAAAAAAACTAGTGGACAGGAACTAATTTTAAATATAATTATAGAAGTTTAACAATAAAACCGTTTGTAAATGTATGATTTATAAGTTTAGAACTAAAAATAGTTATTTCTGAAAAACAAAATAAGTAAAACAAATTTTAAGGAAAACTGAGACAAGAAACACCCATAGCTCATGTGGCTATAACACAACATCTATGAAACAAGTCAGAGATCATGAGTTCGAGTTCCGCTTTAGTCAAAAATAAAACAATTTTTGGTTTTCAATATTTTTGCATATTTTTATCTATAAATCTTTTAAAGACATTATTCCTAAATCTCGTCTAAGTTTGATAAAACTATTTTCATTTAAAGGTTTAGTAAAAATGTCAGCAATTTGATTTTCAGTATTAATAAATTCTAAATTTATCAATCCTTTTTCCAAACAATCACGAAGAAAGTGATGACGAATATCAATGTGTTTTGTTCGTGAGTGATTTACCGGATTTTTAGAAAGATTTATTGCACTAGTATTATCACAATAAATTATAGATTTTTCAAGATAACAATTAAAATCTTGTAGTGTTTGTTGCATGTATACGACTTGTGCACATGCCAAAGCAGCAGATATATATTCTGCTTCACACATTGATAAAGAAACACAGTTTTGTTTCTTACTAAACCAAGAGACTAAGGAACGTCCAATGAAATGACACGTTCCACTCGTACTTTTTCGATCCGTCTGACTTCCTCCAAAATCAGCATTGCTATAGAAGACTAATTCGAAAGGACATTCTTTCGAATAGAATAGTCCGAAATCTTTGGTTTTAGTTAGATAACAAATAATACGTTTAACTGCTCGCATATGTGATTCTTTGGGATTTGCTTGAAATCAAGCACATAAACAAACACTCATCATAATATCGGGTCGACTCGTTGTTAAATATAATAACGATCCAATCATACTACGATATAGTTTTTGATCAACACTTTTGCCTTCTTCATCTCTGTCGAGATGAATCGTTGTGCTCGTTGGAGTTGGTTTGGCAGAAGTGTTTTCCAGACCAAATCATTTAATTAAATTATAACAATATTTTTCTTGATTAATAAAAATTCCAATTTCAATTTGTTTAATTTGTAATCCAAGAAAATATAACAATTCTCCCATATGAGACATTTCAAATTTATTTGTCATTATAGTTGAAAAATCCTGACATAGTTTTTCATTTGTCGAACAAAAAATGATATCATCAACATATATTTGAATTATTAAAATATCTTTATTAGTTTTCTTAATAAAAAGCGTTTGATCTACTTTACCAATTTCAAAACCAGATTCTAATAAATAGCTTTTAAGACGATCATACCAAGCACGAGGTGCTTGCTTTAGACCATATAAAGCTTTTTTGAGTTTATAAATATGATTCGAAAATTTTTCATGATTAAAAAGAAGTGGTTGTTCAACAAAAACATTTTCTTTTATATAAGCATTTAAAAATGCACTTTTAACATCTATTTGATAAAGTTTAAAATTATGAAAACATGCAAATGCCAATAAAATTCGTATTGCTTCAAGTTGGGCTACTAGAGCAAATGTTTCTTCGTAGTCAATTCCCTCTTCTTGATTATATCCTTGTGCAAGTAATCTGGCTTTATTCCTAGTTATATTTCCTAATTCATCTGCTTTATTTTCGAAAACTCATTTAGTACCAATGACTGATTGATTACTTGGTCTAGGAACAAGTTCCCAAACTTCGTTTCGTTCAAATTGATTTAGTTCCTCTTGCATGGCAAGAATCCAGTAGTCATCAGTTGAGGCTTCTTTTATATTCTTAGGTTCTATGTTAGAAAGAAAAGCTACATGACCAACTTGATTTAATTGATGTCTGGTTTTAACGTTCGTATTTACTTCTCCGATTATATTTTGCGCAGGATGATGTCGTAAAATTTTAGGTGGAGATTTTATTATATTAGTAGTAATATTCTCATTTTCATTAATATCATGATCATTATTGAAAATTTCTTCAGATACTATTTTCGTTCTGAGTAGCTTCATCATCAGAATCGATAGTAAT
The DNA here is from genome assembly GCA_030765085.1 of Allium cepa. Taxonomy (NCBI): domain Eukaryota; kingdom Viridiplantae; phylum Streptophyta; class Magnoliopsida; order Asparagales; family Amaryllidaceae; genus Allium; species Allium cepa. The sequence continues at coordinate 211,933,913 of CM060939.1, read as the reverse complement.
ATTTGGATTTATATATTTAAAATTTTCATCAAACGAAACATGTAAACTTTCTTCAATAATTTGAGTTCTTTTATTAAAAATTTGATAAGCTTTACTTCGTTCCGAATATCCAACGAATATTCCTTCATCGGATTTTGGATCGAATTTGCCTAGTTGATCTTTAGTATTTAAAATAAAACATTTAGAGCCAAAAATTTTAAGATATGAAATATTTGGTTTTCTTCCATTTGGAAGTTCATATGGAGTATTCTTAGTTAACGGTCGAATGGAAACACGATTCAATACATAACAAGCAGTAGCTACAGCTTCTGCCCAAAAATGTTTTGATAAATTGGTTCCATTTAATAAAGTTCTTGCACATTCTTGTAATGTTCTATTTTTTTTTCTACAACGCCATTTTGTTATGGTGTTCTAGGAAATGAAAAATTATGGTTAATACCTTTCTTGTTACAAAATTGTTCAAAAACTTCATTTTCAAGTTCTCCTCCATGATCACTTCTGATATTTTTAATTTTCAAACTTTTAATATTTTGAATTCTTTTAACAAACACTTTAAAATTATAAAAAGTATCACTTTTATTTTTTAAAAAGAAAATCCAAGTGTATCTAGAAAAATCATCTACAATAACAAACACATATCTATTATGATTAATAGATTGAACTTGAGTTGGACCAAAAAGATCCATGTGTAAAAGTTCAAGTGGTTGTTATGTAGAAATTACTTTTTTTGATTTAAAAGAAGATTTTGTTAATTTTACTAATTTACATGCATCACAAAATATATTCGATTTGAATTTCATGTCAGGTAAACCTTTAACTAATTTATTTTTTGCTAATTTGTTGATGGTTTTAAAATTGATGTGACAAAATCTTTTGTGCCAAAGACAGGTATCATTTTCCTTTTCTATTAAACACAAATTTGAATTATTTTTAACGTTCATATTTAAAATATAAATGTTTTTATCTCTTATTCTTTCAAAAATAGTGTTATGATTTTTATCGAAAATATTACATTTATTTTCTGAAAAAGTTATATTAAAACCTTTATCACATAACTGACTAATACTTAATAAATTATGTTTTAAATTTTGGACTAATAAAACATCAGTAATGAGAGGTAAATTAGTGGTACCGTTGCTGCTGACATCGCTTTTACAGATGATATAGCCTTTAGAGTTATCTCCAAAAGTAACTGATCCTCCATTTGAGAAGATAATATTTGACAACATTTCTTTGTTTCCGGTCATATGTTTTGAGCAACCGCTATCTAAAATCCATTTTCTTCTCCTTTTATGTGGTACCTGCAAAAAATTTATAAAAAGTCGGTACTCGTTTCTTTTTAGGGTTCTAAGAGTTAGATCTTAGGAAGCCAAACCCATACGAGTTCAGATTTCCCTTTATAAACATAGTTTTTGTTATTATGAACAGTTTCCATGAACATTTGGATATGTTTATTTCTTATTAAAACACTATTTGTTTTTGGAATCCATATCTTAATGGTTTTAGTGTTTGACCAAATTTTTTTCTTAATATCCTTTTTAATATTATTATTAATTCTTCTTTTAACAAACTTATTTTGTTTCTTAAATCCTAGTCCAAATTTGTTGTTAGTGGATTGAGAATTTTCTAGTATTTTAGAAAGATTCTATCTTCCTTTATTGAAATTGGAGATATTGTTAGAGATGTCATCAAATTTTATTTTTAGACTAGATTTCTCTAAATCTAAATCTTTAATTTTAGAATTTAAACCATTATTTTCAAAAAATAAAACATCATTTTTACTTTTCTGAATTTCTAGTTCTTCAGTTATTGAAGAAATTTGAGAAGATAAGTTAGAATTTGATTGTTGAGAAATTTCAAGTTCTTCTTCTAATATTTTCTTTTCATCTTTCAACATATCTACTTCTAAGACTGTCCTATCTAATTTCCTTTGTAAATCTTTAACTTTCTTTTTTAAGCTACTTTGCTAAATCTACTAATTCAGAATTAATTTCAGTTAAATCTTCAAAACTAAGATCACTTACATCGTCTGATGAAGCCATGAAGCACACATTTGCTTGTTCATTTTCATTGTCACTTTCACTTTCTGATGAAGATGATGAGTCTGTGTCGTCCCAAGTGACTGAAAAAGCTCTTCGTTTGGTTTTGTCCTTCTTAAAATTGCTCTTTTTACGTTTAGGACAATCTTTCTTCATGTGAACTTTCTTGTGACATTCATAACATTCCATTGCTGAAGATGGTGGTTTGCTACTGTTGATATTGTTGTTGGAATTATTTTTGTTTCCCCTGAATTTATTTCTTTTGAATTTCAGAAATTTTTTGAAATTTTTAGCAATCATTGCCATATCTTCTGTAACAACCCGGGATTTCATATTGATTTATAATCGTCGTTAAACGATTAACGTGCTAGCTTATTAATAGTGAGAGTTTTAATTGGGTTAAAATTCATAAAAAAAATAAAAAAAAATTGGTTAAGTGTTGTTTTGGGTCCTTAAGAAAAATCTTGGCCACGGTTCCTTTTTATGTTTGGGCCGTTACCATTATCAAATGGCAAACCCGTTTCCCCCTTTTTATTCTCATTCGTTTCCTCACAACCCTAGAAAAAAAACTTACGAACGAAATAAATGGCGGCTTCATCTCGTGTTCATCCACCTTTCCAAATTAGGGTTTCGATCGACTCCGCTTCGTCTCTGAAGTACGCGACCTTCGAATCCAAGGTAAGTGAATCTTCCCCCACTCACATCTAATTTGAATTTCAGAGATTTTTGAATTGGGGTTTTAATTGAAGGTTCGAATCCCTTTGATGTTCGTTTGTATTTATGTATATGTTGAAATTGTCTTCGGCCTTTGATTATTCTACGAAAGTGAGTTATCTGACCTTTTAAATTTCTATACTTTCGTCACTTGATTTGCTCTGCCATTCGACTGTGGTTCGTGTTGATGTTTCTGGCATGGTTCGACTTAGTTTAACCATGGCTTGATGATTTTGGGTCTGTTCGACCTCCTTTAATTGCATTCGTGTATTTTTGTTTGAGTTCATTAGCCACCACGGTTTCGAAATGATTTCTTCCATTGTTGATTTTTTTAAACTACTACATGATGCTTGTATTCATCTGGAAGTTTTGCGTTTCCTGGTCTTTGTCATTACCTGAATATATGCATACACTTTGTAGATGAAGTTGCACACGTGTTACTTCGAGTTGGATTCATGTAGTCTTGATAGTATTGAGCTCTATAGCTTCTTGGTTGCATCTTGCAACTAAGTCTTGTTGGCATTGTCTGCATCGTACTTGTATGCTATGCATATATTCTATGACACATATATAATTGTTCAAACTATATACAGGTTTTGATTTACATGTTCACTGCTTGGTTTTGAGTTTTGGGTAACACATGAGTCTTTCTTGATTCACTGTTGCTACCTGATTGTCCTTACGTACATGTTGCAGCTTGATCTTATATCGTCATAGTCTGCATACATGTTGTACCTGGTATAGTTTGAGATAGATCATATTTTTAGTTGACTGTTCTTGGTTGCTTGATGCATTTTGACATTGGCTCATATGACGATGATTACTACAACTCTGTTAATTCAATTGCTTGTTGCACTGTCTAGCTTCATTTAGTGTTCACTGTATCATATTACTATTAAATTTTGCATTGTATATTTGTATGCATGCCACTGATCATATGTTGATAGGTTCATTGGAGTACAGTCTTCATTTTATTTCCTTATGCATTTGTGTAGTGGTATGAACATGGTGCACTGTTTCAAGTCGTATCACTTGAATTTTACTGTACACATAGCATATAATTTGTATCACTTGAGACATTCAAGTGTTTATGGGCATTTGATAATTGAGTCTGCATTTCTGTTGTTTGACTTGAAGCTTGGTACTCATGTAATGTGTCTGCACTTATATACTTCATCATTGTTTGCCATATTGGCTTCACTGCATCTTCATTTACCTATTGCACTTGCAATGTATTGAATTCCTGACCTGATGGCATTTGATCCAGATTATTTTGCTCTTTAGTCTGCATACCTGTAGTGTTGCTTTGTTGTTAGCTGGGAGCATGTTGCTAGACTAGTTCTTTCCTGTTGATTTTGGGTATCACTGCATACTATGCCACTCCGGCAGTTGCAATTCATTTACATATGCTGGACTGTTTATCGAGGTGTTGTAGCTGCTATCCATTTTAATTGTATTCTTATGATGGTTGCTGTTTAGATTGGGTCGTACATTGCACTGACCACTGTATTTGCTTGCATACATGAGTTTTACTTTCACTTGAAACTGTAGTGTCTCGTTGCATTGAGTTGAGATGATTGCCGTGACTTGACCTTTGCATTTTGCTTGTTCGTCGAATTATACTTGAGTTGAATCCGGTATTTCGGGTTTGACATTGTGCTCGTTTGTGAGCTTTCATTGAGGTTTTGTGTACATCATCACTGTAGTGGCAAGGCAGTGCACGCATGCGTGAACTGCAACCACACGGTACCATTGAGCTTTTGTGTACATCATCACTGTAGTGGCAAGGCAGTGCACGCAAGCGTGAACTGCAGCCACGCGGTATGGTTTATGATATTTTATTTTGTTTTTGATTTATTGATCTTTTGCATATTCCATATGCTGTAGTGGCGAGGCAGTGCACGCGTGCGTGTACTGCAGCCCTACCCAAGTGATATTTTAATTGATATTTCAATTGGTTGAACTGTTTCGTTTATTCAATTCAATATGATTTAAATTGTATTTTGATTGGTTTAATTTGATTATTTTGTTGTTAATTGCCGATTTGGCAATTTTGATGTTTTCCAAATTATCTTCATGGATATTCTTTTCTCTTATCTTTGTTGATGATTTGAATCTGCTGATTTATTGTTTAACACTGTTATGTGTTATATTCATCGTTATCCGATTTCTTTATTTAAGGATCGGATAGACGAGATTTATTGGGATTGTCGTCTATTTGTTACTTAATTATTATTGCTTCCGTGCACTAATAACTGAGTTTGAATTAGACTGACCCGTGTATTATTTTCTTTTGAATTTAATACTCGGGTCAGACCGAGTATTTACAGGTTGTTGATATCTTACTTTGGGTTGCTGTTAGAGCTATGAAGTCTTTTCATACTTTTGGAGTAGTCATCATCAATTAAAGTAGTCAGTGTATTTTTATAGGTTGTTGTATATTCATGTATATTATTCACGATAATGTACTTGTATATGTAACTTCCAAAGTCGACAGTTGTAGTTGTATCATATGTACTGTATCACATGTATTGTAACTGACATCAGTTATTATATATATGAGATTTTTGTTTATCTGTGTTCCGCATTTGGATTATCTGTGTTATTATTATATTTATTGTCCTAAACTACTTTGAACCATCGTAGTTCGTTTTACACTGGAATTGGATATGTTGATGGGAGTAAATAAATAGGAGATGAAAAATAAAAATATATACCACTCCTATCGAGATAACCAATACTAATGTAAGGCCTAACTACGGATGGCCGCTCCTATCCAGCCTTATTCTTCGTAATAACGGACAGTATTTCTTTTAATACTCTTTGTTATTGTGAGCATAGAGGTGGAGCGTCACAGTTGGTATCAGAGCTTGGGGTTTATGGACATAATATAAAACATAACTTAGATGGAACATGTGTTACAACTATTAGTCGATGTTTTATTGTGCTTTGAGTCAAAACTAAAGTTTTGAAATTATGATGAAACTTTTAAATATCTTTATTTAAAAATGAAAGAGAATTTGTGTTTTGAAGATTAAGTAATCTGTGTCGGTTTATCAGAGTGCGCAGCGGAAACAGTGAGACTGTCTTCGCTGAGTACGACTGATAACCTTTTTGATTTGAAAATCAAAATATGAAATTGAAATAAATTTCATTTGTTGTTTACATAACTATGTTTAATTTTTTTCTTTGAAAACTTCGAATCCAATTTGAGAATTCGAAACGATTGCAGTTATGTGAATTTGTTGAGATTTTTGCTGTTTTAGAATTATCTTCATTGAAGATATATTCGACTGATTTCTTTGTTCATTTTGCGGTATACGTGCAAATTTATGTCGCACGTTACTGCATTATTTTTACGTTGAACCGATGTTTGGTTTTAAACGTTTTTTGTTGCCGTTATTTTATAACGGGATTTTTACACCAATGCTAAACTTTTGAAGCCCGGTGTTTTGTTGACATTTTAAAGAATGAAAATTCACTGATATTATATTTTGATGCAAATTATTTTGATGAGATTTTGACATTTAAAAATCACTGTCGCTTTGGCTTCAGTGACCGTCAAATTTTAAAGTGGATTTTCAAGCGGTTATCCCGCAATGCTGATTTTGAGATCCGTTTCTATGGTGTTTTGAGAAGTGCAATTTCCTTGTTGAAATTATCACTAATGTTGTTGTTTTTATCACGGATTTGCAAATCGTTTTAAAAATAAAATTATTTTCCAAAATTTTTATAGTTTACGCTTTCAGAAGGATGAGAAAGTGACTTAAACGTTTCAGCAAAATCGAGGACTATGAACCCTTTCTTTTACTGATTCGCTTAATTCCGAACTTGTTCGTTTAAGAATGTAAATTATTACTTTTATAAAATAAATGAAATTGTTTTCAGAATTTTTATAGTTTGCACTTTCAAAAGAATGAGGAAGTGATTTAAACGTTTCAGCAAAATCGAGGACTATGAACCCTTTCTTTTACTGATTCGCTTGATTCCGGACTTGTCCGTTTGAGAATGTGAAATTTTATTTTTGAAATACACAATTTTGCACTTTCAAGGAAACGATGAAGAGATTTAAACAATTTTGTAAAACACGTGGTTATGGGACATGTGCGTTTGCTATTTTGGTTAACTCCGGACTCGTTAATTGAAACATTTGTTGTTTGATGATTTTGATGATTTTACACGTTCAAGGAAACGATGAAGAGAATCAAACGATTTAGTAAAACACGTGGTATGGGACATGTGCGTTTGCTATTTCGGTTAATTCCGGACTCGTTAATTGAATATTTGATGATTTTCGTGTGCTTTCGAGCCACTATGTTGGACCTCCGGGTCATATGTTGGACCTTCGGGTCAATACCAGTACCAGACCTTCGGGTCATTTGTTGGACCTTCGGGTCATTTGTTGGGTGCCAAAATTATGTTGGGTACTTGGTAGGCTTCAGCCATTTGTTGATGCACGTGCGGCGTAGCCTAAAAACTCGCCATTTGTTGGGATCGATCCACCTTTCATGTTGATTTTCTAGAGTATCTTAATTGATTTCTAGATATTTGTTGAATCTAATTATCTGCAGGTAATTAGATATTTGATGATATGAGTTCTAATTATCGTTTTTGATAATCGGATATTTGTTGTTTCTGATTATCGCTTGTGATAATTAGATATTTGATGATATGAGTTCTGATTATCGTTTTTGATAATCGGATATTTGTTGTTTCTGATTATCGCTTGTGATAATTAGATATTTGATGATATGAGTTCTGATTATCGTTTTTGATAATCGGATATTTGTTGTTTCTGATTATCGCTTGTGATAATTAGATATTTGATGATATGAGTTTTGATTATCGTTTTTGATAATCGAATATTTGTTGATTTGATTATCGTTTTTGATAATCGAATATTTGTTGATTTGAGATTTGATTATCGTTTTTTATAATCGAATATTTGATGATTTGATTATCGTTTTTGATAATCGAATATCTGTTGATTTGAGATTTGATTATCGTTTTTGATAATCGAATATTTGTTGATTTGATTATCGTTTTTGATAATCGAATATTTGTTGATTTTGATTATCGTTTTTGATAATCGAATATTTGTTGATTTGATTATCGTTTTTGATAATTGAATATCTGTTGATTTGAGATTTGATTATCGTTTTTGATAATCGAATATTTGTTGATTTGATTATCGTTTTTGATAATTGAATATCTGTTGATTTGAGATTTGATTATCGTTTTTGATAATCGAATATTTGTTGATTTGATTATCGTTTTTGATAATCGAATATTTGTGGATTTGATTATCGTTTTTGATAATCGAATATTTGTTGATTTTGATTATCGTTTTTGATAATCGAATATTTGTTGATTTGATTATCGTTTTTGATAATCGAATATCTATTGATTTGAGATTTGATTATCATTTTTGATAATCGAATATTTGTTGATTTGATTATCGTTTTTAATAATCGAATATCTGTTGATTTGAGATTTGATTATCGTTTTTGATAATCGAATATTTGTTGATTTTGATTATCGTTTTTGATAATCGAATATTTTTTGATTTGATTATCGTTTGTGATAATTTAATATTGGTTGATTTGTAATTTCTGATTATCGTTTTTGATAATTGCAAATTTTTGCTGATTATAGGATTTTCTAGTCTCTAATTGATTCTAGACTATGTTGATTATATTGAATTGCTGTTTTCTATCTATCTCTGTTGATAGTTAGAGTTTGCTGATTATGGAGTGCGTGTTTTTCTGATTTTCTGGTTGATAACTAGATGTTTGCGGTTTTGTGATTTGTGATTTGGTGTTTCAAATTATCTTTGTTGATAATTAGATTTTGCTGTTTTCTAATTATCATATCGATGATTAGATATTGTTGTTTGTGATTTCAGAATTTTAATTGTCAAATTGATAATTGAATATTGCTGATAATTGCATTTATTCAGCGTTGTTGTTTTCTGACTTATCTACTTGATAATTAAATGTTGTTGAGAAATTGTGAATTTCTTTTATTGGAATTAAAAGATTTCTTTGATGTTTGAATTCTCTACCTTTATTTTTCCAGCATAACCAGTTTATGTTAGAAAATTTATTGTTAGTGACGACCTTAATTATGAAAATTGCGGGGACGCAATTCTTATAAGGAGGGGAGTCTGGAACAACCCGGGATTTCGTATTGATTTATAATCGTCATTAAACGATTAACGTGCTAGCTTATTAATAGTGAGAGTTTTAATTGGGTTAAAATTCATAAAAAAAATAAAAAAAAATTGGTTAAGTGTTGTTTTGGGTCCTTAAGAAAAATCTTGGCCATAGTTCCTTTTTATGTTTGGGTCATTACCATTATCAAATGGCAAACCTGTTTCCCCTTTTTTATTCTCATTCGTTTCCTCACAACCCTAGAAAAAAAAACTTACTAACGAAATAAATGGCGGCTTCATCTCGTGTTCGTCCACCATTCCAAATTAGGGTTTCGATCGACTCCGCTTCGTCTCTGAAGTACGCGACCTTCGAATCCAAGGTGAGAGAATCTTCCCTCACTCACATCTAATTTGAATTTCAGAGATTTTTGAATTGGGGTTTTAATTGAAGGTTCGAATCCCTTTGATGTTCGTTCATATTTATGTATATGTTGAAATTGTCTTCGGCCTTCTGATTATTCTACGAAAGTGAGTTATCTGACCTTTTAAATTTCTATACTTTCATCACTTGATTTGCTCGGCCATTCGACTGTGGTTCATGTTGATGTTTCTGGCATAGTTTGACTTATTTTAACCATGGCTTGATGATTTTGGGTCTGTTCGACCTCCTTTAATTGCATTCGTGTATTTTTGTTTGAGTTCATTAGCCACCACGGTTTCGAAATGATTTCTTCCATTATTGATTTTTTGAAACTGCTACATGATGCTTGTATTCATCTGGAAGTTTTGCGTTTCCTGGTCTTTGTCATTACCTGACTATATGCATACACTTTGTAGATGAAGTTGCACGTGTGTTACTTCGAGTTGGATTCATGTAGTCGTGATAGTATTGAGCTCTGTAGCTTCTTTGTTGCATCTTGCAACTATGTCTTGTTGGCATTGTCTGCATCGTACTTGTATGCTATGCATATATTCTATGACACATATATAATTGTTCAAACTATATACAGGTTTTGATTTACATGTTCACTGCTTGGTTTTGAGTTTTGGGTAACACATGAGTCTTTCTTGATTCACGGTTGCTACCTGACTGTCCTTACGTACATGTTGCAGCTTGATCTTATATCGTCATAGTCTGCATACATGTTGTACCTGGTATAGTTTGAGACAGATCATATTTTTAGTTGACTGTTCTTGGTTGCTTGATGCATTTTGACATTGGTTCATATGACGATGATTACTACAACTCTGTTAATTCAATTGCTTGTTGCACTGTCCAACTTCATTTAGTGTTCACTGTATCATATTACTATTAAATTTTGCATTGTATATTTGTATGCATGCCACTGATCATATGTTGATAGGTTCATTGGAGTACAGTATTTATTTTATTGCCTTATGCATTTGTGTAGTGGTATGAACATGGTGCACTGTTTCGAGTCGTATCACTTGAATTTTACTGTACACATAGCATATAATTTGTATCACTTGAGACATTCAAGTGTTTATGAGCATTTGATAATTGAGTCTGCATTTCTGTTGTTTGACTCGAAGCTTGGTACTCATGTAATGTGTCTGCACTTATATACTTCATCATTGTTTGCCATATTGGCTTCACTGCATCTTCATTTACCTGTTGCACTTGCAATGTATTGAATTCCTGACCTGATGGCATTTGATCCAGATTATTTTGCTCTTTAGTCTACAAACCTGTAGTGTTGCTTTGTTGTTAGCTGGGAGCATGTTGCTAGACTAGTTCTTTCCTGTTGATTTTGGGTACCACTGCATACTATGTGCCACTCCGGCAGTTGCAGTTCATTTACATATGCTGGACTGTTTATCGAGGTATTGTAGCTGCTATCCATTTTAATTGTATTCTTTTGATGGTTGCTGTTTAGATTGGGTCGTACATTGCACTGACCACTGTATTCACTTGCATATATGAGTTTTACTTTCACTTGAAATTGTAGTGTCTCGTTGCATTGAGTTGAGATGATTGTCGTGACTTGACCTTTGCATTTTTCTTGTTCGTCGAATTATACTTGAGTTGAATCCGGTATTTCGGGTTTGACCTTGTGCTCATTTGTGAGCTTTCATTGAGGTTTTGTGTACATCATCACTGTAGTGGCAAGGTAGTGCACACATGCGTGAACTGCAACCACACGGTACCATTGAGCTTTTGTGTACATCATCACTGTAGTGGCAAGGCAGTGCACGCAAGCGTGAACTGCAGCCACACGGTATGGTTTATGATATTTTATTTTGTTTTTGATTTATTGATCTTTTGCATATTCCATATGCTGTAGTGGCGAGGCAGTGCACGCGTGCGTGTACTGCAGCCCTACCCAAGTGATATTTTAATTGATATTTCAATTGTTTGAACTGTTTCGTTTATTCAATTCAATATGATTTAAATTGTATTTTGATTGGTTTAATTTGATGATTTTGTTGTTAATTGCCGATTTGGCCATTTTGATGTTTTCCAAATTATCTTCATGGATATTCTTTTCTCTTATCTTTGTTGATGATTTGAATCTGCTGATTTATTGTTTAACGCTGTTATGTGTTATATTCATCGTTATCCGATTTCTTTATTTAAGGATCGGATAGACGAGATTTATTGGGACTGTCGTCTATTTGTTACTTAATTATTATTGCTTCCGTGCACTAATAACTGAGTTTGAATTAGACTGACCCGTGTATTATTTTCTTTTGAACTTAATACTCGGGTCAGACCGAGTATTTACAGGTTGTTGATATCTTACTTTGGGTTGCTGTTAGAGCTATGAAGTCTTTTCATACTTTTGGAGTAGTCGTCATCAATTAAAGTAGTCAGCGTATTTGTATAGGATGTTGTATATTCATGTATATTATTCACGATAATGTACTTGTATATGTAACTTTCAGAGTCGACAGTTGTAGTTGTATCATATGTACTGTATCACATGTATTGTAAGTGACATCAGTTATTATATATATGAGATTTTTGTTTATCTGTGTTCCGCATTTGAATTATCTGTGTTATTATTATATCTATTGTCCTAAACTACTTTGAACCATCGTAGTTCGTTTTACACTGGAATTGGATATGTTGATGGGAGTAAATAAATAAGAGATGAAAAATAAAAATATATACCACTCCTATCGAGATAACCAATACTAGTGTAAGGCCTAACTATGGATGGCCGCTCCTATCCAGCCTTATTCTTCGTAATAACGGACAGTATTTCTTTTAATACTCTTTGATATTGTGAGCATAGAGGTGGGGCGTCACATCTTCATTCTCTTAGTCGGAATCATCTTTTTCTGCTTGAAATGCCACATTCTTCTTTTCTTGTGCTACATTTCTCTTTGCCTGTAAATTTACTTCGTAGGACATTAAATTACCTATCAATTCTTCTGGTTTTAATGTTGACAAATCACTTGCTTCTTCAATGGCTAGGACTTTTCTTTCCCATTCGTCAGTTAAAGAATTTAGGATTTTTGTGACAACATCAAAATCAGTAAATGTTTGTTCTAATGATAGTAGAGCATGATGAATATCCTGAAATCTAGAGTACATGTCATTTATAGATTCGTTGGCCTCATTTTGAAATTTTCAAATTGATTTTTCAACATAGAAATTTTTCTTAATTTAACTTTGTTCGTTCCCTCATGTGTTATCTTAAATGTTCTCCATATTTCATAACCAGAAGTGCACATGCTAACTCTATTGAATTCATTTCTATCTAATGCACAAAATAAAATATTCATAGCCTTTGCATTTGATGTAGCATCTAGTTTTTGTGTGTTACTCCAAGTTGAGTATTCTCCAGTAGGAATTATGTGCTCTCTTTGTATAATATTCCAGATATCAAAACCACTAGATTGCATATAGATTCTCATTCTAGTTGACCAATAATTATAATTTAACCCATTAAAAAGAGGAGGTCGTGAAGTTGATTGACCCTCTGTGAAACTAGTATTAGTGTTAGTGCTAACATTGTTAGTTTGTGTCGTTGCCATATTACTAGAAATAAATATCAAATAACTTTGTGACGGTTATAGGAATCCTTGCTCCGATACCAAATGAAAGTGTACGTGCAGTACTAAGGATCGTGTAATATGATATATAAATACGGAAACTGATAATAGCAGTAAAATAAAAATTAAAGTAAGTACAACAGGAATTTTTATACTGGTTCAAACTTCCCGTTCTACGTCCAGTCCCAGAATATCCTCTGGATTTAGACTAAACCCCTCACTTAACACGGAGGAATAGGTATATCACACCTGATCAGCCGAACAGGAATTTTTCCGCCTCAACAGTCGAAGAGGACTTCAACTTAATACAAATACTTTGTTGACGAGTGTGTTCTGAATAACACGGATTGTCTTTTGATAGTACAATTTCCTATAATCAAATCCTCAAGAATATATAGTGTATGTGAAGATTGAGAAGAAAGATAATCTCGTAGAATCGAAGTATATAAATTAATTCAGAGATTCTAGAGATATTGAATGAGAATGAATGCTTTTATTTGCAGAAATAAATAGAGAATAGATTGCAGAATTATAAACAAGAATCGGTGATTGTAGAAGTGATTTGAACATGTTTATATAGTTGTAGAATAGTTATAATCTTTCATGAAGAGTTTCAATCAAAAGTTGTGTCTGTATCTCTTGGATTGAGGGACATTCCTCTTCATGAACAATCGAAACTCTTCAGAAAACTAGCCGTTATGTTCTGGTCGGTCAACTGAGATTTAAAACCATATATAAAACAATGTATATTTGTGCACTTGACACAGAGTCGGTCGACCGAGGTTTCTGGCCGGTCAGCCGACATGTTGTCAATTGCACAGTACACACTAATTTATGTATAACTTAATATAAATCAATTTGTGTATGTGTGTGACTACTTGATGAATGATTTTAACAATATTCTAAGACTCAATACATTAAAATATTCGTACTAATCTCTGAATTGTAGTCTTGTCTCCTTTGTAGTGCATAATATACAATTATTCTCTTTTTGTCGCTTTCGTATAGTACTCTCGTCGTATGATCTCTGAAGCTTGTGTCATGAATCAACAAAAACCATTTAGATCTATATTGATTTCAAGTCCATGTTGAACCACAAATTTAAACTACTTCAAATTCAATAGATTTCAAAGTTTAAATATTCAAATATTTTAATAACTTAATTTCGATAAATTTCATTTATATTTCAAATTCAACTTTGAAATTTCAATTAAAATTGTTTAAACAATTCATTTGAACCAATTTCAATTTCAACATTTAAAGCTTCGATTTTCGAAAGTATTCGGTTTGTTTAAGTCAAATTTTATTTCAAAATATCATTTAACTAGATTCGAAAATTAAGGATTTAAAATCATTTAATAACCAATCCGGTATCTGTATATAATTTTCTATCCTATGGTCAAGTGATACAGGTATATATCATTTCAACCTGCAATAATTTAAATTTACGGGTATATATCATTTCAACCCACAATCCCGAATTAAAATTCAAAATCCATAAAATCACTCGAGTCTGTCATTTCAACCCATGACAATGTTTCCCTAATTTGTAGATCATTTGGGTATGTATCATTCCAACCCATAGTGGTTTCTAACGATAAACTAAGGGAACTTACAATGTGATAACAGTATATAAAATAAACATAATATACAGTCATCCAATGTCAACAGTTAAACATCCATCACAATCACCATTCAAATCAACTAATACACAACAATAATTAATTGATTATCATTAACAGGTACTTAACTGGCATCTTGAATTCAATATTAAATTAAATATAAATTAAATTCAGAAAAATTCAGATTTAACTGGAATGACAAATTAAATATACCAAACAGCAATCAATCAACTCACCACATCATAAATTTAATTCAACTAACATAAGATAAATTAGTTGTGGTGAATAGGTTAAAATACTCACCTTAGGTTTGTCGACTATTTAAAATCCAAATAAAGGCCTAAATTTGAACGGCCTCACAATTCGACCAAACCAGTTTCATAATGTTTGGAATTTCAATACAATCGCAAATGAGAAAACCATGCGTGAATCCGAGCTCGTATGAAAAAGTTATGACAGTTAGAACATTTAAAATTTTAACACATATTATAATTAATAAATCAATAGAATGGAGACACGTCACCTCCCCTCCGTTCCATGTCATGATCACCAAACCCATCATGCGGCAAAAAGCCCAACTTTGACCGCCAAATTCGCACTCCTATGAAAGACGACCATACGACCATCATCGAGCTCGCACTCCTCCGCCGCACCTACCAGTGCCCATTGTGCCACCTCCGGCCCTCCCTATCGATGCCGCCACCTCCTTAAAAACTAGGGTTTCGAACCCTAATTCCCAATTTCGACCACTACAGGTCAACTTAGGTGATGCGACCACCACTGTTAGACTCCAGACGACGAGCTCTACGAAACCCATATTCCAATTTCACCAATTGTTGCGCAGATTAAAAACTTCCCAATTTGACTTTGATCGCGATTTCTGATCGATTCGATCACTGTCTCTGAAGACGAACACTAGAGATAGGTTCCATTTGTCAGGATCTTTCCAACGATATAAATTTTGATATAGTTTGAAGAGGTTGAAATTTTGAGATTGATTTTGATTTGAAAATTAGGGTTTTTGAATTGGAATTGGATTTAATGTTCTGTCGTATGAGATGGAGAAAGTAGATGTATATACAGAAATTAAAAATGAGAAACAACTAGGGTTCGGAAAACTATTTATATAGACAAGGCCCGATAGAATGAATGAACATCTCGAATTGGTTCGTAACACAACAACGACCCGAAAAGCCGTTTCATTTCCGAAACGAAAGTAGGTCATCCCATATATCAAAATAGATGTTTTCGATATTTTAAACTCAACGGAACTGATTCCAAATCCAAATTTCATTGTATACAGAAGTTAGCTTTTAAAATCATTTTATTTTAAATTGAATTCATTAATTGATTTCTACGCGTTTCGAGCCCGCACGATCAAACGACAAGTCTGATCGCTACAAGATTTGAAATCTTATAATAATTCACTGTTACGGGTCCATGAAACTAGTTTCTTCAAAATCCAAGACAATGGACAAAATGGCTAATTTCTTGTGAATTAAATAAATGATTATTAAATTAATTTAACCCCCTTTTAAGTTCAAATTTTAGTTAACAATTTTCATCATTCTAGATTGCCCAGAACTTAATAATCTATCAAAATAAATTTTCTATGTTAAATCCACTATTAAGATATTGCACAGTTTACGTCGTTTAATTACAACTGCAATAAATTTCCAATTAAGTTATCTTAATTCTCTAAAAAAAAAATTTCAATTTTACACCTTTATTCTTGAATCAACGATTTCCTATGAATATAATAAACACTAGTTTACATTTTATTATATTCATATTCTACAATTGTCGTCTCTCCATTTTAATTATAATATTTCAAATTCATTAATTCCACAAATTATCGGTTTAATTGCTTATTTACAAACTTAGCCAAATTTACTTCAAAAATTATTTTAATTGATTGAATTTGCATTAGAATAATTGTCAAAACATTCAAACAACATTATTAAATCAATTCTAATTATTTTCTCATTGATAAATCACAAATTTTTAATTTTTTCCAATAATTAATTCTAAAGTCTTATTAAATTCAATATTTTTGTTATCGAAAAAATGCAGGTCGTTGCACTCTCCTGCACTTAAAACTTTTCGTCCTCGAAAAGGGAAAGAAGGAACTAAGATATTAATATATTTTATTCAAAGTATTCAATTTTATTACAGCTAATTTTCATAATTAAGTGTTTTAAATAAAATATACTAATTAACAAATAATTAAATCTTTGTATCACGTTTAATAAAGTTTGAAAATATTTCACTTTCACAAAAAAAATTCTAAGTCTAAAATTCACGGAAATTTTTGGTAAAGTCTCCTTTGTACGAATAAGTCCAAAAAATAATAATATCAAAATTGCAATATACATATATATATATATATATATATATATATATATATATCACATTTAAAAAATAAATATCCCAAACCATAGGAAAACAATAAAATATCGCCATAAAACTATAATGCAAAAACGTACCTATTCGTCGAGCAAACAACGCTATATTCATGAAACCAAAAGCGGTAGATATTGCTTCCATAAACCTGTACTTCACTTATATAATCCAAAGAAGTTAATAATTATGTGATAAGAGTAATTTTAAGTTGTTTCAGTTAATAGCAAAACAAATCTACATAACATAGCAATAGTCATATGCAACAAGGAATTACTCATACATCCATAGCAACCAAAACTAATGGTTTATCTAGGTTTGGACACTTTTAATCGTGCAAGGTGATAAATAAACTTTCAAGTGTACCCTACGCTCAGCCGTCTTAGATAATTACTTAATAGATTATTCATACAGCCTTAAACATTTAGAAGTATCGTTTCCTAAATATCCCATAAGACAAAACAACCAAGAGTTTCAAATATTATTTAAGTTCATTCTTATTAACTTCCTTTTCACATTATTACCTCATATTAATTTTAAATTCTCATTTGTTCATACAATGTCATCTTTTATTAGTTTAGTTTATTTACCTATTAAATTATTTCACATTCAGTATTTAAAATGATCAATGAATTGATTGTTGAAGAATTACATACATTTCATTTATTTCCAATTTATTCATACAAGGTTATTTCTTATTAGTTTACATTCATTTCATTGCACTTTAATTCCTAATTATTATTACATATCTTGATTTAAATTTAATATTAGTATTCATTAAGGTATCATTCAACTTAAGTCTCTTAACTTCTTAATTGACGTTCATCCTTTCTTATATAGTGTCATTGAATATTAAATCTATTATGAATCATTTCAACGTTTTCTAAAGTTATAATCATTTACTTAATATAGTAGCATTTTAGAACATTAACTTATACTTATAACATTTCTTGTATATCAAAATTCTTATTTATGGATATAATTCCATCTGAACACTTTCCTTACTCAAGTTTTATTTGTATATTCTATTACATATTCCTGTTTAACATTACAACTTTTTAAACATTTCTGGTAAGTTGTATATATATATATATATATATATATATATATATATCTGTGTGTGTGTGTCTGTGTGTGTGTGTCAATGTGTTTTTTAAGAATGTAATTGAATGTTACACAAGTTTATCTTATTCATTAGTTAGCAAAATGTTCCATACTTACATCTTTTAATTTTAATATCTTTTGATTTACGAGTTACAAATTCCCAATTTCTTATATATTTCATTAATCACTAAGCATCTAATTTATTATTTTTCATTTTTGAAGTTTCCAACTACCAAGATTCCACTTTATTTCTACAATTGAAAACCATTAATTTAACAGAGGAACTTAAGAATTCAAATTCTGGATTTATTTAAATCACTTTGAAATAATATACATACTCATATCTTTATATAATCAAATCATATTTAGAAACTTAAAATTAAGATATGTTTATCAAAATAAATATGCAGTAAAACTACTATAGTGGTCTTTCCACTATGAAACTTGAAAATGAACGTCGATGATGCATGCACTCATCACTAAAATTATTTCTCAACGACAGAAGAGAGGAGTACGGAATCTATTTCCTTTAAAAAATTTGTAAAACATTTGTTTCAATTACATTGAAAATAGTTCTATCCAAAAGTACTTCCAAATAATACTAATATTATATTCCAAAATCTTTCAAAACTAATTTCAAAGTCTTGGAACTTAAGTTCTCAAATTTCCAATTCATATTTACTTTATTATAAATTCTATCTTACAACCAAAATTTATGAAATTTCACTTTCTAACAAACAAACAAATTACATACATCTATATCCTTTTATAAAATATGTTCTTTTATATACAAAATAAAATACTATGTAAAATTATTTCATTTACCAGTATTTCAAAACAATATTGTGTCAATCGGCCCTATTAAGTATTTAGAAATCTCTATCGATGCCATGGCATCCTGTGTACCAACCATAATTTATAAATACTAAACAGAACAAATTAACACAACATAAAACATTTTATAACACTAACAAGTACCCTCTCTCATATATATATACTCAAACAAACTCATTCTAGGGTATTAGTACCTTATTTCTAATGAATCGGACCCCACAAAGCTAAGGTTATCTCTAAACCAAAGCTTTGATACCAAATATAAAGATCCGCCTTTTTGGACGGTTTATATTGACAATAAACCACACATGTCGACTCAACCATTCAAAAAGGGAGGATTGTTATGGGGTAAATAAGAAAAAGAAGAGAAGGATGAAAACAAAACTTAGAATCTCAAAGTGGAATGACAAAATATAATAATGAAATAAGCAGTTCATGAAGCTGTTTTACAAATAACATTTGATTATAGCTTTACAATACAAATTAGAGTTATACATACAACAGGAATAAATAGATAATGTTGCGGGACAAAATGATGCAATGGAATAAATATAGTATATAGTAATAGTACTAAATCTTCGTAATCGTCCTCCAGAACAATAGTTTTCAATACACTGAAAAGCTCAATCTGACCCGAGCGTAATGAAAAGACAAAATACTCGAGTCAGAACTAAAAGATCGTATGTAAGTTAAATCACAGTAAATAAATATGAGTGTGACGGCTTCAGAGATATTTACGAGGATTGACATCTCTTATCCAGTGTTCTAACGTGCGTGTAATAACTTAAGAGATATTCGAGATTCCATCTCCTAAGGATTCGTTAAACTATCTACATATATAGTACAATATGTTATTATAATATGTCTATAGTAAAGTATTAAAATAGCGTTAAGCCGTTACCTATATCCCTCTTAACATATTTTTATAATATTCCCGTAGCCTATACAGATATTGTAAGCCCCACCAAACCGGTGGGATTATCAGGGAGCACTCCATATCTACAGTACAGACCAAACTCGTGATGGGCGCGATAAGGCATATGACAAGGCACGCGAGGCAATGCCAGGGTAAGATTTTATTGTCTGCACTCCAGGACTGGTGGTAACGCATAGCAGCTACTATCACCCACCACGAAACACACTCCTATAATCAAATCGAGGGGTGGCCACTAAATCAATCACAAAGAATAAATATGGTGTAACGAACCGCCCTTTTTGGACAGTTTAAACCGACGATCAAATACACATGTCGATTTCAAACCATTAAAAGGGCAGATAGTTATTGGGGTAATTAAGAAAAGAAAAGGAAGGGAAATAAAAGAAATGAAACAACACAGAATCTCACAGCGGAAGGCTAAAGTATAATAATAAAATAACAGTTCATGAAGCTGTTAATTAAATGAATACATTTGAAATGAACACATTTGATTATTATTACACAACATTTATCAGAGTTACATACACAACAAATATCATACAACAATGCAGCGGAATGGAATGAATATAATAGTAGTAGATAATATACCAAATCTTCGTCTCCGTCCTCCAAGGAAATGATCTTCAACCTAAACTGAAAACTCAGGACTGACCCGAGCGTAATGAAAAGACAAACACTCGAGTCAGGACTAAATATCCTTATGAAAGTTAAATCAATCGTAAATAAATATGAGTGTAACGGCGTCGGAGATGTTTACGGGGTTTGACATCTCCTATCCAGTGTCATCGTGCGTGCAATAACTTAAGAGATGTTACGGGATTTTCCATCTCTCAAGGATCCGTTAAACTATCTACTATGTAGTAATATACGCTAAGTAGATAATGTCTATCAGTAATATAAAGTATCAAAATAGCGTTAAGGCGTTACCATAATCCCCCTTAACACATTTTTATTCCCAAAAGCATATACAAGACCGTAGTTTCCCCAAAACCGGAAGTCACCAGAGGGCAATCCATATACTCAAGGTACAAATCAAAACGTAGTGGTCGCGAATAGGATAATCAGTATGACAAGGTATATGAGGCGATACCAACTAGGATACTAGTAGTTGCGTGATCCGGACTGATGTTGGGCATAGCCAGCAGCTACCCCAACACCGCGAAACAACACTCCGAAATCAAGGGGTGCACCCAAATCGCATCACAAATGTAATAGATATGGTATCGAAGAAGTGTGTCCGCTAGAGGTGGCGAACCTCAATGGCCCGGCGCGGCTCCTGTTTTAGTCATGTCAGGGGTCATCCAATAATCGTTCTCTTTCTTCAGTCAACGCGTTCACCAAACCATCCACTTCATTCTGGATCATCACTCCGCGTATAATAGTTATTAAAGTGGTTTTCGGTATCGACAGAGAGTATGTCCATATCCGATCCCGGTCTCTTTAATAACTACGTATTATTACACCTTTGGCCCTTTATATTTCAAATCGATTCATAATTGATATCAAAATATCATATTCGCTTCAAAAATCAAATCCATTCAAATATCATCGTATCTGTCAAAATATCAGATTTCATATTTAAATTCAAGATTTAAATATAAACATTTCACCTTATTGACCAGCTTAGGATTTTAGAAAATAGTTTTAAGTAGTTTAAAAGTAGTTTTAAATAATTAAAATAGTTAAAAACACTTAAAATCTTTAAAATGAATTTAAAATAGATAAATTAGTTTAAAATAATTTAAATAGTAGATTTAAAATAGATTAAAATAGTTTAAGTATTCAAAATGGTTTATATAACAGAGTAATTTGGAAAACAAATTAAAACAGCTTCAAAATCAATCCATTTCAATTATAACTTCTCAATTCAAATCAATTTCAATTTTCATTCTACCGATTCAATTTCGATTTCAACTAAAAACAATGTCAACTTTTACTTCAAATCAATTCAATTCTACATTCACCTTTAATTAATTCAATTTCAATTTATATCGATTTGGAGCTTGATTTCTCAAAATATCAATTTGTAACACTTAACAAAATTTCCAACAATATTCAAGTTTAAATCCAAATTCCAAATATGATTCAATTCCAAACTCGATTTCAAAATATCATTTTCATATCACTTTTACTTAGTAATATTCAAAGCTCGAAATAATGTTCAATCTTTAAAATAAATAGGTTTTCGAAATTCAATCATATCCAAATTTTAAATTTTAAAGTCACAACTTAAATTATTTACCAATTTCTTTTAACCAAAATTTATTTCAACATTGCAACTCAAATTTTCGACAAATTCGATTTCTATAAATTGATTTCTATTTATCACTTTTAAATCGAAACATTTAAATAAATTTCAAATCGACGATTTCAAAAATTATTAATTTAGCCAATTCGGTGTCCGTATATAATTTTCTATCCTATGGCCAAGTAATTATTTATTTCAATTAAATGCCACGATGAGTATATATTACTTAAATTAAATCTCAGTATCATATGTATGCATAACAGGATCTATATAAGCAAATAAACATCCAAACATTCAATTATCAACCAATAGCATCCATCAAAATACATCATCCAATAAACAATACAATTCATGGCAGTTTCATAGTTATCAATGTCAGGTAATTTAATCGCAATTCAATTTTAATTTCAATTTAACTGTCAATTTAATTTTCCAACGGTTAATGCAAATGACAAGCTATATGACAATTAAATTTTTACCAAACAACGACAAATAAAATCATAACACTTCATAATATCAAATTTAACTAGCATAAAATATTTAGTACGGTGTGAGCGTTATAAAACACTCACCTTGATTTTTACGATTTAAATCAAATCGAACGACGTTCGATTTAACCCAAAATTTTCTCTAGCTCCAAATGATTCCAATCCAGTTCCATAGCAAAGAGCTCGTCCATACGATTCCAACGCAACTGGTTTCGCGCGTTTTCGACCTCGTATGAAAAAGATATGTATTTTTGAAGTTTATACGAATTTAAATATACAATTTCAGCTTTTATTTTAAATATCAAACCCTCAACTGCATCCTGGCCATCGATTTCTGCATCTTCAGATCTGAGCCATTGCTGCATCTTCTTCCTCTTCACGTTGAATGCCCAGGTTTGAACGCAAGAAACAAACCCATCAGCCGCCATCTTAATCGATTTTTCACGACCAAACCGAGCAACTTGAAGACGATCAGGTTACACCACTTCGAAGCCACCGCCTTACTCCACCTTCACCCCAAATAGCTCCAAGCTCGGCCTCATCCTCTGCCTCGAATTGCGTGAAAAACGCAGCCCCTTCTTGCTCGATTTCCCGTTGATCCGTGGCTCCGTTTTCGATCATCTCCGTATGGATTTGAAGCTTTCATCGTGCTCTACAACTTTGTAGTTGAGAGTTTTTGCTAATTGTTGATGGATTGAGAGGAAAATGAGGAGGAAATTTCGAAATTTTCAGGCCATTGAAATGAAAGTGGCGGCTGGTCAAAAAGAGTTAGGGTTTGGAGCAAATGAAAGAGGATGGGTCCTTTTATAGAAAATTGCAAAAACACTATTCACCGAAAAATTTTCGAACTCCAAACGAAGCGTGCCGACTGGCGTTTCTAGGGTTTACCCCACGTTCCGGACACAATGGAATAGGTTTCGGAGGCTAATTCGATCGTATGTGAGAGTTACGGAAATAAACGATCAATTTTACATTAAACCGATTAACCGAATTTCTATGCGTTTTGGCTTGCCCCGGACAAACGGTAAATCCGTTTGACTTAAAATTTGAAACCTTACAATAATATCACATTACGGATCCAATGAAACTAGTTTCGTCGAAATCCGAGACCGTTTGAAAAATGACTATTTTAACTCGTCAAATTAATATTAAAACAATTTCAACGCGTTTCGAGCTGCCACGGTCAAACGACAACTCCGATTGCTACGAAAATTGAAATCCGATAATAACTAACTATTACGGATCTAATGAAACTAGTTTTGTCCAATTCTGAGACTGTTCAAAAATTGACTATTTTCCAGTCGAAAATTAAATATTAAAATATTCAATTTTCACAAATAAATTTTAAATTCGGTTTTAAAAGTTCTATAACATCACTATAAAATCAATATGATAAAATAAAATTTTACAAATCATTTTTAATCATATTAAACCCGTTATTTAATTTATCCAATAAATTCCAAATATTTAATTTAGACAATTTCGCTTATCCAATAATTCATTATCTTTTGAAATATTGAAATTGAACTTATAAGATTCAACTTTTAAAACCATTTCAAAATTTAGAACTCTATTTTCATTTTACAGTTATTCAATTATTCAATAAGTTTTAAATATTTAATTTAAACAATTTACGTGTTCAATATTCAATATTTGATTTCAAATAGATTTTACTTATCAATCAACTACTCTCTTATACCAAATGAATTCAACATTTATCACCCAATTCGACTATCGATTGCAAAAGAATTTACTAAGTCGCATTTATTTTTCATTACTTGGATAATTATTATTGCAATTCCTTTCAGTTATTATTATACCAAACGAATCACAAATTTTTTTCTAACACTAAATCACGAAATCTTATTAAATTAGCTATTTTAATTATCGAAAATTTACGGGTCGTTACACTCTCCCCCACTCAAAACTTTTCGTCCCCGAAAAGGAAAAAGAAGGGAAAAGAAACTAAGTATAGAATTCAACATCAGATATATTTTATCAAAGTTACCAACTTATAAAACAATGAAATTCCATTTATAAAGTCATAACTACACTTCCACAATGTTACTCTGAACGGCTTTCTAAATTTAAAAGTTAGTTATCAAAATAAGTTATAAAAAAATTTAAACTTGAAAAAATTTTAACACCCGGATTTACGGAAAAATTCGGCAGAGTCTCCTTTGCGCGGCTCGATCGGAAAAAATATAATAGCATATATATCACAAATATACATCTCATCTCAATGATGAGGCATCCCATATGTGGGGAAACAACATATAAATATCACCAATATCATATAAAACCGTAAGCGTACCTTTTATTTAGCATTTATTAGCATTTTACTTACATTATGCGTTTAGCGTAGAAGCGAGCTCCACAACGAAGTGCAACCCCTTTGCTACCTACTAAAATGCTCAATAACTAAGTTAGAACCATGCATATAAAGATAGATCGCTATACTTAGCCTACACAACATATATATAACATATTTAGCTTCAAAACTGAGATTTCAATTTCTGGACAGCAAACAAATCTTAGCTTTAGGTCACCTAAACGGTAAAATTTGACAATAGAATCTAAACAAAAGTTGTTACATTCATTTCAGGCTTTCCGGAATGTCCAAAATCATCGAATTCGGATCATCCATTCAAAAGTTATGGCCGTTATACTTAGGGGATACGCTTCAGCCTGGGCAGTGTTTGCGCAGGTCCGCGACGTTCACCCACATTTCCGACCTTCTAAACGACATCAAAACACAAAACACTTAAAACAAAAGTTTTAGCTTAAGTTTTTAGATTTCCATAAAGGGCAAGATCATCAAAATCAGATAAACCAGTCAAAAGATATGGCGAAAATACTAAGGGTGTATACTACTGATTTTGCTTATTTTTACACAGGACAGCGAGTAACATTCAAGTTTTTAACCTATTAAACGAAGGAATTTTCTCAAGTTATCTAAACAAAAGTTGTGCTATAGTTTCTAATCTTTTCGAAAAGTCCAAAATCTTCTAATTCCGTTTAGCCATTTTAAAGTTATGGTTGTTTTCGTTTCAGCATATATTGGACAAATTTGGATTTTCCCAAAAATTTGCTTTTATTATTTCAAAGTGCAAACCATCAAAACTTCAAATTTTCAAAAAAAAAAAACAATCATAAACACAAAGTCATTTATTTTCTTATTCATCCATGCATTAGTTTTACATTCAATTTGTTTCCGATTTATTCAAGTTTGTTTCATTCACATTTTAAATTCAAGTCAATTTGCTTCAATTTAAATTGAATTCAATTATATTTAATTTCACTTTGCTTCAAACTTGAATTTAATTTTTTTTTTTTATTCCGTTTATTCAATTCCATTAACACTAATGAATTCTACTTAATCAATTTTCATCCATCTAACAACCAATGCATATCAAACATTAACAACCATCCAGAATCTACACGAAATCAATTATACATTTCCAAGTCAATTTTTTTTAATTTCATACACTTCCAAGTTTATTGACATTTATTTATATTCAAATTTAATTAGTTTCCATTTACCAATTTTATATTTCATTAATTTTAAATTTTATTCATTCATTATATATATTATTCATTTTACAGCTTAAATTTCTTTTATATTTACAACTATCAATAGATCTTCACATTTTATTTTTCACTCTCACACTGGTATATTATTACTCTACTTATCCTTATTAGCATTTTAAACCCTTTAAGTATTTGTAAGTTATAGTTATGCAAATAGAATGTAGTTAAACAACATACAACTTCTTTTCATTTAAAGTTGAATTTTCAATTAATTAATTCTTAAGTCATTACTTAAATTTCACTATAATTTAATTTCACATTTACATTCACATATAGTATTTCCATTTTATATTAACATAATTGTGAATCACCTTTAAATGTTAATTTAAATTCCAATTATTTACTAACAATTTTATTTATATTTGCAAACCATTGATTAAATTCATATTCCATTATTCAAATCTATACTTGTATATTATCCAATTAACAATTCATATAACATTTTCGAACTTCTTAAATATTTTGGTAAGTTATATCTATGCTATAGAATGAATTTTCATACTACGCGAGTTTTACAGTTTCACTTTTATTTTAAGTTCATGATTTCCTAATTCTAAGGATTTCTACTACAATTGATATTTTTTACTTAGCTCTTAGGTTCATTTCTCATTTCACAATTCAGAAGTTCCTTAATGATTCAAGTCTAAATTCATTTCAATCATTTAAAAAAAAATCATTAATTTTTAAAGGACTTAAGAATTCCAATCCCGGTTTCATTTCAAATCAAGTTTTGAAATAATATATACTTATATAATTTATATATCAAATCATACTATAGAGAATACAAAATAAAATAAATTTGAATCAAAACAAGGTTTAGACAAGCTATTAAGTGGTCTCCCCCACTCGGACTCTCGAAAATAAACGCCGATGATGCGTGCACTCATCACCGAAATCATTTTCTAACGTCAAGAGTAGGGAATATAACACTTATCATAAAAAAAAATCCTTCGAAAACAATTTCAACTCAATTATACTATCATATAATACTCATATTATATTTTTTCAAATTCTTGTAAGTCAATCTCAAACACCGGAATTTAAATTCCCAAATCCAAGTTAAAATTCATTTATATTCATTATCAATTGTGTTTACAAGATTTCATTTTCCTAAATCCATTGTTATTTAATCAATTGTTGTAAATATTGACTGATCAAACAATAACGATAATAATCTAATATTATCATCTCCTAACAATCAATCAATCAAAATGAATAAATATTCAAATAATTCTTTTATATGAAATATATTCCAAAATGATATTGTGTTGGTTTGTCCTATTCGAGTGTTTAGAAATTCCTATCGACGCCTTGGCGTCCCAAGTATCGACCAGAATTCATAAATACTCAACGGAACAAATTAACACAATATAAAACCATTTTATATCAAATAACAAGTACGCTCTCTCATATACACTCAACTCATTCATATAGTTTACCTCTATTTCAATGAGTTATTCCCCACTAGAGCCAAGGTTTATCGCTAAACCAAAGCTCTGATACCAACTGTAACGACCCGCCCTTTTTGGACAGTTTAAATCGACGATCAAATACACATGTCGATTTCAAACCATTAAAAGGGCAGATAGTTATTGGGGTAATTAAGAAAAGAAAAGGAAGGGAAATAAAAGAAATGAAACAACACAGAATCTCACAGCGGAAGGCTAAAGTATAATAATAAAATAACAGTTCATGAAGCTGTTAATTAAATGAATACATTTGAAATGAACACATTTGATTATTATTACACAACATTTATCAGAGTTACATACACAACAAATATCATACAACAATGCAGCGGAATGGAATGAATATAATAGTAGTAGATAATATACCAAATCTTCGTCTCCGTCCTCCAAGGAAATGATCTTCAACCTAAACTGAAAACTCAGGACTGACCCGAGCGTAATGAAAAGACAAACACTCGAGTCAGGACTAAATATCCTTATGAAAGTTAAATCAATCGTAAATAAATATGAGTGTAACGGCGTCGGAGATGTTTACGGGGTTTGACATCTCCTATCCAGTGTCATCGTGCGTGCAATAACTTAAGAGATGTTACGGGATTTTCCATCTCTCAAGGATCCGTTAAACTATCTACTATGTAGTAATATACGCTAAGTAGATAATGTCTATCAGTAATATAAAGTATCAAAATAGCGTTAAGGCGTTACCATAATCCCCCTTAACACATTTTTATTCCCAAAAGCATATACAAGACCGTAGTTTCCCCAAAACCGGAAGTCACCAGAGGGCAATCCATATACTCAAGGTACAAATCAAAACGTAGTGGTCGCGAATAGGATAATCAGTATGACAAGGTATATGAGGCGATACCAACTAGGATACTAGTAGTTGCGTGATCCGGACTGATGTTGGGCATAGCCAGCAGCTACCCCAACACCGCGAAACAACACTCCGAAATCAAGGGGTGCACCCAAATCGCATCACAAATGTAATAGATATGGTATCGAAGAAGTGTGTCCGCTAGAGGTGGCGAACCTCAATGGCCCGGCGCGGCTCCTGTTTTAGTCATGTCAGGGGTCATCCAATAATCGTTCTCTTTCTTCAGTCAACGCGTTCACCAAACCATCCACTTCATTCTGGATCATCACTCCGCGTATAATAGTTATTAAAGTGGTTTTCGGTATCGACAGAGAGTATGTCCATATCCGATCCCGGTCTCTTTAATAATTACGTATTATTACACCTTTGGCCCTTTATATTTCAAATCGATTCATAATTGATATCAAAATATCATATTCGCTTCAAAAATCAAATCCATTCAAATATCATCGTATCTGTCAAAATATCAGATTTCATATTTAAATTCAAGATTTAAATATAAACATTTCACCTTATTGACCAGCTTAGGATTTTAGAAAATAGTTTTGAGTAGTTTAAAAGTAGTTTTAAATAATTAAAATAGTTAAAAACACTTAAAATCTTTAAAATGGATTTAAAATAGATAAATTAGTTTAAAATAATTTAAATAGTAGATTTAAAATAGATTAAAATAGTTTAAGTATTCAAAATGGTTTATATAACAGAGTAATTTGGAAAACAAATTAAAACAGCTTCAAAATCAATCCATTTCAATTATAACTTCTCAATTCAAATCAATTTCAATTTTCATTCTACCGATTCAATTTCGATTTCAACTCAAAACAACGTCAACTTTTACTTCAAATCAATTCAATTCTACATTCACCTTTAATTAATTCAATTTCAATTTATATCGATTTGGAGCTTGATTTCTCAAAATATCAATTTGTAACACTTAACAAAATTTCCAACAATATTCAAGTTTAAATCCAAATTCCAAATATGATTCAATTCCAAACTCGATTTCAAAATATCATTTTCATATCACTTTTACTTAGTAATATTCAAAGCTCGAAATAATGTTCAATCTTTAAAATAAATAGGTTTTCGAAATTCAATCATATCCAAATTTTAAATTTTAAAGTCACAACTTAAATTATTTACCAATTTCTTTTAACCAAAATTTATTTCAACATTCCAACTCAAATTTTCGACAAATTCGATTTCTATAAATTGATTTCTATTTATCACTTTTAAATCGAAACATTTAAATGAATTTCAAATCGACGATTTCAAAAATTATTAATTTAGCCAATTCGGTGTCCGTATATAATTTTCTATCCTATGGCCAAGTAATTATTTATTTCAATTAAATGCCACGATGAGTATATATTACTTAAATTAAATCTCAGTATCATATGTATGCATAACAGGATCTATATAAGCAAATAAACATCCAAACATTCAATTATCAACCAATAGCATCCATCAAAATACATCATCCAATAAACAATACAATTCATGGCAGTTTCATAGTTATCAATGTCAGGTAATTTAATCGCAATTCAATTTTAATTTCAATTTAACTGTCAATTTAATTTTCCAACGGTTAATGCAAATGACAAGCTATATGACAATTAAATTTTTACCAAACAACGACAAATAAAATCATAACACTTCATAATATCAAATTTAACTAGCATAAAATATTTAGTACGGTGTGAGCGTTATAAAACACTCACCTTGATTTTTACGATTTAAATCAAATCGAACGACGTTCGATTTAACCCAAAATTTTCTCTAGCTCCAAATGATTCCAATCCAGTTCCATAGCAAAGAGCTCGTCCATACGATTCCAACGCAACTGGTTTCGCGCGTTTTCGACCTCGTATGAAAAAGATATGTATTTTTTAAGTTTATACGAATTTAAATATACAATTTCAGCTTTTATTTTAAATATCAAACCCTCAACTGCATCCTGGCCATCGATTTCTGCATCTTCAGATCTGAGCCATTGCTGCATCTTCTTCCTCTTCACGTTGAATGCCCAGGTTTGAACGCAAGAAACAAACCCATCAGCCGCCATCTTAATCGATTTTTCACGACCAAACCGAGCAACTTGAAGACGATCAGGTTACACCACTTCGAAGCCACCGCCTTACTCCACCTTCACCCCAAATAGCTCCAAGCTCGGCCTCATCCTCTGCCTCGAATTGCGGTAAAAACGCAGCCCCTTCTTGCTCGATTTCCCGTTGATCCGTGGCTCCGTTTTCGATCATCTCCGTATGGATTTGAAGCTTTCATCGTGCTCTGCAACTTTGTAGTTGAGAGTTTTTTCTAATTGTTGATGGATTGAGAGGAAAATGAGGAGGAAATTTCGAAATTTTCAGGCCATTGAAATGAAAGTGGCGGCTGGTCAAAAAGAGTTAGGGTTTGGAGCAAATGAAAGAGGATGGGTCCTTTTATAGAAAATTGCAAAAACACTATTCACCGAAAAATTTTCGAACTCCAAACGAAGCGTGCCGACTGGCGTTTCTAGGGTTTACCCCACGTTCCGGACACAATGGAATAGGTTTCGGAGGCTAATTCGATCGTATGTGAGAGTTACGGAAATAAACGATCAATTTTACATTAAACCGATTAACCGAATTTCTATGCGTTTTGGCTTGCTCCGGACAAACGGTAAATCCGTTTGACTTAAAATTTGAAACCTTACAATAATATCACATTACGGATCCAATGAAACTAGTTTCATCGAAATCCGAGACCGTTTGAAAAATGACTATTTTAACTCGCCAAATTAATATTAAAACAATTTCAACGCGTTTCGAGCTGCCACGGTCAAACGACAACTCCGATTGCTACGAAAATTGAAATCCGATAATAACTAACTATTACGGATCCAATGAAACTAGTTTTGTCCAATTCTGAGACTGTTCAAAAATTGACTATTTTCCAGTCGAAAATTAAATATTAAAATATTCAATTTTCACAAATAAATTTTAAATTCGGTTTTAAAAGTTCTATAACATCACTATAAAATCAATATGATAAAATAAAATTTTACAAATCATTTTTAATCATATTAAACCCGTTATTTAATTTATCCAATAAATTCCAAATATTTAATTTAGACAATTTCGCTTATCCAATAATTCATTATCTTTTGAAATATTGAAATTGAACTTATAAGATTCAACTTTTAAAACCATTTCAAAATTTAGAACTCTATTTTCATTTTACAGTTATTCAATTATTCAATAAGTTTTAAATATTTAATTTAAACAATTTACGTGTTCAATATTCAATATTTGATTTCAAATAGATTTTACTTATCAATCAACTACTCTCTTATACCAAATGAATTCAACATTTATCACCCAATTCGACTATCGATTGCAAAAGAATTTACTAAGTCGCATTTATTTTTCATTAATTGGATAATTATTATTGCAATTCCTTTCAGTTATTATTATACCAAACGAATCACAAATTTTTTTCTAACACTAAATCACGAAATCTTATTAAATTAGCTATTTTAATTATCGAAAATTTACGGGTCGTTACATATGGTATCGAAGAAGCATGTCTGGTCGGAAGAGCGACCTCACTGGGCCCGGTATAGCTCCTGTTTTAGTCACATCAAGCTGACTCGAAGGAGTCAGGGCTACAATAATACTCATACAGAGTCGGTCGCCAAACCATCCTACTTCATTCTGGAATCTCCACTACGTGCGCAGTTGCTAAAGTGGTTTTTGGTATTGGCAAAGAGTATGACAATATCTGATCCCGGTCTCCTTAACAACCAAACGCTTATTTCACAACGGATGGTTCTTTTATATTTTCAAAATTAATTCATAATTGATATCAAAATATCATATCCACTTAAAATCATATTACTTTCGAAATCATATTCAGTTTCAAAATCAAATCCATAGAATAGGTTAAACCCTTGTTTCAAAATCAACATATTTTCTCAAAATATGCCATTTCACTAGAAAATATCATTTCCAATTCAACGTAAGTTATAACATCATTTAACCATATTCTCTTTTAAATCAAAGATTTAACCAATTCAACCCTACACCGTTGAATTTTTAAAAATAGTTAAGATTGTGATAAATAGTTTAAATGTTTAAAATAGTTAAAAAAACGTTAAAATGGTTATATGGTTTAAAATAGATTAAATTAGATTAAAATATTTTAATATAGATTAAAATAGTTTAAAATAGATTAAAATACCTTAAAATAGCTTAAATGGTTTAAAATAGATTAAATTAGATTAAAATAGTTTAGAATAGTTTAAAATAGATTAATATACCTTAAAATAGTTTAAATGGTTTAGATAGATTAACTTAGATTAAAATAGTTTGAAATAGATTAAAATAGTTTAAAATAGATTGAAATAGTTAAATGGTTTAAAATAGTTTAAAAATAGATTTAATGGTTTGATACAAAATGCGTTGATTATTGAAAAGGTTTATATAGTAAATAGTTTGAAAATCTAAATAAATATGAATTTAAAATAATATATCCTTAAATGGTTTATATTAAAAAAAATTAATCTGAAATTAATATCGAATTAAACTATTTCTTCCATTTCAACAAATCTGGACCATATCCGGCTTTCAAATCAACAAAACTCAATTTTAAACTTTCAATTCAGATTCTCAATAAAAAAAATTAAATCTATATTGACTTCAAGTCCATGTTGAACCATAAATTTAAACTACTTCAAATTCGGTAGATTTCAAAGTTTAAATAGTCAAACATTTCAATAACTCAATTTCGATAAATTTCATTTATATTTCAAAACTCAACTTTGAAATTTCAATCTAAATTTCGTTAAACAATTCATTTGAACCAATTTAGATTTCAACATTTAAAGCTTGGATTTTCAGAAGTATTCGATTTATATAAATCATATTTTATTTCAAAATATCATTTAGCTCAATTCAAAAATTAAGGATTTAAAATCATTTAATTTAACTAATCTGGTGTTCGTGTATAATTTTCCATCCTATGGTCAAGTGATACGGGTATATATCATTTCAACCCGCAATAATTTAAATTTACGGGTATATATAATTTCAACCAGCTATCCCAAATTAAAATTCAGAATCCATAAAATCGCTTGAGTCTATCATTTTGACCCATAACAATTTTTCCCTAATCTATAGATCGTTTGGGTATGCATCATTTCATCCTATAGTGATTTCTAACGATAAACTAAAGAAACTTACAGTGTGATGACAATATATAAAACAAACATAACATCCAATCATCCAATATCAATAGTTAAACATCCATCACAATCACCATTCAAATCAATCAATAAATAACAACAATTAACTGATTATCATTAACAGCTATTTAACGGAAAATTTAAATTCAATATTAAATTAGATAGCAATTAAATTCGAAAAAATTCAGATTTAATTGAAATGACAAATTAAATATACCAAACAGCAATCAATCAACTCTTATCACATCATAAATTTAATTTAACGAACATAAGATAATTTAGTAGTCGTGAGCGGGTTAAAACGCTCACTTTCGGTTTATCGACAATTTAGAATCTAAATAAAGGCCTAAATTTGAACAGTCTCAGAATTTGACCAAACAAGTTTCATAATGTCGGAATTTTAATACAATCGTAACGGAGAAAACCGCGCGTGAATCCGAGCTCGTTTGAAGGAGTTATGACAGTTGGAACATTTAAGTTTTTAACATATATTATGATTAATTAATCAATAGAATGGAGACACGTTCCTCCCTCCGTTCCATGCCATGACCACAAAAACCATTATGCAGCAAAAAGCCCAACTTTGACCGCTAAATTTTCTATGTTAAATCCACTACTAAAATATTGCACAATTTACATTGTTCAATTACAACTGTAATAAATTTCCAGTTAATTATATCTTAATTTCCTATAATTTCTTTTATTTCGATTTACACCTAAATTCTTGAACCGACAATTTCCTATGAACATAATCAACACAAGTTTATATTTCATTACATTCATATTCTACAATTATCTTCTTTCCATTTTAATTATAATATTTTAATTTCATTAATTCCATAAATTATCAATTTAATTCCTTATTTATAAACTTAGTGAAATTAACTTTAAAATTATTTCAGTTGATTGAAATCGCATGACAATAATTGTTAAAACATTCAAACAACATTATTAAATCAATTCTAATTATTTTCTCATTAATAAATCATAAAATTTTAGTTTCTTTCAATATTTAATTCTAAAATCTTGTTAAATTCAATATTTTAATTATCGAAAAAATGCGGGCCATTATAATTTTAGTAAAGCAAATGTTGAAAATTGAAATTGTATAATAACATGATTATGAATTATATGACTGGATATCATTGGTAAATAAAATGCAGGTATAATTGTAGGAGCTAATTTGATGCATTTGATTTCATAATAAAAATTCGGTTGCCGACTAAAAGGCACATGTTTATATTGTTGATTGATTTGATGGTTTTATGATTGAGCCACTTGGCTTTTGTTTTCTTTTGTCGATTTGGCCCGTAGTGGCGATTCATAGTTGTTCTGATCTAGCCATGCAAAGGAGACACTGGCGAAATTTTCTGAAAATTTAAAGAGATGGAAATTTTGAAGAAATTTTTGATGACTAAAATGTGATTTTGGGTTATAACCTGAATGATTAAATAAATGATATTTGTTGGAAATCTTTGAATGAATTTAGGAACTTAGTAAAAGTAATACCAAGATTTCAACAAATTGATTTTGGGAAGTTAAAGAGTTAAATGGATTTGGGAAGTTATTTTCACAAAAATAAGTAAGGGGTTTCGGTATTTTTCCTACAGTTGGCAATTTTGAGGACGAAATTTTTTTAGGGGGGAAGACTGTAACGATCCAGAATTTTCAATCATTTGAAATTTAAATATTGAAAAGTTAATAGATTAAATAACTCGAATTTCAAATATAGTGAGTTATTGGATAATTTAATTGTTGAATTTAATAATTGAAATTATTTAAATAATTGAATGTTGGATTTTTATTTGGATAAAAATAAATTCAAAGCTCATTAATTTCTAGTAATAAGAATGAAGATAATAAAAAATTTAAATTGGATTTAATAGTGATTTACTCGATTTTTAAAATAACTCATTTTAATTAACGAGTGAAAATAGCCTCCCCTCGCACTGATTCGGATTTCAACGAAACTAGTTACATTAGATCTGTAATAGTGAATTTTAATATGCCGTCAAATTTCAGGGCAATAGGATGAATCGTTTGGTCATTCGAGATCCAAAATGCATAGAATTTAATATTGGAATTTAATATAATAATTGGGTTCAAAAAGTTATCTTCTACATACGATCAAATTAGGTCTCGAAACAAATTCCATTGCGTTCGGAACAGGGGTACAACATATGGAACGTCGGGCGACACATCTAAATTGAGGTTCAAAACTATATAGATAGATATTCTAAATTTATATATATATATATATATATATTGATTTGACCATTCACGCTCAAGCCTACCCCTTCCACCATGTTTTATCTCCATAAACCCAGGCCGTATATAAGCCCACACCCTCTTCTACTATTGTGACGCCCCACCTCTATACCCACGCTAGCCAAGAACACTACGGTGTAGTGCTGTCAACTAGCACGGAGAATAAGGCTGTTGAGGAGCGACCATCAATAGTTAGGCCTTATACTAGTATTGGTTATCTCAATGGGAGTGGTATATAAATATATTTTCTTTCATTTTCCATCTCTGATTTATTTTCTCCCATCGACATACCCCAATTCCAGTATAAAACGAACTACGATGGTTCGTAATAGTTTAGAACAGTAAATATAAAATATCAACACACATAATATAGATGCGGAACACAGATGAAACAGAAAGTCTCATATATATATATATATATAATAACTGATGTCAGTTACAATACATTCACACGGTACATATGATACAACTACACAGTCGACTAAGGAAGTTACATATACAAGTACATTAACGTATTTAATATACATGAACACATATCTTCCTATACAATTTTACAGACTACTACAAATGATATGAAAGAACTTCATAGCTCTAGCAGCAACCCAAAGCAGAATATCTACAACCTGAAATACTCGGTCTGACCCGAGTATTAAATTCAAAAGAAAATAATACTCGGGTCAGTCTAATTCAAACTCAGTTATTAGTGCACAGAAGCAATAATAATCAAATAATGAATAGACGACAGTAATTAAACCAAATCAGAATGCAATTCAGAATATTGAATTGAAATAAATAGAACGGTTCAAACCATTGAAATATCAATTAAAATATTAAGATGAGTAGGGCTGCAGTACACGCACGCGTGTACTGCCTCGCTACTACAGCACATGAACTACGCAAAAGATTAATAAATCAAAACAAAATAGAATATCACAAAACCATACCGTGTGGATGCAGTTCACGCTTGCGTGCACTGCCTTGCCACTATAGTGACGATGTACCCAATGAATACCGTGTGGCTGCAGTTCACGCTTGCGTGCACTGCCGTGCCACTACAGTGATGATGTACTGTAACAACCCTAGTTTTAGCTATTTATTTCTTTTAATTATTTAGATTTTGAAATATATTTTATATAAATTGTGT
The DNA here is from genome assembly GCA_030765085.1 of Allium cepa. NCBI lineage: Eukaryota > Viridiplantae > Streptophyta > Magnoliopsida > Asparagales > Amaryllidaceae > Allium > Allium cepa. The sequence continues at coordinate 211,896,777 of CM060939.1, read as the reverse complement.
TTACCAATATAGTTTAATTATTTAATTTGGAGATATATTTTATAAAATTTTGTATGCCAAATTAGTTTTAATAATAACTGTAAAAATTTAAGCTATGTTTGAACTGTTAAATTTCGCGTTTAAAAGACGCGTCAAGTATAGGGTATAAGCAACGTAATAAAACGTGAGATTTTTAAATGATATTTTACGAAAATTTTTGATGTTTTAGACTGCGTCTGTTTAACGTAGTGTAAAAATCAAGTTTTCGATTAAATTTGAAGAAAAATATCAGTCAGAGATTTTATAGCAACCGTTACGTTGTTTTAACTGACGGTCTGATTTTTTATAAATTTGTATACGTTTTTCTTTCCTAAGCTTTGCATAAATTTTGCCATTTCTTTTGGTGCAATCAAACTAAAAAAAAAAATCAAAATGTACAAAATAAAATCAAACTCAACATTGTAACGTTCAAACTTTATAACCCAACCATGTGTCACGCAAGTTATAATTCCCATAATTCAAGCTGCCTTTCTCTCTGCCAATCGAACCATGCTAATACATATATATTCGAACATAAAATCACATAGATTTTCCTTTCCACTTACATCCTCTGATTCGTTCATTTCAATCAATAAATTTCTACGTTTTATAATTTAATGCCAACGGTCTACCCAATATCACGCATTCATATATAACTGATGCATTCACCTCTCCTTAATTCATCACCAATTGCCTTCAGTTTGAGATGAGTAACGTACACAAATTCTTCTTGTACGTTCGAAACTTTATGTATACAATCAAAGCTCTTTAAAAAAAAACACACTGTTTATTTGCAACAAATGGAAAATCAAAAGTTTGCATATCTGAAAATAAATCAACGCCTTCATTCTCGTAAGTTTCAGAACTGGTCATTGTTTCTTCCCTTTTATTTCGCAAGTTTTCCTATAAATCTCTTTGCCTCATTTACATAAGTTCATATCTTCTTGTCTGTTCTTCTCGGATTCAAACTTCTATCAGGTAAATAGTTTATATTATTTGCTTTTCTTTGATCAGATATTTCTTCCTTCCTCTTTCTCGTAATGTTGTTCTATCTATGCCTTGCTCGGCCATTTCTATTGTGTGTATGCCATGCCTTGTCCTAGAGTTGTCTGTGTATTGGTCCAACTGGGTATAGATTTGCATTTTGAAAGAACATGAAGACTGAGCACAAGAGTTTACGTATGAATAGGAAATAAAAGGGGAGAAGGAGTAATTCAAACAGGCGTCAGTTTTAAATTTTGGCAGAGCCTGTTTAACATTTAGTTTGAAGTCTTAGGCTAGGTTTGCATAAATTCGTGCAATTGTTCCTGAGTAGTGACCATGACCTATTGTATTTGTGCACGTTGGATTCATCTATAGGTTGGTCATAGCCATGTTCATTGTAACATCATCCAGAGAACTCGAAGTAACAGGGTATTGCCTGTGTGCATGTCCACATATCACAACTGCATACCTGGGTTTGAGGATGCATAAGTGGGGACTAGGCTGGTAGTTGTGACTTGGTGATATGGATGGTGTAGTGGAGTTGGTTTAGGATGGTAGGTTGATGAGTTTTCAGGTGGAAGAGGAACAAGTGTGCACGTGTACGTGTTGAGATCACTGTGTGCATGATCAACTGACATGAGGGAGATGCCAACTGGAGTGGTTCGATACTAGAAACAGTCAGGTAGGCAAGTAAAAGTGTGGGAAGCATAAGCAGTGATGCAAAAGTATTAAGTAAAGCTTAGTACATATGGAAGTAATAGGAATCAGTTAAGAGAATATGGATCACCGATTTGTTTTTGTGAAGAGTTGAGTTTGATTGATGCTAGTGAATAGAAGTAGGTAAGTAGATGTTGTAGGAAGCTTCAGTGTTTTGTTTAGGAGGATATCTGCATACATATTTTGAAACCATGCAGATCTGAGAAAGTTGGTAAGGATTGAGCAAAAAAATTTGTAGTGAAGACTGGGGTTGATGGTAGAATAGGCAGGTAGTTGCTTTAGAGGAAAATAGTATATACTTGAAGTATAAATTGAGGGAACATGGGTCGGTCTGAAGTTGTGATAAGTCTAAGTTTTAGTGATGAATTGAGCATTTTGTTGCATGAAGATTGGTGCATAGGAGTTGGGCATGCTTGGAAGGGAGAATACATACATAAGTTATTTTGTTCAGACAGAGGTATGAAATAAGTTTAGACAGTAATGGTAAAAGAACTTACAAGGTTTGGCTAGCACATAGAAGCTTCAGTGGTTTGTCTCGAAGCAGAGACATAATGTGACTCGAAGATCTTGCAAAATTTACTCGAAGCAATGGTGGGATATTCTCGAAGTAACCTTGTACTTGACTCGGGTAGTTGGGGTTGCCTGGGAAGTTGAACTGGGAAATTTTGGAAATGTGGAGTTCGAATATCTTGGTATGTGAAGCCACTGTGACATGTTTTTGATACCACTGTGCATGTTTTGATCGAGCCATGCTGTATTTGATGAAGATAGGCTCGGGTGTCTTTGGCATCTTTCAGTTCTAGCCTGGAAGCGCAGAGGAATGTTATGAGGTGGAAAAGATGAGATGCTTTATGGTTGGCATGGGTTTTGCGTGAGTTGTCCATTATTATGAAGCCTGGAATATCTTAAAACAAAATGGTGAAAAATATAATAAGAAAAATGCGTGCATGTGTCATAGTGATAACACAGTGGAGTGGCAACAGAGGAATGTGCATAAGGACCGTGTGTCACTGCGTGCACGTGCGTATCAGTGAGTCAAGCCTGGGAAAGAAGAAGTTGTGAAGCATCAGTTGAATAAAGAGAGTTGGTGAGTTTACTCGAAGTGTTGCATTTTGGCTCGAAGCAACTGTATATTATTCTCGAAGAAATTTCGTGTTTGGCTCGAAGAAACTTGGTGTACGACTCGGGGTAATTGAGGATGGTTACGTGAGTTGTCTATACAGTGTGTAAAGCTGGGAAGCCTTATAGTAGAAAAGGGGAGAGCAGTAGCAAAGTGTTGGGTAAGATGCAGAGACAAGTTCACAAAAAAAAAAAAAAAAAGAAGAAGAAAGAAAAATTATGTATGAAATATGAAATATTGTTGTAACGTTGGCGGGTGCATGGGCAAATATGATATAGAAGTGTGCACGTGTGCACATGCATATCACGACATATAGTAGAGAGACTCCCCCATATTTTCTGGTCCGACTTTAGGAAATTTTGTCGTAAAATTTAGAGTTAGCCCGGTTCACATTTTGGGCTATATTTTGGCCTTATTACACGGTGGAGTGGTCGAGCAAAGCAAATCAATTTTCGTTCTATCTTAAATTTTCCTTTGACCGAAATTTCTAAAGTCGCGTTTCAAAATATTTGAATTTTGTTCTAGATTTGGATCTAGGCGACATCCGAGAAATTTTATCGTTACCCTCTGTCGGTCTTTACCGGTGAATAGCCGTTTTTGAAATCAAATTTTCTGCAACATCCAGGTGAGTATTTCTCACCAGACATACGTATTTATATTTCGTAAATTTTTGCAAGTGTATGTGTAGAAATTTAATTCACTACTATCTGTCTGTAATGTTGTATAAAATGATGAACCCCATTTAAATGGACACCTCATCAGTTATTATCTGTTGTATGATATTCTGCAGTTATATTTTATTATTGTTTATTTACTGCTTAAATCACACTGCAAGTTCCCTGTTATATTTAGATTGTTATGGGCTGAGACGATAGGCCTAATTGATTATTATTGTTCATCTATGTTGTTAACTGCTTATCTGACAACTTGGGATTGCGGGTTTGAAATGATAGAACCCGGAGTTTATAAATTATGGATTGAAATGATAGAAATCTGTATCACTTGACCTAGGCTAGAAAACTATATACAGGCCCGTGGTCCTTATAATATTTTTCTGAAATATTTAAAATTATTTTGGAAGTTAAATATTTGATTTATTATCTTTAAAGGATTTTATTTGTTTTTTTTTGAACAAATTTTAAATGAAATAAATAAATAAATATTTGAATAAAAATTTGAAATATAACTTAGTTTGGAAATTCTGGATTTTGAAAGATTAAGATTGCAGTTAATAAATAAATAAATAAATAAGTTATATTTAGAAATATTTATTAAGTCAAACGATCTACTGCAGCATTTAAATGCTGTCTTTTTGAAATTGGACTAGTTTTACCCATAACTTTAGGTAACATTTCCTAAGTGCTATAGAATCTAGAATTTGATTGTTTTAAAATTTATGGGATTTGATAAATTTTATTTTATATTTAAGTTTGGAAATCTTAAGATAAGATATTTATAACTAGATTTTCCTTAATAAATTTAAGATGAATATTCTGGTATTAAGTAAATTTTGAAGATATTTAATGGCTAAAATTTGGAGTTTTATTTATAGAATTTATGGGAATATTCAAGACTAAATAATAAAACATTGACTTGTTGAAAGAATAAAACCCAAACTTAGTTTGAACAGTAAATACTCCAAATTGAATATATATATAGAAATTGAAATGGTTTTAGGAACATAAAGTGATATTTAAATTATGGTTTAAAACTTTAAATAAAGAAATATATTTGTAAAGCTATGTAAATTATCTTCTTTACAAAGTAACCATAAAGTTAAATCATTTATTCTATATACTGTTGAATGTCCAAACCATTGTGTTTGGGAGTTATGGATTTTAAGGTAAAATTTCCAAAATATTATGTTTTGAAGATATAATTCAAATATTTGGTTTCCAGATATTATAATTTTAAGCAGTATTGTTTTGGAAAAGAATTATATTCGAATATAACGATACCCTATTGTTTTGGGTTTTAAAATGATATCGTATTTACAGTTTTGAAATAGAAATAATTATTCTGGTTTTAAAGAATAAACTGTTTTTAAATGACCACGGGTTATAATAACGTTTGGTTGGTAAAGAGACCGGGATCGGATATGGACATACTCTCTGTCGATACCGAAAACCACTTTGACTAACCGTGTGCGCGGTGGAGATTCCAGAATGAAGTAGGTTGGTGGTGACGGTTTCCTGAAAGGTATATACGTGGACCCGACTCCCGTGAGTTGGCATAAGGTGGCTAAAACAGGAGCGATTCTCGGATTAATGAGGTAGCTCCTCTGATCGAACGCACTTCTTCGTATACCATTCTATTGCTTATGTGATTGTTTGGGTGCACCCTTTGATTTGGGAGTGTTGTTCGAGGTGGGCGGTTGCTGCGGCTTCGCGTTACCACCGGTCCGGATAGCAATTGGTATATCTACCCTGGCATTGCCTAGTTGTGCCATGTCACCTACCATATCGAGCCTTGTACGAGTTTGGTTTTCTCCCGTAGCCCGTGTGGTATCCTCTAGTTGCTTCCCGAGTAGGAGGAGCTATGATATTGGATGGACTACTGGGACTATTACGTGTTAAGGGCTATATGGGTAACCCCTTAATGCTAAGAAATAAGTATGTTTACTTTATAAATAGACACTATTATAATAGCGCAATATACTACATAGTAAATAGTTTAACGGATCCTTAGAGGATGGGCGGTCCCAGGCATCCTTTGAGTTACTTGCTATATATTACAGTACACTTGATTTAGCTTACATTATATAAGTATGTATGTCCTGACTCGAGTGTTTTGTTTTATTGTACGCTCGGGTCAGCCTGAGTTGCAGCTTCAGTTTCTTCTCCGTAGCTAGGACACTCAGTAAATCATTCGTGCTGTTGGAAGCTGTTTCAGCCTTTATTCTTTCTGGAATCCCAGACTTTGAAGACTCTATCTCTATTATGTTTAAATTTGTATTGAGTATTATAGACAAGGTAAGTTCTGTTTTGTAAAGTTGTATCAGTGGCTTCATGAACCACTAAAATTTTTATTTCCGCTGCGAGATTCTGATATCTGTGTATGTGATTCTGTGATTTTTTTTATTGTATATTCTGAGTTTTGCCAAATTTATTTCACAACGCAGTATTTTGAACACTTCAAGTCCGACAATGTGCGGATGCGAATGGTTGAAAATACTGGGTCGTTACATTTGGTATCAGAGCTTTGGCTCTAGGCAAAACTTAGAATGTATGGTAAATTTGAATTATAGAATCACCTTCAGTTGAGCTTGAATCTCTTCTTTTCGAATTTTGGAACATTCCCTGTGGTTCCAAAGTTCATTCGTGTCCCTCGCTTTTCATCTACTTTAGATTCTGGAGTGTCCCATAACTCCACTTCGGATGATCTTTATAGTGAATTGACGGTCTCGCCATTATCCTAATAAAGGGGTGAAACTCCTTTACCAGTAACATTGATTCACCAGAGATTCGATCCGACCCTTTAAGTCACGGTTGACCAGGTCAAGGTTGTCCGCAATTTAAACTTACCCAGTTCCTTGTTTTGTTATTTAATCATCAGATCTGCTGATTCCAACTTATCTTGAAATCTCTTTGATTTGATCAAATTTGAATTTCTATCCTTGTTTTGGAAATTTACTCCTATATTTGAAAGGAAATCTAAAATATATATAAGTATAAATTTTCAGAAATTTTAATATTTAATTTAACTAGTGTCAGGAGATAATAGTTTGATTTTATTTATGGTTTTGTAAACCATGTGTTTGTCTAAATAATTGAATATAAACAATGGTTATAAATTAATTTAGAAACAGAAATGAATATAAAACAAGAACTTGAGAATTCAATTTCTGATGGTTTCAAACTTTGGGATTAAAATTTTAAAAGTATATATTATTTAAAGTATTTTCGAATAGAAGTTTGTTCCCAAAGGATTTTAAAATATAGTGCTCTTCTCTTTGTCGCTGGAAAATAATTTCGGTGATGACTGCAGCATCATCGACGTTATTCTGTAGTCTGGCTACAGTGTACCTTAGGATTTTAATTGATTTGAACTCCTAAAATATGAATTAATTTATGAAATTGATTTGACATATTATGTACATATATTTAGTTATCTGTAAAATGGTTTGAAGAGGATCAGAAATTAATTCTTAAGGTTATCTTGTGGAAAAAGAAAATAAAATTTTTCCCAACTGGAGATAATTGAATTTGGAAGTTTTAGTTGTATAATACTCAATTTCATTTCAACATAACTTACCTTGATTTTCAGAAGTTAACAATGAAATTGGATAATATATAATATAAAGGATTTTATAAATAAAATTTGAGTGGTTATAATAAATGTTATACACTTATATTTTAGTTATAAAAGATTAATAGAGGTAAATAAGGAAAAAGAAATTTAAGGAATCTTATTTAAAATAACTTAACAATCAAATTTGATTTAATAAGGAACCTTAAATCTAACCAGGAAATCCTAATAATTCCTGAGAAGAATATGTTTGTAAAATATTGAAGAAATATTTTGTAGTAAGGATTTATAGTTTAATTGATATCTTAATGAATAGAGAAATTTGATTGTTGTATTTGCTATGATAAATATTTCATTCAGGAAATAGACATGTCATGAAAAATGGATAATTATGATTAAGACGTATTTTAATATCACTAAAATTTGATAATTGAGAATTTGGTTTTCAAATGGAAATTTCAAGTGTAACTTATTAAAGGAATATCTTAATTATAAAATAGGTATTTTAAATAAAGTGTTAGGTTATTTGTTAAATTAGGAGTTAAGAAAAATAATGAACTGACTTGGAAATACTATTATATCTACTGTAGCATATTATAAGTGCTGTTGTTTCTCAAAATAAAACGTTTTGAAAAGTTTATAACTGAATAAAGGAACATAGGAATATTACAGCTTTGAAATGAATATTATTTGGCATTGAATTAAAAGGTATAAATAAAGATTATTTTAAAAGTGTTATGATTTTAGTAGCATGATTTCCAAATGATAATACCTATAAATTTTTAATGACTTTCAAAGTATTTTGATTTCAAATTATCTTATTTTGTTTTCAAACTATCTTTAAATGTCCTTGGTTTTCATATCTGCTACGGATTGGGGAGGCTATTGCTTATACCAGTCTGTTTAGAAATTTTTCTATAATCTTTGAAAATCTTTGTTACTCATCGGGGCCTAAGCACCGCTTACCACCCATAGACTGGCGGTCAAACTAAAAGGGAAAACCGATTCTAGAGGATCTTCTTCGTGCTTCAAATCCGGAACTATTCGCTTACGGTACTTGTTTATCTAGCTTATCTTCCTTTGTTTCCTTTCTTTCGTTCCTTTTCGAGGACGAAAAGTTCTTAAGTGGGGGAGATTGTAACAACCCTAGTTTTAGCTATTTATTTCTTTTAATTATTTAGATTTTGAAATATATTTTATATAAATTGTGTTTACCAATATAGTTTAATTATTTAATTTGGAGATATATTTTATAAAATTTTGTATGCCAAATTAGTTTTAATAATAACTGTAAAAATTTAAGCTATGTTTGAACTGTTAAATTTCGCGTTTAAAAGACGCGTCAAGTATAGGGTATAAGCAACGTAATAAAACGTGAGATTTTTAAATGATATTTTACGAAAAATTTTGATGTTTTAGACTGCGTCTGTTTAACGTAGTGTAAAAATCAAGTTTTCGATTAAATTTGAAGAAAAATATCAGTCAGAGATTTTATAGCAACCGTTACGTTGTTTTAACTGACGGTCTGATTTTTTATAAATTTGTATACGTTTTTCTTTCCTAAGCTTTGCATAAATTTTGCCATTTCTTTTGGTGCAATCAAACTAAAAAAAAAAATCAAAATGTACAAAATAAAATCAAACTCAACATTGTAACGTTCAAACTTTATGACCCAACCATGTGTCACGCAAGTTATAATTCCCATAATTCAAGCTGCCTTTCTCTCTGCCAATCGAACCATGCTAATACATATATATTCGAACATAAAATCACATAGATTTTCCTTTCCACTTACATCCTCTGATTCGTTCATTTCAATCAATAAATTTCTACGTTTTATAATTTAATGCCAACGGTCTACCCAATATCACGCATTCATATATAACTGATGCATTCACCTCTCCTTAATTCATCACCAATTGCCTTCAGTTTGAGATGAGTAACGTACACAAATTCTTCTTGTGCGTTCGAAACTTTATGTATACAATCAAAGCTCTTTAAAAAAAAAAACACATTGTTTATTTGCAACAAATGGAAAATCAAAAGTTTGCATATCTGAAAATAAATCAACGCCTTCATTCTCGTAAGTTTCAGAACTGGTCATTGTTTCTTCCCTTTTATTTCGCAAGTTTTCCTATAAATCTCTTTGCCTCATTTACATAAGTTCATATCTTCTTGTCTGTTCTTCTCGGATTCAAACTTCTATCAGGTAAATAGTTTATATTATTTGCTTTTCTTTGATCAGATATTTCTTCCTTCCTCTTTCTCGTAATGTTGTTCTATCTATGCCTTGCTCGGCCATTTCTATTGTGTGTATGCCATGCCTTGTCCTAGAGTTGTCTGTGTATTGGTCCAACTGGGTATAGATTTGCATTTTGAAAGAACATGAAGACTGAGCACAAGAGTTTACGTATGAATAGGAAATAAAAGGGGAGAAGGAGTAATTCAAACAGGCGTCAGTTTTAAATTTTGGCAGAGCCTGTTTAACATTTAGTTTGAAGTCTTAGGCTAGGTTTGCATAAATTCGTGCAATTGTTCCTGAGTAGTGACCATGACCTATTGTATTTGTGCACGTTGGATTCATCTATAGGTTGGTCATAGCCATGTTCATTGTAACATCATCCAGAGAACTCGAAGTAACAGGGTATTGCCTGTGTGCATGTCCACATATCACAACTGCATACCTGGGTTTGAGGATGCATAAGTGGGGACTAGGCTGGTAGTTGTGACTTGGTGATATGGATGGTGTAGTGGAGTTGGTTTAGGATGGTAGGTTGATGAGTTTTCAGGTGGAAGAGGAACAAGTGTGCACGTGTACGTGTTGAGATCACTGTGTGCATGATCAACTGACATGAGGGAGATGCCAACTGGAGTGGTTCGATACTAGAAACAGTCAGGTAGGCAAGTAAAAGTGTGGGAAGCATAAGCAGTGATGCAAAAGTATTAAGTAAAGCTTAGTACATATGGAAGTAATAGGAATCAGTTAAGAGAATATGGATCACTGATTTGTTTTTGTGAAGAGTTGAGTTTGATTGATGCTAGTGAATAGAAGTAGGTAAGTAGATGTTGTAGGAAGCTTCAGTGTTTTGTTTAGGAGGATATCTGCATACATATTTTGAAACCATGCAGATCTGAGAAAGTTGGTAAGGATTGAGCAAAAAAATTTGTAGTGAAGACTGGGGTTGATGGTAGAATAGGCAGGTAGTTGCTTTAGAGGAAAATAGTATATACTTGAAGTATAAATTGAGGGAACATGGGTCGGTCTGAAGTTGTGATAAGTCTAAGTTTTAGTGATGAATTGAGCATTTTGTTGCATGAAGATTGGTGCATAGGAGTTGGGCATGCTTGGAAGGGAGAATACATACATAAGTTATTTTGTTCAGACAGAGGTATGAAATAAGTTTAGACAGTAATGGTAAAAGAACTTACAAGGTTTGGCTAGCACATAGAAGCTTCAGTGGTTTGTCTCGAAGCAGAGACATAATGTGACTCGAAGATCTTGCAAAATTTACTCGAAGCAATGGTGGGATATTCTCGAAGTAACCTTGTACTTGACTCGGGTAGTTGGGGTTGCCTGGGAAGTTGAACTGGGAAATTTTGGAAATGTGGAGTTCGAATATCTTGGTATGTGAAGCCACTGTGACATGTTTTTGATACCACTGTGCATGTTTTGATCGAGCCATGCTGTATTTGATGAAGATAGGCTCGGGTGTCTTTGGCATCTTTCAGTTCTAGCCTGGAAGCGCAGAGGAATGTTATGAGGTGGAAAAGATGAGATGCTTTATGGTTGGCATGGGTTTTGCGTGAGTTGTCCATTATTATGAAGCCTGGAATATCTTAAAACAAAATGGTGAAAAATATAATAAGAAAAATGCGTGCATGTGTCATAGTGATAACACAGTGGAGTGGCAACAGAGGAATGTGCATAAGGACCGTGTGTCACTGCGTGCACTTGCGTATCAGTGAGTCAAGCCTGGGAAAGAAGAAGTTGTGAAGCATCAGTTGAATAAAGAGAGTTGGTGAGTTTACTCGAAGTGTTGCATTTTGGCTCGAAGCAACTGTATATTATTCTCGAAGAAATTTCGTGTTTGGCTCGAAGAAACTTGGTGTACGACTCGGGGTAATTGAGGATGGTTACGTGAGTTGTCTATACAGTGTGTAAAGCTGGGAAGCCTTATAGTAGAAAAGGGGAGAGCAGTAGCAAAGTGTTGGGTAAGATGCAGAGACAAGTTCACAAAAAAAAAAAAAAAAAAAAGAAGAAAGAAAAATTATGTATGAAATATGAAATATTGTTGTAACGTTGGCGGGTGCATGGGCAAATATGATATAGAAGTGTGCACGTGTGCACATGCATATCACGACATATAGTAGAGAGACTCCCCCATATTTTCTGGTCCGACTTTAGGAAATTTTGTCGTAAAATTTAGAGTTAGCCCGGTTCACATTTTGGGCTATATTTTGGCCTTATTACACGGTGGAGTGGTCGAGCAAAGCAAATCAATTTTCGTTCTATCTTAAATTTTCCTTTGACCGAAATTTCTAAAGTCGCGTTTCAAAATATTTGAATTTTGTTCTAGATTTGGATCTAGGCGACATCCGAGAAATTTTATCGTTACCCTCTGTCGGTCTTTACCGGTGAATAGCCGTTTTTGAAATCAAATTTTCTGCAACATCCAGGTGAGTATTTCTCACCAGACATACGTATTTATATTTCGTAAATTTTTGCAAGTGTATGTGTAGAAATTTAATTCACTACTATCTGTCTGTAATGCTGTATAAAATGATGAACCCCATTTAAATGGACACCTCATCAGTTATTATCTGTTGTATGATATTCTGCAGTTATATTTTATTATTGTTTATTTACTGCTTAAATCACACTGCAAGTTCCCTGTTATATTTAGATTGTTATGGGCTGAGACGATAGGCCTAATTGATTATTATTGTTCATCTATGTTGTTAACTGCTTATCTGACAACTTGGGATTGCGGGTTTGAAATGATAGAACCCGGAGTTTATAAATTATGGATTGAAATGATAGAAATCCGTATCACTTGACCTAGGCTAGAAAACTATATACAGGCCCGTGGTCCTTATAATATTTTTCTGAAATATTTAAAATTATTTTGGAAGTTAAATATTTGATTTATTATCTTTAAAGGATTTTATTTGTTTTTTTTTTGAACAAATTTTAAATGAAATAAATAAATAAAAATTTGAATAAAAATTTGAAATATAACTTAGTTTGGAAATTCTGGATTTTGAAAGATTAAGATTGCAGTTAATAAATAAATAAATAAATAAGTTATATTTAGAAATATTTATTAAGTCAAACGATCTACTGCAGCATTTAAATGCTGTCTTTTTGAAATTGGACTAGTTTTACCCATAACTTTAGGTAACATTTCCTAAGTGCTATAGAATCTAGAATTTGATTGTTTTAAAATTTATGGGATTTGATAAATTTTATTTTATATTTAAGTTTGGAAATCTTAAGATAAGATATTTATAACTAGATTTTCCTTAATAAATTTAAGACGAATATTCTGGTATTATTCTGGTATTAAGTAAATTTTGAAGATATTTAATGGCTAAAATTTGGAGTTTTATTTATAGAATTTATGGGAATATTCAAGACTAAATAATAAAACATTGACTTGTTGAAAGAATAAAACCCAAACTTAGTTTGAACAGTAAATACTCCAAATTGAATATATATATAGAAATTGAAATGGTTTTAGGAACATAAAGTGATATTTAAATTATGGTTTAAAACTTTAAATAAAGAAATATATTTGTAAAGCTATGTAAATTATCTTCTTTACAAAGTAACCATAAAGTTAAATCATTTATTCTATATACTGTTGAATGTCCAAACCATTGTGTTTGGTAGTTATGGATTTTAAGGTAAAATTTCCAAAATATTATGTTTTGAAGATATAATTCAAATATTTGGTTTCCAGATATTATAATTTTAAGCAGTATTGTTTTGGAAAAGAATTATATTCGAATATAACGATACCCTATTGTTTTGGGTTTTAAAATGATATCGTATTTACAGTTTTGAAATAGAAATAATTATTCTGGTTTTAAAGAATAAACTGTTTTTAAATGACCACGGGTTATAATAACGTTTGGTTGGTAAAGAGACCGGGATCGGATATGGACATACTCTCTGTCGATACCGAAAACCACTTTGACTAACCGTGTGCGCGGTGGAGATTCCAGAATGAAGTAGGTTGGTGGTGACGGTTTCCTGAAAGGTATATACGTGGACCCGACTCCCGTGAGTTGGCATAAGGTGGCTAAAACAGGAGCGATTCTCGGATTAATGAGGTAGCTCCTCTGATCGAACGCACTTCTTCGTATACCATTCTATTGCTTATGTGATTGTTTGGGTGCACCCTTTGATTTGGGAGTGTTGTTCGAGGTGGGCGGTTGCTGCGGCTTCGCGTTACCACCGGTCCGGATAGCAATTGGTATATCTACCCTGGCATTGCCTAGTTGTGCCGTGTCACCTACCATATCGAGCCTTGTACGAGTTTGGTTTTCTCCCGTAGCCCGTGTGGTATCCTCTAGTTGCTTCCCGAGTAGGAGGAGCTATGATATTGGATGGACTACTGGGACTATTACGTGTTAAGGGCTATATGGGTAACCCCTTAATGCTAAGAAATAAGTATGTTTACTTTATAAATAGACACTATTATAATAGCGCAATATACTACATAGTAAATAGTTTAACGGATCCTTAGAGGATGGGCGGTCCCAGGCATCCTTTGAGTTACTTGCTATATATTACAGTACACTTGATTTAGCTTACATTATATAAGTATGTATGTCCTGACTCGAGTGTTTTGTTTTATTGTACGCTCGGGTCAGCCTGAGTTGCAGCTTCAGTTTCTTCTCCGTAGCTAGGACACTCAGTAAATCATTCGTGCTGTTGGAAGCTGTTTCAGCCTTTATTCTTTCTGGAATCCCAGACTTTGAAGACTCTATCTCTATTATGTTTAAATTTGTATTGAGTATTATAGACAAGGTAAGTTCTGTTTTGTAAAGTTGTATCAGTGGCTTCATAAACCACTAAAAATTTTATTTCCGCTGCGAGATTCTGATATCTGTGTATGTGATTCTGTGATTTTTTTTATTGTATATTCTGAGTTTTGCCAAATTTATTTCACAACGCAGTATTTTGAACATTTCAAGTCCGACAATGTGCGGATGCGAATGGTTGAAAATACTGGGTCGTTACATGTGCCCAATGAATGTAAGATATGTACACAAGTGAATGTAAGATATGTACACAAGTGAATGTAAGATATGTACACAAGTGAATGTAAGATATGTACACAAGTGAATGTACATAACCAACTACACGTGGCAAAAAGAATCAGAAGAGCAACGAGAAACCGCACAACCCAAATGAGCAAGTGCACATGTGCAACTCGAGCTACAGGTACGAACCAGCTCAATATTAAGGACAGCAACAAGGCACCAAGGCAAGCCAATGTTACATGTACAAGACAATGAAAGAGGCAAACAATGATGTACAAATGAATGCATCAGTGGCTAAAATGAATGCAATCTCACGTGCCACCAAATAGTAATGTAGCATGAAGGGAACATATAGAATAGTGTTCTACATGAGGACACAATCAAATGAAGGTGAGAGCAACAAGATTCAAAACAGTAAATGCATACACCAGTGAAACAGTGCAAGTATCATAAACAAAGTCGAAGTCAACTAGGCATAACAACATGTAACAGCAGTTACAAATGACTCAGGCCATTGCACAGGAGCATCAACAACTACATATGCAATTATAATGCAACAGGGGACATGGTCAAGACAGCAAGAACAAGTCAGAAATCAGGTCAGAGAAACAAATGAAGTCAGCAACTTCAAACTGCTTATAAACAAAAACATGGTCAGATACACTTCAATAATGCAGTCAACAACATGAAGTGGACAGAATCAATCCAGGCAGCAAGTGCAGGGAGAGGAATACAACATGAAGGCCAGAACAACAGCCTCGACACAAGTACACAAGCAACCGAAGACAACATGGCCAGGGTCAATGGAGTCACGGCAATCAGATGCCATCAAAAACCAAAATTTAACCAAGACAAATGCACCAGAGAATCATATGTGCAGCAGTGACTATCGACTTAATGCAAAGTCGTGAAGGGGATATGATTCATGAAATCAACACAGTATAAAATACAAGTCAAACCGAAATCGAACATAATGGCCACTATAAATCATCAACAACAGCATGTACTCGAATGGCCGAGACGTAGTCAAGAAACCCTCGATCGAACAAGTTCGAAAAATCAAACTAAGATAAAAATCAAGTTTAACAAATCAGGATGATACATGAATTGAAACACACACAAAAATATAATTCACGTTACTGCCGAAGACAACAAGTAATCCGGCCAATCGAATAAACTTTAGCAACATCGAATAAAATCAAATCAAGTCATAAAAGTCGACAATCACCACAACATAATCGAATTGCCATAACATAGAACCAAGTTCAAATAGATGTGAGTGGAGGACCACTCACCTTGTCGACGAATTGAAGCAGAAACGACCACAAATCAAGCGGCCGCGAGCACCACGAGAGACGAGTAACGATCGAAATCAATGCCCTAGCTTTTACAGAAGAACGAAGAAAGGGGGGTCGCCATTCATTTTTCTTCGTTCGATTTTTGTTTAGGGTTGAGGAAAAAAAAATAACAAAGGGGGAAAACGGGTCTTTGTATTGAAAATTATCACGGCCCAAACGTGAAACATGGACCCCTTTTAATTTTCAAAGCCCATAATTCTTTTTAACACTTTATAAATGAATCTTAATTCAATATAAAAACTTCAAATGGCAATTTGCACCAATATTTATCGTTTAAATGTAGATTATTAATTGATGCGGATTACCGGGTTGTTACAGACTTCCCTCCTTAAAGAAATTGCGTCCTCGCAATCATAAGGAATAAATGGACAAATGGTAACAACCATAAAGAACATCATCACAAGATGAAGAAATTAGAAATAGAAAGTTCACCATATAGAGCATGAAAGAGTAAGCTTGAACGTGTTTGCTCGATGAATTCTCTGGATTCCTAAGAGAAGTCCATAGAATTTGAGAACCATTGAGAATCTCCACAAGAGAAACATCTTTATTTCGAAGGTGCTACACCCCCGAAGCATTGATGTGAATATAAGGTTGCTCAAGAATAGAAATCGGGAATCCCTAAGGCATTTCCGTAATTTGAAGACGTGGAAAACATCATGAATAGCAGAAAATTGAGTCGGTACACCGGCGTAATACAATATAAACGCCAAAGAAATCTTTTAATTTCATAAAAGAAATTCACAATTTATCAACAAAATCTAATTATCAATAGATAATTCAGAAATCTCAAATCACAAATATTCGATTATCAAAAACGATAATCAAATCAACAAGTATTCGATTATCAAAAATCGAAAATCAATCTTAAATCACAAATATTTAATTATCACAATTGATAATCAAATCTCAAATCGCAAATGTTTAATTATCACAAACGATAATCAAACCACAAATATCTAATTATCACAAACGATAATTAGAAACAATAAATATCTGATTATCAAAAAAAAAAACGATAAATCAGAAATCATAAACATCCAGTTATCAAAACGATAATCAGAAATTACCACAACGGTAATCAAATTTCAAATCACAAATATTTAATTATCACAATTGATAATCAAATCTCAAATCGCAAATGTTTAATTATCACAAACGATAATTAAATCTCAAATATCTGATTATCACAAGCGATAATCAGAAACAGCAAATATCTGATTATCAAAAAAACGATAATCAGAAATCACAAATTTTCAATTAACGAGTCCGAAATTAACCGAAATAGCAAACGCACATGACCCATAATCACGAGTTTTACTAAATCGTTTAATTCACTTCATCGTTTCCTTGAAAGTGCAAAATTGTGTATTTTAAATAAATAACATTTTACATTCTCAAACGGACAAGTCCGGAATTAAGCGAATCAGTAAAAGAAAGGGGTCATAGTCCTCGATTTTCCTGAAACGTTTAAATCACTTCCTCATTCTTTTGAAAGCGCAAATCGTAAAAATTTTGAAAACAATTTTGATTTATATTTAAAACAATTTTTAAAACACGTGATTAAAGCAGCAACATCCGTAGCAACTTCGACATACGTCAAAATTTCATCGAAATAATTGGCATCAAAATATAATACCAATGAATTTTCATTTATCGAAAATGTCGCAGGAATCTTTTCAAAGATAGAAAAGGATATCATACCCTAAACTTGTATTCATAACAAGTCAATAACACACGAATTCACCAATGCACAAGAATTGATAAAACTTATCAATAGAAATCACGAAAATTGGTGAAGCACAAATTCTAGAAATCATCACAAGAAATCCAGAAATCACAAGATGAAAGTATGAAAACTCGAACGGAGTATGAAAACTTGAACGGAGTATGAAAACTCGAACGGAGTATGAAAACTCGAGCGGAGTATGAAAACTCAAACGGAGTATGAAATAGAATAAAAGATATGGCATAACATAAAATATCCATAATGACATACTACTATAAGTATGTAAATAATGATCAACAGGAGATCAACCGATAAGAGGTATGGCATAAATATGAAATATCCATACTGACATACAACTATAAGTATGCAAATAATGATCAACAGGAGATCAACCGATAAGAGATAATCAATATCACAAGAATCTTCTCAAAGATCCAAAGAGGTATCATACCCCAAATTTGTACTCATGACAAATCAATAACATATGAATTCACCAATGCACAAAAATAGGTGAAGCATAAAATTTCCAGAAATCAACATAAGGAATCTAGAAATCACAGAAAAAGGGAAAGAGGCCTATCACATGACGGTCCGAAGACCAAGGGGAGCTACCCCACATGTGTGAATGGAATCACACAGATTGAGGTCAAGACTAACCAAAAAGCAGAAAGGTATGTGTGAATGGAATCACACAAGTGGTGTCTAGTCTGACCATCGGAACGATCATCATGATCAACGAGGAGTGTCAATTACACTAAGCATGTGTGAATGGAATCACACAGATTGAGGTCAAGACTAACCAAAAAGCAAAAAGGTATGCGTGAGTGGAATCACACAAGTGGTGTCTAGTCTGACCATCAGAACGATCATCATGATCAACGAGAAGTGTCAATTACACTAAGCTAGTGAATATAAAAGTTTAGCTTCATGTCCCATAACCACTAGCTTAACTTAAATATTTACGAACAAATTGTAGATCTTCACTAGAAAAATGTCACAAGTGGTTCAATCGAACAAGTCCAAAAATTAACCGACGAAGTAAACGCAAGCGTTTCATACCACTTGTTTTGCTAAGCCGTTTAATTAGATTTCTCATACGAGTGAAAATAAAGGTTTGTATATACTAATAGATCGGAAAACGGTTTAGGAAAAGATTTTGATATTGAAAATAGAGTTGAAAACATTTTGATTAAAGATTTTTGATATTTACTACTAGTATTAAAACGTTTATATATTTTTTTAAAGTGACAAATCACAAAAATGATTGTAAAATCAATCAATCACAAGAATTCACATACGAAGACATGAATAGAATCCAAAGAAATCGATACCGAATTCATCGAAAGGTATGTTCACAAAAATTCCCGAAGAAATGGTCATCAAAGTTGCTAATAAATGATAGCAACAAATCGGGAAATTAACAAGAATCGATTAAATTTGGAAACCAAATCAATTCACTAAAATTCACATTCGAAGACGTGAATAAAAACCAAAGAATTCGATTCTTAAATCCATCAAAGTAGGAATATCCAAAAATTCCAGAAATAGAAGTTATCAAAGTCGACAAAGAAGATAACAACTAATCGGAAAAGAAGAATCGATTGACAAATGGAATAACGAAACAAAATGAGCATAAATGCATAAATGACTTCAACAAAAATAAAAATCAAGTCAATGTCTAAGTCAACAATTAATGGCCATAATAGAGTACAAAACGATTCACATCATCATCAAAGGACTCAACGGCAAACCAAGTCAGAGTCTTGGAAATCAAGAATTTAGAAATTTCTCAAAAACAAAGTGACCGAAGTCGAATGGAATTCAAGCAGAGGAAAACATAAAATATCAAGTTCGGAATCGCTGAGATTCGAACAAAATCAATCATCGGCTAAATCAAATCAAAGCCGAAAACACAAGAATCAAAATCAAATGCATATGAATAAGCGTTAGGAATTCATACCTAACAATCAAAGACAATCATATGCAAATACGAGAGATTAAACGTCGACAAATAGTTGTAACATATGTACTATCTAAGTTATGTTTTATATTTGTTCTAAACCCCAGGCTCTGATACCAAGCTGTGGCTCCCCACCTCTATACCCACGCTAGCCAAGAACACTACGGTGTAGTGCTGTCAACTAGCACGAAGAATAAGGCTGTTGAGGAGCGACCATCAATAGTTAGGCCTTATACTAGTATTGGTTATCTCAATGGGAGTGGTATATAAATATATTTTCTTTCATTTTCCATCTCTGATTTATTTTCTCCCATCGACATACCCCAATTCCAGTATAAAACGAACTACGATGGTTCGTAATAGTTTAGAACAGTAAATATAAAATATCAACACAGATAATATAGATGCGGAACACAGATGAAACAGAAAGTCTCATATATATATATATATATATATATATATATATATAATAACTGATGTCAGTTACAATACATTCACACGGTACATATGATACAACTACACAGTCGACTAAGGAAGTTACATATACAAGTACACTAACGTATTTAATATACATGAACACATATCTTCCTATACAATTTTACAGACTACTACAAATGATATGAAAGAACTTCATAGCTCTAGCAGCAACCCAAAGCAGAATATCTACAACCTGAAATACTCGGTCTGACCCGAGTATTAAATTCAAAAGAAAATAATACTCGGGTCAGTCTAATTCAAACTCAATTATTAGTGCACAGAAGCAATAATAATCAAATAATGAATAGACGACAGTAATTAAACCAAATCAGAATGCAATTCAGAATATTGAATTGAAATAAACAGAACGGTTCAAACCATTGAAATATCAATTAAAATATTAAGATGAGTAGTGCTGCAGTACACACACGCGTGTACTGCCTCGCCACTACAGCACATGAACTACGCAAAAGATTAATAAATCAAAACAAAATAGAATATCACAAAACCATACCGTGTGGCTGCAGTTCACGCTTGCATGCACTGCCTTGCCACTATAGTGACGATGTACGCAATGAATACCGTGTGGCTGCAGTTCACGCTTGCGTGCACTGCCGTGCCACTACAGTGATGATGTACCCAATGAATGTAAGATATGTACACAAGTGAATGTAAGATATGTACACAAGTGAATGTAAGATATGTACACAAGTGAATGTAAGATATGTACACAAGTGAATGTACATAACCAACTACACCTGGCAAAAAGAATCAGAAGAGCAACGGGAAACCGCACAACTCAAATGAGCAAGTGCACATGTGCAACTCGAGCTACAGGTACGAACCAGCTCAATATTAAGGACAGCAACAAGGCACCAAGGCAAGCCAATGTTACATGTACAAGACAATGAAAGAGGCAAACAATGATGTACAAATGAATGCATCAGTGGCTAAAATGAATGCAATCTCACGTGCCACCAAATAGTAATGTAGCATGAAGGGAACATATAGAATAGTGTTCTACATGAGGACACAATCAAATGAAGGTGAGAGCAACAAGATTCAAAACAGTAAATGCATACACCAGTGAAACAGTGCAAGTATCATAAACAAAGTCGAAGTCAACTAGGCCTAACAACATGTAACAGCAGTTACAAATGACTCAGGCCATTGCACAGGAGCATCAACAACTACATATGCAATTATAATGCAACAGGGGACATGGTCAAGACAGCAAGAACAAGTCAGAAATCAGGTCAGAGAAACAAATGAAGTCAGCAACTTCAAACTGCTTATAAACAAAAACATGGTCAGATACACTTCAATAATGCAGTCAACAACATGAAGTGGACAGAATCAATCCAGGCAGCAAGTGCAAGGAGATGAATACAACATGAAGGCCAGAACAACAGCCTCGACACAAGTACACAAGCAACCGAAGACAACATGGCCATGGTCAATGGAGTCACGGCAATCAGATGCCATCAAAAACCAAAATTTAACCAAGACAAATGCACCAGAGAATCATATGTGCAGCAGTGACTATCGACTTAATGCAAAGTTGTGAAGTGGATATGATTCATGAAATCAACACAGTATAAAATACAAGTCAAACCGAAATCGAACATAATGGCCACTATAAATCATCAACAACAGCATGTACTCGAATGGCCGAGACGTAGTCAAGAAACCCTCGATCGAACAAGTTCGAAAAATCAAACTAAGATAAAAATCAAGTTTAACAAATCAGGATGATACATGAATTGAAACACACACAAAAATATAATTCACGTTACTGCCGAAGACAACAAGAAATCCGGCCAATCGAATAAACTTTAGCAACATCGAATAAAATCAAATCAAGTCATAAAAGTCAACAATCACCACAACATAATCGAATTGCCATAACATAGAACCAAGTTCAAATAGATGTGAGTGGAGGACCACTCACCTTGTCGACGAATTGAAGCAGAAACGACCACAAATCAAGCGGCCGCGAGCACCACGAGAGACGAGTAACGATCGAAATCGAAGCCCTAGCTTTTACAGAAGAACAAAGAAAGGGGGGTCGCCATTCATTTTTCTTCGTTCGATTTTTGTTTAGGGTTGAGAGAAAAAAAATAACGAAGGGGGAAAACGGGTCTTTGTATTGAAAATTATCACGGCCCAAACGTGAAACATGGACCCCTTTTAATTTTCAAAGCCCATAATTCTTTTTAACACTTTATAAATGAATCTTAATTCAATATAAAAACTTCAAATGGCAATTTGCACCAATATTTATCGTTTAAATGTAGATTATTAATTGATGCGAATTACCAGGTTGTTACAACTATACTTCACATCCTTCCCTCCATTAAATAAGCCTCTGTCAGTAAGAAGAAAAGATTCAAAACTTCAAAAAATTATATTTCACTCAATAAAAAAAATATGAAATTAGCTTTAAATTTCTTCTTTCGATGAGAGTTTCAACTAATATGCGTGGCTGAAGGTGCGTCTCTAGGTTACGGAGCTCGACAGTAAGTCAAATGGGTGTAGTCATCTAGGGTTAGCTTTTCCTCGAGCTATGGTGCATGGAAGTCAAATCGAAGGGTAGATTTGAGTTTAGGAGGAGGAGGAGCTGTGGATAGCTAGAGCTTTGGACGTGCGATTGAAGATTTTGGGTTGCGACATTCCACTGCAGCAGCGACCTGGGGGAAATCGTGTTTTGGGTTGGAAGCTTGGTTACTGATTGAAGGTGCCAGGTTGGTCGAGATCGAGGAGAGAGAGCCGATGACGCTTTCCGTTCGTCAATCAGCATTGCGGAGCTTCGTGTCACTAAAGGAGCATGCACGGCTATGTCACGTGTGCACATGGGATACTCTGAAGGGGAAGATGACAAATATGTAATTTAATTGATCTCATAATTAGTTTATTTTGTTTTAATTTAAAAAGAAATCGTTAATCTAAAATTTTCGTTACTCTCTCATACGAGGTCCGATCGAGACAAAACTTTTTGCATTGGACTCGTGTCATTGAAAGCTTCGCAATAGAACTAATTTGGATAAATTTGGAGACTGTTGAAATATGGGTTAAAACGGACGTCGTTCGATTTTAGTTCCAAACCGAAACGCCTCGGTGACAAAAGAAAATTTCGGTGAGTTAAACTCACCTTTTGGTTAACTATTATGATATATAGTTGATTAAAATGGTTGAATGGTCGTTTAGATGAATTACTATATTTATTAATTCGTTGGGATATATTCCCACCTATTGGAGCGGATGAGACTATTATGTTTCTATGTAAAAGAAGATGACCTTTTGCATACAAATCCTACCTCGAAGCAGTCGATTTATAATTTATGATTATAAACATTTGTGATGCAGGAGGAAACATGTTGGAGGGATCCAATGGGCGCTATTGTTGAATTGTTTCAATAATATTTCTTTTGTATTGATTATTTAAAATGAAGCTGGTTGTGGACATTGCAGTTATAACATTGTTATATGTTTGAAAATTAAAACCTATTAATGATAGAAAATCGATATTGATGTTGGTTAAACGTTGAGTGGCTATTGGCCACAAATTGGTATTTTAAAAATACAATAAATTGTCATTTAAGTTGGGATTGGTTTTTGAAGACAAGAATAATTTTTAAATCCAAAATTGGGTTTCGAAAATATTTTGTTCTAAGGATTATTTATTTAATTAAATTAATATTATTTTGAAGTTATTTAATTATAATATAATTTTAAGATTATTTAATTATAGTAATGTTGTTTTAAGGTTATTTAATTATAATATTATTATAAAGTTAATTAATTATAGTAATATTAATTTAAAGTTATTTAAATTATACTAGTATTGTTTTAGACTTATTCGTTTATAATAATATGGTTTTAAAGAATTTATCAAAATATTAAGGGTTAATTATTTCAAAAATAATTATAGTTTAGGATTAAAAATAAAGATTTATATACATGATTTTAAAAATAAACTATTATTATTTATAGAAAGTGTAAAGATTAATTATTATTGTTTCTTAAATGATACATTGAAATTATTTATTATTATTTTTAAGATGTTTTTAAAGTTAATGATTTTCATTATTTATAAAGTTTATTTTAAATAATTATCATTATATAATGATGTTTTGAAGTTAATAATTTTAATTATTTGTAGAATGTTTATGAGACCCATGAATAGAGTTTAAAAGCTTAGATTTTATAAAGGGGTTTATAAATTGGTTTTGTAGACTTAAGAAACGATTGTTTGCAAGGTAAAAGACTTTATAAATGGTTAGATATTCATAAAAGAATTTTAAAAACAGATTTATAGATTTGTAAAAGAAGTTTTATAAATAGTTTATGGGTTCATAAAGGGTTATAAATTGTTTTTGATATGTAAAAGAAGCTTATAAGTGGCTAAATTTTTGGTAAAGGGGTTATAAATGATTTTCGAAGATTTATAAAATAGTTTATAAACAATTTTGGAGAATTGTAAGGAAAATTATAAGAGATTTGAGAATCAAATAAAAAGCAAAAAATTCTAAATTTTGCGGATATACTTATGCTGTTGGGATAAGTATATGTCTATTTCTATGTATTGAAATATAAGGATCTGCAAGTATATCTTTTAAAGGTGTTTATATACAAGTAATTCACAAAGTAATTATGTGGATAAAGACTTATTAAAGGAGGCTTGTGATTGCTTATATACTGAACCAATGTTGGTTTTTCCTATGAAATAAAATCTGGATTGAATGTTGTTATTCGATAGTTAAATAACCGACTATCGAAAATGGGCCCGATGTAACTTTGGAAATATCTAGGAGGAATGCATGAGTTATATGGCACAGTCATCTCCGATGATACTGTACTATGCATATAAATCTCATTTCTTTCTCATAGGATAATGATAATAAAATCCATCCGTTGACGTTTAGGAGGTGATCTCCGATCTTATCTTTGACTTTTTATTTCCTAAAGAATCGGGGGTAAGCTTACCGGGAATTATCTAATGTTGCAAAGAGACCGAGATCAGATATGTTATTCGAACACTACTTCTAACTCAAGCATTGCGAACTGAAGACATTGTGAATAGCATGGAACCCAAGATAGAAATGTGAAGTGCAAGGGCTAATCACTATTAATCCTGAGGATAATTTCAAAATGGATGTTGTAGGAATAGTGCCTTCGGTTTCGTTCAAACCCAGAACAGACTTGTATGGATGAATGTTATAAGCACATTGTCATTGGAGGGCATTGAGCATTCTAGGTGCAAATGTTATTGAAAAGTAATCGTAGCTTCAAGCCTCATCAACCGGGAATGACTAAAGCAAGGGAGATGCAGCAGGGCTAAGAGGGTCGCTCCCAAGTAAGGTATGATCATTCCTATCTAGAGTCGCTATAATCTCTCATATGTTGCACTTGCACTTTTACACATGGATGCATTTGATACACTCATTATAACATACATACAATTTTAAATTAACTTAAACTAATTTTAATCAATTGTAACGAAACGAAGATTTTATTTAAAAGAAATTTTAGAAAAGTTCTAAATGAATTTGAACTACATAGGTCTAATGATGATTCAAAAGGATTTTTTTTGAAATTTTCCAATTTTACTGCTGTAGACTAGCCCAGTTTCTGCACATACACACATCTATGCTATTATATTATTTGTGAGTTACATTTCAAGGGCACACAGGCCTCCTTGCTTTTTTGTCAATTGAACAGTCGCGTTCTATATTTTTTTCTTCTCCTACTAGCTCTTCTCTCCGTTTTTTACTCATCAACTGCAAATAAAATGACTATTCCAGTCGGTTTCCACCATCGTTTTGATTAAAACCCTAGATTATTATACCAAATTATAATGACGAAGAATTCCAATCGCCTCGCTCTTAATCCAACGCTTATTTCTATCTACCATTACAGAATCTATTACAGCTATCCTTCTTCACTGTCTGCAGATCTATTCTAGGTTTCTTCTGCACGATAGGTAATTTTGAATCCCTATTTTTCTCCTTTTACAATTGATTTTAAGAATTTATTTTAAATCTCTTTTGTTATAACGATTTTTACTCACTTTCCTTCTACTTATATTGCGCCTGATTTTAGTTTCAACTCACTTCCGACGTTGCTTTGATCTTGGCTTCGATTGCGTTTTAGGTATGTTTTTAAGTTTGTTTGGGTTTGTTAAGTTCCTCTGCATTGTATGTTTTATGTTCTGTTCGTAATTTTGAGTGCTTCCCGTTACGTTGTGCCTTAGATTGTATTTAGTTCTCATCTGAGTTTAATCTCGCTATTTCATGTTATATTAAGTATCTATGTGGTATGTTCTGATTCTTTCGCCACCTTTACATAACATTATATTAAAAGAAAAATATATAATTAAAGAAATCCATGAAGGCAACATTGGTGTTTTAGCATATGTTAACACTTACTTAACACAGTGAGGTCGTACAGGATTAACCTAGGTTGGATTTGGATCTCCTTCCCAACCAAAAGAGTAAAGAAGAGGGTTCACGCAATCGGTAAGGCAGTTTGTTTACAAAATCCAATGATCTAATCAATTAATTTAACGATAATTGACTGTGTGCTTTAGTTTAATTCAGACCTATGATTTCTGTGTGGTTTGCTGTCGAGTTGCAAGGGCAAAAATAAATCTTCATTTTCTTAGTAAAGAAGGATAATTCAACTACCTAGGTTCTTATAAATGTATTCGCTAGAGTTGTAGTTTCAAAACTAGCTGTTTACTATTAAAATATTGGATTTCTATTTAGAATGTAAGAAAATTTGCCATTTGATCATATCTGGAATCCAACTCTAGGAATCAAACTGGAATTTTATTAGGCCGTTAATTGTTGTTGTATATGATGAAGATAGGTAGAATGAGGGAGATCTAATAATGGCATCAAAAGTTACACCAAAAGCCACAGCATTCATTGTAAAACATGGAACGTAAATTGTGTGTGAGCATTATATGTTTTATGTTCTGTTCTTAATTTTTAGTGCCTCCCATTCCGTTGTGCCTTAGATTGTATTTAGTTTACATGTTGATTTGTAAATTAAATTTTTTCTATTATTTATCTACTTAGGTTTCTTTTATTTAAATATATGTGAATTATTTTTAACATCAACCTTTTCAATTAGAAAAATGTTATGTTATGTTACTTTGATGTTTAGCTAGCCAATTTCTACGAAGTAGGCCCTTTGGACAAAAAATTTATGCCATTTTCATATTGGCTAGAAAAGAATAGTAGCTTGATTTCGTTCATGTCCATCCATAACTTACTTCAAACTTTTGTTGCAATGCGCGGTCAATAAATATATAACATATTTTTCCACATTTAGAATATTTTAGTTATCATGTCAAACTATACTAACCATGCATGTAGTTTGTCAAGTTCACGCATATTTTGTACATTGAATATGCAATGATAAATGGTAATTCTGTATTTTTTTATTAATAAAATATAATTGATGCCCCTATCATCAAGACTATGTACTTTTTGACTTTTTTCATTTTAACAAATTTTATTTTCCTAACTTTGGATTCCATATTGAATTTTAAATTTCCAGTCTAAGTATTGATCCAAAACGTCGAAAATGGATTTAAAATTTTAAAAATTGAATTTGAATTTAGAAGGCTTAATAATTTTATATATTGTTCTTTAACAAAATAGTTTCAAACATTTTCAAAAATTTATGGTTACAGAAATATTCTACTTCTAGGTTATTTTCAAAAATTTCAGTATGATTAATTTTCACCTCTTCAGATTTGAAATTTTAGAATCAATTTTATGTTAATTAACAGTTATTATATGTCAACATATTTCTAAATATTCAAAATGTAATATGCTATAATTAACAAATTATTCGCTTAAACATAGGCTTTGCATCACTTCCATCTTTGCACAGTGGTACTATTTTTGACAGTAGATCCGTATGCGAAGTATTGGTACGCCGTGGTCTAATTTAAAAATAAGTTAATTAATGTTGTTTATAGGAAATATTTTGATAACAAATTGTTTTTCTAGCTCCAATTGCTACTGTTATAGATGGTTGAATCCTCCATCACTACAAATTTTCACTTTTTCTTCTACGTCGGATTGGAATTTTAGGTGCTGGTTTACTTTAGTAGTTTAACATTGTAGGCACCAATTTACTTTAGTAGTTTAACATTGCTTCATAATTCGCTGAATCGATATACTATTATAAATTTCTTACTCTTCTTTACCAGTTTTCCTCCATCTAATCTATTTCGCCGCTTTGCAGTTCTGTTTGGTTTCTTCTGAGAATCTCAATTCATGTCGTATATTTTATTTTCGGATTTAAGTTTTCAGAAGTTTCTGCCTCTTTCTCATTGTACTGATAATGTAATTTATGGCTCTTATTTATATTAACGATGGATTGAATATTTTTATTAATTATATTACAAATGGATCGAATTGTTTTGGATAACAAATTGTATTTATCTGGTTTTAAAAATTAAGTTAGGCAATGCAGGCGTAAGAATTATGCTCTAACTTGAATTTGCATTTAAACAAATATTATCACTTATATTCATCTTCATGAGAGATAATATAGGCTTAGGCTTATTCTATGACCTTTTGGATATATTCTTTTCCTCAATCAAAATTCTTTGGATATGTGTACAGCTACCAACAGAAATATTTTGTTCACATGCATTATTATGCATGGGCTTTAGTTTGGAACTGCCTTTTTCATGAAATTAAAAAAATGTCCAGCTATAGGTTTTTTCTATCACGTTGTGGTTCCTTTAAATAAAAACCTAGGCATGCCTTCGATTGGATTTATGTAATGAAGTTATTAGGGCCAAAAGAAATATTTGAGCTATAAAAATTGACAAAGTTAATACTAGAGTTTGAAATAAACTCAAACTAGAGACAAATCTTTGTTTGTTTCATTTATTTGTTTTGTATCAGTTGTGTTAAATAAGTGTAGTAAAATCAGTCTTTCGGCATGTGCTTTAAATTATGGCATGATGTTGTTTGTTCCACAAAACTAGGAGAACTTTCAGCTCAGTTTACTTTATCTGCGTATTGTCATTGTTGTTTCCAAGTAGAAGAAGATTAATAAAAAATAAAGAAAGGTTTTTTAAATTGTTGTTTTTATACTGAGAATATTATTTCTTGAGTGCTATTATTCTACAGTTGTGGCATAAATGAAAAAAGTGTGTAAAATTTTTATCTAAGCTAAGTTATTGTCCATTTGATATTATATAATTAATTTAAATGTGCTTTTATTTTCTTTGGTTTCTCTATTTGCCCACTATTTGTATGTATACCACAATCAAATAGTTTAATAGAAAATTGATGTAAATATTCAATGCATTTTATTATAATTTATAAACAGTACTCTCTCACAATTTAAGGATAAGAACCAGTGTAAGCTATAGTTCGTTAAAGCAAAATGTTGGCTGATCTTTCTACTATAAACCAAAAGAACTGAATATATATTACTCGAACATAGAAGAGGAGAAGAAAATGTATTTATAGTTGGATTGGGTGATATTCAACCTTTAGAAAGGTACAAAGTTGCGAAAACCAGATTGATCAAACAAAAAAACTGAGTATGGTGCAAGGAAGAAGAAATGTAGCTATGTTATTTCATCGTATTGAGTTTATAGTTTAAAATAGTAATAAGTTAACTGGAAAATATTTTGGATTAATTTTTGTCTCAAATGCAATGAAAAAGCTAATAAATTAAGCATCAATGTTTTATGAATTTTGGACCAATTTTTAAAGTCAATTCGAAAATAGTATAAAAATGATAATAGTCTTAATAAATATTTTGTTACTTCTATATTTCAATATTATCTGGCTTTCAATTGCTTGCAATGGAACTTAATTCATTGTATTTAAATTCGTATTTCATTTATTCTTCTCTGAAATTCAATTCAATTTTATGTTCAGATGTAGAATACATGTCTGATTTACTCATCTAGACATAACCCTAGCATATACATGATAGGTATAAATTATTTTCCTGGTAAGTTACGTACCATGAACACCGTGGAAGGTTTGAATACTATTTGTGTAGGGAAATAAAAGTGCTCAGTAACTTTTACAAAACTATGACGAACCGGATCCGGCGCTCGAAAATCGACATCTAATACATCATCTGTATTCGAATGCTGGAGATTCAAACATTGGAGTCCAGTTCGCTGAAGCTTATAAAACATTAGATGAATAACAACACCGCGGAAACAAAATGATAACTTCATTGATATACAACATGTTACAACTTTGATTACAACAAATAACCACCAACATCAGAGTGTTATATATATGATACAGTAACAAAACAATAGCATAACAGCGGAACAACAACGGGGAAATACTATCAACAAAGGTCTTCTAAGAATCCAACATACTACGACTTCATCCAAAGCTCTAAAGTTCCAAACCAAAAAGCTAAAGACCAAAAGCTTCAGAAGACTTCCAGATCCATATCTACTATCCACTATTTGCTAGCTCTAGAACCTACTAATATCCTGACTCTAGGCTGCCCTTGTGGAAAATTATAGGCATCCAGAGTTTAGAAATGGAACAATAAACTCCGGGTCAGTCATGAGATTGGTATGAGTAAATGTAAAATAGTTGTTTGAACAAAAACAAATTACAAAAAAGAAATATGCTTTTTGGAAAATGAAACTACCATAAGGTCTTCCAGAACACACACAATGTGATCGCACACTTAGGGAAGGTTTCTTCTTATGATAGTCAAACATGCTTCATACGTGAAAATCCTTTTGATATTATTATTAGTGCATAGTGTGAAAAACATTTCGAAAGTATAATATTAATCTTACCCAGCATATGTACCATTATATTATGCCTACTATAGCTACCACTTAAAAATGGAAGGTTATACAACTAAAAACCGTACAGGGCTCGTATTGAGTGATTCGATTTCTAACAAATGGCCAAGGCTAAGGAACTTCCTTTCCGAATGGGTACGACTCTGGAGGGATGCCTCGAGAAGCTAACCGGATCTCTGCCAATACAAGGCCGGGTTACCTCTGTAACTAGGTAACTAATTGTCACGAGTATGCCATCCCTCGGTCCTAATCGATCATTATCCAGGGCCTCACAACAATCAACAACCACATAAGTTAAATATCTGGACTCCATACCAGAATACCACTTTTTATCCATAAGGAAATGCACATACCCTGAGGGGCGCAACCCCTATAACCTTACCGTATCCTTCCTGTTTCAACTATTTCCGGGGTGTGAGGTTCGATGAAGTCTTGTCCCACAAAGCTACGCTTTTCACAAAAGCCATGCTTCGATCAACCAATGATCAGCACTTAGCATGCCACACTACCAAATTAGGAATATATCACTAATAACCATCAACTACATAACATTTAAGCTCATACGTCTCAGAGAAGGGTGTTAAGCTAAGAGAATAAATTCTCGGCCACTAAACAGAAATGTATTTCATAGAAATCAGCTTTACATCTCAAAGTGTAATGTCAGACATACATCCATACAAGTCTATCCTGGGTCTGAATGGAACCGAAGGCACTTCGTCCAATTAAGGAAAAAGTCCTTGCAAATTTGGATATACACAATCCGAACCGGACTCCCCATCACATAGGAAAATCTCTATGCCGGAGCAACTCAATGCAGAGACATTCGATAGCTAATCCTTTCGTTCTCGAAAATATCCGGTCTTCAACCACCGTCTTCAAATGTTGTCCCATTTCGTCGTATCATTATTCGAAATGGGTTTTATAACTTAATGTCCTCTCCCGGCTCAACCAAATAACGAGCGCTTATTTTAAAAACAAGTTGATACAAATTTAATCTTTTAAACAAAAGATCCATCTTTAAGATTCGATGTGGTTTTCGGATAACCATTTGGAATCCGACCCCCGGTTGCATCGAAATTCAAATGCCATTTTAAAGGCCAAGTTGTTTAACTAAACAATTTTTCTTCAATTCAGAAGTTCACATTCACATAGCAATATATCATAGATATCACAGATATCATAGCTTAATCCAAAGCAATTCATATCACAAAGTATCACAAATCACATATCAGAGATATTAACCAATTCAAGGCATTTAATATAATTGAATCGTTCATAAGCAAGATTAATTAGTTGTTCAATTCCCAACTAATTCAATTTAATTTCCAAATAAATTAAATTAATTAAGTTAATTACTTTTAAATCCTGCTTAATTATCATTAAGTAATTACAATCACTTTAATTCATTATAATTAATTAATCACATAATTACTTTCATTAATTATACTTAATTAATGATTAATTATCCTTAATTAATGATTAAATAATCATTAATTATTAATTAACTAACCTTAATTATTTATTAATTAATCTTTAATCATTATTTGATTAACCTTTAATCATTATTTAATTAACCTTTAATCATCAATTAATAAACTAATTAATTATTCTTTAATTACAGACATTAAGTAATTATTTTTTAAGTAATTATCTTTTAATTACTTTTATTAATTAATAAACCTTTTATTACTTAAGACTTTAATTAATTAAAAGATAAACCATTTATCTTGATTAATTACTTAATTATCTTTAAAATTCTTTATTTAATAAACCTTGGAATTAATTATCATTAACACATAAATTAACTAAGACACTAAAGTTGATTAATAATTGAAAACATTTCTTCTTAATTAACTTTTTAATTACACTATTAAATTTATTTTAATTAACTTCAGAATTAATTTATAAATAATGGTCACATGATTAAATAAATTAAACTTAATTACTTTAAAATTATTTACTTTAAAACCTTAAACTAATCCCATACTTAAAATAGAAACAATTTTTTAAAAGAATGAGTTAAAAATGTTTAAATTTGAATCTGTTTTAAAGTTTGAAAACCGTACCCGAGATTAACTCGTCCATGCCCGAGTCAAATATAAAATCTCCCGAGTCCAACCCGAGCCACCCTTTTTCCCTTTTGTTTTTTTTAGGTTCTTAAGACCTGTTTAACATATTATCTCACGTGGACACACTCGAGCCTTTACTCGAGCCAACAACCCAACTCCTCGAGACAAAACCCGAGTCGAATCCTTTCTTCCCAAACACAAACCCACTGACACATGTGCATGTGCACAGTAGTTATGGCCATCTCCGACCATCGACAAGTCGGCGACAACCTCCATGAGCATCACGACCACCCAGATCTTTGAAACGACGATGAACTCGAAATCGAGCTAGTCGATACAAACTGGAACTAAATAGTTCATCTAAGAACCACCTCGCATGGCCACCTCCGGCCACCTCCGGCCACCAGAAATCATGCGATCATGTCCAAAGCCACACCGACCTACCATGCATCGATTCCCCTTGCTCCGAACACCTCCAGTGCATCGACGATGCTGCAGTAACTCGAATTCCGACCATAACTAAAACGTGAGTTTAAACCCTAAATCGACAATGTTCAGCCACCACGATGGTTAGCAAATTGCTGTATCATTTTTCCTGAGTTCGCCAATGCACACGCTACCTCTGGCCATGATCATGAGACCCATCTCTTCATCCATCACCAGAAAATACCCGAAACCCTTTTTACATTCAACTCGCAAATTCTCATGATTTACTAAACTAAAAATCATGATTTTCCTTTTAAAAAGCATAGTTTCCAAAAGCAAATCATATTATATAGATGAATCAAGAAATTAAGATACTTGAATTTTGACATGCATTTAAGTTTTACTGTATTTCCTAATTTCCACAAAATACTTTAATTAATTATACTTAAAATTACTTTTAAAAATTAAATCATGATTATACAAACATGTTTTGTTTGAACCTTAAAGCCTAAAGAGGATTAGAGGGGGGAATTTGGATTATTAAAAGGTTTTGTAACCTGTAACTTTAAATACAGAGACAATATGCCTATTCCCAGACATGCACAGATGTATACATACATATTTGTATACATGAACCCATATTTCACAGCATCACTTCAAATGTTCATAACAAACATCAAGTTATAGACCAGGTTTAAAGAAGTTTACTCACTTGTTTGAAAACAAAGAAGCTTTTTAAACTTGAAAATTTGAAATAGAAGCCTGGAAACTTAATTTTTTTGATCTGGACTTGATTGTGATGATCTGATCTGCTTGTTGTTTGATCTTGAAAGCTTTGATTTTTGTTGAGTTGAGTATATATTTGAGATGATCTAACTGAGTTGAAACTTGTTTTAGCTTTAGATTTTAAGTTTGAAAAAGATTGTTTTACTAGTTTTTTAAAATTGGAAGTGATCTTGCTTGATGTTTTTGAGATGATCTTTGAATTTGTTTTACTGGTTAAACTTTCTTCTTCTTTTTTTGAAAATATAAAAGAAAATAGAAAGTGTAAGAGAGGAAGTTTATATAACTATTATTTTAAAAATAAAAGAAAATTATAGCACTTGTAAGTATGCATGATAAAATATGACACTTGTTTAATACATGAAATATAATCCTAACACTTGTTAACTATATGTTAATATACTTACATTTGTAATTTTTCCATGTTTATAATATTTTTATATAGTTTATATATTATATTATATTTAGTTCATATTTATATATATATTTATTTATATTTTATTTTCAATTTAATGAAAACATTTCCTTTATTTAATATTTATATAACCATAAAAGAAAATGTTTTAAAACTAAATTGTACACTAAAAAAATCACATATATATTATTTTTAAATTTAATTTATTTTCGAAATATTTTTTTTGAATTTCAAATTCAAATTCTATTTTACAATATATCTATAAAACAAACACATATCTTATTTATTTTCGAAAAATTCAAATTAATTCCAAAATTTAAATTTGGTTTAGAAACGGGATCGTTACAGATTCTCCCTTGAGAAAATTTCGTCCTCGAAATTTGATGGACAGGGAGATAAACAAAGAACATATGAACACACATAAAAAGATAGAGAAATGGCTTACCAGATCAAGTCGAGATATCTACTCTACACTTGGGAAAAGACTTCTACATGCTTTCCTCTGTTTCCCAAGTACAATCATTTGGATCTCCACTCCATTGTACTTTCAGCAATTTCACCACTTTATTCCATAATCGCTTTTCATCTTGACCAATAATCTTTAATGTTCTCTTTTCACTGCCAAGTTAGGTGTGATTTACAAATCCTGTTGAGCGGCCTCCTCAATGATATGATCTGGGTCGTGCATATATTTCCGAAGGTGTGAAACATGGAACAGGTTATGTACGCCAGCTAACCAATTAGGTAAATGCACTCGTTAAGCCAAAGGACCGATCCTTTCAAGTATAGGAAAAGGACCTACATATGGCGGTGCCAGCTTACCAGTCTTTCCAAATCTCAAAACTCCACGCATTGGAGAAACCTTTAAGAAAACTGAATCTCCAACCTGGAACTCTAAAGTTCTCCTCCTGAGGTCAGCATAACTTTTCTATCGATTCTGGGCAGTTTTCAACTTCTTCCGCATGAAATCAACCTTCTCGGTAGCTTCCCTTATCATATCCGGATCAATAACAAGCCTATCACCTGACTCAATCCAACACGCAGGTGATCTACACGGACGACCATACAATGCTTCAAATGAGCCATTATAATACTGGCCTGATAACTATTACTATATAAAAACTCAACTAGATGCAAATGGTCCTCCCATGAGCCTCTAAAATCAAGAATACAAGCACGCAAAAGATCTTTCAAGATTCGATTTATTCTCTCAGTTTTTCCATCAGACTATGGGTGGTAAGCAGAACCGAAGTTCGACTTGGTTCCTAGTGCGGCTTGAAATGCCTCCTAAAATCTACTAGCGAAGATCGGGTCACGATCACTCACTATACTACTATGTATTCCATGGAGTCGAACCATCTCTTTCACATATAACTCTGCCAAATTCGCTGCCGTTCGGGGGGATTTTACTGGGATAAAGTGGGAAGTCTTGGTCAGACGAGCCACAATAACCCAAATCGCCTCATTACCCTTCCGAGTTCGTGGCAAACCATCTATGAAATCCATAAACACTTGGTCCCATTTTCATTAGGGTACTTCCAGTGGTTGGAGTAAACCCGACATCTTCATTTGATCACTCTTTATTTGTTGACAAGTTGCGCATCGACCAACACAAATGGATATATCTCTCTTCATTGTTTTCCACCAGAAAGTTCTCTTAATATCTCGATACATTTTGTTAACCCATGGATGGATACTAAACTTGGACTTGTGACATTCGTCCAATACTTCTCGTTTGAGATCTGGGATGTCTGGAACACGGATCCTTCCTTTCAACCTTAAAGTCTACTATTATCGATTCCAAAGCTGGAATTTTCACCTCGACCTATTCTTCTATCAATTTCTCGAAGAAACCTATCTTCTTTTTTCTTACTAGCGGTCTTCTCAAGAAGAGTGAGAGTGACCACTGGATAAGTAAGAACAGCATGTCTTCTACTCAAAGCTCAGCTACCACATTGGCCTTACGAGGTGTACACTGAATATTCAGGTCGTATGACAGTAAAATCCAACCAACGTTGCTTCCTTAGATTCAAATCCTTTTGGGTAAAGAGGTATCTCAAAGATTTATGGTCAGTGAACAATTAAAATTTCTCACCCAGAAGATAATGATGCCAGATTTTCAATGCAAAGATAACTGCCAAAAGCTCAAGATCGTGGGTCGGGTAGTTCTTCTCAAGTGGTCGCAATTGTCTACCCACGTAGGCAATCACTCTACCCTCTTGCATTAGAACAGCACCCACACCTTCACCACGCGCATCTGTGTAAACAGATAATCCTTTATTCCCATTAATAATATCAAGAACGGGAGCAGTGGTCAACCTTTTCTTTAACTCCTGGAATGCTTCCTTGCACTTTGGAGTCCAACTAAATTTAGCATTCTTCATAGTTAGCTTAGTTAATGGACTGGCTAACTTAGAGAAATCCTGGACAAACTTTCGGTAGTATCCGGCTAACCCCACAAAACTTCTGACCTCCTTTGGAATTGTGGGTTGCTTCCAATCTAGGATAGCAGAAACCTTATCAGGGTCTAAAGAAATTCCTTCTTCTGTAATAATATGTCCCCGAAATCTAACTTCTTTAACCCAAAAATGACATTTAGAAAACTTGGCAAAAAGAATATTCCTTCTCAATATTTCCAAAACTCATTTTAAGTGTTTGGCATGCTCTTCTTCGGTTTTGGAATAGATCATAATATCATCAATAAATACGAGAATGGATTTATTCGATACTTCTTGAAATACTCGAGTCATCAGGTCTACGAAATATGCAGGGGCATTGGTTAGTCCGAAGGGCATAACTAACCATTCGTGGAATGTATCGAGACCCCTGAAAGCAGTTAAATGAATACAATCTTCCACAATTCTCAGCTGATGGAATCCTTGGGCTAGATCTATCTTAGAAAAGAATCGAGCACCATGCAATTGATCGAACAGGTCGTCGATTCGGGACAAAGAAAATTTATTCTTAAGAGTTAATTTATTGAGATCGCGATAATTTACGCACAATCTCAAAGATCCATCAGACTTGGCTACAAATACAACAGCTGAACCCAACTAGAACGACTAGGTCGTATAAATCCTTTCTATAGTAAATCTTGGGTTTCCTTAACTAACTCCACTCTTTCACAAGAAATCACAATGAAATTCCTAAATCTGGTTTTGACCGAAATCCTTCGATTGGTACAATCTAATTTAGCTTCATATTTCATTAACCAATTCATTCCAAGTAGCATTTCAAATTCATTGAAGTCAAGAACGAAAAGGCTGATAGGAAAGTGATGATGAGAATACGAGATAGGAACTTTTCTACAACGTAAACAAAGATTCGCAGGGCCCCCTACCGAATTCTTCAAGCAAATAGGCTCTTCTACAAATTCAGGTTCAAGTTTTAATTCTTCTACGGTTTGCTGAGAAATAAAACTATGCGTGGCTCCAGTGTCGAACAGAACTCTAACAACTTTATCATAAATAAGATGATTACCTGCCCAAACTTCTTTCCCTTTATCTGCTCCTGAGGTTAAGGGTTGATCCTTGATTGCATAAACCTTTGCCACTTGAGCCTGCTTCATTGTCGGGCATTCTTTAACTATGTGACCTGGCTTATGGCAATAGTAGCATTCCCTGGCTTCTTGACCTGACTTCCTAGGTTGATCTTTCTTTCCCTGCTTCTTAGGCTTCTTGCAATTACTTGAATAATGTCCTTTCTCCAAACAGTTGAAACGTGTAACAACCTTTGCCTTTTTTCCTGATTATTCTTCTATTCTCTGCCTTGCCATGGTTTCTTTCCTCCAAAATTCCTCTTCTTCCAATTTGGATTGCTTCTGCTTCCCTTTCTTCTAGAATCTCTTGTTTATCTAGGGTGGCATATCTATATCCCATATCTACCAAGTCAGCAAAAGACTCCTTCACATGGCCTATCATCCTTTCATGAAATTTTTGTTAGTCCTTGAGATGATGGTTTTGATGACAACAACCTTAGAATAGGATTATAAAATATAAATACTAACATTATATGTATATGCAGGATTTAAACATGTAGGTACCAAGAATGAAGACTGTACAGTATAAAGATTCAAGATATCACGATTGAAGACTCCTGAGTATCAAGAATATCAAGATTATCAAGAGTTCAAGATTTCAAGAATACGTAATTTAATTAGGAATTTTGCTAAAACTCCTAGAAAAGCACTAGCGTCTTATAATCCAATTTATTCGTGGAATGGAATCCACTTCAAGCCTGTTAAAGGGATGGAACTCTAAGTAGGATGGAACGTACAAAAAATCTAGTGGAACATTGTTTTGTATCCGCTAACTTTTATTCAAAATGTTTTCAAAACCTTTCTTTTAAAAGAATCAAAAACATCTATCCTGATTTTAAATATTTTTAGCCTCAAAATAATCTTTAATTTCAAAATCAAATTATTCTTGGTTTTAAATTATCTTTAATAATAATATATTTAACTTTTAATATTTGTACATAGATTTAAATATAAAATTATAGTGAAATTTTATATATCCCAAAATATTATTCTCTATATTTATTTATGTATTCTAACTATATTTAAGTATATTTATAAAAGTTTAAAATAGTTTTAATATAAGATAAAAGTTATTTTCAAGGAAAAACAAACCATCAAAATTTCCTTTGGAATATCGACATACTCAAGATACCTATGTCGACATAATGTCAGTTGATTTCAAAAATTTGAATTTGAAAAGAAGTGTCTATTCGCCATATCCCTTCACGAATGGACATGGCTGTTGTTCTTCTATAAATAGGGGTTGCTTTCAACGAATTTCTAATCATATTTTTTTGGTTTTCACTCCTCTTTTTCTTCCACATTTCTTTATACATATTCTTACCATTACTCTGCCGAAATCAACATTGAATCTAACTAGATCATTTCTGGTTTGATTCTCTATCACTATCTCAACAAGATCCTCGGTATTATTCAGAGTTATAGGCTTCTTTGTAATCATTTCTGTGAGAAAAGGTGTGATTATAGCCCTGGAAATCAATTGGGTAAACTTGTTGCCCGGGAAATCAAGTATCTCTACCCAGAGGATTGTGAATCTGGAGGGTGTACCTCGTAGCCTTGAAATCGAGGGTGTAATTGCAAAGATTGCTTTTGAAAGAAAATCCGTACTTATGTGCGGGACTGGATGTAGGGTAACTCCGAACCAGTATAAAATCCGGTGTGTTCTTTCCTTTACTGCTTTTACTTTATTTCTGCATCTGTGTTTGTTTCTGTGATCATATCTATGTCTGAATATTGCATACATTTGTGCTCAAATTAACACAAACCCAAAAAAGATTTAGTAATTCCTTAAAACACTATTTACCCCCCTCCCCCCTCCAAACCCTCTAGTGTTTATCCTAGCCTTAAGATCCGTAATCCACATTTCTACATTTGGTATCAGAGCAAGGTTTTCAAAGTTTCATAATCTGATTTTTGAAAAAGTTTGTAAAATGGCTATGTTTGTTAATACTAGTTTAGAAATATTCAGATCATCATTGTCTCATGAGCCTGCATATAATCAATATTTAAATACAAGTTGTCTATTAAGATTGTTTGATGTGCAGGAAACATGCTTTATGGGAGTAGAGGAATCAATCCACAATGGACAAATTGTGCAGATCAAAAAGAACAAATGGATACTCGATAGTGGATGCTCTAGACACAAGACTGAAAATCCAGATATGCTGAATGATATAATATACAAAGACGGAGGGCTGGTTAACTTTAGAGACAATTCAAAAGGATATGTGATTGTCATCGACAAATGCGGTAACTCTGAAACTCCTATTATTACTAATGTTTTGCTAGTTAAGAATCTGAAACATAATCTGCTAAGTATAAGTCAACTCTGCGATAAAGGATATAAAATTAAATTTGAAAAAGATGTGTCACATTGAAGATAATAATTCAATCATAATATTTGAGGGAATTAGGAAAAAGAATATTTATATTCTTAGTATGAAACTTTCAAATGATAACCTATGTCTGTTGGCAAATACAAGTGACCCTTGGATTTGGCATAAGAGATTTGGTCATTTGAATTTCAAACTCTTATCTAGACTATCTAAACATGATCTAGTAAGAGGTCTCCCTAAACTGAATTTTAAAG
Source organism: Allium cepa (assembly GCA_030765085.1). Lineage (NCBI taxonomy): Eukaryota > Viridiplantae > Streptophyta > Magnoliopsida > Asparagales > Amaryllidaceae > Allium > Allium cepa. The sequence continues at coordinate 211,856,242 of CM060939.1, read as the reverse complement.
TATATAGTCTATGTGATGCATGTCAATTGGAAAAACTTAGAAAAAATTCCTTTAAATCAAAAGATATGATTTCAACCTCAAAACCTCCTGAATTACTTCACCTTGATTTATTTGGTCCATCTCAAATTCTGTCAATAAATCATAGTAAAAATTTTTTTGTAATTGTAGATGATTATTCTAGATTTACATGGATAATATGCAACGACCCGGAATTTTCGATCTAGAAAATTCCAGATAGTTAGAGAAAAGAAGAATAGAGATAAAAGAAAACGAAGAGATGGAAACACCAACATTTCACATTCGCAGCGGATAAAATATAATAACAGTTATACAAAGGAAAACTGTACTTATCAGATTACACTCTAATACATCAGAGTTACACAAATACACAAACACTGGACAGATACAACCATGTCCTAGATAACTTCAATATATATACAACGGAATACTCTCCGTACGTTCCTGCCATCCAGCTTGCCTCGTGAGCCTCCAGATCGTCCTCACCTAAATATCTGTAATACTCGGTCTGACCCGACCATTACATCAAAGTAACACCCGCGTCAGGCTGGAAACCAGCATAAGTAAACCCATCTAACAAGAAAATAGTGATGCAATATACTTATCTAAAACTTGGGGTAACTCGTATCAATTTACAAATTCACAATTTGTTAAAGACATCACTTATTTCCCACATCAATTTTTAAAAACTTAGATTAATTGGTCCAATTGACTTAAATCATTCCATTCCAGCCTATTGATTTCACATATCAATCTATAAAGAATCAAAGTGGTTTTGGATATGTACTAATACCCGACCCCGGTCTTTTCGAGTTCAAAACCATCTTAACCCAAATTATTCAAGTGAGATACAATTCAACTTTTTAAATACAGGATGTCACTTTTACACAGCAATTCATCAACGATAGATAACCATACTATCCATGTACATCCAAAGATATCATATCAGAAAACACTTTATTTCAGAGATATCAACCAATTCAAGGCATTACATCATTCAATCATTCATAAGTAAGATCGATCAATTCCAAAATTAATTTAATTTAATTTATCTCTAATTAAATTAATCACTAACTTTAATCTCTTGGATTACCTTTACTTAACATTAAGTAATTAGAAATTAATTAATTAATCATCTTTTAATTATCCATCTTAAATAATCATCCTTGATTGATTATCCTTTAATTACAATAAGTAATTAATTCTTAATTAATTTCACAAATTAATTAGCCTTCACTCATCACATTAAATAATCCCTTAATTACTCTTATAAAGTAATTAACAATGATTTATTACATTTAACCTTAATTAAATACTCAAATTAATTATCCTATAATCACTTACGTTGATTAATTATCATTTAATTAATCACACCTCATTAATTAACTAACTTTTAATTAATTTCCCTAATTAATAAATCCTTAATTAATTACACCAAATAAATTATCCTTAATTACTTCCATCAAGTAATTATCTCATTGGTTAATTATCTTTAATTAATTAACCCTTAAATATTATTTAATTAATTTAATCTTTAATTACTAATTAATTAATCCTTAACAAATTTATCCTTTAATCACTTACATTCAATAATTATTGTAACGACCCAGAATTTTAATTTATTAAAATTTGAATATTTAATTAATTTTAAATATTAATAAGTGAATTTATAAGTCAAATAAATTTTTATTTGAATAATTATGATTTAATTGAATAATTAAATCGATAATTTAATATGTTAAATTATAGAAATAATTGAAAATTGAGTTAAATATGACTGAAAATGATTTGTAAAATTTTATTTTATCATGTTGAAGTTAGAATGATATTTTAGAACTTTTAAAATCGAATTAAGAGTTAATTTGTGAAAATTGAATATTTTAATATTAAAATCGACTAGTGAAAATAGTCAATTTTTGAACAGTCTCAGAATTGAACGAAACTAGTTCCATTGGATCCGTAATAGTTAGTTATTATCTGATTTAAATTTTCGTGTCAATCGGAGTTATCGTTTGATCGTGGCAGCTCGAAACGCATCGAATTATTTTTAATATTAATTTGGCGAGTTAAAATAGCCATTTTTCAAAAAGTCTCGGATTTCGACGAAACTAGTTTCATCGGATCCGTAATGTGATATTATTGTAAGGTTTCAAATTTCGTGTCAATTGGATTTACCGTTTGTCCGGTACAAATTAAAACGCCTAGAAAATCGTTTAAATCGATTTAATTTAAATTAAACATTTATAGCCATAACTCGCACAGATGTCCGAATTAGCTTCCGAAACCTGTTCCATTGTGTCCGGAACGCGGGGTAAACCCTAGAAACGCTGGTTACGACGCGTAAATCGGAGTTCGGGATTTCCGGGATGAATAGTGTCGATCGATTTCCTTATAAATAGCCCTTCACTCTAGAAATAAAAAAATAAAAAAAAATTTCTAAACCTAACCCTAATTATAAACTACAGCCGCCGCTTATACAACCGAAGGCCAGAATTTTTCGAAATTCATTCCTCAATTACTCCCAATCCATCCACTTATAGCAGAAATCTCCAACTAGTAAATCGAAGAGCACGAAGAGATCTTCAAATCCATACGGAGTTGATGGGTTTTAGAGCATCGTAGTGGGAGCTACAGGGCCGCGTTCCCTGGAGGTTACGCACGCGTTTTGAGGCGCAGGGGGCAGCCGAGCTTCAAGTGGTGCATGGTGGAGGTAGCTCTTGCAATGGGCTTCGACATGGCGGTGATGTGATCGAGTATAGTCGTCGTTTGAGGGTGTGAATTGAAACCCTAGTTCATGCTAATGGGTTTGGGTGGTGCGGCTATTTACTGGAAACGTGAAAGAGGAAGGAGAAGATGGGGGGTGTGCGGCCCTGATTTGCTGAAGTTGGATCTAACGGTGGAGATTAGTTTAGGTTTGAAATAGTTAATTTATTTGTAAATTATATATATATAATTTGTGTAAACTTCAAATTATCATATCTTTTTCATACGAGGTCGAAAACGCGCGAAACCAGTTGCGTTGGAATCGTATGGACGAGCACTACGCGATGGACCTGGATTGGAGTCGTTTGGAGTTAGTGAGAATTTTGGGTAAAATTAAACGTCCGTTTAATTTTATTCGAAATAAATCGCTAAAACGAAATTGAAATCAAGGTGAGAACTTCTCACTCAATCGAATCAGTTTCGATTTTATTTTAAATAGTTAGATTTAAAATATTTGAATGTTTGTTTGAATGATGATTGTTATCTATTGATTGTTAAAATAGACATTATACGCCGTTAGTAAGCGGATGTTATTTAGTAAAAACATATACCGCGAATATTTCATAAACAGTGAAATTGGTATTATATATATAATAGCTATATATATATTGGCATATGTATATATTGGAGTTATTGATTTCCCGCATTTTTTGTTTAGCGGATGAGACCCTATTGCGCCGTCTATTAAGCGGATAATATTTTAAATCCCATATACCGCGATAATTCCGTACTGGAGCGGAATTGGTATTGTGCTAATGTTTTTGGATGCAGGAAAACAGGTTGGAGGGATCCAACTGGATTCCTCAACAGTATTTATTTGATTTCAGATATTTTGATATTTGATGGATTATCATATCGATATATGATATCGTTTTTGTCGTGATTGACTATTTGGTGTGTAGCATCATTGGACCAAATTTTGGAATTTTAAAATGATTTTTTAAGTGATTTTTGAAAATATACTATATGTTTGGAATTGATTCATTTTAAATAAATAAACGTATAATTTTTAATGTTATAAAAATTATGATTTTTGAGAAATATAGTTAAAGGTTGATTTTTGAAAATATGGGTTAATAACTTTATAAAAAGTGTTTAATCGGGATTTTTGAATTTATTATAAAAAGTTGAAAATATAGGATTATAAAATTTGATTATTTTATAAATCAAAATGATGAAGTTTTTAAAGGAGTTTAAAAACGTTTTAAAGATTAATATGAATTGATTTATATAAGAGATTTATAAATGGATATTTATAAATTGAAATATTGACATTATAAAACGAGTTTTTATAAGTGTTGGAATGAAGTGAAAATGAATTTCATAAATGAATGAAATTTATAAAATTATAAACGGTGAAGTTATAAATGAAACTTTATAAACAGTAGGTTTATAAAATTTATAAAGTTATTGAAAGAATGAATTTTGGATAAATAAACAATCTTATAAGTTATAAGATTTATAATTTGGGAAGTTAAAAGAACGATTTTGTAAAATAATCGTTTTATAAGTGTTTAACTTATAATGTGAACCTTTGGTATATAATTGAGTTATAAATCGAATAGGTTAATAAAGGAAATTTGTAAAAGGAAGTTGTTATAAATAAATAGAAATGGAATTTATAAACGTTGTTTTATAAATCCGCAGACGACTTGTTTTGATAAGTAAATTGTTGAAACTTATTTATGGAGTTATATTCACATTTTTGACTGTGAATAATACTTTGAAATAAAATGAATAAAAGGATGAAATTTGTTAATGTAGCATATTCACGTTTTTGGATAGTGAATAATATGTTAAAGAAATTGCTTTGAATGTGATGTTTAAATTGAATTAAAACAATCTAACGATGTTTTAAAATATGTTGAGATTCGAAACCATAGATTTCAACATTCATTGTTGAAATAGACGTTTTCGAGAAATAGAAGGAAATGATGGACTATAACACTCTTGTTATAGTAAATGATTTCCGAAAGGAAATGTTTTGTATAGTATTGGGATTTATATATCTATTTTAATTTCGAATCCCTATACTAGTGATTTTGGGTTGTCGTAACGATGTTTTACGCAACATTCGTTTTGGCCCAAATAAATATGTTTAAGAGAATGATTTCCTTAAAGAATGAAATATATACTTAATCTCGATTTAAGTATATTGAATATTTTCTAAGTGTTGAAAATAAATAAAATTTGTGAATTACTTATTAAATAAGTATGGAAATGTTTTCCAATATAAAGTGAATACTTTGAGAATTTATCTTTTTGAAGATAAATTGAAAATGAATAATTAAAATCATATATTCATAGATATTGTGAAATATAAATTCACTATGGAATTTATAAAAGAAAGTGGGATTGGTTTAGAAAAATAAATATTGATCTATTTTTGAAGTATTGAAATAATATATCTTGTAAAGATATTTTGGAAAATAAATAATTTGGAAAATTATTTGGAAACTGGTGATGTGTGCATATCCATTGATAGTTCAATAACCGACTATCAATATTTCCCTTTGAATGGGTAATTGATGTGATTTGTTTGAATGTGAATGCCACACTTATTTTTGAATAAGCGCTCACTATTCGGGTTAACCGGGAAAGGACCATGGGGTCGTATAACCCATTCCGAATATGTGATACGTCGTTATGAATCGCATTGAAGATCGGTGTTGAAGACCCGGTATTTGCGAGAGCGATAGGATGACCTGTCGATTGTCTCTGCACTGAGTTGCAACGGTATAGAGACTCCCTAAGTGATGGGAAATCCGATCAGGATTGTGAATATCCGGATTGCAAGGACTTCTTTGTAAGTGCCTTCGGTTTTGTTCGAGCCCGGAACAGACTTGTATGGATTGTATGTCTGACGTTACAAATTGAGATATAAAGCAGATTTCATTCAAATATATTTCTGTTGGTGGCGGAGAATTTATTCTTTTAGCTTAACACCCTTCTCTGAGACGTACGAGCTCAGAGGTTATGTAGTTGAATGTTATCAGCGATATATTCCCAATTTGGTAATGTGACATGCTGAGTGTTGCTGTAAATGATCATTGTGTTGATTATTTGTGATAGGATCGTTTATTTGATCGTCTATCTTGGTGATCATTTCTATGATCATTTGTTGACCCAAAGCATGGCTTTTGTATAAAGTATGTTTTTGTGGACGTGACTTCGTCGAGCCTCACACCCCGTGAATGGTCAAAACAGGAAAGATGCGGCAAGGTTATGAGGGGTAGCGCCCTTTACGATATGTGCATTTCCTTCTGGAAAAGGGTGGTATCATGGTATGGAGCCCAGATACTTACTCATGTTGAAAACACTTTGTTATGATTGTGTTAATTGATTACGAGCGCTCGGTGAAAAGGTCCCAAAGGACCGGGGGATGGCATATTCGGTCAGTTGTTACTCAGTTAGGGGTAACCCGGCCTTGTGTTGGTAGAGATCCGGTTTGGTTCTCGGGGATGTCCATCCAGAGGCATTCTCATGTGGCAATGGGAAGTTCCTTGGCCTGATCATTCGTTGGAAATCCAAAGAAACAATACGATCTTGTACGGTATTAGTTGTAGAACCTGCCATTTACTTATGGTGGTCACCACTGTTTAGATGGTAGCTATAGTAGGTATACGGTAATGGTCGTATGTTGGCTAAGATTTATATTCTACTTTAGAAATGAATTTTTTCTACACTATGCACTAGTAATAATACCAAATGTTATTTTAAATGCGTATCAAGCATCTTTGACTATCATAAGGAGAAATCTCCTCCGATTCTGCGTTTGCATTGTGTGTGTGTGCGGGAGGTCTTATGGTAGTCTCATTTTTAAAAGCATTGCGAATTGAAATTAAAAATATTCTTCTATTTTGATTTTAAAGATAAATAAACTGTTTTGAGTTCTCACACCAGTCACATGACTGACTCGGAGTTTATTGTTTTCCTTCCTAAACTCTGGGTGCCCACCAATTTCCACACGGGCAGTCAAGAGTTAAGGTTTATCAGGATATTCTGGATATTCTGGAGTTGCTGGAGGCAAGCTGGATGGCATGGCGTATTACTAGTTTATATAGTATTTCTTTTCCGGTGCACTGTTTGTTGTTGTTGTTATACACTCTGATGGTGATATGATGTAATGAAATGTAATGTATAAAATGTAATAACTGATATAGTTCTTGTTTAAAGATTATTCATTTATTATTATATGTTGTTCCGCTGCGAATTGTGAGATTCTGATATTGTTCTGTTGTTTTTCTATTCCGTTCTATTTTTCTTTCCCCTCCATTTTCTATTTTCTCTAATTTCTATTTTCTTTTCTCTCCTCCCTATTTTATATCGTTTTCTTTTCTTTTTTCTTAAATTCTTTTTCTTAAACCATAACATTTCGGGTTTTCGGCCTTCGATTTCTCGGCAGTCGATAAAGTGAGCATCGATGTTGAATTTTCGAAAGTCGAAAATTTCCGGGGCGTTACATCTGGTATCAGAGCATATGGTTAAGCGACAACCATGGTTCTGTTGGGTATTACTCGTTAGAGATAGAGTCAGTAGTACTCTAGAATGAGTTTGAGTGTAATAATAGCTATGAGAGCGTATTTGTTAGTGAATATAAAATTGTTTTGTATTGTGTTGACTTATCGGTTGATTGTTTATAGATTTCGGTCGATGTAGTCTAGCTAACTATCGTAGAAAGGGGTTTCTAAACTCTTAAACAAGATAAACCGACACAATATTGTTTTAAATTGGGTAAATGAAATAATTTTACCTTGATTATATTTTTATATATAAAGAAATAATTTTTCAGAATTATTAAAGTGTATATAAGTTGATTGTTTAGATGTTTGAATAATCTAAATTGAAGAAGGATTGTATAAGCAAAAGAATTATAAGAATTAAATTATAATTAAAGTAATTTACAATTGTGAAATAAACTTATATATATAAGAAGTGAAACTATATGAAACTATATGAATATGACTTGTAAATAAAAATGAATTTAAAGTTAAATGGAATATAACTTAAGAGATGTTGGATGAAGTTGATATAGGTATCAAAGTAAATTAATAAAGGTTAAGTGATAAATGTGAACTTGAGTTATATAAATGAAATTCAACTTTTGTAATTGAATTGAATGAATGGATTGAATGTTAATCAATTAAATGTGAATTAAGTTGATATGAAATAATGAATGTAAGTGATAATTCATTAAAATCTAATGTCATTGGAAGTTGAATAATAGAATGAAAATCAATTTAATTAAACCAATTGAAAGCAAAGGAATTTGGTTGCAATTAATATACATTGATTGCTATATGGTTGTTAGTTGATTGATTGTATATAATTCATTAAGTGTTAATGAAATTGAGTTAATGAAATTGAAAGCTAAAGTAATTGAAATTCAATTGGAAGTTAAGTGAATCTTGAATAGAATTGAATTTGAATTGGAAGTGAACCAACTTGAATATGAATTAGTAAATATAAACTAATTGAAAATGAATGTTAGTAAAAACATCCACTGCTAATGAATCAAATGTGATTAAATTGAAAACCATTTCATTGAATATTAATGAGAATATGAATGAATATTTATTGGTTATGGATGATAGTTGGTTGATGTTTGCATTTGTTGTTTTGTTTCATTTGCTATGTTGGCATATATAGTTATTATGTTGCTATATGTTGTATATCGATACTATTGTCATATATGCATGTTCTCATGTTGTTTGTTGAGTGTTTAGTAGGTGCGGATCGCGTTTGCTTCGCATTTGGAGCTCGCTTTCGCGCTATATTAGCTGTATATGCTCGCTAATAAAATATAAGGTACATATCTCGGATTACATACCGTACTTTTACATTTTTTCCCTTCGGGATGCCTCATTACTTGATGAGATGTATATTTGTGATATATATACTGTCATTTTTTTTCGGATCGAGCCGCGCAAAGGAAACTATGGCGAATTTTTTCGAAAATTTAAGGCGTTAGAAAAATTTGAGAAAATTGGAATTTTTTTGAAAACTTTAACTTTGATTTGGAATTGAAAGTTAAACAATAGTAGTTGTTTTTGAAAAGATAACGAAGTATGATTTAAAAACTTAGTAAAGTATTGTAAGAAGTTTAACTATGGATTTTGGAAAGTTAATAGATTCTATAACTTTTCTTACTTAATAATTTCGAGGACGAAATTCTTTTAAGGGGGGAAGATTGTAACGACCCAGAATTTTAATTTATTAAAATTTGAATATTTAATTAATTTTAAATATTAATAAGTGAATTTATAAGTCAAATAAGTTTTTATTTGAATAATTATGATTTAATTGAATAATTAAATCGATAATTTAATATGTTAAATTATAGAAATAATTGGAAATTGAGTTAAATATGATTGAAAATGATTTGTAAAATTTTATTTTATCATGTTGAAGTTAGAATGATATTTTAGAACTTTTAAAATCGAATTAAGAGTTAATTTGTGAAAATTGAATATTTTAATATTAAAATCGACTAGTGAAAATAGTCAATTTTTGAACAGTCTCAGAATTGAACGAAACTAGTTCCATTGGATCCGTAATAGTTAGTTATTACCGGATTTAAATTTTCGTGTCAATCGGAGTTATCGTTTGATCGTGGCAGCTCGAAACGCATCGAATTATTTTTAATATTAATTTGGCGAGTCAAAATAGCCATTTTTCAAAAAGTCTCGGATTTCGACGAAACCAGTTTCATCGGATCCGTAATGTGATATTATTGTAAGGTTTCAAATTTCGTGTCAATTGGATTTACCGTTTTTCCGGTACAAATTAAAACGCCTAGAAAATCGTTTAAATCGATTTAATTTAAATTGAACGTTTATAGCCATAACTCGCACAGATGTCCGAATTAGCTTCCGAAACTTGTTCCATTGTGTCCGGAACGCGGGGTAAACCCTAGAAACGCTGGTTACGGCGCGTAAATCGGAGTTCGGGATTTCCGGGATGAATAGTGTCGATCGATTTCCTTATAAATAGCCCTTCACTCTAGAAATAAAAAAAAAATTCTAAACCTAACCCTAATTATAAACTACAGCCGCCGCTTATACAACCGAAGGCCAGAATTTTTCGAAATTCATTCCTCAATTACTCCTAATCCATCCACCTATAGCAGAAATCTCCAGCTAGTAAATCGAAGAGCACGAAGAGATCTTCAAATCCATACGGAGTTGATGGGTTTTAGAGCATCGTAGTGGGAGCTACAGGGCCGCGTTCCCTGGAGGTTGCGCACGCGTTTTGAGGCGCAGGGGGCAGCCGAGCTTCAAGTGGTGCATGGTGGAGGTAGCTCTTGCAATGGGCTTCGACATGGCGGTGATGTGATCGAGTATATTCGTCGTTTGAGGGTGTGAATTGAAACCCTAGTTCATGCTAATGGGTTTGGGTGGTGCGGCTATTTACTGGAAACGTGAAAGAGGAAGGAGAAGATGGGGGGTGTGCGGCCCTGATTTGCTGAAGTTGGATCTAACGGTGGAGATTAGTTTAGGTTTGAAATAGTTAATTTATTTGTAAATTATATATATATAATTTGTGTAAACTTCAAATTATCATATCTTTTTCATACGAGGTCGGCGAAACCAGTTGCATTGGAATCGTATGGATGAGCACTACGCGATGGAGCTGGATTGGAGTCGTTTGGAGTTAGTGAGAATTTTGGGTAAAATTAAACGTCCGTTTAATTTTATTCGAAATAAATCGCTAAAATGAAATTGAAATCAAGGTGAGAACTTCTCACTCAATCGAATCAGTTTCGATTTTATTTTAAATAGTTAGATTTAAAATATTTGAATGCTTGTTTGAATGATGATTATTATCTATTGATTGTTAAAATAGACATTATACGCCGTTAGTAAGCGGATGTTATTTAGTAAAAACATATACCGCGAATATTTCATAAACAGTGAAATTGGTATTACATATATAATAGCAATATATATATATTGGCATATGTATATATTGGAGTTATTGATTTCCCGCATTTTTTGTTTAGTGGATGAGACCCTATTGCGCCGTCTATTAAGCGGATAATATTTTAAATCCCATATACCGCGATAATTCCGTACTGGAGCGGAATTGGTATTGTGCTAATGTTTTTGGATGCAGGAAAACAGGTTGGAGGGATCCAACTGGATTCCTCAACAGTATTTATTTGATTTCAGATATTTTGATATTTGATGGATTATCATATCGATATATGATATCGTTGTTGTCGTGATTGACTATTTGGTGTGTAGCATCATTGGACCAAATTTTGGAATTTTAAAATGATTTTTTAAGTGATTTTTGAAAATATACTATATGTTTGGAATTGATTCATTTTAAATAAATAAACGTATAATTTTTAATGTTATAAAAATTATGATTTTTGAGAAATATAGTTAAAGGTTGATTTTTGAAAATATGGGTTAATAACTTTATAAAAAGTGTTTAATCGGGATTTTTGAATTTATTATAAAAAGTTGAAAATATAGGATTATAAAATTTGATTATTTTATAAATCAAAATGATGAAGTTTTTAAAGGAGTTTAAAAACGTTTTAAAGATTAATATGAATTGATTTATATAAGAGATTTATAAATGGATATTTATAAATTGAAATATTGACATTATAAAACGAGTTTTTATAAGTGTTGGAATGAAGTGAAAATGAATTTCATAAATGAATGAAATTTATAAAATTATAAACGGTGAAGTTATAAATGAAACTTTATAAACAGTAGGTTTATAAAATTTATAAAGTTATTGAAAGAATGAATTTTGGATAAATAAACAATCTTATAAGTTATAAGATTTATAATTTGGGAAGTTAAAAGAACGATTTTGTAAAATAATCGTTTTATAAGTGTTTAACTTATAATGTGAACCTTTGGTATATAATTGAGTTATAAATCGAATAGGTTAATAAAAGAAATTTGTAAAAGGAAGTTGTTATAAATAAATAGAAATGGAATTTATAAACGTTGTTTTATAAATCCGCAGACGACTTATTTTGATAAGTAAATTGTTGAAACTTATTTATGGAGTTATATTCACATTTTTGACTGTGAATAATACTTTGAAATAAAATGAATAAAAGGATGAAATTTGTTAATGTAGTATATTCACGTTTTTGAATAGTGAATAATATGTTAAAGAAATTGTTTTGAATGTGATGTTTAAATTGAATTAAAACGATCTAACGATGTTTTAAAATGTGTTGAGATTCGAAACCATAGATTTCAACATTCATTGTTGAAATAGATGTTTTCGAGAAATAGAAGGAAATGATGGACTATAACACTGTTGTTATAGTAAATGATTTCCGAAAGGAAATGTTTTGTATAGTATTGGGATTTATATATCTATTTTAATTTCGAATCCCTATACTAGTGATTTTGGGTTGTCGTAACGATGTTTTACGCAACATTCGTTTTGGCCCAAATAAATATGTTTAAGAGAATGATTTCCTTAAAGAATGAAATATATACTTAATCTCGATTTAAGTATATTGAATATTTTCTAAGTGTTGAAAATAAATAAAATTTGTGAATTACTTATTAAATAAGTATGGAAATGTTTTCCAATATAAAGTGAATACTTTGAGAATTTATCTTTTTGAAGATAAATTGAAAATGAATAATTAAAATCATATATTCATAGATATTGTGAAATATAAATTCACTATGGAATTTATAAAAGAAAGTGGGATTGGTTTAGAAAAATAAGTATTGATCTATTTTTGAAGTATTGAAATAATATATCTTGTAAAGATATTTTGAAAAATAAATAATTTGGAAAATTATTTGGAAACTGGTGATGTGAGCATATCCATTGATAGTTCAATAACCGACTATCAATATTTCCCTTTGAATGGGTAATTGATGTGATTTGTTTGAATGTGAATGCCACACTTATTTTTGAATAAGCGCTCACTATTCGGGTTAACCGGGAAAGGACCATGGAGTCGTATAACCCATTCCGAATATGTGATACGTCGTTATGAATCGCATTGAAGATTGGTGTTGAAGACCCGGTATTTGCGAGAGCGATAGGATGACCTGTCGATTGTCTCTGCACTGAGTTGCAACGGTATAGAGACTCCCTAAGTGATGGGAAATCCGATCAGGATTGTGAATATCCGGATTGCAAGGACTTCTTTGTAAGTGCCTTCGGTTTTGTTCGAGCCCGGAACAGACTTGTATGGATTGTATGTCTGACGTTACAAATTGAGATATAAAGCAGATTTCATTCAAATATATTTCTGTTGGTGGCGGAGAATTTATTCTTTTAGCTTAACACCCTTCTCTGAGACGTACGAGCTCAGAGGTTATGTAGTTGAATGTTATCAGCGATATATTCCCAATTTGGTAATGTGACATGCTGAGTGTTGCTGTAAATGATCATTGTGTTGATTATTTGTGATAGGATCGTTTATTTGATCGTCTATCTTGGTGATCATTTCTATGATCATTTGTTGACCCAAAGCATGGCTTTTGTATAAAGTATGTTTTTGTGGACGTGACTTCGTCGAGCCTCACACCCCGTGAATGGTCAAAATAGGAAAGATGCGGCAAGGTTATGAGGGGAAGCGACCTTTAGGATATGTGCATTTCCTTCTAGAAAAGGGTGGTATCATGGTATGGAGCCCAGATACTTACTCATGTTGAAAACACTTTGTTATGATTGTGTGAATTGATTACGAGCGCTCGGTGAAAAGGTCCCAAAGGACCGGGGGATGGCATATTCGGTCAGTTGTTACTCAGTTAGGGGTAACCCGGGCTTGTGTTGGTAGAGATCCGGTTTGGTTCTCGAGGATGTCCATCCAGAGGCATTCTCATGTGGCAATGGGAAGTTCCTTGGCCTGACCATTCGTTGGAAATCCAAAGAAACAATACGATCTTGTACGGTATTAGTTGTAGAACCTGCCATTTACTTATGGTGGTCACCACTGTTTAGATGGTAGTTATAGTAGGTATACGGTAATGGTCGTATGTTGGCTAAGATTTATATTCTACTTTCGAAATGAATTTTTTCTACACTATGCACTAGTAATAATACCAAATGTTATTTTAAATGCGTATCAAGCATCTTTGACTATCATAAGGAGAAATCTCCTCCGATTCTGCGTTTGCATTGTGTGTGTGTGCGGGAGGTCTTATGGTAGTCTCATTTTTAAAAGCATTGCGAATTGAAATTAAAAATATTCTTCTATTTTGATTTTAAAGATAAATAAACTGTTTTGAGTTCTCACACCAGTCACATGACTGACTCGGAGTTTATTGTTTTCCTTCCTAAACTCTGGGTGCCCACCAATTTCCACACGGGCAGTCAAGAGTTAAGGTTTATCAGGATATTCTGGATATTCTGGAGTTGCTGGAGGCAAGCTGGATGGCATGGCGTATTACTAGTTTATATAGTATTTCTTTTCCGCTGCACTGTTTGTTGTTGTTGTTATACACTCTGATGGTGATATGATGTAATGAAATGTAATATATAAAATGTAATAACTAATATAGTTCTTGTTTAAAGATTATTCATTTATTATTATATGTTGTTCCCCTGCGAATTGTGAGATTCTGATATTGTTCTGTTGTTTTTCTATTCCGTTCTATTTTTCTTTCCCCTCCATTTTCTATTTTCTCTAATTTCTATTTTCTTTTCTTTCCTCCCTGTTTTCTATCTTTTTCTTTTCTTTTTTCTTAAATTCTTTTTCTTAAACCATAACATTTCGGGTTTCCGGCCTTCGATTTCTCGGCAGTCGATAAAGTGAGTATCGATGTTGAATTTTCGAATGTCGAAAATTTCCGGGGCGTTACAATTATTATTTAAGTAATTAATCTGTAATTACTTAATTAATTTATCCTTAATTACAAACTAATTAATCTCTCATTAATTAACTCATAATTATTTAAATTAATTAACTACCCCTTTTAAATTACATTTAGTAATTTTCATTAATCACTGAATATTTATACTTTATTAATTGCAGTAAGTAATAAATTTTTATTAAGTGATTGCCTTAATAATTAAACTAATTAATTGTTTCAATCAAATTTCATTAATAATTTATCTTAGCTAGATTCTTAACATTTATATTCTCTTAAAGTAGATGCTTGAAAACAACATTTTTGAGAATACTTTTATTTATTTTAGTTTAATTACTCTTCGTTCATCACAACTTAATTTAAACATCTTCTTTTCATTTTTGATGACACATAGTAATTTAATTTAAAAATTAACCCTATGTATACATAGTTACTTTAAAACCAACAATGTTAAATCATTTAACCTTTACTTTTAAACTTGAAACTTGTTTAACAATTTCTTTGCTCAAAAACTTTGCAATACTCTTTTGACAAAAATGATTAATTAAAATTACCTTACTATAATATCACGTTATCGAATAAAAGTGGTCCGTGCCTAAGATAAAATCCTTCGATCCAACACTCGAGTTCCCCTCTCAAAATCTCGAGAACGAACCCGGCTAACAAACCAAATACTTGAGCAATCACCCGAGTAAAACCTATAACCACTCTTTCTTCTTCGTCTTCTTCGACATGAATTACAGCACCCCCAGATACAATGATATGCATGCACCTGTACATCCACATGCCATCGCTCTGGCCAACATTTGTAACAACCCGCCTATTTAACGATTACATATTTAAATGTTTGATTTAAATATGGCATCGTTATTCGGATTTTGGGGTCCGAAATGTCACTTTTTGCAAACGGTCGAATTGGAGCTCAAGACCACTTCCATTGAGTTCGAAAAGTCGTTTGCGATCTTTTTGAGTATAAGCTTCGATATGTTTGGAGTAAGTTGAATTTTGTTACTTTTTCTAGTTGGGTTTTGGGTTTGGGTTCAGCCCACTAGTTAATTTAATACCCTAACTCAGCCCTCTCCTCTCCATTCACTCATTCCCACTCCTCAAACTCAAGCTCCAACTGAAATGGTGGAAAGGAAAGGGAATTAGAAACTCCAAGCCCTAGTTTCTTCTTTGCAACTTGATTCTTGCTCCAAAAATCATAGAGAATCCATTGGTAAGCTCCTCTTCATCTTCTCCATCTCTTCTCCTCTTCAATTTCAGTAATTTCCTAACCCTAACTTAGGAAATACTTGTTTTGATTCTAGATTGAATCTTGTAGTGTTGAAGTGGAGTGTAATTGGTTGATTCCTTGCATTTGTGCTTCTTCATCTTCTTTGTTTTGTGTAAAAAGGTGAGTTTTAACTCACATCTACCTCTCTTGCTATCATTGATGTTGGGTATGATTTCCTAACAAATATTCATGTGCTATTGCTTTGATTTGAAAAATATTTGGAATTCATTTGAAATAGGGCAGGTAGTGCAAATTCATCAGGTTCGGCCGACCGAGCGCCCTGGGCCGGTCGACCGACCTGCTGCCCCGAGCCATATTTTGTTTTCTGCATCTGGCCGGCCGACCGAGCCCTGTAGTCCGGTCGACCGACCTGCTCTGTTCTGCCTGTTTTGCCTATTTTTGCATATTTGATTGATTTTTCGGATTTTATCGATTCAAATTGGTTTTTAGTGTTTGTTATTGCATCTTTGATTTTGATAACTTATTTTTGACTTCATTCATGGGTTTTATAAATAATCCCTCTAAATCATATTAAAAGCTTCCGTATCCAATTCATAAATTCCATTTATAATGCACACACACGATTTTGCACTTCGAGCGAAGTGGAAGGAAGATTAAATGGTTAGGTAAAACACGGACCATGAATCCATGCGTTTATCTTTCCGATTAGTCCCCGACCTATTCGATTGATTGTTTTGACCTCCGGGTTGAGTTACCGATGATATGAGGTGAATTTTATACTGCTTTGAGTGTGAAATAAACTAACGAATAGTAAACCGTTTAGTGCGAACGGGTGGTTATGGGACTCACGTTACCACTTTTCGGATTCCTTTCTGGGAGTTTATGACACATATCGCCTTTGGGATAGTGTCCTCGGACTGTCTCCTTCTGGCTTGTTGCCTTTAGTATCGCTTCCGATGTTGGCCGTTATGCGCCACATGGGTGATATTAGGTTGCCCTATTTTTATTGCTTTCGGAGTTGGTCATTCGTTACCGCTCGAGCAATTTTTATTGCTTTCGGAGTTGGTCATTCGTTACCGCTCGAGCAATTTTTATGATGTTTCAATTGAGATGTATAGTCCCTAGGTATCGCCCCTCGGTGTAGGTCTTTTTGAACCACACGATATGTAGTGATTACCTTGTGAACTTGTATACCATATTGGTATTTGTTATTTGCCTTTTGGCTTGTTTTGGGATATTCCTATCCTTTGTTTCTATATGTTGCCGATGATATGAGGCTTGTTATCATATGATTCATCTTTTGTTAGATGATTGTGTTATCTCCTTTAGAGATATCTGTTATGCTTTGTAACCTTGCAGGTTTATTGTTGTTCAGTTTATCTAACTGATTTGTTTAGCTAGACTGACCCGTGTATTTTATACTCGGGTCAGACCGAGATGTTTCAGGTTAGGTACTTTTGGACTTAGCCTCTTTTGCTTCCGCATGGACTACTTCGCTAGTTTCTTTTTGTCATAGCTTTTGTGTAGTCCTTTATTTGTAACTCTGATATGTATTCTTGTGAACTCGTCTGCATATTGTGGTTTGCTATACCACTTGACATGTATTATTTTGTATACTCTGCTATTTATCAGTATATGTGTATATGATGGTTTACTGTTCTGTGATGTATATTGCATTTGAGTTGTTATATTCTGTTCTGATAGATCCTCTAGCCACATGGTTTTGTTTTAAGTATTCGTTGGACATGTCGATCTGCTTGGTAGGGCAAATGTCGATGTATTCAATAGATAATTAAAGCAATGCTATAGATGGTCGCTCCAAAACAGCCTTATTCTCCGTGCTAGTCGACGGCATTACCCTGTAGTGCCCTTGGCTAGCGTGGGTATAGAGGTGGGGCGTCACAGCGTGGTATCAGAGCGCTGAGTTCAGGACAAAATATGATAAACACAGAATAGAGACACATATTATGATACATCAGAGTGTAATGAGTGATACAAGTCTTCGAATCATCGTGCTTTCTATTCCTTCTACCATCAAAGGTTAGATAGAATTTGTGGAATACGTCTAGGAATGCATGTGTTTCCGTAGTATTCCGTATTGAAGTACCTACCTTGTGATTTATCTTGTCCTTATCTTACTTTCAGCGTATGGCTGGAAGAGGCAGGGGACGACGCTCGGGTGTTGGGCAATCCAGTGGCTCACATCCAGATGGCGTTTATATGTCAACTGATCAGTTTATGGAGTTATTTAGGAGCACTCAGCCTCCAGCTCCTACTCGTGTATCTCCGCCTTGCAAATCTGCCTTTGCACGTCTGTGCAGTGATTTTTCTCATCTTGGAGGAAAGCCGTTTAAGGGCTCTGAATCCATTCTTGAAGTCCAAGCTTGGCTTCGCACGTGCGAGTGTATTTTCTCTCGCATGGATCTTTCTGACCATGATAGAGTTCTTGTAACTTCTAGCTTATTACAAGAGCGCACCCTTGATTGGTATGAGCTTCTTGTAGCCGAAGTCGATGAGTCTACTCTTTCTTGGACTCAGTTTCATGGACGATTCGAACTCAAGTTCGTTCCTGAATCCGAAAAAGTTTTATTGACCCGTCGCTTCCTTGAGTTGAAGCAAGGGAAGTCTTCTGTTTCTGAGTATGTTGCATCATTCGAGGCTTTATCTAAGTATGGTCTTGAATTCATTAGCACTTCATATAAGAAGAATCTGAAGTTTGTCTCTGGTCTTAAGAAATATCTTAAGAAGTCTTTGTTGCTCCAGCTTAAGCTTTCTTTCGAGGAGTTGGTAGATTCTGCGCTTCATCTTGAAACCGTCGAGAAGGAATGTGATAGTGGTGATGATGTTGAGGTTCGCAAGAACCCCAACAAAAAGCAATCTCCATTGGATGAGCGGGAAATTTTCCCTTCCAAGAAGAAAAAGCCCGTTGAATCTGATTCTCAGTCTCAGCCTGCTGGAACACCTTCATTCGGAAGTGTTTCAATTGTGATTCTCCTGATCATATGATTCGAGCTTGTCCTAAGCCTCTCTTCTGCCGCTATTGCAAGAAGGAAGGCCACCGTCTTTCCACTTGTCCTATTGCTCCAAATAATTCTCAGTCGGGCAAGATAAATGTAACAGGTGCTTCTGGAGGCCCTTCTCAGGGATAAGGTATGTCTCCATCTATTTTGGTAGGTTTCTACTTTTCTTTTATTCGATTTCCAATTTGATGGCATCATTTTATTTCTTTAAGCCCTCATGATGAGGAAAGTGTTGTTTCCCTCATTCTTGTAGTTTGAGAATTTTCTGGTATTTTTGAGCTTTTCTTAGGATTCCCCTAAGAAAATCTTTTGAGTAGTGCTAAGGTCTTTTCAGCTCGACCTTGCCACCGGTTTTGATTTGGTTGCGAGTTGCGAAAGTTAGCACTCCATTTACCGCATTCCGCACTCATTGTGATTCTTATGAATGATTTATTGGGTCATTCAGTTTGTCCAGCTCATTTCATCCAGTTTATGAATCGAGTATTCTATGAATATCTCGATGATTCCATTTTAGTATTTGTTTATTTTGGTTGGAAGTTAGCAATTTAAAATTTTTGCAAATCTTTTTCATAAGATTTATTTATAAGTATAAATGGGATTTTGTTCTTAAAACAAACAAAGAGAATTTTCAAAAGTTTTTAGAAAAATGTTTATCATATAGAAGATTGTTTTGTGGTTGTATTGCCCATTAAGTGCTTTAAGAATTCTGGTCGATGCGCTTGATCAACGTTATCGATAGGAATCTCCTAAACGCATTGATGAGACAATCAGACCCAGTGAATTGACTTGAAATAAGAAATTTTTCCGGAAATATGATTTTATGAAGATAATTGTGATTTTGAAAGTATTAGCTTTTCGGAAAAGTAGGTTATTTAAAAGAAGTCTTTTCCGATACTCTATTTCTTTTACTCCCTAAAGGGGGATCGTGTTGCCAATGCACTTTGTTGTAAGCAACAAGTGATTGTTTCTTTGTTGATGTCCGAATGGAATGATCTTTTTACCACGTTCATCGGACGTTTTATTGTGCTTCTTTTTGTTGGGCTTCGATTCATTGACGTATTGTTTGCATTACGTCGGTGTTCCGAATATTTGAGCTTAGGAATCTAGAGAATTCTCTAAGCAAGCAAGTTCGGGCTTATCTTTTCGTGCTCTTTATTGTGAGCTTCTTCTTCTGTTATTCTTATGTGTTGATATGTTTTTGGTTGTTACTCTTTATTTTCTTCTTAAGAATTGCGAGGACGCAATTTCTTTAAGGAGGGGAGATCTGTAACAACCCGCCTATTTAACGATTACATATTTAAATGTTTGATTTAAATATGGCGTCGTTATTCGGATTTTGGGGTCCGAAATGTCAGTTTTTGCAAACGGTCGAATTGGAGCTCAAGACCACTTCCATTGAGTTCGAAACGTCTTTTGCGATCTTTTTGAGTATAAGCTTCGATATGTTTGGAGTAAGTTGAATTTTGTTACTTTTTCTAGTTGGGTTTTGGGTTTGGGTTCAGCCCACTAGTTAACTTAATACCCTAACTCAGCCCTCTCCTCTCCATTCACTCATTCCCACTCCTCAAACTCAAGCTCCAACTGAAATGGTGAAAAGGAAAGGGAATTAGAAACTCCAAGCCCTAGTTTCTTCTTTGCAACTTGATTCTTGCTCCAAAAATCATAGAGAAGCCACTGGTAAGCTCCTCTTCATCTTCTCCATCTCTTCTCCTCTTCAATTTCAGTAATTTCCTAACCCTAACTTAGGAAATACTTGCTTTGATTCTAGATTGAAGCTTGTAGTGTTGAAGTGGAGTGTAGTTGGTTGATTCCTTGCATTTGTGCTTCTTCATCTTCTTTGTTTTGTGTAAAAAGGTGAGTTTTAACCCACATCTACCTCTCTTGCTATCATTGATGTTGGGTATGATTTCCTAACAAATATTCATGTGTTATTGCTTTGATTTGAAAAAGATTTGGAATTCATTTGAAATAGGGCAGGTAGTGCAAATTCATCAGGTTCGGCCGACCGAGCGCCCTGGGCCAGCCGACCGACCTACTGCCCCGAGCCATATTTTGTTTTCTGCATCTGGCCGGCCGATCGAGCCCTGTAGTCCGGTCGACCGACCTGCTCTGTTCTGCCTGTTTTGCCTATTTTTGCATATTTGATTGATTTTCCGGATTTTATCGATTCAAATTGGTTTTTAGTGTTTGTTATTGCATCTTTGATTTTGATAAGTTATTTTTGACTTCATTCACGGGTTTTATAAATAATCCCTCTAAATCGTATTAAAAGCTTCCGTCTCCAATTCATAAATTCCATTTATAATGCACACACACGATTTTGCACTTCGAGCGAAGTGGAAGGAAGATTAAATGGTTAGGTAAAACACGGACCATGAATCCATGCGTTTATCTTTCCGATTAGTCCCCGACCTATTCGATTAATTGTTTTGACCTCCGGGTTGAGTTACCGATGATATGAGGTGAATTTTATACTGCTTTGAGTGTGAAATAAACTAACGGATAGTAAACCGTTTAGTGCGAACGGGTGGTTATGGGACTCACGTTACCACTTTTCGGATTCCTTTCTGGGAGTTTGTGACACATATCGCCTTGGGGATAGTGTCTTCGGACTGTCTCCTTCTGGCTTGTTGCCTTTAGTATCGCTTCCGATGTTGGCCGTTATGCGCCACATGGGTGATATTAGGTTGCCCTATTTTTATTGCTTTCGGAGTTGGTCATTCGTTACCGCTCGAGCAATTTTTATTGCTTTCGGAGTTGGTCATTCGTTACCGCTCGAGCAATTTTTATGATGTTTCAATTGAGATGTATAGTCCCTAGGTATCGCCACTCGGTGTAGGTCTTTTTGAACCACACGATATGTAGTGATCACCTTGTGAACTTGTATACCATATTGGTTTTTGTTATTTGCCTTTTGGCTTGTTTTGGGATATTCCTATCCTTTGTTTCTATATGTTGCCGATGATATGAGGCTTGTTATCATATGATTCATCTTTTGTTAGATGATTGTGTTATATCCTTTAGAGATATCTGTTATGCTTTGCAACCTTGCAGGTTTATTGTTATTCAGTTTATCTAACTGATTTGTTTAGCTAGACTGACCCGTGTATTTTATACTCGGGTCAGACCGAGATGTTTCGGGTTAGGTACTTTTGGACTTAGCCTCTTTTGCTTCCGCATGGACTACTTCGCTGGTTTCTTTTTGTCATAGCTTTTGTGTAGTCCTTTATTTGTAACTCTGATATGTATTCTTGTGAACTCGTCTGTATATTGTGGTTTGCTATACCACTTGACATGTATTATTTTGTATACTCTGCTATGTATCAGTATATGTGTATATGATGGTTTACTGTTCTGTGATGTATATTGCATTTGAGTTGTTATATTCTGTTCTGATAGATCCTCTAGCCACATGGTTTTGTTTTAAGTATTCGTTGGACATGTCGATCTGCTTGGTAAGGCAAATGTCGATGTATTCAATAGATAATTAAAGCAAGGCTATAGATGGTCGCTCCTAAACAGCCTTATTCTCCGTGCTAGTTGACGGCATTACCCTGTAGTGCCCTTGGCTAGCGTGGGTATAGAGGTGGGGCGTCACAACATTCCTTCCTCCAGCAAATCAATGTTGACCCTCCCAATCACTTCAAGTTCCCAGAACTCGATATCTTCAACCAAAACGAAATACGACACATCCACCGAACCTGAAGCAACATCGCCAGCACAAAAACCCAATGCTCTGACATCCACGTTCGTCTGAAACCCCGCCACCATTACCAAAACTTCGTCAAGAACATACGATGCCATTTCCCTACCTCCGATCGAGATCAACTCGACGACGAGGTCATATTAGCTTCGAAATCGATAACAACTCAGACAGAGTTTAAAACCCTAAAACGTCATCGCCAGGTTGCTCCGGTGATCTGAAAATAATCTGATTATTTTTCCTATGCTTCCCACCACTCGATCCTCCTTTAGCCATGAGCAAAACCACCCCCATTACGCCTACCGTCGGAATTTGGTCGAAACACCGGAGGCGTTCTACTCGAAAATTCTCGACATCCACTAACTTAAAAATCACCATATCACTATTAAAATTCATCAATTTCATAGAAGAATTCGATTATACAATCGAAACTTGCAAACTCAAAATTTTGATTTTCGACAATGACTTGTTCTTTACTGTAATATTTGGTTTCCTGAACTTGAATTAAATCTTACAATTGAGGTTGCTTGCATACAAAACATTTTACTCGGAGATCGAGACCCAAAAGAAAACATTTAAGTGGAAGATTTGTATTTTTAAAATAGGTCTAAAACCTATAATGATTTAAACAGAGGTATGCATGCCTGTTCCAGTTATGAACACAGCCACTTAGACACATATATATACATAAAAATCATTTTTAACAACATGCATAGCATAGATCATATCATACTTCAAGGTTAATCACATGCACTTCTAGTTAAATCGGATTTTTAAGAGTTTTCTCACGTGGAAATTAGTTGAATAGAGCTGAACCGTTGAAATTTAAAAACTTGAAATACACTATTACTGGAAACTTGATTCTAGAAATCTGTTGTTGTTGAGATTGGACCCGAGACTTGATCTTTGAACTTGTATTTTGATTCTTAGTTTGCTTTCAGATTTATTGAGCTGATCTTCTTTGATTACCAGATTATAATTTTTGTTGAATTCTTTAGCTATGATATTTTTTTCTTCCTTTGGTTTACAATTTAGCCTTAAGCTTTTGATCTATTTCCCTTTTTTTGTTTTAGGAAATGAATTGTTAAAAGAAATGATAGAGAAAAATGAAAAGGATTATATAACTTAGTTCTTTCTCATTTATTAATTATTTTGAAAAATAAAAAGAGGTTAAAGACACTTGTTTGAAATCAACTTATATTTGTTTACACTTGTAAGTTGCTTGTAACAACACATTTACATTTGTAATTTAGTATACAAATGATTTACACTTGTATTTTGTAGGTATATTAATATTTTAAATATATATATTTTTATAATACTTTCCATTTAATAATTACTTTCCTTAATTTATATAAATATGATATTTTAAAGAAAATACTGTAAATCAAATTATATATTAATAAAATCATATTTATGTATATCTTATAATTTAATTTATGATATTTATTCTTTGAATTTCAATTTCAAATTCAAATTCAAATCAACTCGTATAAATATATATATTTAAACAAACACAATTTCAATTCTTTTTAAAATCCATTGACATATAAAAAAACACGTTATTATTATTGTTTTGAGAACAATTAACTTTATAAATTTTAAATAATTATAAAGGAGATAATCACATTTATTCGTTCAATTTATAAATCAGTAATTTCAATAGTTAAATCATATAATTATCTAATTATCTGATGCCCATAAATCCGGGTTATGACATTCCTCCCCCTTTGAATCTTTTCATCCTCGAAAAGGAACGAAGCCAGAATTTATTCAATATTTAAAATCAGATAAATTATTCTTTGATCATTTTTAAAACACTTTGAAAATTTATATAATATTACCAGAATATCTTTATTTAAAAATACTTATTATAACTTGATGTTTCAACAAGTCCATCCTTGTTCTCATAGAAATTTGGTCATACGTTGATCAGGCGTAGGACTGAAAATCTATAAGCACTTGGTAAACCCATTTCTACACCTAGTGAAAATATCTTGAAAAATAGTTTGTTGAAAAAATAGAAAAAAATTTGAAAAATAGAGGAAATATCTTTGGTGAGAATGCTCTGGAAATCATCACCCCCATCCATGGTCGCAGTTAACCCGATGGTTACGTTGTCGTCCCGGCAAAATCCATAGATAACTGTTGGCCTCCGCGCCCCTCGATTACGCTATGGAACCCGCTACAGATTGCCGCTACAACTGGGGTTACGCTGCTATCACAGCACAAACCCATATAATTAAAGGCATCAGCGCCCTCGAATTTCACTGCCAAAAGAATGAAACTTCTCCACTCCCACATAGGTCGCAGACTACATCAGTCAAGTCCCAATGTAGCCTTAGGATCTCACGGCCTCTCGACTTTCTCTATGTCTTCATAGGTCCAGTATACCGATATTACGTTGCCATCCTGGCAAAATCAAACGTAGACCGTTGGCTCTCAGCAGCACACACGATTTCCACTATGGTCCGCAGTAGATCGCAGTGACATCGAGCTACACTGTCGTCACAGCATAACCCAATGTCTCTGTAGGCATCAGCGCCCTCGACTTTCGCTACCCACTACATATAATCCTCAGGTACTAGTTTGTCTGGACTCCTCACAGGATAAACTATAGAACCCCCCTTTAGGGTTCAAGGCAGTACCACCCTGTGGCACTCCTGAGAAGTTCATTTCAAGGGAGCGCCTTTTTCCGTAGAGCCAATCTCAAAACACTTTATACTATACTCTTATAGTATCTTTCAGATCACATCCTTTATGATTTTCATCCAAATCTCCTTTACACAAAATCGATTTCCAAAATCGATAATTCTCAAACTAGGCTTTTCGAATTCCAATATTGATTTTTACCCAAAAGTCAAAAAGCCTTTCTAAAACCAAAGGTTCCAAAAACCTTTTCTCCAAAATCATTCTCATAAGATCCTTTATATATATAGATATATATAACCTTGAAAAATATTTGGATCATTTCAAACTTGTATAAAATCCCTTTTATACTTCAAATATTTTCAAAACCCATTTCTTCTGGCAAAAGATTCAACAAGGGAAGTTTATCATATATAACAAAGATATATAACTTTGTTTATTCCAAATCAATATTCAAACTTGATTATTCTATAAAGCCACTTACCTATTGCTTACTTCCATAAAGTAAATCATAGAAATATCCAATTTCCACTTAATTTCATCATATATTTCACAAAATATATTTTTCATTTCAAAAACCATTTTACATTTCTTATCCACAAACTTTCCAATATCAATTTCATTCAAACCCGTACGATGTACACATATCATCCATAAGCTATATCAATCTGATCGCCCACTCGATCACATAATTTCATTTCCGAACTAGTATCGTCCACCCGACTTCCTAGTGCGGACTCAGATCTGGTTTCTTGATCAAAAACCGTCATTCTCCTTGCATAGCCATAACTATGGTAGAGAATATCCAGAACCAATCAACAACCCATATCCAGGTTCGCCGTCGAAAATCGAGTGATAAATCCCAATTAGGGTCAATGTAACTATCTCGAAATTCTGTGCTCGAATCTGCATCAAATAACTATGCGAATAGAATAATATAAGTACATCCTACGTATTTATCTCCGTTGATTATTAGTCAAATCAATTTCCTTTTCTATTCACATTCACTTAAATTTTCATTCACTTACTCACAATTCTTAAATCCTCATTTGGATTATAACTTCCATTCTTATCTCAAAAGGATATTTAATCATAAACAGTTCGAACTCTGTCCGGTTTAAATTTAGAAAATAGCTTGAAATTTTTTTAAATAGATAAGTAGTTGAAAAATAATTATTAATTTGTAAAATAGATGTAAAATAGTTAAGTAATTGCAATATAGTGGGAAAATAGTCAAATTGTTATAGAAATTTTTAAATAATTTCAAAATAGTTGTAAAATAGTAATGAGCTATAAAATAGTTGAATGATGGTAATTAGTTTATAAAACAATTGTAAAATAGTTAAATAGTTCTAAAATAATTGTAAAATAAGTATAAAATAGTTTGGGCTTTTTAAAAAAAAAGATTGCATATAGTAAATAACTAGGAAAATAGATTTATATTAAAACAATTTATTTTGAAAATAGTCCAAAACCAAACTGTTCAACTTTCCAATCTCCATTTCCCATTAATTCCATTTAAATTTTCACTTCCTCTTGAACTGACTCAATTTCAATTCAATTTAAGTTTCCATTTCTATTTAAATTGATTCAATTCCAATTTGAATTGATCACAATTCCAATCAATTGCCAATTTTCAACTAACTTTCAATTTTAATTCAAATTAAGTTAACTTCCATTCTCATCCCAAATTCAAATCAACTTCCTATTTGAATTTGAACTCATTCATTTCAATTTCATTTCAAATTATCCAATTCAAATTTCCATTTGAATTTTTAAACTTATCCATCTTCCATCATAGTTCCAATTAATTCAAATAAATTTCAAATTGAGCCAATTTCAATTTTCAATTCAACTCCAGTCTGAATTTAATCCCAATTCAAGTTGAATTGTCCTTGATTCTTTCCAAATTCAAATAAAATTCCATTTGAATTTAAAACTATTCAACTTTAATCACAAATCCAAATTATTTTAAATCAAATTTCAATTTGAACTAATTTCAAATTCAATCTCACTTTAAATCATCTCGAATTATATAAATTAGAGTTAAATTTCAAATGTTACTTTAACCTTTTAAACCAAATTAACCTTTATTTAAAGTCTTTGAACAATTTAGTTGTGAGTCCAAATTTCAAAATTCCATTTTGAATTATCTCATTACAAGGTTCAAGTAAGAGTTCAAAACAATTTTAATTTACAAATTCAATTCTTAACATTAAAATCTTAAGTTCAAAGGAATTCCATGTTCTTAATTTCAAATTTAAGTTAAACTTTATTTATCTCTATAATGAATATATTACCACAATCTCTTCATTTATTTAAACAGATCAATTCACAGTTTCGTAAATTATTTATAACAATGGAATGATATCGGGATAAATAAACATCCAAATTTATCCAAACACCAATTAACAGTATCCATTTTCAATTTCCAGGTCTCAAACCCTTTTTGAGATCACACAAACTCCTAATTCAAATTCACCATTTAACTTCCCAAGTTAAATCTAAATTTCATCTTGAAATTTCCAAATCAAGTTGTTCATTCAAACTTATTTAACTTCCTCCAAGTAAAATTCAATTTAATCCCATTAACCTTACCCAAATTTGAATTCTCCATTTCAAATTTCAAAATTCTTT
Source organism: Allium cepa (assembly GCA_030765085.1). NCBI lineage: Eukaryota > Viridiplantae > Streptophyta > Magnoliopsida > Asparagales > Amaryllidaceae > Allium > Allium cepa. The sequence goes on along the minus strand of CM060939.1, from coordinate 211,828,399 downwards.
CCCACTTATAAGTTCAAACATATATCATTTGGGTTTTACATCACATTCCAAGGAAAAATTCAAAATCAACCTTAGAGTTTATTTCAAATATACATGTTTATTTCCTTTACACACCAAGTTATCCTTAAATTTTAAACCAACTTTGGTTTTTTATTCAAAACAAATTCCTTTAAATTTAAACAACTCTTATTTTAAAATAAGATCACATTAAAAATAGTCTGAATAATATTATTTCTTTATCACTTTGAAACAAAGTCATACTTGCCTAAATGTTTTACTTCCCTAAAACATTTCATTTGCTTACTCATTAATGCACATTTTATTATTAAACACAATAATCATTTATGATAATAACCAAGATTATCATATCTGGAAACCAATTCATTATTATTTTATTCTGAAACTCTTCTCCAAATTCAAGATTTCAATCAGTTTGAATCCATTTCAAACTTATCTTTATTTGATTTCAATTTGGTTGTATTTAAATTACCACTTAATTTAATTCTAATAATTTAACAACCAATTACCTTAATATTTATTAGAAAGAAATATTGCTTTATATATCAAAATATATTCTTATATAAAGTCATTTAAAATCTTTATATAAGAAAATAACAAGTACGCTCTCATACACACACACACACACACTCAACTCATTCTAGGGTACCATTGACCCTATCCCTAATGAGTAATCCCACCAGAGCTAAGGTTCCCGCTTAACCTTCAGCTCTGATACCAAATGTAACGACCCAGAATTTTTGATCCAAAAAATTCCAGATAGTTAGAGAATAGAAGAATAGAGATAGAAGAAAAGGAAGAGGCAGAAACACCAACATCTCACGTTCGCAGCGGATAAAATATAATAACAGTTATACAAAGGAAAATTGTACTTATCAGATTACACTTTAGTACATCAGAGTTACACAAATACACAAACACTGGATAGATACAACCATATCCCAGATAACTACAATATATATACAGCGGAATACTCTACATACGTTCCTTCCATCCAGCTTGCCTCCTGAGCCTCCAGATCGTCCTTACCTAAAAATCTGTAATACTTGGTCTGACCCAAGCATTACATCAAAGTAACACCCGGGTCCGGCTGGAAACCAGCATGAGTAAACCCATCTAACAAGAAAATACTGATGCAATATACTTATCTATAACCTGGGGTAACTCGTATTAATTTACAAATTTATAATTTGTTAAAGACATCACTTATTTCCCACATCAATTTTTAAAAACTTAGATTAATTGGTCCAAGTGACTTAAATCATTCCATTCCAGCCTATTGATTTCACATATCAATCTATAAAGAATCGAAGTGATTTCGGATATGTACTAATACCAGACCCCGGTCTCTTCGAGTTCAAAACCATCTTAACCCAAATTATTCAAGTGAGATACAATTCAACTTTTTAAATACAGGATGTCACTTTTATACACAGCAATTCATCAACGATAGATAAGCATACTATCCCCGTCCACCCAAAGATGTCATATCAGAAAACACTTTATTTTAGAGATATCAACCAATTCAAGGCATTACATCATTCAATCATTCATAAGCTAGATTGATCAATTACAAAGTTAATTTAATTTAATTTATCCCTAATTAAATTAATCACTAACTTTAATCTCTTGGATTACCTTTACTTAACATTAATTAATTAAAAATCAATTAATTAATCATCTTTTAATTATCCCTCTTATTAATCATCCTTGATTAATTATCCTTTAATTACATTAAGTGGTTAATTCTTAATTAATTTCATAAATAAATTAGCCTACACTCATCACATAAAATAATCCCATAATTACTCTTATAAAGTAATTAACAATGATTTATTACATTGAACCTTAATTAATTACTCAAATTAATTATCCTATAATCACTTACATTGATTAATTATCATTTAATTAATCACACCTCATTAATTAACTAACGCTTAATTAATTTCCCTAATTAATAAATCCTTAATTAATTACACCAAATAATTTATCCTTAATTACTTCCATCAAGTAATTATCTCATTGGTTAATTATCCTTAATTAATTAACCCTTAATTATTAATTAATTAATTTAACCTTTAATTACTAATTAATTAGTCCTTAACAAATTTATCCTTTAATTACTTACATTCAGTTATTATTATTTAAGTAATTAATCTCTAATTACTTAATTAATTTATCCTTAATTATGAATTAATTAATTTATTATTAATAACTCATAATTAATTAAATTAATTAACTACCTTTTTTAAATTACATTCGGTAGTTTTCATTAATCACTGAATATTTATACTTTATTAATTACAGTAAGTAATAAATCTTTATTAAATGATTACCTTAATAATTAAAGTAATTAATTATTTTAATCAAATTTCATTAATAATTTATCTTAACTAGATTCTTAACATTTATATTCTCTTAAAGTAGATGCTTGAAAACAACATCTTTTGAGAATACTTTTATTTATGTTAATAGTTTAAATACTCTTCCATTATCACAACTTAATTTAAACATCTTCTTTCATTTTTGAAGACACATAGTAATTTAATTTAAAAATTAACCCTATGTATACATAATTACTTTAAAACCAACAATGTTAAATCATTTAACCTTTATTTTTAAACTTGAAACTTGTCTAACAATTTCTTTGCTCAAAAACTTTGCTAATACTTTTTTGACAAAAATCATTAATTAAAATTACCTTACTATAATACCACGTAATCTAATAAAAATGGTCCGAGCCTAAGATAAAATCCTTCGAGCCCACACTCGAGTTCCCTTCTCAAAATCTCGAGAACGAACCTCGATTAACAAACCAAATACTCGAGCAATCACCCGAGTAAAACCCATAACCGCTCTTTCTTCTTCGTCTTCTTCGACTTGAATTACAGCACCCCCAGATACAATGATACGCATGCACCTGCATATCCACACGCCATCGCTCCAGCCAACATTCCTTCCTCCAGCAAATCGACGTTGACCCTCCCAATCACTTCCAGTTCCCAAAACCCGATATCTTCAACCCAAAAGAAACATGACACATCCACCGAACCTGAAGCAACATCGCCAGCATAAAAACCCAACGCTCTAACATCCACGTTCGTCTGAAACCCCACCACCATTACCAAAACTTCGTCAAGAACATACGATGCCATTTCCCTACCTCTGATCGAGATTAACTCGACGACGAGGTCAAATTAGCTTCGAATTCGACAACAACTCAGACAGGGTTTAAAACCCTAAAATGCCGTTGCCAGGTTGCTTCGGTGATCTGAAAAACATATGATTATTTTTCCTATGCTTCCCACCACTCGATCCTCCTTTAGCTACGAGCACAACCACTCCCATTACTCCTATCGTCGGAATTTGGTCAAAACACCAGAGGCGTTCACTCGAAAATTCTCGACAACCACTAACTTAAAAATCACCATATCACTATTAAAATTCATCAATTTCATAGAAGAATTCAATTATACAATCAAAACTTGTAAACTCAAAAATCAAATTTTTGACAATGACTTGTTTTTTTACTGTAATATTTGGTTTCCTGAGATACTCACTAAACATTTTACTTGAATTAAATCTTACAATTGAGGTTGCTCACATATAAAACATTTTACTCAGAGATCAAGACCCAAAAGAAAAACATTTAAGTGGAAGATTTGAATTTTTAAAATAGGTCTAAAACCTGTAATGATTTAAACAGAGGTATGTCTGCCTGTTCCAGTTATGAACACAGCCACTAAGACACATATATATACATAAAAGTCATTTTTAACAACATGCATAGCATATACCATATCATACTTTAAGGGTTAATCATATGCACTTCCAGTTAAATCAGATTTTTAAGAGTTTTCTCACCTGGAAATCAGTTGAACAGAGCTGAACCGTTGAAATTTAAAAACTTGAAATACTCTACTACTGGAAACTTGATTCTAGAAATCTGTTGCTGTTGAGATTGGACCCGAGACTTGATCTTTGAACTTTTGTCTGATTCTTAGTTTGCTTTCAGATTTATTGAACTGATCTTGTTTGATTACCAGATTATAATTTCTGTTGAATTCTTTGGCTATGATATTTTTTTCTTCCTTTGGTTTAGAAATTAGCCTTAAGCTTTTGATCTATTTCCCTTAGTTTTGTTTTAGGAAATGAATTGTTAAAAGAAATGATAGAGAAAAATGAAGAGGATTATATAACTTAGTTCTTTCTCATTTATTAATTATTTTGAAAAATAAAAGGAGGTTAAAGACACTTGTTTGAAATCAACTTATATTTGTTTACACTTGTAAGTTGCATGTAACAACACATTTACATTTGTAATTTAGTATACAAATGATTTACACTTGTATTTTGTGGGTATATTAATATTTTAAATATTTTTTTTTATAATACTTTCCATTTAATAATTAATTTCCTTAATTTATATAAATATGATATTCTAAAGAAAATAATGTAAATCAAATTATATACTAATAAAATCATATTTATGTATATCTCATAATTTAATTTAAGATATTTATTCTTTGAATTTCAATTTCAAATTCAAATTAAAATCAACTCGTATAAATATATATATATTTAAACAAACACAATTTCAATTCTATTTAAAATCCATTTATATATAAAAATAACACATTATTATTATTGTTTTGAGAACAATAACTTTATAAATTTTAAATAATTATAAAGGAGATTATCACATTTATTTGTTCAATTTATAAATCAGTAATTTCAATAGTTAAATCAGATACTTATCTAATTATCTGATGCCCGTAATTCCGGGTTATCACCCAATATTTTTGAAACATAAAAGTGATATTTTTGACTGTTTTAAGAACTTTACAAAAAGGATTCAAAATCAACTTTCTTTAAAAATTATAACCATCCGTAGTGATCACGGTGGTGAATTTGAAAATAAAAGTTTGAGGAATTCTGCAATAAAAAGGGAATAACTCACAATTTTTCATTTCCAAGAACTCGACAACAAAACGGAGTAGTAGAACGTAAAATAGGACGATTCAAAAGTGTGCGAGAAGTATGCTTTCAGATAATAAATTACCAAAGTATTTTTGGGCAGAAGCAGTTGCTACCACCTATTATATTTTAAATAGAATTTTAATTTGACCTTTAACTGATAAGACATCTTATGAACTTCTTCACTCAAAGAAACCTAAGGTATCTTATTTTAGAATTGTTGGAAGTAAATGTTTTATTTTAAATACAAAAGATAACTTAGATAAATTTGATCCTAAATCCAACAAAGGTATCTTTATCGAATATTCTAATAGAAGTAAAGCATACAGAGTGTTTAATTTAAAAACTAATACCATCGAAGAAACAATGCATGTTTCATTCAATGAAAATCCCCAAAATTTTGAAGATTCAAATGATGAAGAGGATTTAATCACTCAAAATCAAGAGCCAACTGAAATTAATCATCTTAATAAAAGGATTAAACTTTTAAAAGATCACCCTATTGAAAATGTACTTGGAGATATGCAATCTGTTGTTAAAACTAGAAATCAACTAAGTCAAATGAGCAACGTAGCTTTTATATCACCTATTGAACCCAAAAATCCAAAAGAAGCATCAACTGATGATTCATGGATTTTTTCTATGCAAGAAGAATTAAATAAATTCTCTAGAAATGATGTTTGGGAACTTGTTCCTAGACCTGAAAATAAAACTATAATTGGAACTAAATGGGTTTATAAAAATAAAATGAATGAACAAGGGGAGGTTGTTAGAAATAAAGCTCGGTTAGTCGCTCAAGGCTATTGTCAAGAAGAAGGAATAGATTTTGATGAAACCTTTGCCCCCGTAGCAAGATTAGAAGCCATTAGGATTCTACTTGCTTTCGCAATTCATAATAATTTTAAATTATTTCAAATGGATGTTAAAAGTCCTTTTTAAATGGATTTGTAAAAAAGAAGTATATGTTGAACAATCACCACTTTTTGAAAATGAAAAATTGCCAAATCATGTTTACAAACTTAAGAAAGCTCTGTATGGTCTAAAACAAGCTCCTATAGCCTGGTATGATAGACTAAGATCTTACTTATTACAATCAAATTTTGAAATTGGTAAAGTAGATAATACTCTTTTTATTAAAAGAAATAAAAATGATAATGATATCATTTGTGGATGAACTAATTTTGAAATGAATAAAGAATTTTCTGAAATAATGACAAAAGAGTTTGAGATGAGTTATATAGGTGAATAAACTTCTTTTTAGGTTTATAAATAAAATAATTGGATAATGGTATCTTTATTGGTCAATAAAATTATACTAAAGACCTAATTAGAAATTTGGTTTGACTACTACGAGTGGAAAACCCACTCCCATGGCAACCAATGAGTAACTTAGTAAAGAAGATCTCTCGAAAGATGTAGATCAAAAATTATATTGAGGAATGATTGGATCACTACTTTATATTACTGCTAGTAGACCTGATATCATGCATAGTGTTTGTTTCTGTGCAAGATATCAATCCCAACCTAAAGAGGCCAACTTAAAAGCTGTAAAACATATCATAAGATATGTTAAACACACCTCTGGTTATGGCTTATTTTACCCTAAAAATGATTCTTTTGACTTAATATCTTACTGTGATGCTGATTATGCTGGTTGTAAATCAGACCGAAAAAGTACAACCGGAGCTTGTCACTTTTTGGGGCATTCTCTGATTTTCTGGTTTAGTAAAAAGCAAAACACAATTTCTTTATCAACAACTGAAGCAGAATATATTTCTGCTGCTTTGGCTTGTTCTCAAGTAATATATATGCAACAAACTTTAAAAAATTATGGTTTAAATATCTCAAAATCACTAATTTATTGTGATAATACTACTGCGGTAAATTTAACCAAAAATACTACTCAACATGCTCGAACTAAACATATTGATATAAGACACAATTTTCTCAGAGATAATATAAATAAGGAAGTAATTTCTCTAGATTATATTAATTCCGAGAATCAAATTGCTGATATATTAGCAAAACCCTTAAATGAATCTACATTTACTAAATTAAGAAGAGAATTAGGTATTTGTTCAATAACTAAAATATAAAATATAAAATATAAATAACAAAATGTAATTAAAAATTAAATCAAAATAAATTAAATAGCAATAAATCAAGCACCATGTCGACATCCCCCCTCTACCCATGTCGACATATAACGATTTTTTTTTGAAATTTTTCCCACCAAAATTCAAATAATTGGTTATATATTCTTCTTATTTTCAAAATTTTGATCATTCTCTCTATTCCAACTTTTGAAATAAATTAACCATGGCCTCCTCTTCCAAATCAAACAAAAATTCAACCTTTTCATTCCCTTTTCCTATTTCTGGGCCGTTTCAACGAACTACGCTCGCTCGAGTGACAAAAATGGAGGATTCTCTGAAGGATGCACTGCAATTATTGACTGAAATTCAAGTGGTGCAACTTAGAATGGCGAAAGAACAAGAGAGGAAAGGAAAAATCCTTAGGAATTTGCAAAAATTTCTAATGGACAATCATACTAACCTAATCTTGATTGACGTTCTTCAGGAGATCAAGTGCAAGAGGGCAGCGAGGAAGAAGAAGAAGAAGCCTTCATGGAAGAAGAGTACGTTGAAGAAGATGACAAAGTCGTTTGTGTAGCGAAGTGTGCTTTGACGAAGATGGAAATCTTGTCGAACAACGTGGAAATTTCTGTTTCCATTATCCAAACTTTCGGTTCATAGATCTCCCATTTTCAAAGACACTCATTAGTTTCTTTTCTCTTTTTCTTATTGTTGTATGTTCTTTCTTATGTTCTCTACAAAAATGTAAATATAACTATATAATTAATAAATAATTTGTGTTCTTATATGTGTTCTATTGAAAGTATTATTATATGGATACTTAGTTAGGATAGTTAGTAGTTTAGGACTAAGTTTTAAGTTTTAGAGTTAAGTGTTGATTATTTATGATAACACTATCATTATAATCACATGTCATAGAGTGTTAGATTAAAGGGGAGTTATGTAGTTTGGAGTTAGTTTTTGATGATGACAAAGGGGGAGAAGTATATAATAGGATAGTTGGGCATAGATTAAGGGGGAGTATTAGTTTTAGGGGGAGTTATTAGGATAGAAGTATTATTTTATAAACAAAGGTTGTCATCATCAAAAAGGGGGAGAATGTTAGTCCTTGAGATGATGGTTTTTATGACAACAGCCTTAGAATAGATTGTAAAAAATATAATTACTAACACTATAGTTTAGAAAAATATGTATATGCAGGATTTAACCATGCAGGTACCAAGAATGAAGACTATGCAGTATAGAGATTCAAGATATCAAGATTGAAGACTCATGAGTATCAAAAATATCAAGATTATCAAGAGTTCAAGATTTTAAGAATAAGTAATTTAATTAAGAATTTTGTTAAAACTCCTAGAAATGCACTGACATCATAAAATCCAATTTATTCGTGGAATGGAATCCACTTTGAGCATGTTCAAGGGATGGAACCCTAAGTAGGATGGAACCTATGAAAAATCTAGTAGAACATTGTTTTGTATCCGCTACTTTTATTCAAATTGATTTTACATAATTATATCTTATTTTCAAAATGTTTTCAAAACCTTCCTTTCAAAAGAATCAAAAACATCTATCCTGATTTTAAATATTTATAGCCTCAAAATAATCTTTAATTTCAAAATCAAATTATTCTTGGTTTTAAATTATCTTTAATAATAATATATTTAACTTTTAATATTTATACTTAGATTTAAATATAAAATTATAGTAAAATTTTATATATACCAAAATAGTGTTCTCTATATTTATTTATGTATGCTAACTATATTTAAGTATATTTATAAAAGTTTAAAATAGTTTTAATATAAGATAAAAGTTATTTTCAAGGAAAAACAAACCATCAAAATTTCCTTTGGGATGTCGACATACTCAAGGTACCCATGTCGACATAGTGTCAGTTGATTTCAAAAATTTGAATTTCAAAAGAAGTATCTATTCGTCATACCCCTTCACGAATGGACATGGCTGTTGTTCTTCTATAAATAAGGGTTGTTTTCAACGAATTTCTAATCATATTTTTCTAGTTTTCACTCTTCTTCTTCAGCCACATTTCTTTATACATATTCTTACCATTACTCTACCGAAATCAACATTGAATCTAACTAGATCATTTCTGGTTTGATTCTCTATCACTATCTCAACAAGATCCTTAATGCTATTCAGAGTTATAGGCTTCTTTGTAATCATTTCTATGAGAAAAGATGTGATTTTAGCCTTGGAAATCAATCAAGTGAGAAAAGGTGTGATTGTAGCCCTGGAAATCAATTGGGTGAACTTGTTACCCGTGAAATCAAGTATCTCTACCAAGAGAACTGTGAATCTGTTGGGTGTACCTCATAGCCTTGAAATCGAGGGTGCGATTGTAAAGATTGCTTTTGAAAGAAAATTTGTACTTGTGTGCGGGACTGGATGTAGGGTAACTCCGAACCAGTATAAAATCCGGAGTGTTCTTTCTTTTACTACTTTACTTTATTTCTGCATCTGTGTTTGTTTCTGTGATCATATCTGTATCTGAATATTGCATACATTTGTGTTTAAATTAACATATACTCAAAAAGATTTAGTAGTTCCTTAAAACACTATTCACCCCCTCCCCCCCTCTAGTGTTTATCCTAGCCTTAAGATCCGTAATCCGCATTTCTAACAATTTCTTGTTCATCCCTCTAATAAATCTCTCATTCTTCTTAAGAGGTGTATTTACCAATTCAGGACCAAATCGGGATAACTCGTTAAACTTGTTCAAGTATTCTTCAAAAGATAAACTTCCTAGCTTCAAATCAGTAAACTCTTGATACATCCTGGAGATACCAGCAGACGGCATATAACGCTGCTCAAACACTTGCTTGAATCTATCCTACGAAAACTCATCCTCCGACTCGGCCAAAGTAATGGTCTCCCACCATGCGAAAGCTTCTTCCTAGAGCTGCCAAGAAGCTATCAACCTCGTTTGATCATCTTCCACCTTCAATCCTTTGAAAATCCTTTCACAAGATCGAATCCAGCCTTGTGCTCCTATAAGAGTCTCCTTGCATGTGAATGGTTTTCCTCCAAGTCTTGAGAAACTCTAATATAAATCTGTCAGATTCGGCTAGAGTTGGATGGGAAGTGCTGCTCCTTCCATTGCTGTTGTTGCTGGGTCTCAACCATTTGTAGTGGTACTTCCCCTTCCCCTACCTCATCTTCTTCTTGCACGCATTCTCGCTATCTTTAAATAGTAAGAAAATTGATTTAGGCCAACGGACGAGATATCTGAGGGAATATACTCATTCTAGGGTATTTTTAACCCTATCTCTAATGAGTCGCCTAATAAGTTAAACTCCAAAGCTAAAGTTCTTACATAACCTTTAGCTCTGATACCAAATGTGACGATCCGGATCCGACGTCCGAAAATCGGCTTCCAATACATCACCCATATTCGAATGCCGGAGATTCAAACGTTGGAGTCTAGTTCGCTAGAGCTTATAACACATTAAATGAATAACAACATAGCGGAAACAAAATAATAACTTCATTGATATACAACATGAATACAACTTTGATTACAAAAAATAATCACCAACATCAGAGTGTTATATATATGATACAACAACAGAACAATAACATAACAGCGGAACAACAACAGGGAAATATTATCAATAGAGGTCTTCTAAGAATCCAACATACTGCGACTTCATCCAAAGCTTCAAAGCTCCAAACCAAAAAGCTAAAGACCAAAATCTTTAAAAGACTTCCAGATCCATATCTACTATCCACTATCTGCTAGCTCTAGAACCTACTGATATCCTGACTCTAGGTTGCTCGTGTGGAAAATTATGGGCATCCAGAGTTTAGAAAGGGAACAATAAAGTCTGGGTCATTATCATGGGACTGGTATGAGTAAACGTAAAAGAGTATTTTGAACAAAAACAAATTCAGAAAGAAATCCGTTATGCTTTTTGGAAAATGAAACTACCATAAGGTCTCCCGGCACACACACATTGCAATCGCACACTTAGATAAGGTTTCTCCTTATGATAGTAAAACATGCTTGATACGCGAAAATCCTTTTGATATTATTATTAGTGCATAGTGTGAAAAACATTTTGAAAGTATAATATTAATCTTAGCTAGCATAGGTACCATTATGTTATGCCAACTACAGCTACCATTTAAAAATGGCAGGTTATACAACTAAAAACCGTTCAAGGCACGCATTGAGTGATTGGATTTCCAACAAATGGCCAAGGCTAAGGAACTTCCTTTTCGAACTGGTACGCCTCTGGAGGGACGCCCTGAGAACCTAACCAGATCTCTGCTAACACTAGGCCAGTTTACCTCTGTAACTAGGTAACTAACTATCACGAGTATGCCATCCCCCGATCGTAACCGACCTTTATCTGGGGCCCCACAACAACCAACAACCACATAAGTTAAATATCTGGACTCCATTTGTAGCTACCCTTTAAATCATAAATAGGATTCAATTTCAAATTTCGAATTCAAATGTAAACCAAATTCCAAAACTAAATTAAGTTATTCAAAAATAACTTTTATCTTTGAAATTCCCTTTCAAAAGCTTTTCACTTTAAACTCAATCCATTTCCAAAACCATTTGAATTCAAAAATTCAATTTGAAAACAATTTCAAAAATCTATGACTTAACCAATTTCCACGTACAATCCATATTTGTGTGTGTATAAGGGTGGTCCAGGGGTTTTACACAATAGAAGTGCAACATCATCAATCACTACGTATTCAAATACGGCAATATATATGATAAGCAGTATAAACCATAACGCTTATCTTCCATTCACAGATCACAGATATATATATCACAGATAATAAATTACATTAAACACAGCACAAATCAAAACAGAGCATCACAATCAGGGATATCAAACAACTCAAGCATCCAATAGAATCCAAACATCCATAAGTAAAACCAGTTAATTGTCTGATTAATTCAAATCAGATTAATTATTTATGAATTACTAATATGGGTTAATTAACATTAATAAATTACAAATCATTTTGATTAATTATTCTTTAATCATTTATTAATTAACCATTAGTAATAAATTAATTAACCTTTGATTATAATTCATCAAGTTTTAATTATTAAATAATTAACCTTTAATTATTCACCATTTAATAAATTATCTTTAATTAATTAACCATTAACTAATTAATTACCATTAAATTAAATATCCTTAATTAATTACGATAAGTAATTATCCCTAATCTTAAACCAATGTTAATCACTTGATTAGTTTACTTTTAATCATTAATTAATTACTTTTAATTAAGTAATTATCTTTAAGTAATTAATCAACCTTAATTAATAATCATCCCTTAGTCAACTTCATTAATTAATTAGCCTTTAAATAAATAAATCATTTCTTAATCACCTTAATTAATTAATTATCTTAATTAACCCTTAATTGTTAATTAATCAAATCTTAATTACTTTTATTGATTAATAATTAACTACAAATTAATTTACCTTAATTATTTATTAATACAAATTAATTTACCTTAATTATTTATTAAACTAATCTTAATATTAAGTAATTAATTAAGTAATTACTTCTTAAGTAATTATATTAACAAAATCATTAATTAATTGTTTAACGAACCAAAAGATAAATTAATTATTTTGAAAATATCTTATTTAATTCTTAATTGATTCAATCTTTCAAATCAAACCATCATTTGTAACATGTTTTTTAAAAAATGATTAAAAGTTTGAGAATCTTTCAAAACAAAATCTGGTTTGCATATGAGCTCGAGACCTGCTTCGAGTCACCCCCGAGAGAATTTCCTGTTTACTTCGAGTTTTATCGAAAATCAACCCGAGTGCCACATTCTCAAACTCGAAATTATTTCTAAGTATTTTACCCGGCATGTTAATATTTTTACTCGAGTTATAACTCGAGCTCGAACCCTTCTCTCCCGATACTTGCTTCGAGTTACACAAGTTTTTTTTTCGGGTTTTTAAAACTTTGTTTTTGAGTTTTCTGAAACTTTTTTTTATACTGGCAACCACTAAATGAACTCGAGATGACCTTCGATCTCCCCCCGAGACATTCATCACCAAAATTCGAGACGAACCCCTGGAAAACTTCTTCTTCCCATCATCAGACACATACGACACCTCTTGCACATGTACAAACGATCGAAGCGATTCCGATCATCTATGCCAGCTTTAGCATATCACCGACCGTCCCCTCCATCATCACAAACAACCCAATTGTCGAATTAACCTGATAATCGAAATCGAGTAGGTCAGTTCCCATCAGAACCCAAACCTCGACAACAAAACCCATCATCATCGACAATTTTAGCCACCTGGGCACGAGCCATCGAGTCAAAAAAATACGCCACATCGCGACGCATCTTCCATCCCTTCGCGGTAGATTCCGATGAACCATTAGCGTCGCACGACTTCGAGAAACCACGACGACAAAACTAACTCCTTAAACCCTATTTTAACCTCGTACCATCAATTTAATCATTGATAAATTTAATCTGTATTTTTCCCATAATCTACATCCATCCACCTACCTTCGCCCTGAAGCACGGCCCCCAAAACGTCAGCGTTCGTCGGAAACTTCCCCAAAACCCCTTTTCGTTCATGTGATATCCCGAAAATTTGGCAATATAAATTTAATAATCTGTGTTAAAAATTAATTTGATTTGAGAATTTTTGATAATAAAACTTTGAATTGATTTAATAATCTTCTTTTAATAAATATTTAAATTTGTAGATTGTATCTTTTTTGAAAGCTAATAAATTGTTTTCTATTTATAATATATATAATTGTATATATTTAAAATACAAGCTTTGGTTTGGAATTTAGTAAATAAATCAATTTTCTAATTTTAACTTATATTTGGGTAAATCAGAAATTTTGATTTAAATATTAACATTTAGCTTTTCAAAACAATTTAACAAATAATTATATGGTTTATACTTATGATAAATCTGATTTTTTTTAAAATTTTATTTAGCTTAAATATGAATTTAAATTAGATTAACATAAAAACTTAGTTGTGTTTTCTTTTTAAAATATTGCTTGAAATTACATATAAGAATTTAAATTACAATTTACATATGATCTTAATATATTGAGTAATAGAAGTAAATTATAATTTCTTTTATAAATCATTTAATATTGTTTAATTAATTATTTTCAAATAATAATTATAATACTTAGTTTTTATAAACATAAATAGATTTTTAGAAATAGAATTGTTATTTTTAAATTTAATAAGAGTTATATATGTATATATATAACTTGATTTTTAAATTGGATTTTATAATTTAATTCAAATTTGAATTTAATGTCTTGAAATTCAAAAGAATAAATACTTAAAAATATTTGAATAAGCGTATATTTATAATTTGTTTTGTTTCATTTCTCTTTAAATAAATAAAAAGAAATTTATTTATATATACATAAAAAGTAATAAATTTAGATTTGAAATCTTTTATAAACAATTTAAATTAAATTAAAATACTTAAATTTACATATGTAAATCTCTTAACATCTTAATGACATGTGTTAGTCATAAAATACACCAAGTGACAAATGTTAAAACAAGTGTCCTCTCAAAATTTTCGTTTCTCTTTTATTTTAGTTAAAGCAAAAATTTACTTATATTAACGTATTACTTCTCGTCCTTATCCTTTTTCTATTCTTCTTTTTTAAAACTTAAGATCTTTAGCTAAAAAAATAAAAATATGCAAACTTCTTCAAAACAGATATTTTGATCAACACAAAATCTGTTCAAACAAATCTATGAATCCCCTCAAAAACCAAATCAAACCAAAACCATCTAAAACCATCTCCAAAACCAGAAATCATATAAACCAATAGCCTCTTCAAAACATTAAATGCCTGAAATCATTCTACAACTCAAAAGTCCTGCATGCAACTGCAATCTCAATCCAAACATGCATTTTCTTTTCTGGAAGCCTGCATGCAATTGTAAATCAGGGAGCAAACTGTAGTAAAACAAGACTAAAGTTTTAAAAAAAAAAAAATCAAAGAAGCCAGTCAAATTTTTTGAAATCAAAGCATTCAGGTTCAAGCTTTTCAAAAATAAAGGCTCTGCTCATAAAATTACTGGTGGGTAACACTTTTATTTAAAACAAATTTAAGTAAATATAGTTGTTGATTGTTTCCTAAGATAACGATGATCTGTGTGTGGATGAATATGATGAAATTCTTTGTATATATGTATGGGTTTTCTGAATATATGCTTGCTGTTGAAAATATGTTCTTGCCTGTTCTAGCATTCCAGGTTTAAACTTTCGTCAAAATCATGATCTTATATTCAAATCTTTGTTAAGGGTAAGATTCAAACAAAATATGGCATGTAACATAAGTTAAAGTTTTAATTTTATTTAATATGAAAAAATAAAATAAAAACTGTAATGTCTCTGGAAAACACAAAGTACAACAGAACAACCTTTTGAAAATAAGAATTTGATCATTCAGATTCTTTGATTCAAGAGTATAAACAGGTTACATAAACAAAGACTTGAATTTTAAAACTAAAATTAGAATTGTGAGTTTGAATATGATTAAGTATTTCTGGTTTGACCAGAAATCCTGTTTTGAGTTGGAACTGTCGATCTAGGAGGTTGGGTTGGCCAGCATCGTTTCTGGTGATGGAGTGATGATCGAAGATGCAGGGAAAATTATAGGAAAATGGATTTAAGCATTTAGACAGTGGTGATTTAGGGATTGAAAATTTTAACCCTAGTTTTCTGTGGCTTAGAAAAATTGATCGCCGTAAACTCTAGAAGTGATCGAGTTCTTCCAGATTCGAATAGGTGATTGATGGGGTATGAAAGTGGTTGTGGCCGGAGGTGAAGCTTCTCTGATGATCGGATTTTGATGTTTGAACCGAATTACAGTTTAGACTTTTTTTCCAGTTTGAGCTCACGACCTCGATTGTGATTTTGGGTTTCTACAAGTTGCTTGATGGTCGAAATGGTATTAGGTGATGATCAACTACTTGCGCGAGTGGTCGGAGGTGACGGCGGGGTTGGTGCAGGTGCACGGAGTACTTGGTGTCAGCTGATGGTTTGGGGATGATGGTACTCGAGCGAGGATTGGGCTGTTTCATGTTTTGCTCGAAGTTTTGGGGCATTGGACACGAAGTCAGGGATGTGTGGACTCGGGTGTTTGGTTGATACAGGTTTGTATAAAACCTGTCAGTTTTAGTTTGAATGATATTCAGGGTGAAAATGATACTCGAGTTACTCGAGTGGTTTTGAGTTTTGCTTGGGCTAGGTCAGGATTAGACTCGAGTGATGTATGTATAGCTCAGGTCAGTTTTGTTACAAGTTAAAATCCTGTTCTATTTTCTAAATTTAAACTGAATTTTAAAAGTATAAATCAAGATTTAAAATAAGTTTTAAATCTAATTTTTTAAATTATGGATTCAAGTTAATTTGAATCTTAAGCTGGAAATGAATGAAGTTTTTAAATTCAAATTGGTTTAAAATACTTTAAAGGGTTTGTTGTCAAATTTTTTTTAAAGAAATTTGAATTTAAATTGGAATTTGAAATGAAAAGAAATGTTTTAAACTGATTCAAATCTGAATTTGAATCTTTGTTTTATAAATTTAAGTGTTTTAACAAATTTGAATGATAAAGTAAAAATTTAAATGGTTTGAATTTAAAAAGGAAACTCTTGTAAAATTTCTTTTATAAGAGGAAGTATTCTTTATCATGTAATTTTAAACTTTTTAAATTGATTTTAAATTTTGTTGAAGATAAATTGAATTTCATTTTAAAACTTGAATTTAAAATGAAGTTTGGAATTAAATTTGGAAATGAATAATAATTTAACCATAGATAAGGAAAAGGTTTTAGCTTAAAGTTAAATTAGAATTTAATAATTTCTTATTCATTTAATTATCAGGGTAATTAAATGGATAATTAATTTATTTAATAAATTAATGAAATGGATATTAAGGGTTTAATCTTAAAAGTTTAAGATTAATTATTCTTAGAATAATTACTTGTATTTTAAGATTCATTAATTAAATAAGATTAGATTTTAATTAGTGATTAGTAATTAATTAATCAAGTAATAAAGGATTAATTAATTTACAGTTAACACTTAATTAATTAAATAATTAGGGGTTAATTAATGTGTTATTAATGGTTAATTAATTTGTAATTAATAATGATTAAAATAAGTTAATTACTTTAGAAAAATAATTAATGAACTGTTAAATAGTTAATGAGGTCATTAACTAAGGATTATTTAATAATTAATTAATGTGATTAATTTTTAATAATTAATTAGATTAATTAATTTAAAGATAATCATTTATGTAAACTGTTAAGTATAATTACTTATGGAAGTAATTAAGGAATTAATTACTTATTGTAATTAATTGAGTTTAATTTGATTAGATTAAGTTAATTAATTCAGTTTAATTAATTTAGAATAATCATTTGATGATTTGTGAAGTATAATTACTTAATGTAATTAAATGAAGAGAAATTACTTAGGAAAGTAATTTATGGGTAATTACTATATGTAATTAATTGAAGGTGATTTGTTGATGAAAGTAATTTGAGTATAATTACTATGTAAATTAATCAAGGTATTAATTAGAGATAATTAATTAATGAGTAAATAATTTATTTTATGAAATAATTAAGGGTAGTTAATTACTAAACGAAGTTAATCAAGGGTGATTAACAATCACTACGCCATAGATGACCTTCTGCAACATTTTTGCAAGGTGTTGCCAGGTAAAATGTTGCGATAGCTATACAATTTTGGTCCTACTGCAACGTTGAATTTTTTGTGTTGCCTTAGCCATTAAAATGTGTTGCTCTAGCTAAACAAGTGTAATTGATGCAACATTTTTTGTAGTGTTGCTATGGCAGACCTTTGCATATCTTTCGCACCGATCCGCGCCAATCTACCAAGGCAAATCCTACGTTGGAGAACGTGACACCTTATCAATCCGAACACCACTCCATTCGCAACCCTAAACCTAAACGAAAAAAAAGAAAGAAATAATGGCGGATCTCTGTTATTCGTTCCTCCTCCTTCAATAACTAGGGTTTCGCAAATTCGAAGACGTCGACTTTAAATGTTCGATCGAACTCGATTTCCTTGCCCGAGGGATTGCTCGTCTCTGAGATGCTTGCGGTTGCTAGGGTTCGTCTTTTTGGGCTTCGCTCAATTCGTCGATTTCGTGCTCGTCAATATAAGGTGAGTAATTCTATTTACTCGCATCTAGTTCATCTCTAATATGGCGCTTCTGCAATTCGATTTTTGTTTTATATGTAGTGATTGGTGACTTTTCTGACTTGGTTCGATTTTGCTCGATGTTGATAAATTTTTCTATGACTTCGGCATTTACTGTCTTTGGTTGCGAATTGAGTTTGATCATGTTGTATCGACTTGTTTTGCTTTGTGCTTTAGATTGTCTGACCATTATATTTCATACATAATGTTGCTCCATTGTTTTGTCTGGTTTCTGATTAAAGTTGGTTTGTTCCATGGTTCTTCTGATGCATTTTCTTCTGGTAGCACTTTCGTCTTTGTTCGAGTTTACTTACTGCTTTATGACATCGGTCATTGTATCATTGACCAGCAGCTCGAATATCATGATTTCTGCACTTGTATTTGTTTCTGGCTTCAAGTATATATGCCCTGAACATGAGTTTGTACTATGATTGTTCATCTCGGCTGTGCCTTGATCTTTAATGATCTCTTTGTATTTCTGTTGACCTCGGTCACTTTGGTTTTATGATGGTATTTGACTTCGGCCTTAACTTGAGGCTTCTGCGTGTAGTTGCAGTACCCACTGTGTTGTTAATTTGAGTTGATATTACTTTGTTCCACTGGCACATGAGTTGGTTCATTTCTTTCTATTGTTGCTTGGGTATTGTACTGTTTCATGCTTCTGTTTGGTCTGATGCTCCAAGTCACCACCTCTGATCAGTTGCATTATCGCCATGCTGTAGTTTGATCTTGGGTGCCCTTGGTCATTCGAGTCTTTGTTGGTTTGCAGTGCTTTATCATCAACATGCTTGTGGTGTTCACTGTTTTATATGTGGTAATTGGTGAATTCTGTCCATGATTGCACTTTACCTGTACCTTGTAGGGTGAGTTGTTTTGCAATTTTACTTGTTTTGGCTAGTGCATTCGGCTTGTGCATTGTCTAACTTGCATCCTTGAATCTGATGCATTGTGATATTTGAGTCAATTAGCACTTTTGTTTCATGAATGCGTGTTGCCTGGCCTTTGTTCTGTGTTGCTATACCTCTGGTACACTCACTCATTTGAGTTTGTACTTTGTCACTTGATGGCTTCAAGCCTGAACTACTTTGTTCTTATTTGGTATGCCACTGTTTTATGTACCTTGACCAGGTTGTGCTGTCTAGTTGAGTTCGGCACTTGAGTTGTCGTTGCTTGACTGTTTAGTTTCCTGATTAATCGCTTGTTGTAACTGCAGTTTTATTGTGCAGTTGTTTCTTGCTTGCTTTTGATACTTGCAGTTCACTGGACTTGTCTCTTTGCATTTTGTTATTGACTTGGCTATGCAGTCTCGAGTCTGGCCCTTGTGACCTTGTGGTGGCTGCAGTTTTGTTGCAGTTTGCCCTTGTGTTCTTGTGGTGGCTGCAGTACATCTGATTTTAGTTGTTTGCACTGTATTGGGTTCTTGTGCCATGATGTGCAGCTATGCATATTGATGTTGCTTCATTTTGTTTTACTGGTGCATTCGGTTGTACCTGTTTTTGCTGGTTAGAGCTTTGCTTTGAGATATAGTCCCTGTTCTCAGGTGTATATCTGATTTTGGCGAGGCAGTACACGCGAGCTTGTACTGCAGCCAAATCAGAATTGGCGTTTTAATTGATATATTAATTATTCGACTCCATGTTTTGATTATGCAGTTGTGGTTTTTGTTGCATTAGAACTATTGAAGCAGTAACATTCCTTTTGGTCCTACTGCACTGTGTATATTTTAGTTCGGTGTCTTTGGTCTATGTTGCTGCATTTGCTTACATATCCACCACTTGTTTGCCTCTCTGGCTTCTAGTAGCTTTGAGCAATTGGGTCTGTTTAATTGCAGTCTACATTTCTGATAGTGGTTTTGCACTTGAAGCTCTAGCCTGTTGCACAATTAGTTTCATTTTGTTTGCAGTTGTGTTGAGTCACGATAGCAGTGACTTGACCTCTGCAGTTTCGATTTGCTACTAATATCTGGAGTCATGATGACATTATATATTGTAGTGGCGAGGCAGTACACTCGAATGTGTACTGCAGCCACACAGTATTGACGTTTTGGATCGATATTTCAATTACTTGAATTGTTTTGTGTGTCCAATTCAATATTTTGAAATTGTAATTTGATTTGTTTTGATTTGATCCTTTTTGTTGTTGTCTAATTATCTATTTGATAATTAGATTATGAGTTTCTAATTGTTTATTTAATAATAATATTTTATTGTTAATTTGATAATTAGATTATGAGTTTCTAATTGTTTATTTAATAATTAGATTTTGTTGTTAATTGCGTGTACTGCTGATTTGTTGTTTAACACTGTTACGTGTTATATTTACCGTTATCCGATTTCTTATTAAAGGATTAGATAGACGAGATGTATTTTGACTGCCATCTATTCGTTATTTAATTATTATTGCTTCCGTGCATTAATAACTGAGTTTGAATTAGACTGACCCGTGTATTATTTTCTTTTGAATTTAATACTCGGGTCAGACCGAGTTATTACAGGTTGTAGATATCTTGCTTTGGGTTGCTGCTAGAGCTATGAAGTCTTTTCATACCTTTTGGAGTAGTCGTTGTCATTTTTAGTAGTCAGTGTATCTGATCTAGGATGATATGTATTATGTATATTATTGTCAATAATGTACTTGTATATATAACTTCCAGTGTCGACAGTTGTAGTTGTATCATATGTATCGTATCACATGTATTGTAACTGACATCAGTTATTATATATATGAGACTTTTTGTTTTATCTGTGTTCCGCTTTTTTATTATCTGTGTTATTATTATATTTATTGTCCTAAACTATTATGAACCATCGTAGTTCGTATTGCCATAGGGATGGACCCAGTTCGGTCGTGGGCCCCACATTGTGGGCCCTACAAAATGTGGGACCCACAAGTTCAGAAAGTTAATATCTATAGCAACATTTTTGGAATGTTGCTACAGATACCTATGGGTGTTGCCATAGACCCAAATAGGGTTCTATTGCAACAATATTACTTATGTTGCTTTAGATAGTCAAAATGTTGCCTTTGAGGTCTAAGGCAACGGCAAAAATTGCATCACCCTAAAAGTGTTGCCATAGACCTATGGCAACATTTTTCGAGCCTTAGCCAACATTTTTTTTGTGTTGCAGAAGGCCATTTATGGCGTAGTGAATTATGGTTTAATTAAAGATTAATTACTTAATGTAATTAATTTAAAAAGAAAATGTAATTAGAAATCATTAATTATTATAATTAATGATGTAATTAAGAATAGATTTATTTAGAAATAATTAATAAATGAAGGGATTAATTAATGTAATTAATTAAGGATCAATGTAATTCATTATAGATAATTAATTTACGAAGTAATTAAAGATTAATTATTGTATTTGGTTAAGTATAATTAATTTGAGAAATTAATTAGAGGATAATTACTTGAATATAACTAAAGGTTAATTAATCAGAGATGATTAATAGAAATGAATAATTGATTGATGATTGATTAATTGATTGATAATTAATTAATAATGATGTAAGCAAGTTTGGTAATGATGAAGTAATTAATTTAATTTACTTTAAATTAATTAGAAATGATGTAATTAATTTAATTCATTTTAAATTAATTATATTTGGTGTGATTATAGATCATTGCTTATATATGGATGGATGATATTGTTTGCCTTGGATGGTTTGAATCTCAGATATGAGACAAGTAATGTTGAGTGATATGGATGCATTGGTTGCATTGTGATGATGATTTGGATTATCTTTTGATAATATAATATGGATTATCTGTTGTGTTGATTACCTATTGTGATTTGTGAATTATCTATCTCTGTGTATATAGATAGTAGAATTGAATTGTTTTAAACCTTTAAAACAACTTGGCCTTAAAAGATACGCTTTGGATTTCGATGAGACCGGGATTGGGTTTCCATATTTGGATATCCGAAAACCACATCGATCCAAATTAACGATAGGTCATGAATATCAAGTGCAGAGTGAAGACTCGAGGTGTAAGGACTATTCGTCAGTATAACTCTGAGGGTGATTCCAAGAGGAGTTTGACGAAGTAGTACTTTCAGATTCGAGATGAAGATTCAGAGTGCAAGGGTTATCGTCGTTAACTCTGAGGGTGATTCCAAAATGAGTGTAACGAGATAATGCCTTCGGTTTCGTTCGAACCCGGAACGAACTTGTATGGATTGAATGCTTTCAAAACATCGTCAGGTGGACGATGGGCATCCTAAGAGATGTGTTCTCTAAAGGTAATCGTAGCCTCAAGCCTCATCAACCGAGAATGGCTAAAACAGGAGAGGTGCAGCAAGGCTAAGTGGGTCATGCCCAAGTAGGACGAGATTTTCCCCTGTCTAGAAGTCCATTTTTATTTCGGCTGTTAGGGCGGTTGGAACGTAAGCCAACTGCGGGGTTGTCTTGTTCGGGACTGTCCAGTAAGGGATGGTTCCGGTCTTGTGTTGCAGGGGATTGGGAGTGATCCTCGGTACGTTGATCTAGGCCACGTACTGTGATGGGCGGTTCTCCGGTAGCCCTGCCATTGATGGAATCCACAATCTAATAAGTTCCAACGGTTTTGATTGTATTACCCACTTTTGTGGCTAATAGCTGGAATTTAATAAATGTAACAATTTCGGCTATTTCATATTTACTTGAAAACCCTAGACCTATTATAATATCACTGGATTTCCTACCAAATGTTTTGGTTAGCGTAAGGTAAAAACTTTTCCATGTTTATGTGTGGGAAGTCTTACGTGATACCTTTCTTTTCAAAAGGTTTTTAAAAGTTAAGAAACTTTAACCTGTTACTCACACCAGACCCGTGTTTGACCCGGAGTTTATCTTCTGTTTTTCTTAAACTCTTGGGTACCCAAATTTTTACGAATAGCCAAGGGATTCAAGTTTGCTTTGACAAATTATAGAGGAGCAATGGAGCAGGAGGCTTCGGCGTTAGATATATAGTTTCCGCTGTGTTTTCTCTGTGTTGGTATCTCTTTCTTGTATTGTATTGAGTTGTATAACTAGACAGGTGTTTATAACTGTCTAGTATGTGATGTATATTCTGTGTAACTCTGATTAGTGTTGTATGCTATGTAATATTTATGTTATTAATATAATTTATTCGTTCCGCTGTTGAGATTCTGATGTTGTTTCTTCTTTCTTCTCTTTCTTTTCACTTTTCTATCCCTTTCTTTCTTCAAGATGATGCGACTTTCTGTGGAGAATAAGTCGGGTCGTCACAGTTCACTTCGCAAATGCCACCTTAATTCAAACCTAAAAATTCTGATATTTGTTTTAAAAACCATTATTTTTGATAACTTTTCAGATGGTATTCCTGAAATTAAAATTCATGATATTTGAATTTTAGCATATCTTTGAATTTTTCCTGTACATTTAAGTTTCCAGCAAAGACTTTAATTCATTTTTCTTGAAATCGTTTTTTTATTAAAACTTAAAATATATTTAAACAAAAAACTTTTGTCTGAATCCAAAAATCTAATATGGATCGCAGAAGGAGGACTTGAAGTTTTTTTTTGATAGGCTTGGAGCCTGTAAACTGGAATAGAGATGCATATATCTGTTCTTTAAACAATGCACAGCCAAATCAGCATAAGCTCAGAGATTCATACACATGCAAATAAATTTAACTTAACTTTAGACATGAATTCAAACCATATTCAAAGAAAAAAACTCAGATCTCACAAGCATCAAAATAGAAATAAATCAAAGATTGAAAGGTTTGCTCACATGTGTATGTTGAAACAGAGAGCAAAAGATGAATTTGAGCTTGTATTTCTTTTTTCCTTCTTTAAATCTTGAAGTTAAATCTGCAAAGTTTGTTAATACAAAACTTTGCTTAATTTCTGTTGTATTCATTTGTTTACTTCATCAATAACAAACAATTCTTAATTACTTACTACCTGAATTTTTCATACTACAGAGAGCAGATCTGCAGTTGAAACCAGAAATTGATTTTAATCTTTGACTTGATTTGTTCCCTGCAACCGATTGATACCATTGCTTAAATCCTTTGCTTTATTACTGATTAACAACTTCAAATTAAATTTCTTTTAAAAGATATGTACTTGCCTTAATTTATTTCAGAGAAAACTGCACTGTTCCCTAGAGAAAACTGCACTGCTCCCTGAAGCTGTGTTCCTTTTTTTCAAATCTGCAGTTTAAATTGTTTTATTAAAACTTGATTTTAAAAATTACAAATTCATTAACTATAAAGTATAATATTTACCTGAGAGATGGAACATACATTACAGCTTGATGCTTGGAAACTACAAATTAATTTACCTTAATTATTTATTAAATTAATCTTAATATTAAGTAATTAATTAAGCAATTACTCTTAAGTAATTGTATTAACAAAATAATTAATTAATTGTTTAACAAACCAAAAGATAAATTAATTACTTTGAAAATATCTTATTTAATCCTTATTGATTCAATCTTTCAAATCAAACCATCATTTGCAACATGTTTTTTAAACAATGTTTAAAAGTTTGTGAATCTTTCAAAACAAAAACTGGTTTTCATATGAGCTCGAGACCTGCTTCGAGTCACCCCCGAGAGAATTTCCTGTTTACTTCGAGTTTTCTCGAAAATTAATCAGAGTGCCACATTCTCAAACTCGAAATTTTTTCTAAGTATTTTACCCGACGCGTTAATATTTTTACTCAAGTTATAACTCGAGCTCGAACCCTTCTCTCCCAATACTTGCTTCGAGTTACACAGGGTTTTTTTTCCTGGTTTTTAAAACTTTGTTTTTGGGTTTTATGAAACTTTTTTTTTATACTGGCAACCACTAAATGAACTCGAGATGACCTTCGATCTCCCCCCGAGACATTCATCACCAAACTTCGACACGAACCTCTGGAAAACTTCTTATTTCCATCATCAGACACACGCGACACCTCGTGCACATGTACATACGATCAAAGCGATTCCGATCATTTGTGCCGGCTTTAGCATATCACCGACCTCCCCCCCATCATCACAAACAATCCAACTGTCGAATTAACCTGAGAATCGAAATTGAGTAGGTCAGTTCCCATCAGAACCCAAACCTCGTCAACAAAACCCATCATCATCGATGATTTTGGCCACCTGGGCACGAGCCACTGAGTCAAAAAACTACGCCACATCGCGACGCATCTTCCGTCACTTCGCAATAGATTCCGATGAACCATTGGCGCCGCATGAATTCGAGAAACCACGATGACAAAACTAACTCCTTAAACCCTATTTTAACCTCGTACCATCAATTTAATCATTCATAAATTTAATATGTATTTTTCCCATAATCTACATCCATCCACCTACCTTAGCCCTGAAGCACGGCCCCCAAAACGTCGGCGTTCGTGAGAAACTTCCCCAAAACACTATTCGTTCACTTCGCAAATGCCACCTTAATTCAAACCTAAAAATTCTGATCTTTGTTTTAAAAATCATTATTTTTGATAACTTTTCAGATGGTATTCCTGAACTTAAAATTCATGATATTTGAATTTTAGTATATATTTGAATTTTGCCTGTACATTTAAGTTTCCAACAAGTCCGCGGGTGCGGCGCAGTGGAAAGGAGGCATGGGTTTTGGTAAAAAGACCCAGATTCGATTCCTACCATGCGCTTCCCTATCCTGTATAAATTTACCCGGGGGTATGGGGGCTTGGATCAGCGGACGGCTTTACTATACCCTCCTCAGGAGTTTACCGATCCGTCGGGTTCTCCTGGGTATTCAAAAAAAAAAGTTTCCAACAAAGACTTTGATTCATTTTGCTTGAAATCATTTTTTTATTAAAACTTAAAATATATTTAAACAAATAACTTTTTTATGAAACCTAAAATCTAATATGGATCAGAGAAGGAGGACTTGAAGTTTTTTTTTGACAGGCTTGGAGCCTGTAAACTGGAACAGAGATGCATATATCTGTTCTTTAAACAATGCACAGACAAATCAGCATAAGCTCAGAGATTCATACACATGCAAATAAATTTAACTTAACTTCAAACATGAATTCAAACCATATTCAAAAAAAACTCAGATTCACAAGCATCAATATAGAAATAAATCAAAGATTGAAAGGTTTGCTCACATGTGTATGTTGAAACAGAGAGCAAAAGATGAAGTTGAGCCTGTATTTCTTTTTTCCTTCTTTAAATCTTGAAGTTAAATCTGCAAAATTTGTTAATACAAAACTTTGCTTAATTTCTTTTGCATTCATTTGTTTACTTCATCAATTACAAACAATTCTTCATTACTTACTGCCTGAATTTTTCATACTACAGATAGCATATCTGCAGTTGAAACCAGAAATTGATTTTAATCTTTGACTTGATCCGTTCCCTGCAACTAATTGGCACCATTTCTTAAATCCTTTGCTTTATTACTGATTAACGACTTTAAATTAAATTTCTTTTAAAAGATATGTACTTGCCTTAATTTATTTCAGAGAAAACTGCACTGTTCCCTAGAGAAAACTGCATTGTTCCCTGAAGCTGTGTTCCTTTTTTTCAAATCTATAGTTTAAATTGGTTTATTAAGACTTGATTTTAAAAATTACAAATTCATTAACTATAAAGTATAATATTTACCTGAGAGATGGAACATACATTACAACTTGATGCTTTAAGAAGATTTCCAGATTTTTACTTTTTACATTGAATTGAAGAAAAGTTGGCAGAGCTTTTTTTCTGATTTTTTTTCTATCTTTTCCTTTAGTGTTAAGACTTAAGATACTCAATCTATTGTTACTATACTTTTTAGAGATTTGGTGAGAGGTTATATGATTTGAATATGAGGAGATGAAAAGTTTTTTGTAATTTTTAAACCTTATTATTTTATTCAATTAATTATATTCAATGCCATATGTAAAAAGTAAGCATGAGATTCCAATGTATGTTAATTTCTTTACTCCATCTCTTTGATGTATATTTAGCATTTATGATTTTACAAAGACAAGAGGATTTTTAAATAAATTTTTATATCATATTTACTTTATAAATAAACATACCCCTTATTCATTTGTGTATTTATATACACACACATTGTTGAAAGAAAAATTGTTTTATCCAATATTTACAATATATACTTTACAGCTTAATGTTTTTAAATGCCACTTATTTTCAAAAACATTTATTTTAAATTTCAATTCAAATTTCAAATCAAATTTGAAATAAAAATCCATTTATGTCTATTATCTACTCATGTCCATGCTTATGCAATTTAAATTCAAATTCAATGTTTACATTCAAAACTACTCATATGTGCATTATACATATACATATATATATATATATATATATATATATGTATATATATATAATTCTAAACTCAAAAGAAATTGGAGTTTTATTCATATATGATTATTACTTATTTTATTTGTTTGAGATTTTTCAATTTATTTTCAAATTAATTCCAAAAGTTTAAATATGTTACTAATTTAAATTGATAAATTTTGGGATGTTACTTTTTATTTATAAGATATTAAATATAGAATTTCAAAGCCCTAATTAAATTTTTAAAAATCAATGTCCAAATAAACAAATATCCTATTTAATCTTGGAAAAACTAATTTAATTTACAATTTAAATTCACAAATTTATATCAATTACAAATTTTAATTATACTCAAAAATCGAGATCGTTACAGATTCCCCCTTTAAGAAAATTTCGTCCTCGAAATTTGCAAGGGAGACAACAAAGAACAGATGAAAGATAGAGAAATAGCTTTCCAAGTCAAACTGGATATCAACTCTATATTTGGCTTACCAAATCAGAATATCACCAATATGAGAACAAACTCATACAATTATTTCACAAGATACTCAGGTCCACCGGTCTACGAATATGCAAGGGCGTTGATTAGTTCGAAGGGATAACTAATCGTTCGTAGAATATATCGAATCCCAGAGAATAGATAGATAGATTCAATCTTCTACAATTTCCTAAACATTGGGTATGGATTCCAAATTCAGGTCGGAACACCCCAAAGTATATACCAACTGTCCCTCTTTGGACTTCAGTTTACACAAGAAATTACAATAGAATTTCGAATTTGGTTTTAATCGATATCGTTTTATTGATACGATTCAAATTTAGCCTTATATTCTATTAACCAATTTAACTCAATTTAAAATTTCCAATTTATTTAAAATTTTCAATTTCAAATTTCAAATTCATTAAAGTTTAGATCGAAAAGCTGATAAGAAACCGATGAAGATACAAAGTAAGGATTTTCTACAATGATTCGTAGGGCCACCATCACACCGAAACTTCTTTCTGGAGCTGTTACGAAGCAATCAAAAGAATTTGAAATCGAATCAAAGGAGATTGATAGATAAAATTGTTTCCACTCCTGCTGGGTATTGACCATTTGTAGTGGTATTTCCCTGTCCCCTATCTCGTCCTCTTCTTACACTCATACTTACTATCAGTAGATAGTAAGAGAATTTACTGAGGCGTTCGAACGGATATCTTAGGGATATACTCATTCCAGGGTATACGTCACACTATCTCTAATGAGTTACTTAATGTGTTATACTCCTGAGCTAAAGTTTCAAACTTCAACTCTGATACCAAATGTAGCGACCCTTTAAATCAAAAATAGAATTCAATTTCAAATTTTGAATTCAAATGTAAACCAAATTCCAAAACTAAATTAAGTTATTCAAAAATAACTTCTATCTTCGAAATTCCCTTTCAAAAGCTTTTCACTTTAAACTCAATCCATTTCCAAAACCATTTGAAATCAAAAATTCAATTTGAAAACAATTTCAAAAATCTGAGACTTAACCAATTTCCACGTGCAATCCGTATAAGTGTGGTACGGGGTTTTACACAATAGAAGTGCAACATCATCAATCAGTACGTATTCAAATACAGCAATATATATGATAAGCGGTATAAACCATAACGCTTATCTTCCATTCATAGATCACATATATATATATATATATATATGTATGTATCACAGATAATAAATTACATTAAACATAGCTCAAATTAAAACAGAGCATCACAATCAGGGATATCAAACAACTCAAGCATCCAACAGAATCCAAACATCCATAAGTAAAACCAGTTAATTGTCTGATTAATTCAAATCAGATTAATTATTTATGAATTACTAATCCGGGTTAATTAACATTAACAAATTACAAATCATTTTGATTAATTATTCTTTAATCTTTTATTAATTAACCATTAGTAATAAATTAATTAACCTTTAATTATAATTCATCAACTTTTAATTATTAAATAATTAACCTTTAATTATTCACCATTTAATAAATTATCTTTAATTAATTAACCCTTAATTAATTAATTATCATTAAATTAATTATCCCTAATTAATTACGATAAGTAATTATCCCTAATCTTAAACAAATGTTAATCACTTGATTAATTTACTTTTAATCATTAATTAATTACTTTTAATTAAGTAATTATCTTTAAGTAATTAATCAACCCTTAATTAATTATCATCCCTTAATCACCTTCATTAATTAATTAGCCTTTAAATAAATAAATCATTTCTTAATCACTTTAATTAATTAATTAGCCCTTAATTAATTATCTTAATTAACCCTTAATTGTTAATTAATCAAATCTTAATTACTTTTATTTATTAATAATTAACTACATATTAATTTACCTTAATTATTTATTAAATTAATCGTAATATTAAGTAATTAATTAAGCAATTACTCTTAAGTAATTGTATTCACAAAATCATTAATTAATTGTTTAACAAACCAAAAGATAAATTAATTACTTTGAAAATATCTTATTTAATCCTTAATTGATTCAATCTTTCAAATCAAACCATCATTTGCAACATGTTTTTTAAAAAATGTTTAAAAGTTTGTGAATCTTTCAAAACAAAAACTGGTTAGCATATGAGCTCGAGACCTGCTTCGAGTCACCCCCGAGAGAATTTCCTGTTTACTTCGAGTTTTATCGAAAATTAACCCGAGTGCCACATTCTCAAACTCGAAAAAAAATTCTAAGTATTTTACCCGGCGCGTTAATATTTTTACTCGGGTTATAACTTGAGCTCGAACCCTTCTCTCTCGATACTTGCTTCGAGTTACACAAGTTTTTTTTCCGGGTTTTTAGAACTTTGTTTTTGAGTTTTCTAAAACTTTTTTTTTATACTGGCAACCACTAAATGAACTCGAGGTGACCTTAGATCTCCCCCCGAGACATTCATCACCAAACTTCGAGACGAACCTTTGGAAAACTTCTTCTTTCCATCATCAGACACACGCGACACCTCGTGCACATGTACATACGATCGAAGCGATTCCGATCATTTGTGCCGGCTTTAGCATATCACCGACCGTCCCCTCCATCATCACAAACAACCCAACTGTCGAATTAACCTGAGAATCGAAATTGAGTAGGTCAGTTCCCATCAGAACCCAAACCCCGGCAACAAAACTCATCATCATCGATGATTTTGGCCACCTGGGTACGAGCCACTGAGTCAAAAAACTACGCCACATCGCGACGCATCTTCCATCACTTCGTGATAGATTCCGATGAACCATTGGCGTCGCATGAATTCGAGAAACCACGACGACAAAGCTAACTCCTTAAACCCTATTTAACCTCGTACCATCAATTTAATCATTGATAAATTTAATATGTATTTTTCCCATAATCTACATCCATCCACTTACCTTAGCCCTGAAGCACGGCCCCCAAAACATCGGCGTTCGTCAGAAACTTCCCCAAAACCCTTTTCGTTCAATTCGCAAATGCCACCTTAATTCAAACCTAAAAATTCTGATCTTTGTTTTAAAGATCATTATTTTTGATAACTTTTAAGATGGTATTCCTGAACTTAAAATTCATGATATTTGAATTTTAGCATATATTCGAATTTTGCCTGTACATTTAAGTTACCAACAAAGACTTTGATTCATTTTGCTTGAAATCATTTTTTTTATTAAAAATTAAAATATATTTAAACAAATAAATTTTCTCTGAATCCTAAAATCTAATATGGATCAGAGAAGGAGGACTTGAAGTTTTTTTTTGACAGGCTTGGAGCCTGTAAACTGGAACAGAGATGCATATATCTATTCTTTAAACAATGTACAGCCAAATCAGCATAAGCTCAGAGATTCATACACATGCAAATAAATTTAACTTAACTTCAGACATGAATTCAAACCATATTCAAAAAAAACTCAGATCTCACAAGCATCAATATAGAAATAAATCAAAGATTGAAAGGTTTGCTCACATGTGTATGTTAAAACAGAGAGCAAAAGATGACTTTGAGCCTGTATTTCTTTTTTCCTTCTTTAAATCTTGAAGTTAAATCTGCAAAGTTTGTTAATACAAAACTTTGCTTAATTTATGTTGTATTCATTTGTTTACTTCATCAATAACAAACAATTCTTCATTACTTACTGCCTAAATTTTTCATACTACAGATAGCAGATCTGCAGTTGAAACCAGAAATTGATTTTAGTCTTTGACTTGATCTGTTCCCTGCAACTAATTGGTACCATTTCTTAAATCCTTTGCTTTATTACTGATTAACGACTTTAAATTAAATTTCTTTCAAAAGATATGTACTTGCCTTAATTTATTTCAGAGAAAACTACATTATTCCCTAGAGAAAACTGCATTGTTCCCTGAAGCTGTGTTCCTTTTTTTCAAATCTGCAGTTTAAATTGGTTTATTAAAACTTGATTTTAAAAATTACAAATTCATTAACTATAAAGTATAATATTTACCTGAGAGATGGAACATACATTACAGCTTGATGCTTTAAGAAGATTTCCAGATTTTTACTTTTTAGTTTGAATTGAAGAAAAGTTGGCAGAGCTTTTTTTTATTTTTTTTCTATCTTTTCCTTTAGTGTTAAGACTTGAGATACTCAATCTATTGTTACTGTACTTTTAAGAGATTTGGTGAGAGGTTATATGATTTGAATATGAGGAGATGAAAAGTTTTTTGTAATTTTTAAATCTTATTATTTTATTCAATTAATTATATTGAATGCCATATGTAAAAAGTAATCAAGAGATTCCAATGTATGTTAATTTGTTTACTCCATCTCTTTGACGTATATTTAGCATTTGTGATTTTACAAAGACAAGAGGATTTTTAAATAAATTTTTATATCATATTTACTTTATAAATAAACATACCCCTTATTCATTTGTGTATATATATACATTGTTGAAAGAAAAATTGTTTTATCCAATATTTACATTATATAATTTACACCTTAATGATTTTAAATGCCACTTATTTGTTTAAAAACATTCATTTTAAATTTCAATTCAAATTTCAATTCAAACTTGAAATAAAAATCCATTTATGTCTATTATATACTCATGTTCGTGCTTATGCAATAAATTCAAATTCAATGTTTACACTCAAACCTACTCATATGTGTTATATATATATATATATATATATATATATATATATATAATTTTAAACTCAAAAGAAATTGGAATTTTGTTCATATATGATTATTACTTATTTTATTTGTTTGATATTTTTCAATTAATTTGCAAATTAAATTCCAAAAGTTTAAATATGTTACTAATTTAAATTGATAAATTTTGGAATGTTACTTTTTATTTATAAGATATTAAATATAGAATTTCAAAGCCCCAATTAAATTTTTAAAAATCAATGTCCAAATAAACAAATATCCTATTTAATCTTGGAAAAATTAATTTAATTTATAATTTAAATTCACAAATTTATATCAATTACAAATTTTAATTATACTCAAAAATCGGGATCGTTACACCATTCTAGAATACCACTTTTTATCCAGAAGGAAATGCACATACCCTGAGGGGCACAACCCCCATAACTTTGCCACATCCTTCCTGTTTCAACCATTTTCGGGGTGTGAGGTTCGATGAAGTCTCATCCCACAAAGCTACGCTTTTCACAAAATCCATGCTTCGATCAACCAATGATCAGCACTTAGCATGCCACACTACCAAATTGGGAATATATCACTAATAACCATCAACTACATAACCTCTGAGCTCGTAGGTCTCAGAGAAGGGTGTTAACCTTAGAGAATAAATTCTTCGCCACCAAACAGAAAATAATTTTGATAGAAATCAGCTTTACATCTCAAAGTGTAATGTCAGACATACATCCATACAAGTCCATCCTGGGTCTGAATGGAACCAAAGGCACTTCGTCCAATTAAGGAAAAAGTCCTTGCAAAATCTGGATATCCACATTCCCGACCAAACTCCCCATCACATATGGAAATCTCTATACCGGAGCAACTCAGTGCAGAGACAATCGACAGGTAATCCTTTCGTTCTCGAAAATACCCGGTCTTCGATCACCGTCTTCAAATGTTGTCCCATTTCTTCGTATCATTATTCGAAATGGGTTTTATGGCTTAATGTCCTCTCCCGGCTCAACCGAATAATGAGAGTTTATTTTAAAAACAAATGGATACAAATTTAATCTTTTAAACAAAAGATCCATCTTTAAGATTCGACGTGGTTTTTGGATAACCATTTGGAATCTTACCCCCGGATGCATCGAAATTCAAATACCGTTTTAAAGGCCAAGTGGTTTAAGTAAACAATTTTACTTCAATTTAGAAGTTCACATTCACATAGCAATATATCACAAATATCACAGCTCAATCCAAAGCAATTCATATCATAAAGTATCACAAATCGCATATCAGAGATATCAACCAATTCAAAGCATTTAATATAATCCAATCATTCAGAAGCAAGATTGATTAGTTATTCAATTCCCAACCAATTCAATCTAATTTCCAAATAAATTAAATTAATTACTTTTAAATCCTACCTAATTATCATTAAGTAATTACAATCATTTTAATTAATTATACTAATTAATCGCATAATTACTTTCATTAATTATCCTTAATTAATGATTAATTAATTCTTAATTAATAATGAATTAACCTTAATTATTTATTAATTAATCTTTAACCATTATTTAATTAACATTTAATCATCAATTAATAAATAAATAAATTATTTTTTTATTACTAACATTAAGTAATTGTCCTTTAAGTAATTATCTTTTAATTACTTTCATTTATTAATAAACTTTTAATTACTTAAGACTTTAATTAATTAAAAGATAAACCATTTATCTTAATTAATTACTTAGTTATCATTAAAAATATTTATTTAATAAACCTTGGAATTAATTATCATTAACACATAAATTAACTTAAGTGTTAATTAATAATTGAAAACATTTCTTCTTAATTAACTTTTTAATTACACTATTAAATTTATTTTAATTAGCTTAAGAATTAATTTATAAATAATGGTCACATGATTAAATAAATTAAACTTAATTACTTTAAAATAATTTACTTTAAAACCATAAACTAATCTCATACTTAAAATAAAAACAATTATTTAAAAGAATGAGTTAAAAATATTTAAAATTGAATTTGTTTTAAAGTTTGCAAACCGCAACTTCACATACCTGAGATTAACTCGAGTTCACGCCCGAGTCAAATACAAAATCTCCCGAGTCCAACCCGAGCCACCCTTTTCCCTTTTGTTTTTCCTAAGTTTTCAAAACCTGTTTAACATATTATCTTACGCAAACACACTCGAGCCTTTACTCGAACCAACAACCCAACTTCCCGAGACAAAACCCAAGTCGAATCCTTTCTTCCCAAACTCAAACCTAATGACACATGTGCACTTGCACAGGAGTTCTACCCATCTCTGATCCAAGCTCTGACCATCAACAAGTCGGCGACAACCTCCATGAGCATCACGACCACCCGGATCCTTAAAACGACGACGAACTCGAAATTGAGCAAGTCGATACAAACTGGAACTAAATAGTTCATCCAAGAACCACCTCGCATGGCCACCTTCGGCCACCAGAAATCACGCGATCACGTCCAAAGCCGCACCGACCAACCACGCATCGATTCCCTCTGCTTCGATCACCTCCGGTGCATTGATGACGCTATAGTAACTCGAATTCCGACCACAACCAAAAAGTGGGTTTAAACCCTAAATCGACATCGTTCAGATGATCAGGAAATTCCTGGATCATTTTTCTCGAGTTCACATGCTACCTCTGGCCATGATCATGAGACCCATCACTTCATCGATCACCAGAAAATGCCTGAAACCATTTTTACGTTCAGCTCGCAAATTCTCACGATTTAATAAACTAAAAATCATGATTTTTCTTTTAAAAATCATAGTTTCCAAAAGCAAATCATATTATATAGATGAATCAAGAAATTAAGATACTTGAATTTTGACATGCATTTAAGTTTTACTGTATTTCCTAATTTCCAAAAAATACTTCAATTAATTATACTTAAAATTATTTTTAAAATTAAATCATGATTATACAAACATGTTTTGTTTGAACCTTAAAGCCTAAAGAGGATTAGAGGGAGAGTATTTGGATTATTAACAGGTTTTGTAACCTGTAATTTTAAAAACAGAGGCAATATGCCTATTCCCAGACATGCATAGATGTATATATACATATTTGTATACATGCACCCATATTTCACATCTTCACTTAAAATGTTTATCACAAACATCAAGTTATAGACCGGGTTTAAAGAAGTTTACTCACTTATTTGAAAACAGAGAAGCTTTTTAAACTTGAAAAATTGAAATAGAAGCCTGGAAACTTAATTGTTTTTTGATCTGGACTTGATTGTGATGATCTGATCTGCTTGTTGTTTGATCTTGAAAGCTTTTATTTTTGTTGAGTTGAATATATACTTGAGATGGTTTAACTGAGTTGAACCTTGTTTTAGCTTTAGATTTGAAGTTTGAAAAAGATTGTTTTACTGGTTTTTGAAAACTAGAAGTGATCTTGCTTGATGTTTTTGAGATGATCTTTGAATTTGTTTTACTGGCTAAAATTTCTCATATTTTTGTTTTTGAAAATATGAAATAAAATAGAAAGAGTAGGAGAGGAAGTATATATAGCTTGTTTACTTATTATTTTAAAAAGAAAAGAAAATTATAACACTTGTAAGTATGCATGATAAAATTGACACTTGTTTAATACATGAATTATAATCTTAACACTTGTTAACTATATGTTAATATACTTACATTTGTAATTTTTTCATGTATATAATATTTTTATATAATTCATATATTATATTTAGTTTTTGTGTGTGTATATATATATATATATATATATTCTATTTTCAATTTAATGAATACATTTCCTTTATTTAATATTAATATAACCATAAAAGAAAATGTTTTAAAACTAAGTTATACACTAAAAAATCACATACATATTATTTTTAAGTTCAATTTATTTTCAAAATATATATTTTTTTAATTTCAAATTCAAATTCTATTTACAATATGTTTATGAAACAAACACATATCTTGTTTATTTTGGAAAAATTCAAATTAATTCCAAAATTTAAATTTGGTTTAGAAACGGGATCGTTACAAAAACGCTTCCATTTTTTCGTATAATAATCATTATTGTCAAATTATGGAATTTTTACAATTTTAATCCCGTTTTAAATCAAACTCTCCCGTTTTCAATTCACAAATTTAGATCAAAGCTAAACTAAAACTACAATCGATAAAAATCATTTAATCCATGTTGAAATAAAAAAAATCAAGATGTTTACTTGAATCTATAATTAAAAAAAGATGAATCAACAAATATGTGCATATTTATACAACATTTTGAAATAAATATGTATATATACAACATGTGTGAAGGTATATAGACAAATATGTATATGTGTATGTATATGTATTTGTATATACATAACAAATTACCAATATAACTACTGTTCACTGATAAACAAGATTGATGATAGCCCTATTTGAATAATTTGTTACCTATTTTGAAGCTTTGGCATTTTTCTTTCATGATGAATAAACAAGGCCACAAATACCCCTTTTTACACGTATGTTTGATCTATATGCACATAAATTTGCTGGATTTTAGGAGTGTTAAATTGGTTTGTGCAGATCACCATGATTGCAATTGTACACACGACCCAGATGTTTTATAGGCGTCATTCGCAAAGGAAGCCTAGAAATTAAGTACGTGAAGTTTTTCTTTGTTTCACTCATTTGCTAAAATGTATTCAATTTCTATTTATTGAATATCCCATCAAAAGATTTATATTTTCCTCCTACCTTACACTACTAAAAAAAGTTGATATAGAAACTGAAAATTTCAGTCTTTAGTTGAACAGATCAGTCTTTAGAATATATAAAAAGACCGACTAAGAACTGAAATTTCAGTCTTTATTTCTTAAATCCCAAAAAAAATTTGAAACTGAATTTTCAGTCTTAAACTTTAAAGACTGAAATTTCAGTTTCAAATTTTGTTAACGACAAAATTTTAAAAACTGAAAAAGGGTTTCCAATCAGTTTTAAATTATTTTAAAGGTATTTATTTTTATTTTTAATTTATTCATAATTTTATTTATATTTCTAAGCATATGATTCTTATGTTATTGATTTGATGTGTGTGTATGAAAACTGTTCATGAACAACTACATTTTAATATATTTCATATAATAGAATCATACGTATTTTTAGAAACACAAGATTATAAAAGATGCTATGAATAAATTACATGATCAGATTTTATCTCAGTTACACATTGACCATCAACAAAACACACAAAAAACTTTTTACCTACCCAGATCCATTTCCCTTTTTTTCTTCTTGCTATCTTTTTTCACTTTTTCTTTCTGAATCATTCAAAATATCGTTCTACTCATTCGTCCATGCTTGTGCAACAGCACAAAGAGTATCAAGTCTATATATTATACAATATGTTTCTTTTTCAGATGCATGGGATCAAAAACAAATAAAAATATACAATCTTTCACCCACCATCATTTCATAGCCAAACTCAATATCACCATACCAAACAATCTTCGCCAAGCACAGACAAGGCAGAGCTACTTCCACGATCTTCTCGGATTCTCTCCTACAAACCACCGGCAACATAAAACTCAACATCAGAAATTCAAATAACCTCAAAAGCATCTCAACTAAGCACGTACAAATTCGATCATTTCCCTTTTCTCAAACTGATTATAAAAATTTCTCCTTGTCTTTAAGCAATACAATCATGCAACCACAACCATTTAATACCAGTAGAGCAACCAAAGTTCATCAACAGATCATCGACAAGTTGAGGTTGTCAATTCCAGAAAATGACACAAGACAATGTACTTGCACATCTCTAGATTCAGAATTAGGCTCGTCTCATCTAAAGCATCTCAGGGTTTAGAAGTTGGATCTCTCTCAATGGCAGTCGCATCAAACCTTGGCATCTCTTCTGGTTTCAACTTTCAAGGCATGACCAATTAACTCCAATAAATCAGTGAAGATCCAAACTTTGGCAACAAGTCATCAGGCGATGCAATCTCTAATAAACGGCAGCAATGGCTCTCGATTTCAGGTAGGGAAGGTAAATCATCTCAGGCACAAACACTTCAGATCCAGACGTGCTTGTCATTCTTGGCCGCGAAGCTAATATCAACGACTTTAGGCGTTGGTCATCACGAGCACCTCCCGTCTCTAGCCTCATCAGCACGGCTCTAAGATCCAAGGCGGCTCCTTTGCCGAACTATATTTTCTCACTTTCTTCTTCTGAACACTATTTTAGTAAAGTGGGAAGGAGAGTAGTTTTGGATTATGAGAAATAAATGAAAAAGTGGTAGTGGATTTATGGGAATTAAGGAGATAGTGGATGGAACTGTTGGTGAATATAAAAACCAAATGATTTATTAAAAGTGAGAATTAATTCGGATGTTATAATCTTGGATATAATGACACGGATAACCACATTTTACCATTAGATCAGAAATCTCAATGGTTACAAATTCATTCATTGAACATCAATTATCCACTGAATTAAAAACTAAAATTCAGTCCGCGGGTGCGTCGCAGTGGAAAGGAGGTCTGGGTTCTGTTAAAAAGACCCAGGTTTGATTCGTACCATGCGCTTCTTTATCCTATATAAATTTAGCCGGAGGTATGGGGGCTTGGATCAGCGGACGGCCTTACTATACCCTCCTCAGGAGTTTACCGGTCCGCCGGGTTCTCTTGGGTTTTCAAAAAAAGAAAAAACTAAAATTCAGTATTTTTAAGTGTTTTTAACTTTTTGAAACCGATCTGAAACTCAATTTTAGTCACAAATTCGTGAAATAAAAGACTGCTTTTTCGATCTTTGATTAGTATTAAACTAGTGACTGAAATGGTTCTGTTTATAATTTTCAGTTTCTAGTTAACTGTTTTCTAGTTGTGTTATTTCAATATAATGCTACTAAAATTTATACTAGAAGATTGTACAAGATTATGTACATTGATGGATCATAATGATAATCATTGTTTTCATAACCCGACCGGGCCACAGGTCCGACTCGATTAATCGTCGGTCGTTCGCCACTGCGGTCCAAAAGAAAATCAAGCCGTCGAAGGGAAGGCCGCAATTAATATACTGAGGCAATGAGCGCTCGACACCTTGCTTCACATAAATTGTGATGAACTTACTAAATGACCTTATTCTCCCTGAATGATAGCAAATAGAAGAGTTTAGAGTATATTTCAAGTGATTTCTAAATAGAGAAAATCATGATAGATTCATGAAATAATGTGTATTTGTAGCCGCAATGTTGTTTGTAGCTGTTACCTGTCAGTTGTAGTGCGTTTTATTACTGCTATTAGTTTTTATATATTTAATGAATTCTTAGATTCCTTTGCTGCATTGTATAATGAAATTATGCGACCTTATGTTCAAAAAAGAGACTCAATAATATTTTATTGTGATATAATGTGGCTTAATCAACTCAATGTCTTATACTTGCCATCTGATATAATGTGCATTGTATGAATTGTTGTGACTAAATATTATTTATGTACCAGTGTATCTGATGCACATTATACCCTGTTTTTGCTTTTATTTTACGTGAGTTAGAAAGCTATAAATTGAAGAAAATGCAATGTGACGGTTTTGGGGTTCAATCGATTGGATTTTCAAAACCTTGAACCTTGAACGATCACTGTTTGACTCGCGGTTCGGTTTTCAAAACTATGAAGATAACGATGCTATGTTCTTTTAATCATTCTGGTACTCATGATGCTTCTGTAAATCACATTATTTATTACAAGCTTCTTCTATTTAGATAAGCAACCATTATATAGCGAATTCTCCAAGATGGTCTATGTTCCTACATGTGCAGCTAATTGAATGCTTTATAGATCAACAACAAGTTTATAACTCATGGTAGTTCTTGGTGTAATTTTTGTTTGTATTTTCATAAGTTAAGGAGATTTGGAGATATGGTTCTTTTCTGCTACACAATTAAATATATTTTTCATTAATATCGACTTGTGTACTTATTTTTCCTATACGTTAATCTACTGTTTGCCAATCTTCATTGATTTAAGTTATTTGATTATTTTAGCGTATAACTTATAATCTCACATTGATTTTATTTTTGTATGTTATTCAGTTAGTTGAACTGAAAGTGGGTGTAATTTATCTATTTATTAATTTGCTATCAGCTCTTATACTCTTATTCCAGTGCATTATATTGCAACCATTCATGTATTTTCTATTTGGTTGTTTGGGAAGTTATTGTTATTCAAGTCAAGGATTATTTATTATCCTACATCTTTTTTGTGTATGGAGTCTCATACTAAATTAGAATTGAAGATCAAAGTGTGATATGAAGTTTTAGTATCAGATGCTTCAATAAATGGAAACTTTTAATGGATGAAAGGAAATCCCACTTAGGCTGAGTGTTCTGGGTTTCAATGCTCATTTCATATATCTTGATACATCAATCATTATTTTTAATGCTGTGTTACAAAAGTTATAACAACTGTTAATTACATATGCTACAAAAAATAGTGTTTATTGTGTTAAATATAGGTATGCTAGACGATGTACAAAACTGTCTATATACATGAAGTTATGTGAGTATGCTAGGTAGAAAACTATTTAGAATAAAAATATGTTTGCATATAGGAATCCAATATGTTTTCAATGCTTAATACTTTGATGTTATTTTGCTTATTGTACTTTGAATAGCGGAGGATTGAACTAAGATTTTATACATTTCCGTCGTTAGAAGAGTATTTCATAGGCTTAGAGGTTTTGCAACAAGGAGTGGTCGACGTTTTGGTGCAAAACCTGTGTAAAAGTAGTGTTTATCTTGGTTTGCAAGAGAAATTGCCTTGGAGTTTACTCGGTTCTGGCGCTCTTTCTTCCCCAACCAGAATTCTGCTCACACAATTTAGCCCAAGTCCCCTAAAGTGCAGCACCAGCTTAAATGAAATTCCGCCATTAGCCTCGGCATGCTAACAGTTTGTGTTGGCTGATACACTACTAGTGATGGTGGCGGCCCAAAATTGTTAAAAATTACTAAAATAGACCACGTGTTAAATTTAAGGTGGACCGAGGAATTCAAATCTGTTCTATTCGGTGAAGACAAACCAAATTCAAAAATGGTGTAAACTGTGCTGCAAAACTCAATGTCAATTCTATTTTTATTTTATTTAAAAGGAAAAGGAGACTGGGCTTAGAAATTGGGCCCATCTGGACTGAGGTTTAAGATTCACACTTTAGCATGTCATAAGCCAT
Organism: Allium cepa; assembly: GCA_030765085.1. Lineage (NCBI taxonomy): Eukaryota > Viridiplantae > Streptophyta > Magnoliopsida > Asparagales > Amaryllidaceae > Allium > Allium cepa. The sequence continues at coordinate 211,786,397 of CM060939.1, read as the reverse complement.
ATAGAATATACACACACGTAAAACGCGAGAACACAATAGTCAGAAATAAGGCATACTGTAAATAAACAAACGATAATACATAATGTGAGGTCACTGATTGTCGATGATTATAGGAACAAAGGAAGAGTAGTAGATTGGGGTATATATATCAATATACCATTTTTTCTGTGTGGTCACACAAACATAACTTGGTCCTCCCATGTGACGCATATATTAGTATCTTCAACATGGATTTCAGCACTCGATTTTGTAGCTTACTACTATTCTTTCGAACTTTTCTTTACCCTCTTTTTTCGTAATCAAAAAACTCATTTTCGCAAGGGGATTAGTCTAAAAAGACAAGATCCTTTCGGTTTGTTCTTTTTTGAGAAAAAAGGGTTTACACTAAAAAAAGAAGCAAACTAGCTGACAGACAGCAAAAGCCTCCCTACAAAATAAAAATAAAAGTAAAATCTCACCTGGTTCCAAGAGTAGATTTCTGAAACAACGGCGAGATCAAACCAACGGCCGGTGGAATGAAAGATAAAATAAACTGTCAACAACAGAAAGCCTCATAAAATATATCTTCTAACTTTGGACATTAAATACAACTATAGACCCATGAATATAGAAATATAACGCGATAAAAAGGAATTTTTCAAATGACAGCCAAGCAATCAAATTACCACGACGAGACCAATAAAAGCAGCCTAACTCTGCAATCAAGCATCCACAATCCATTAGTATGAGCAGTCCAGCTCACTCTACCACTAAAACCGAAAAACTCAACTCAAACAGGACACACACATAGACAAACAAGTATGCTAAGTATAACTGTTTATCAATCATGAGTAAAATGTTTGAAGAGTTGTTTTCGTTAAAAGTTTATACAAGACCGGTGCTTAAAGCCACGTATGTCTTCCACTGTTGTAGCCTATTTTTAATTTCAAAATAACACATAACTACTTTACCAACATACTCACTATGTCAAACTTATTAGCGATGGGCCTGTACAAGCACGTGAGGATGTAAAAAAAGATTACAATACAAACACAACGTAATAATTAATTCTGATCAGATGTGATAATTTCACTCATAATTTCTATAGGATACATATGTGCTTATGTAAGTGTTCAGACGTTAAGTATAAAGTATGGACCAAGGAAAACATCACTTGTAGAAACTGCTCACCCAACCAAACATTTTGGTCGGTGGTCGAGACAAGTATGCATGGTAGTGACAAAGGAGTCAATAGTGGGAAAACTTGGCAATCACCTAAGAAAAATACATCGCAACCACCATTCTTAGTTGGCGACCCTACCATCAATGCAATAACATACACATTATCAAGTCCACATACCATGGAACCATAATATATTCGTTTCTCAATAACACCTCGATATTCTTAGAAAATTCATAAGACACCTCGATATGCTAGATGATCATACTGCCAAGAAAGAATGAACTGCTAACATCATAACCGATAAAGGATGTCTTGAAACGATCAACAGACATTCCTCAAATGAATAAGGCTTTACAACATATTAGCAGTGAAAAACCTACCGAAAGGACACGAATGGGGATATAGATATTTGAGGTTCGAGATAACTCCCACACAAGAAAGAAAGCCGAGTATGGAACAGAACACACTTTGTAATCTACGAAAGTATGCTTTCAAAGGAAAGTGTAATGGGCTTTTTTGTACATGACATGGTGAATACGAAAAGTCGTTAAGGAGCATAGAGACGGACGGAAGGCGCATAATAAAAGCGCCAACGTGTAATCATAAGAGCAAGGCAAAGCATTAGAGGAAAATTTGATATGTTCGAAAAATATAATCAAAGTGCTTGTAAAATGTTACTAAGGTCAGAACATGCACCAAGGTCGAAACCGCGTCTTAATCTGAGCTACGGATTAGAAGATATGATAATCCTAAAATTTGTCCACCACCTAACAAACTCGGCCCCGCCTAGAGAGCTACTATCTAATTAAGGCAAATGGAACATTTAGAGACATCAGAATACTCCATTCAATAATACGAAGCTATTAGTCCAGGTTTCTTTCAGTTCAGACTTTAAATAAATGAGTTATGACATAAAAGCATGTGTATCGCAATGGCAAAGACTTGTGTTCTTCAGCTAATTAAGTCACTCGGGTTTGAGTCATGGCAATCACATTAATTTTATGAAACACGAGGAATGGTTAAGTAGGGAATCCAACTGTTGAATGCCTAGTCATTTTCAATGTATGGACGAAAAAAAGATTAGTCAAGAGAAATGTGGATAAGAAGATAAGACCAAAGATTTGAAAGGAGTAGGAGCATCCTATTCGGTACCTAAGGTATCGAACAGGAAGTCCTATTCGGCACCTTAAGGCGCTGAACAGAATTCCCAGACCGGCATATGGGAAACTGCACCGAGGCATAAGGGAACCCACCGAACCAAGCCCCAGAGAGACCCATCGAACCAAGCACTAAGGGGACAGATTGGACCAAGGGAGGAAAGGCATGAACTTGGCCGTCAAAGCGGCCACGTGCATGCCACCAGACTAACCAATTCGGGATAGAGCTCCAAACTGAACCGAGAAGCCATATATGATTGCATTTGGCATATTTTGGAACATTTGTCTGGATGTGTTATATAGGAAAACTATCGGCATGACCTCCCTATACCTTCACTCATATAGGTATCCAAATTTCTAACAACAATGGGAATAATTTTGGAAAACCAACCTTATAGCAGTAATGACAGACAAGTAAGAGGAAAGCAGGACTAGTTAGTAAAGGAACAGTCTACAGGAACAACTAACAGGAGAAAATCATAGCAGGAACAGTCTGCCAAGAAAAAGTCTAGCAAAAACAGTTTCTAACAGTAGTCAAACATGAATATATATGCATGAATAGTCTAACAGACTCCCTTGAGCTACATCTTACTTTTTTTGAGCTACAGATCATTGCATTTTTGTATCTCTGGTATTGTATCAAAGATCTATATGTTGAATAATAAAAATGAATAGTGGATGTAGGCACATTATCACCCGAACCACTATAAATTTTTATGTTTTTTTACTTTACTGCAATTTACTTTCTACATAACGTATATGTGATTTGCTCTTTGAAAAATCAATCATCATGATATAAATATAATAGCTGCATTATGCACCCCGTATTTATAGCTCTACAATAAATCGATTGGAGGTGTTTGTCCATTTTTTGTGCAAACAATAACCAACATGAGTTAAATTGGTATAACAATGCAATATGTATGGTAACAGTATATTTATCATCATCAACGGTAAATGTACGGTAAAGAAACGTTAAAACCAATGTTATTGGTAAATCTACGAGCCATATTAGCTTTGTTTTTTCACTTTTATAATTAATTCTTATCCTAAAAATAAATAGATGTTTGTAGTATTATTTAGGATAACAAATCCTTTTGGTTTTATCGTATATTAAACAGATGCTTTGACGTGCTGTACACAGGATTCATACGTCATTTCTTGAATTTTTGTCCTCTGGTTTTATGTGCATGATTCATACCCTCATGGCCCTTGACGAAAGAAATGTTTCAACCAACTTGGCATTATAATTTTATCCCTTATCAACCTACTTTATGACGAAGCCTCAGCATTAAAGAAGTAATTCATTTCACGTCATCCGCTTTCGAAAAAGCAAGGATAAAACGAATATGTTAGGAAACTAACAATTTCATCGGGAACCATCAAGTTTTGTCATGCATGTAATATCAAATGAAAGAAGTGCACATCACCCAGTGATTTTGTACCTATGTGCGCTACTTCCCAGTGCAATCCTTTGTCATTATTGCCGTGCAACTTCTCCGATGAAACCAAATGCGCATTTAACTACTGTTCGATTTTCACGTTGTTATTTTCTATTGTCTATTATTAACTCAAGTGTAATGCAGAAGACTAACATGTGACATTATGTTATAGAATATATGTAATCTTAGTATCAGGTTAGCATAAAATAAAGTTCATGTACCCGATCATCCAACATAGATTAGACCGGAAAATCATATAAGAATGCTGTGTACGTCATCTGTCTAGATACAACATATGCAGTGATACATGTGATGTTTGTTGTTTTTCACAAGGCAGGTTCGTTGAAGTCATATGAGTTAGCTTCCTTTTCCAGCGAAAAAAGGTTTGTTTTCGGCAATGATTGATGCAGTCCCGTGCTATTTGTGTAGATTGAAATTTAATCCTGCGTCCTTTCAAGTATCACGGAAGGCAAACATTTCTTCTTTTTTTATTTTTTCTTCCGACCAAGGGCACACATACGAAATGCGCTTGTCATCCGGCCCCCAATAAGTTGGGCTGTCCTGGTCCAATTAAAAGCAAAGGAATGGAAATGCAAAAGACAATAATAACATTATCATTTTGGATGATTGGGTTTAAACTTGTTATCCCCATGGTACAACTAGAATGAAATAACATCTCAACTAAATTTTCTTTGTTATATAAGTTACAATAATATATTTAAATCTTAAACATACGACTATTGTTTTTCTCTTCATTTGTTCCATTTACCGCGAGATTACTTGTTAACAAAAAAAATTGTCAACACTTCAAAATTGTTTTTAGGACAAGGCTAATCCTCCTCGATCTCTTTTAGTTAAGTGGAAGAAGGTAAGATGTGGATGATCCTTTCAGTTCTCCATTTCGAACGTGTTCTTATTATGATAGCTTTCTAACCTTTCGACTCAGTCGAAACGTTCAAATTCCTTTCTTTTTGATCTTTCGAACTAGATAAAGATTTGATTACTCATTCGAAACAGTCATTTTGAAACAGTTGCAGAAGCCTAACAGATGGCTCTAAGATTCAAGGTAATGATCGGTTTTGGATGGTTTCGACCTTGCCGAAAGCTAGTCTTAAGTGTCTTTGGTTTGGATTTGGAATTTAAGGTAAAACTGGTTTGGTTAAGATTGCGATCCATCTGAAAGAAGAAGTACGACGAAAGGTGTCCTGGAGTCCGTAACAAGAACCACTTATAAGTGCATTGGTTTCGACCGAGTCGAAAAAGGCCTTTCGATGTGGTCGATACCTGTAAAACACGATTAGATCTAATAAAAGTTTGAGAAACAACTAAGTAATCAAGAATATTGCAGACTTCCCTTTTGTAACTGACGAGCTTTGACTAGGCTCGAACAGTTTAGATACCAAACTGTCACAACCTATTCAGGATCTTCCTCACGAAATGATGATTTCGTGTCAAATAAACTGATAGAACGATAAATGCTCAGTTTCGTTGATCGTGATGATGCCGAAATCTATCTATCTCCACCCCGTTGATCTCGCAAGATGCCGTGTTGAAAGATGTACAATTCAATCGTTGATCGCTCGTAAGTGATACCGAGAATTGGCTTCAAATTCGTTTATTCGCTCACCAATAACCCAAAGATGGAAAGAAGAAGGAGATCACACTCAACTTCCAACAATGGTGGCCAAAGCTCACACACAAATTTATTTTCAAAATCAACCGCCTTTACAAATGACAACACACCCATATTTATAGGAAATTACAACACACACATGCGACTCAACACATGCGACTCACGATCTAACACATACGACTTAACATCATACGAGTTACAACATCATACGACTTAACAACAATGTGACATAAGAAATCAGCATACGACTTAACTCAACACATACGACCTAAGAAGATAGCACAGCTTCAGGAACAACTTAAGCGACATAAAAAAAATGTCATAGTCCGAACGACGTAAAGACAGCACAACACCATGCGACATAAGAGAACAATGCGGCATAACTGAATGACTTAGAAATGTGACATAAGTGAACGATTTATAGAAATGCGGCTTGATTTCTTCAGTTGTTATCTTATAAGGTAGGCGACTCATGGCAGGCGACATAAGATGGTTGGCATACGATTGACATAACTCGCTATGTCGAGTTTGTTCCGCCCGCTTATCATGATGCGCTGCATCATCCTCCCCAGGTTTAAAAGAATTCGACCCCGAATTTACACTTTCCTCTTCTTCGACATACTTATTCTCATGATATGGAATCAAGTGTTTGACGTTGAAAACGTCAGCAGTATGGCTATGATCCGGAAATTTTAACTAATAAGCATTCTCATTAATCTTTTTTACGATTTCCAAAGGGCCAATCTTTCTAGCAGCTAGTTTGTTGTAAGTACCAATAGGAAATCGATCCTTAGTCAATACTGCATATACAAAATCTCCTTCTTTGAACTCAACATTTCGTCGTTTAATATCTGCGGATTGCTTATATTTCTCATTCGTCTTAAGTAATCGTTCGTACACAACCTTGTGGCACTCTTGCAATTCATTCACAAAATCACTAACTCGTTTGATCACTTCTTTCTGCTGTGGTACTATAGATAAATCTAATGGCCCCTTAGGGATTATTGAGTAAACGATCTGGAATGGACTGAACCCAGTGCTACGATTAACTGCATGGTATTGTGCAAACTCAGCTTGACACAGCTTGAAATCCCAACTCTTCAAATTGCCATTCACGAGGCATCTCAATAGATTACCTAGGGATCTATTCACAACTTCTATTTGTCCATCCGTTTGTGGATGATAAGCACTACTAAATTTCAGCTTTGTCCCGACCATTCTCCATAGACTCATCCAAAAATGACTAAGAAAACGAGTGTCTTTATCTGATACAATAGATTCAGGAAACCTGTGAAGACGATAGATCTCTCTAAAGTATAACTGTGCGACATTAACTGCATCTGCAGTCTTCTTGCATGCGATAAAATGTACCATTTTTGAAAACCGATCAACCACCACGTAGATAGAATCATTGTCATGTTGCGTCCTCGGCAAGCCCAATACAAAGTCCATGCTAACATCCACCCATGGTTTAGTAGATATAGGCAACGACATATAAAAACCTGCATTTGTTGCGGTCCCCTTTGAAACTTGACAAATATGGCACCTCTGAACGAACTTTTCAACCTCCTTCCTCATTGACGGCCAAAAATAAGACTTTGAGATCAACTGCATGGTACGGTCGCGGCCCACGTATCCTTCTTCATGTAATTCTTTGATGATTTTCATTCGTAGACTTCAATCTGGAATACACAACTCTTTGAATAGAAAACCTTCAACCAGCATATATCCAGCCATGTTTCTCTGCTTGACTTTGTCTAGGATTTCGGAAAATAATGAATCTGAAGTAAGAAGATCTGGAAGTAAGTCAAAAACCATCACCTCTACTCGCATGGTTGTTAGTAAATTATTCCTCCGACTCAATGCATCGGCGATATGATTAGTTACTCCAGACTTGTGCTTTATGACGAATGTAAATTGCTGCAAATAAGCTATCCACAATGCGTGCCTAGCTACAATTTTATTCTGCCCTTGTAAATGTTTCAATGCTTCATGATATGTATACAAAACAAATTCTTTGTGTAACAAGTAATGTCTCCAATGCTTCATGGTCCACACAATAGCATAAAACTCCACATCATAAGTATTGTAACTCATTTTTGCTCCAGAAAGTTTTTCACTGAAATAGGCGATGGACGTCCCTTCTGACTCAACACTCCTCCGATTCCAACTTTGGACGCATCTATATGTAACTCAAATAGTAACTGAAAATCTGGCAACACTAGAATCGGTGCTGAGGTTAAAAGTTTCTTGATTTGTTCAAAAGCAGATCCTGCCTCTTTCGTCCATGAAAACTACTTTCCTTTCATACAATCAGTAACAGGAGTCATTACACTACTAAAATGCGGTATAAATCTTCGATAAAATGATGTTAACCCATGGAAACTTCTGATTTCTGTTATAGTTTGGGCTGTGGCCAATTTCTGATTGCGGCTACTTTACTCTGGTCCACTTGTATCCCTTCCTTAGACACGACATAACCCAGAAATAAAACACTTGGCGTCATGAACACGCATTTCTTCGTCGCTGCATAGAACTGCTCTTGACGAAGATTAGTTAACACCTTTCGCAAGTGTTGAATGTGCTCCTCTGTGCTAGCACTATATATCAAGATATCATCAAAGTAGACTACAACAAACTTCCCGATGTAAGGTCTGAAAATTTTGATTCATCACGCTCAAAAATGTGCTTGGTGCATTAGATAGACCAAATGGTATGACCAGCCATTCATATAATCCTTCCTGAGTCTTGAATGCTGTCTTCCATTCATCATCTGGTCTTATGTGAATCTGATGATAACCACTCTTAAGGTCGATCTTAGAAAAGATTACAGACCCACTGAGTTGATCCAATAGATCATCAAGTCTTGGCATAGAAAATCTGTATCTGACAGTTATTTTGTTGAGTGCCCTGCTGTTTGTACACATTCTCCATGAACCATCTTTCTTCGGTACCAACAGAGTTGGTATAGCATAAGGACTGAGACTCACTTGAGCACGCCCTTGCTTAAACAACTCCTCAACCCGTCTCATGAACTCTTCATGCTCTTTTGGACTCATACGATAATGCGGCCTATGCGGTAAAACAACACCTGGCACTAGATCAATTTAATGTTGTATATCCCTCAGTGGCGGTAATTCCTTGGGTAATTCCGCAGGAAAGACATCTTCAAATTCATTTAACACCGGTCTAACCTCCGCAGGAATTTCAATATCTTCACTTGTTTCATACCCAATCAACATAAACAATTCAGCACTATCTTTCACTTCTTTAACAAATTCTCTCGTAGATAATAGACTAGTTGATTCCACTTTCTTCTCTGACTTGCTTTCACTTTGTTCACGCTTCTTAGGAACTAAGGTAACTTGGGTACCTTCGAACATGAAACTGTAGTTGTTGGTGCGACCATTATGTTGTACAACTCTATCATATTGCCATGGTCTTCCCAATAGTAGATGACACGCATCCATATCGACAACATCACACCATATATCATCTTTGTACTTTTTCCCAATAGAAAATGTAACAAATGCTCTTCTTCCCACTGTCACTTCTCCACCTTTCTTTAGCCATGCCAGTTTATAAGGTCTATGGTGTTTTTCAGTCTTCAACCCTAACTTCTTGACGGCTTCTTCAGAAATAATGTTATCGCAGCTCCCCGCATAATTAACAAATCGACAAACCTTTCCCAAGATAGTACATGTAGACTGAAAGATATTGCTTCTCATCCAACTAGAATCATTCTCATGCTTTGGCATTAAACAAGACCTCCTTATCATCAAGTTACACCCTTCGTCTCCTGACACAACTTCTTCATCTTCATCAAACTTCGATGGTTGAGAATAATCAATTTCAGCTTCCACATCCTCATACTCACATTCCTATGCAACTAATGCTCTCTTCTTTGGCTTTGTACATTCATTACTTTTATGGCCAAACTCCTGACAATTATAGCACTTGATACTGTTATTGACCTTTGCTTTAGCGGCTTCATTGACAATTGGTTTATTGACTGCCTTGGAAACATTAGCACTGCTACTAGCACCCTTATTCTGGTTGTTAGAACTCGTAAACACACCAATTCCTCGTCTCCCTTATTTCTCCCAAGCTAGAGCTTTCTGATGTGCTTCAGCAATAGACATTGGATTAAAAATATTAACCATGTCTTGAATTTGCATTGATAACCCTCCAACATATCTAGCCGTTAGCTGTTCCTCGGTTTCCATAATATCATTCCTTGCAATCAATTGATAGAATTCATCTGCATAGTCATTCACTGTCTTCGTCCCTTGTCTCAAATTCTACAAACGTTGATACATAAATGATTGATAATTGTACGGCAAGAAAGTCGCTTTCATCATCTTTCTCATCTTCTCCCAAGTGACAACTTTTGATTTTCCCATTCTCTCCCGAGTTAGTTTAGTTTGTTGCCACCAAGCCATAGCTCTTCCCCTTAGTTTTGTAGCAACTAATTGGACTCTGCGATTCTCAGGAACCTCTTTGAATTTTAAAATTTCTTCAACATTTGACAACCAATCAAGAAATTCTTCTGCCTGTATACCACCTTTGAATTCTAGAATTTCCATCCTCATACCTGATTCCCATTTACGGTCATTTTCTGAATCCAGATAATGATTTTGCACTTGGCCTCGATTTTAATAATGAATACTACCTCCATCACCATCTTCCTCAAAATAAGATGTATTTCGATATCGATCCTGACCGTCTACGTCCCTACGACCACGCATGTCCCTTCTACCCTGTCTTTCAGCATCACGATATGGTTCATTTTTGAACCCACGTTGAGTTCTTCCCTCTTCATTTCGGTACCCATGGTGGTCTCGCATCATTGAAACTGATGATTCTCTTCTATCTCGATAAGACTGGGGTGACATCCTCCTTTCTTCTGAAACCGATGGTGAAACCCTGTTTCCACCCTGGTTCGAAACTGGTGACGTTCTCCTTTGATTTTGATTCATGTCGTTCGTCAATTTCTCCAATTTTTCAATACCCTCATTGAACTTTTCATTGATACGCTGCTCCATCTGCTCAGCTTCTTGTCTTCTATACAAATCTTCAACATTATGATAGCGATTAGCACGTCTCGGAGGCATGATCATTAAACAATCTCGTTTCCGTCTCTGATTTGGCTCCGATACCAATTGACGCAGCTTTGACTAGGCTCGAACGGTTTAGATACCAAACAGTCACAACCTATCTAGGATCTTCCTCACAAAATGATGATTTCGTGTCAAATAAACCGATAGAACGATAAATGCTCAGTTCCGTTGATCATGATGATGCCGGAATCTAGCTATCTCCAACCCGTTGATCTCGCAAGATGCCGTGTTGAAAGATCTACAATTCGATCGTTGATCACTCGTAAGTGATACCGAGAATTGGCTTCAAATTTGTTTATTCGCTCACGAATAACCCGAAGATGGAAAGAAGAAGGAGATCGCACTCAACTTCCAACAATGGTGGCCAAAGCTCACACACAAATTTATTTTCAAAATCAACCTCCTTTACAAATGACAACACACCCCTATTTATAGGAAATTACAACACACACATGCGACTCAACACATGCGACTCACGACCTAACACATACGACTTAACATCATACGACTTACAACATCATACGACTTAACAACAATGTGACATAAGAAATCAGCATACGACTTAACTCAACACGTACGACCTAAGAAGATAGCACAGCTTCAAGAACGACTTAAGCGACATAAGGAAAATGCCATAGTCCGAACGACGTAAAGACAGCACAACACCAAGCGACATAAGAGAACAATGCGGCATAACTGAACGACTTATAGAAATGCGACATAAGTGAACGATTTATAGAAATGCAGCTTGATTGCTTGAGTCGTTATCTTATAAGGTAGACGACTCATGGCAGGCGACTTAAGGCAGGCGACATAAGATGGTTGGCATACGATTGACATAACTCGCTATGTCAAGTTTGTTCCGCCCGCTTATCATGATGCGCTGCATCAGTAACTCAGCAAAGTCTTTATTGAATGATTTTCCCTAATTCAATTTCCAAATCAAGGTTATCACGTTTTGAATTAAGAAAATACAAATGTAGAATAAATGAGTACGGATGCCCTAAATCAGACCCATTGGGTCTTATTTATAGATGAGGGTTAGCACCTTTCGACCTGATCGAAAGGTTCCTTCAGATGCCATTCTCCTCTTTTGACACACGCACTCTCCTCTACAATGCTTACGAATGGGCCCGAATGCCTCTGCCTTCATCGAAAGGGGCGGTTGCACCTTCTCTTCTTTGTGTTGCTTTGTAAAAGCATTCGACTCTGTTAATGGGCTGTTCCAAGGGTTTCGAATGTGTTGAACTGGTGATGGTCTCGACACCGTTAATAGCTTTCAATCTTTTGCTTGCGACTTGATGTGGAACCTTCTCTGGATATTAGTGGCTCCAACCAGTTCGAAAGGCTTGGTTTGGCTTTCGAAAGGTTTGTTCCGATCATGGTGTGTTTTTGAGTGACTTGAGTGAAGGCGAAGCCTTCGGTTTTGAAAGGTTTGGCGTGCATATGAAAGTTGTTATGCATTGTCTTCGAAAGCTGCTTCTTTAACTCATTCGAAAGGTCTTCATGCCTACGAAAGCACCTACTTTGAAAGATGTTCACTGACACGGAAGCATGCTTTCGACCCTTTCGACCCCTTCGAAAGGTTTTGATACTTCTATTCTTTGGCTATTGCATCCCTTCGACTCCTTCGAAAGGTCTTGCTACTGCTTCTCTTTCTTGTTCTTTTTTATCTTCTATTCAATAGGGTTTCAACATGGTCGAAAGGATATTTTGGTTGTAACATTTGCTCTCATTGCGAAGGGATGCCTTTGACTTTTCAAGTCAATCATTTTGAAACATTCAATGTTCCCGCCTTTCCATATTCCCACGTGAATCTGGATCGTTCATTTAAATTTAATCGGACGGCTCGCCGTCTTTACTGTCTTTTCTTATAAATTTCGTTCTTCTCTCATCTTCTTTCATTTACCTGAAAATGAAATCATCTTCAAGCAAAATCAAAGTTTCCAAACTTTCAAATATTCTTTGCATTTTTACCGTCAAAAATCCAGATTTAAAGTAAGTTTATGTTTTACTATTTCACGAACCTTTCCCTTCTTTATTTTGTAGAAAATCACAATTTCACCAACTTTCACAGTCTGAATTTTTAATTTCTGTTTTAATTTGCTAGAAATTTCTTGAGTTCTTATTTGCTTGAAGTATCATTCAATTTTATTTTTAGGGTTTAATTTGACTGGTTTTTCTTGTTAGTTTTCATTTTGAACTCATCCGATTCAGATTTTAATGTTATAGTGTTTTTTTTAGAGAATTTGAACGTTTACCTCAAAGATTTCACAATTTAAATAATTGATTCATGTTTAAGCCCATTTATTTAATTGTTTTTAAATTTCTGAATTGTAATCGTGTTTGGGGAAGAGGGAGTTCCCCGATTGCTTCACCTAGAAGTTTTGAATCGTACGAGTTAAAAATTGGCGCCATAATTTTACCTTTCTACACCTTCGAAAGGGATTAAGGCAACAACTTTCATTTTTCTTTCTTAACCTCTTTCGACGAGGTCGAAAGGTAATGTGGCGCTTCTTTTGGCTAAAGTAGCATGCACTCAACCTTTTCGAAAGCAACTTTGTGTGTTAGCGGTATCCAGATAACTTTTGAAGAAGTTGGCTATTACAATTCTCTCTTTCAAAAGCATAAGTTTTGTTGCATAGGTTTTGACATCTTTAGAACATACTTACCCCCATATTAGTTTAATTTAAAACACATATTTTTGTAAAGGGGATTAAGGAAAAGATACTTTATATAAGTTACTTATCGAACGTTTCGACTAGACAAAACCTTATATGCTCAACTCAGCTGAAAACTACTACATTAATTTAAATTTATTATTGCCATGCCTTCGATACCATACACCACTTTTCGTTTATGTTGAATCCTTTTATAACTGACTGGGGTTTAATCTTTCTTTTTTTTAACATCGTCGAAACGTCCCTTAATTCCAACTCGAAACCTTTCGACTTTATTGGCATAAAAGGTTTCGACAACATTAACATTTTTTTAAGAAAAAGTAAGGAAATGGGGTTTGACGGTTTCGTAGGGTCTTCCCTTTTTTTAGTGAACATTGGTAGTGTATACTTTGTTCAAATTTTTACGTTGGTTTTAACTATTCCTTTCTAATAACAAAGTTTCTATTGAGCTTTCGACATTTTTGAAGAGTGCCGGTTGGACACATACTTCATCCCGCCCTTTCGGCCCTGTCGAAAGCTCAGTAGATGCTTATATCTGGGCTTTCGACATTATCGAAAGGTGTTTGTTAAGTTTTAACTTTTACTTTCCTTTCAACTATGCTAAAAGCACAATAAATCTCATTTTTATCTTTAACATTCTTTCAACAATTCGAAGTTTCATGTTTTGTTTAATGTTCAAATTGTCGTAGTAGGTTTCAACCAATCCTTGAAAGAATGTTAATTTCAAAACAAACTGTAATTTCTAACTGAAACGTTTTCATCTAGCAAAATCATGAGTTCTCTAAAGAAAGTCAAAGCTACTTCCAAGCATTCTTTGATATCCACTCAAGTTGAAGTGGATGCCATCCTCAATGACTTTGGAATCATCGGCTGGAAGCCATTCTACCTACTAAAAAGGACACTATCAACAGCCCTCCTGAAGGGTTCTTCGCTTCCACTGCTATGCACATATGGCATGGAGGGTTTCTTCCATTTCCAGAATTCTTGTCTAGGTTCCTGGCTTATCTAGGAATTGTTTTGGTTCAGCTATCTCCAAACTTTACACTTATCTGTTATCCTTGGAGTTATTGGCGCTGGATTCTGACATTCCCTCCTTGAATGCTGAGTACCGAATCACCTCGTCTAGTTGGTGAAGCTCAACAATCTTAACAACCATATCTTCCAGGCCAATCCTCCTAAGAAATTGATCTCTGAGGGAGTAAACATGTTTAGAGACTGGGAAAGTCAGTTCTTCTTCGTTAGATGCTTTCCAAATGTTGGTAGGACTTTCTCTATTCCACATAAGCTCAAATTTTATTATTTTCCTTCCATCTAGTTACTTTTCTTTGCTAATCTATGCTTTTTGTCAGGTGTTCCTGCCAAAGGACTAAATGAAGCGGATTAGAGAATAATAAAGTCTCTTACTGAAGCTTCAAGCAAGATTGGAAATAGGTTAACCCTGCTAAATCCAACAAATTTGCAAAAGCACTCCCTTCTGCCGATGGGCCAAAGGATTATTGGCTAACCTTCTTCAGTTCAACACACATCCCGAAGAAAATGCTTCCTTTCTTTGGAAGACTCGTCAAATTTCTCCCCAATGTCACATATCTGTCCTGACCACTCCGGTTAGTTATAAACACTACATTTGTTTTCTGTTACTATGTTGTTTTCCAAATTATTTTGCTGACTTATAATTTGTTTGAATTCTCTTCAACTGCTTCTCAAGTGGAAAAAACCATCAGTAGTCTCGCTCCTTCTTCTTCGACTTCCCATGCACCATCATTTTCTCAAGCAATTGCGAGATCTAATATGGCTGCCAAAAGGGAATTAATCAAGACGACTATGGTGGAACTTCCTCTAAAAAAAGCCAAAGTAGTTGAAGTCCCTGATTCTCCACCACTGGTCGAAGGAGAGTTTTCTAATATTGAAGAGTTTCTAGAAAGTCCGACCATTGAAGCTCCTCATGGCCTACCTAAGGAAACTACTACTAAAGTCGATCCTCTTTCTTGCATTATTGTTTCTAGCTCTTCGAGCATAATCGAGCAGATGCAAAAAGCCTTAGGGACTTAGACCCCTACTCGAATGTTAAGTCTTCCTAGACCATCTGCTTCCACACGTCCGAATGATTTCGAGAAGATGATCCATTCTATCTTAAATTCTTCGTCATTCACTTCAATCTAGCCACCTTCCTCTGTTTCTGATTTGGAGGGTCACTATCGATCCCATCTTGAACAACAACTTCTGGTATATTTATCGTTACCTAACATTATTATCTCTATTTTTCTTTAAGCTTTTAATTTGTGTCATTCTTTTCTTTCAGTTTTTCAAAAGCTGATTTTCCCTGCACGAAAATGTGTCCAAATCTTCTGCCGAAACATCTAAACTTCGAGAGGAAAATGCTACCTTGATTTACCAAGTTTCCTCCTTGTTTGCGGAGAAGAGCGAGACTACAACTGAATTGGAGCTATTGAGAGATTCTCTCACTTAGTTAGAATCTATTATCTTAGAGGAGAGGAAGGCATGCCAAATTCTAGCTGATGAGAACTTTGCTTTGTCAATTGAATCTGAAAGAGTCTGAAGAGGGGAAAGGACGAATGGTAGTTAAACAATCCTTGTTAATGGAAAAGCTAGAAAAGAACAAGACCACCCTAAAAATGGCTATCGGCTCCATTTTTGATGCAAAGCAACGAGTGTCGTAATTCCTTAACTAGTCTCTTGAAGACATTATTATGAATTCCTTTGAAGATACCCTAATGCTTGACTACACTAATAATGTCGATAAATGCCTAGATTTGAGCTTTCCCTCGCTCGACCCTGCTTGTGTTGATAGGGTCATGGATAGAATTAAAAAGATGGACCAGGGGATTAAAGTTGCTGAGAGGGAGGAAATCGACGCTTCCAAACTTCTTTCCATTGAAGCTCCTTCCTTCGAAGTCGAATCTAACTTCGAAGAAGATGACGACAAAGATAAGGCGATTGAAGAGGAAGGGGGAGATAATGATGATGATAATAATGATGATAATGATGATGATGGGGATGATAACATTAATGACAGTCAAGGATCAGGTGGCAACGAGGGTAGCCATGATGCAACTTCTAAGAAAGAATGGGGATGATAAAACAAAGTCCTCCGATGAAGATTCGTCCTCTCATGAAACAATTCCGCCTAAATCTCTTGCACCTTCCGGCCCTCAAGAGGAGTCCGTTTCTATTAAAGTTGAAGTGCCAAAAGAAAAGGAGTAGGCTTCTCGAGCGTCAATCCCGATATCTCAGGTTTGGGATTCTCTATTTAAACATCTTTAACTTCGAAGATAATAATACTGTAAATCTTTTATTTAGATAAGGAAGAAGTCTGTCCACCCTTATAAAGCCAAGCTTGAAAGAAAACTAGCGGAGATAAATGGTTTATATAGGGAATTAGACAGACAATTGAAGGAGCACAACATTCTTTCTAATAAACATCATAGACTCAATAGAAGTGCGACAGTGTTAGCTTCTTTTAAACATCAAGAAGCTACCCCATGGTTGAGGAGAGAGTGCGTTCGATGTGATGCTTTTTTGAAGGAAAATCGAGAATTGATTATTCTCTTCTGGATGTTGATCGAGGAGAGAGACATTTTAGTTAATTTCTTATACAAGGCCTATGATAGACACCCGACCATTGACCTCTCATATCTTGGTGATTTTAGTAGGGGTTTACTTAGGCATTTACACAAAAAATACTTGGATGAATTCAAATTTGCCCGCATCCCAGCGCATGTTGGAACTCGCCTAGAGTCAGATTGACTCCCTAAGACCTGCCTCCCAAAAAAGCCAAGTAATATAAGGAATTTTGTAGAGAGATCAGGATTCCATGCCACTGTTGATTTTAATTTTATTTATATACTTATTGTATAAATTATTAGATGCCAAAAGTATTGGATTTGACTTTGATACGATGTAAAAGTTGAATTCTTTTAACACATATCTATCACTTTTTAAGTGCTTTGGTAGCTCTAGGCCTCGTTATAGTATTTTTAAATATTATTATTTGCTGTTTGGATTTGAAATTGGTTTTGATTCGGAGAATGGTTTTAAATGTGACTTTTGGCATTTTCGATGGTATTTATATGGAAATATTTTTAAAGTATTTCGGGAAGTATGTATTTTAAAAAAAAAATTACAACAACGGATTTTTATTTATGAAGAAAATGGGGAAATTATCTTTTAAAATAAAGTGGTTCTATTTTAGAGAAGGTAGAAATATTTTGGAGCAAATATTTGTTAAGCATTTTGTATAAATTATTGGATAAAAAGATAGATTTATAAATGGTATTTATAAATAAAAGAATTGAATTATAAATGATATTTTACAAAAGGGAAAGTGATATCATTTTGATAAATTGGAATAATAAATCACATTTGAGAATTTATAGTGATATATGAAATGAACATTTTATGGAAAGTATTTAATCCAACCTTGAAACAGAAGGTTGGTGATATGTATATGAGATATAAATTTGGAGATTTATAAAAGAAGTTTTATGAATAAATTTCTAGATTTATGAAACGAGCTCTATAAATAATTTGGAGATTTATAAAAGGAGTTTATGAATATAAAAGAGATTTATAAAAGGAGTTTTATAAAAGAAATGAGATTTGATTTCTATAAATGATCATTTGAACTTATTGTGGAATGGAAAATATTCTTTTCATACTTAACACCAAATTTCAAAGTAGGGAAACTTGTACCAGCCCTGAGAATTAAGAAGGTATGTCGAGGCAAGGATAATACGGTAACTTATCCGACTACATTATTAATCAAGGGATAATACAAGTTTGAAATCGAAAAGTGGATGTATGTATACTTTGTTTAATTTCCATAAGTTCCATTTATTTACACTAAAAGAACAACGATTTGGATTTGTGGTAAATAATGTTCTTAAATGACATTTGTTTTGGCCTATTTAAAATATAATTTTGGAAAAAGGGAAATCTTTCTTAAATTTCATAAATATACTCATACCGCTTATATAAGCGTGTGGAATTTTTTTCTAAGTATTGAAAAGTGAAGTATTTTATGAATATACTTATACAGCTAAGAGAAGTATATGGATACGCTTTCTAAGTATTGAAAGTGTAATATTTTTTGAATATACTTACACCGATGGTATAAGTACATGGATATTTTCCAAGCATGGAAAGAGTAAATGAATAGCAAATGAGTAGTATACATATGTATATCTTTTGTGAAAGGTGTTTTAATACAATTTACAAAGTGGTTTTAATTAATGAAAGGATTAGTTAAAGAGGCTTAGTGGTTGCTTTTGTGCTTAACCATAAGTGATTTCCATGAAATAAATATCTGATTGGATTGTTAGTTTAATCGATAGTTAAATAATAAATTATCAGGCCTTGGCCAGTTTTGAAACTATCAATTCTTAGTTCGGAGAAACTAGGATTGGATAAGTATGAGTTATCCGAAGACCACTTCGAACCAGCATAAGCATTTACCAAATTTCAAAACAATACTATGTTGGTTTGCCTCGTCTAAGTGTTTAGTCCTTCTATATCGACCAGAATTCATAAACCACTCAACAGACCAATTAACACAGTATAATCAATTTTATAGCACTAACAAATATGCGCCTTCATATATAATTCACTCAACTCATTCTAGGGTGTTAGTAACCTTATCTCTAATGAGTCTACCCCACCAAGGCTAAGGTGTTCGCTCAACCTAAATTATAATGCCATGCCATAACGACTAGCCTTTTTGATCCTCAAAAGTCGACATTAACACATCCACGGTATTTGCGTGCCGAGCGTCCAAGTGTCGGAAAGACAGATTGTTGAGGTGAAAGAAAATAAAAGACAGAATAAAATCTCACATCATGATGAGTAATATATAATATACACACGATTTTTATAGAAGAAAACTGTAATATACATACATCAAGTAGAGTAACTAACATATCATTAGCTTTGACAGTTATAAAAGCATGTCCTCACAAATACCGATAAATAAAAAACAAGAAATGCAGCGAAAATGAAATGAATATTTGAATATTCCTTGGAGGCATCCAACTCGTCTTTTAAAGCTCCAATGCATCCATACTATACTCAAAAATATACTTAGGGATGGCCCGAGCATTATAAAAAATATTGCCTGGATCAGTCTGGTACCATCAAGAGAAAGTCAAATCATATGGATTTCTAATGTTATAAAACCTTTCAAAAATAAAGGTATCTCATATGATCACGCCACATATAAACACAAATGGGGTCTTACCAAACGATAAGCAAACCATTATTACTAGAAAATCTTATTATATTATAATAATGTCTAGGTTTAAAATAAATATAGCATAACTGAAATGCTAACATCTTACATTTCAGCATATTTGGGCATAACTAAGTCAGTAAAGCCCATATTGGAAAATGGATTCTATACAATGACAAGGCGGCCGATGTATCACTTATCACAGTACACCTCTAGAAAATGTAGCGAGGGCCTTACATGGACCCCTTCCAACACAGAACCCGCCAACCTCTTCGCGGGTAATACCGAGTATATCATCATCTCGATTATTGCATACAACCGTAAGCACGCCTAGCATACATAAATCCATAAATATTGAACTACATCGGACAATGACCTTATTTTAATTGTAGCAATCATATAGCTTTGTCACATATTTCATGTTTTAGTCATTACCAAGTGTGAGGCTCGAGGCTACGTTTTACCTTTTTAGCAAATCCTACCTGGAATGCTAACACTGCCCTCCAAGCAACAAAGCAATACGAGCATTCATCTATACAAATTGTTCAGGGTATGAACAAACAAAGGCACTACATCTACTATATCCTTAGGATTAGTAGAAAGTAGCCCTTGCACTTCAAAGAACTCCATCTTTAATTCCACCATTTTCAAGATATCTCTAGTTCGAATGCTTATACTGGTTCGAAGTGGTTTTTGAATATCTCATACTCATCCAATCCCGGTCCCTCTGAACTAATAAAGGATAGTTTCAAAATTGGCCAAGATTTGATAGTCGGTTATTTAACTATCAAAGAAACAAATAATCAAAGCATAGATTTAATTCCATATGAAAACCAACTATAGTTAAGCACATAAGCAACCACTAAGCCTCTATAATTAATCCTTCATTAATTAAAATCACTTTGTAAAATGTATTAAAATACCTTTTACAAAAAATATACATATGCATATTACTCATTCACTATTCATTTACTCTTTCAATGGTTGGAAAATATCCATATACTTACATCATTAATATAATTATATTCACAAAACACTACACTTTCAATACATATAAAGCGCAGTCATATGCTATCTTAATGGTATACGTATATTCATAAAACATTTCACTTTTCAACACTTAGAAAAACATTTCCATACACTTATATAAATGGTATAACTATATTCACGAATTTTAAGAAAGATTTTTTTTCCAAAATCATATTTTTAATAGGATAAAAAATGTTGTTTAAAAACATTATTGACTATAAACCCAAAACGATTCCTTTTTGTTGTTAGTAAATGGATCATATGAAAATTAGACCAAGTACACTTACCTCCACCTTTTGACTTCAAGTTGTACTATCCCTCGATTAGCGATATAGCCGAATAAGTTAGCATACTATCCTTGCCTCCACATACCTTCTTAATTCTTAGGAAAGGGACAAGTTTCCCTATCTTAGAATTTATTGTTAACTATGAAAATAATACTTCCCATACCACGATAAATTAAAATGATCATTTATAGAAATCAAATCCCAATCCTTTTATAAAACTCCTTTTTATAAATCCCTTTCATATCTATAAAACTCCTTTTATAAATCTCTAAATTTGTTTATAAATCTCCTTTTATAAATCTCTAAATTTATTTATAAAACTCCTTTAATAAATCCCCAAATTTAAGTTTCATATACTTATCACGAATCTTCGGTTTCAAGATAGGACTAAATACTTTCCATAAAATGATCATTTCATATATCGCTATAAATTCACAAATGTGATTTATTATTTCAATTCATCAAAATGGTCACTTCCCTTTATAAATATCATTTATAAATCTATTCTTTTATTTACAAATACAATTTTTAAATCTATCTTTCTATCCAACCTTTTATATAAAGCATTTCACAAATATTTATTCCAAAATATTTCCATCTTCTTTAAAAATAAACTCACTTTATTCTAAAAGATAAATTCCCTATTTTATTTATAAATAAAAATCTATTATTACAATAACTTTTCTGTAAAATACATACTTCTCAAAATACTTCAAAAACATTTCCATGTAAATTAGAAGAGATTATCAAAAATGTTGAAGTAAAATAGAGGAGTTTGAAAACCATTTCTAACAAAATACCATCAAAATTCCAAAAGACGCACTAAAAAATCATTCTCCGAACCGAAAACCAATTTCAAAACAACGGAAAATTATAGTATTTCAAAATACAATAATGAGGTCTAGAGCTACCATAGTAATTAACAAAGTAGCATATCATATAACAGAGATATCCAAATCATCCAACATCAACCAATCACTCAATATCAATCATCTAATATCAATTGATCATCTAATATCAATCACCAAATATCATTCAATCATCCATATTCAGAATTGATTAATTCTTAATCAATTGGATTACCATAATCCTTCTTCATTAATTATTATTCCAAATAAATTAATCATCTCTAATGATCTTCTTTAATTAATCCCCCCTTGATTAATTACTTTTATAATTATATTCAAGTAATTTTCCTTAACCATATACAACAATTAATTTTTAATTACTGTCATTAATTACAATAATTAATGATCCTTCAATTGCTTTCATTAATTAACTAAATTAATTACATTAAATCTCAATTAATTACAATTAATTAACCACACTTAATTAATTACTTTTATTAATCAATCTTGATTAATATCATTAACTACATTAATTAATTAATGGTCCTTATTAATTAATAATTCCTTTAATTAAATAATTAACTTGTAATTAATCAACTCATTAATCATAATCAGTAACTAACCATTTGTAATTACTTATCTTAATTAATTAACATCTTAATTAATTATATTAATCCTTGATTAATTATTTTAATTAATTAATCTTTAATTACTTCATTAAGTAATCAATTATTTAATTACATCAATTAATAATCCTTAATTAATTGCTTAATTAATTAATTACATTTTAATTAATTACACTTAGTAATTAATCATAAATAAATCTCATTAATTAATTAATTAATCACATTAATTAACTCAAATTGATTAAGTAATTAACTCTTAATTACTTACATAAGTAATTATCTCTAATTACTTCTGTTAACCAATCTTGATTACTTTCTTAATTAATTACTTAACAAGTAATTAATCCTATTATTAAATAATTATAAATTATTTAATTAATTAATTACTCCATAATTAATTAACTTTAAAACAATTATATTAATCAATCCTTTAATTGATAACATTAAGTGATTCCATTAATCACTTCAATTAATTACTCCCATAAGTAACTTCTCTAATTACTTCCATAAGTAATTACCATTCTAAATATATTCAAAAATTAACCATTGATTACTTCATTAAGTAATCACACTTAATTAATCCATAATTAAGTGATTTTTATTAAAATTAAATAAACAATTAACTAATTATTTAAAATTAATTAAATAATTAATTAATTAACTTCTTAATAAACAATTTTTTAAATTAATTAAGAAAAGCATAAATCTTAACTAATTTCTTGCTTATTAACAATTTATACTTAATTTAGTATTCTTAAGTCATATCCAAATAATTTAACCTTAATTATCTTTATAAAAAAAATTATTTGAATTAAATCAAATTTAATAACTTGAAAACAAACTATTTTATTTGATTTACAAAATTATATTATCTACCTTTATTTGAAAATAATGCATTTAGAAACAAATATCAAAATCTAAAACACATTAACTATCTAAGTTAAACTTATTCATTTTAACTAGAATTTGAAACATTACTTTAAAATTTAACTTAAACTTTGATTTAATAATTAAATTCAAAACACTCTTTTAAATTTGAATTTTAAAACTTAATTAAGATAATTATTTTCAAACAAACATCTTAAAACATTTTTAAATTTGAAATATAAAATTCAAATTCCACTTTTAAATGTTTGATTTACTTTCATATTAAAATAACAAGTTTAACTTTATATTTCACTTTCTCTATAAATTTGTTTTATAACTTTACTTGATTTTTTTTACTTATTTTATACCATCAAGCAAAATCTGCAATTAGCACTATAGAACCAAGCCGAGAAATCTCGAGTAAAACACTCAATTCACCCGTGCCTTCCCCGAAGCAAAACCAACTCCACCATCTTCGAGTCCTACGCGAGAATAACACGAGTGCTACTTCGAGTTCCAATCGTCTTCTCCAAACAAAACTTTCCCCAGTGCACAGACCCAAACACAGTGCACGTTGCACAACACCTCCGGCCATTGACGATCTGCGCGACGACCAACTACGGTCACAAAATCACTCGCGAGTACCACCAAAAACTCAGATCGAAGAATTATGCACTCGAATCGAAAATCACCATCGAGCACGAAACTGCAGAAGCACTCGACACATATCCAAACCCAAAATCCCCCACGGCCATCGCCACAACGCCGTATAACCTTTGCCGTCCTCACCATCGATTCGCCATGCTTCGCCTAACCATTCTCACCCCTCGCGACACAATCCGGTCTTCTATGCCCGATGCAAAAACTTCTACAGCCATGCCGAAAACACAACCACTAAAACCCTAATTTCTTCAATTCCCATCAAATTACTCATTGGAAAAGTTCAAAAGTATTTTTCCCTTAATCTATAACATACATGCAAGCTTCGATCCAAGTATCAACTCAAATTATTATGCATATCATCCGCAGTTCATAAAAATCCCCAAAACATTCGAACCAAAAATTCAAATTAATTACACAATTAAAAATTATGATACAAGCTCTAAAAATCTTAACTTTCCAATTGTAATTCAATTATAAATTCAAAACTAGAATTTGAAATCATAAATTTTTGCCCAAATTTGATTTTTCACTGTAATTTGAAAATTATGAGTAACCCATTCATTTTAAAACCCTATAACTATTTTTAGATGATAAATCACTTGATTGCAAACAACTTTCATTTACAAATCACAATCCAATTCGTATTCGAAAATCAAGTTACTGAGATTATTAAAGGATTTGAAACTATTTTTAATAAACACAGTAACCATCCTTAAATTTAACAGGCAGTTCAATATACTTAATTCAACATGCATTCCAATTTAAAACAAATTTTTCATATAACATCAATATAGATTAACACATGCATGGTAGTAAGAATCCAGAACAACTGTTTTTAAAATAACATTTACTCACTTGTAAAATAACAGAGCAGATTTTGATTTTTTTCCAGGCAATTGAAATTATTTGAAAAGCTTTGATTGCTTGCTAATGAAAATCCCCTTGCATGTTCTAATTGATGATTCAAAAAGGTTGAACTTGATTTCATTAAGTTGCAGGTTGATGAGAACTTCAATTTGCAGGTTTTAGTTGATAAGAAATTGCAGATTTTGAAGTTGAACTGCAAATGACTTCTCTTTTTGAAATGCAGGTTGAAGCTTTACTTTTTAAATTGCAGATTTATTTTCAGATCTTACTTTGCTTTTGGATTTTATTTTCAGATTTGAAGAAAATAATTTCTATTTTGCCATTAATTTGAAAAAATTGAAGAAAGGAAAAACAAGCTTCTTTATGTTTAAATTTCTCAAATAAAAGTAAAAGAAATTAAACTTCAAAATAAAGACACTTGTTATCACAACTTGAACAAATGTCAAATGCAAAGCCCCTTTATCTTACAAGTGTTAATAAGGGGTTTAACATGTTTACACATGTTTATTAGTACTTTAATTAAATTTTTACTTAGTTTAAATGTAAATAAAACTTACTTTCTTAAGTTACTAAATGAATAAATGTTTACATAAGTATTTATAAATTTACTTTTAAAAAGAAATTATTCTAAAACTAATAAATACAAATATAAATATACATCTTATACATGTTATTTAAAATCTAGAACTTTTATTTTTACACACTTATAACCATTTTAAAATCAAACATTTTTAAAGAAAACAAAACAAATCTTGTTTAAATTCTTTTCAAAAAATCATATTTTAAAATAAATAAATATCTTATATTTTAAAAACAAACAATTATCTTATATTTTGAAAACAATGAATTAATCTAAATTGACTTTTGAAAAAAAAATATTAATTTTTAAAACAAAGCTTTAATTTACAATATTCATACATTATAAATTATCAATTGATTAAATTAAATTTCAAAACAACTCAAATTATAACATATACATACATATATATTACAATTTGAAACTTCATCTTTTAATTAAACAAAAGATATTCTATTCACAATATATATCAAATATATATATTATAAACAGAATAAAATTTCATTAGCTTTGGAAAAATAAATCTTATCTGTTTTAAATTGATAGAAAGATATTGATCACCATTATCAGACTAAATATTTATTAACCTTTAAAAGATTAATTTCACCAATTTAAATTAAAATTATAAAGAAAAATTATCAAATCAATTTAATTATTTACACATATTATTAAATTGGTATTGCCTCTAATTCCGGATCGTTACAATCCTCCCCCCTTAAAAGAATTTCGTCCTCAAAATTTAAAAGCAAAGGTAATTTAATAACCCAGTATAGATTTCAATTTCAAACAACAAAGCATTCCTATCAACTAGTAACTAACATCCATAGCAATCAATTAAACAAACAAACCTAATCAATTATCCTGACACAAATCAGAATAGATCTCACTAACACTGTCTCGAGTTTCCCAAATATAAATCACCGGGTGACTCGCTCTACAGTAGCTAACAAACTAACTACACTACCAAAATCCAGAGCTTCTCTTACCTCTAGATCCATCAATCTGAACAAAACATCAGACTACACTCAAGTCCAGCTCAACTTCCAAATCCAAAAGAACTACAGATTCAATAACCAATCGATGAATCATACATGTTCTCCCTCAGAGATACGTGAAATACAATGAATTCCAGCTATCCAAACTGGCAATTCAATCTTATCCTACCAAAACACAGACAAGAAATCTTCAAATGCCTCTGAACTAGCCATCAAATCTTACCCAATTACTGTTCTCTTAACCAGAGAAATCTTAACAACAATGAAGACTTCAACTTCGAATTCCAAATTCCTTATCTCTTATCTGCATAACTCAACAGACAAACCTGGACTGCCAAACTTCTTCTTGATCAACTCAACCTATGCTGATACTTCCAGAAACAACTAGACCAAAACAAACCAGATTCTGGATCCTATCCAACAGAAAAGTCTTCCAAAATTCATCGAAATCCAGAACACAAGCTCTACTTCCTCAAGCAATAACAAACTGAATTTACTTCCTTCCTTGCACAGCTGCTACCTCGCTTTCGCTGCACAACGCTGATTCTGAAATAGATAAGAATACTGTTGATGAACATGAATACAAACTTACCCAATATATCAGGGAAACTTTGTTCATCAAATCCATAAAGTCTGAGTGACTCATCTGACTCGGTCACACAAACTTACTAGAGAATCCAATTCAAAAACTAGATCTGACCAATCCAAACTCCAAAGAAAATTTCTGACCTGCTACACCAACTCTCCTACTAGGCTGACTACCAAAATCACTTCTGGAACCAAAACAATATGGAACTCAACTCCAAATGCAGACACACTTCTGATTACCTCAGTAGTTCCTACTTCCACATGAGAATTCTCAGTCTTAAACAAAAGATCGCTCAAGAAAAATTCCCAAACTAATCGCAAGTCACTTTTGCGATCCAACCCAGTTCGGATTCCAAGGAAACTATCCTCACTTTACCAATTAGAACAGCTTTAAGCTTTTCCAAACAAGGTTAACCCTTCAAGAAAACTTCACTAACTGCCCGGACTGCTGATCGAAGAACCACAAAGATTCCCGAATCATCGGAGAAACAAGCCACACTGCTGCTTCCAAACTCTACCTCGATGATACTGCAAAGCCAAAAGACCTCCTCGTAAGCACACTGAACACTTCGAGCTGCACTTCTACCATAGCTAACCAAAGACTTCTAATTAAAAGGCTCCTCGAATACCAAAACCATCAACAAACCACACAACAGACCTCCGAGATGGCAGACAACCCCTCAAGAAATTCGGCTCCAAACCAAGCATCAACATCTCGCTTTCCTCAAGGAATGACAATTGAGACCATGCCAAAGCGAAACAACTTATAGACCTTAGTCTCATATTCCAAAGTAGACAACCTCCTTGCAAAAGATCCAGACAACATCCACAAACGAATCTTCCCTGCGGCAGGTAAAGACTGCTCCTCAACTACTACTAAAACTGCTTCAAAAGAAAACATCTTCGGAAATATCCATGGATACTGCATCTCATCACACAGTTACCAAGATATCATCACTTACTTCTGCACTTTCGACAGATCCAAACTTACACTTCATAGATAAACTCCGAATCTTTAAAAATATTTCCTTCGGATATCAGAGAAATCCTTACTCCAAACTACAAATCTCACTCGAGAAGGTATTAGGTCTACAGTCTCGACAAATACTTCCAACCTCAACACATGGACCTCTCCCATCAGTGGTAGTCGTGTTACACACACACACCACTACTCCATCTACCTCTAAAAACTTATGTTGGAAAATCCGAACAGATAACCCAACAAATCAGGTAGATACATATATATAAATATATATAGTTTATATAAAAATTGCAAGTACGCTCTCTCAAGGAAGACACCACTCCAGAGCCTAGGTATTCACACAACCTAATGCTCTCTCAAGAAAGACACACTTCAGAGCCTAGGTATTCACTCAACCTAATGCTCTAGTACCAGCTGAGACGACCCGACTTCCTAACTCCAAGAAATCGCATCATCAATGAAGAAAGAAAGGGATAGAAGAAGAAATGAAAGAGAAAGAAGAAACACAACAACAACAGAGAACTCACAGCGGAACGAATGAAATATAATATATCACATAAATTATTACATAGTATCATATTACATCAGAGTATACAACTTATACAACAGGTATTAGACAGTTATAAACATCTGTCTAACAATACAACTCAAGTACAACAGAAACAGATACCAAACCAACACAGCGGAACCATAATATATCTACACGTGGAAGCCTCCTGCTCCATATCTCCTTCAGAATTCGTCAAGCAAACCTGAATCACTTGACTACTCATACATAATATGAGTACCCAAGAGTTTAATAAAACAGGAAATAAACACTCGGGTCAGACAGGGGTCTGGTGTGAGTAAACGGTTAAAATTGCTTAACTTTAAAAAACCTTTGAAAAGAAAAGGTATCACATAAGACTTCCCACACATGAATATGGAAAAGTTTTTACCTTACGCTAACCAAAACATTTGATAGGAAATCCAGTGATATTATAATAGTTTCCAGGGTTTTCAAAATAAAATACAAAAATAGCTGGAATGCTTACATCTCACGTTCCAACATAGTTGGGCACAATCAAAACCGTACAGGCACTTATTGTATTTTGGATTCCATACAATGGCAGGGCTATTGGGGTACCGCCCGTCACAGTACGTGGCCTAGATCAACATACCGAGGAGTACTCCCGCTCCCCTGCAACACAAGGCCAGAACCATCCCTTACTGGAAATCCCGAACAAGACCACACCGTAGTTGGCGCGACCAACCACACACTAAGCCGAGATAGAAAGGGATCTCTAGATAGGGGTAAATCTCGCTCTCCAGTGGGAGCTACCCACGAAGACTTGCCGCACCTCCCCTGCTTTAGCCATTCCCGGTTGATGAGACTTGAGGCTACGATTACCATTATAGAATAAATCTATCTTAGAATGCTCATCGTCCACCTGACGATGTTCTGAAAGCATTCAATCCATACAAGTTCATTCCGGGTTCGAACGAAACCGAAGGCACTATCTCGTTGCACTCATTATGGAATCACCCTCAGAGTCAACGACCATAGCCCTTGTACTCTAAATCACCATCTTGAACCTATAAGCACTATTCCGTCAAACTCATCACGGAATCACCCACAGAGTTATACTGACGTATAGTTCTTACACCTCGAATCTTCACAAAGCTCCACTTGGATTAACGACCTAACGTTTAATTGGAATCGATGTGGTTTTCGGATATCCAAATATGGAAACCCGATCCCGGTCTCACTGAAACCAAACGCCATTTTGATGTCCAAGTTGTACTTAAGGGTTTTAAACAATTTAAACTCATATTCAGGATGATTTAAACAAATAGATGAATCGCATTATCACAATAGATAATTCATACCAACATTCATTTCACAAAGCAGCATATCATATAACAGAGATATCCAAATCATCCAACATCAACCAATCACTCAATATCAATCATCTAATATCAATGGATCATCCAATATCAATCACCAAATATCAGTCAATCATCCATATTCAAAATTGATTAATTCTTAATCAATTGGATTACCATAATCCTTCTTCATTAATTATTATTCCAAATAAATTAATCATCTCTAATGATCTTCTTTAATTAATCCCCCCTTGATTAATTACTTTTATAATTATATTCAAGTAATTTTCCTTAACCATATACAGTAATTAATCTTTAATTACTATCATTAATTACAATAATTAATGATCCTTCATTTGCTTTCATTAATTAACTATAATTAATTACATTAAATCTCAATTAATTACAGTTAATTAACCACACTTAAATTAATTACTTTTATCAATCAATCTTGATTAATATCATTAATTACATTAATTAATTAATGATCCTTATTAATTAATAACTCCTTTAATTAAATAATTAACTTGTATTTAAACAATTCATTAATCATAGTCAGTAATTAACCATTTGTAATTACTTATCTTAATTAATTATATTAATCCTTGATTAATTATTTTAATTAATTAATCTTTAATTACTTCATTAAGTAATCAATTATTTAATTACATCAATTAATAATCCTTAATTAATTGCTTAATTAATTAATTACGTTTTAATTAATTACACTTAGTAATTAATCATAAATAAATCTCATTCATTAATTAATTAATCACGTTAATTAATTAACTCAAATTGACTAAGTAATTAACTCTTAATTAGTTACATAAGTAATTATCTCTAATTACTTCTATTAATCAATCTTGATTACTTCCTTAATTAATTACTTAACAAGTAATTAATACCATTATTAAATAATTCTAAATTCTTTAATTAATTAATCACTCCATAATTAATTAGCTTTAAAACAATTATATAAATCAATCCTTTAATTGGTAACATTAAGTGATTCCATTAATCACTTCAATTAATTACTCCCATAAGTAACTTCTCTAATTACCTCCATAAGTAATTACCATTCTAATTATATTCTAAAATTAACCATTGATTACTTCATTAAGTAATCACACTTAATTAATCCATAATTAAGTGATTTTTATTAAAATTAAATAAACAATTAACTAATTATTTAAAATTAATTAAATAATTAATTAATTAACTTCTTAATAAAGAAAATCTTTTAATTAATTAAGAAAAGCATAAATCTTAATTAATTTCTTGCTTATTAACAATTTATACTTAATTAAGTATTCTTAAGTCATATTCAAATAATTTAACCTTAATTATCTTCATAAAAAAATTATTTGAATTAAATCAAATTTAATAACTTAAAAACAAACTATTTTATTTGATTTATAAAATTATATTATCTACCTTTATTTGAAAATAATGCATTTAGAAACAAATATCAAAATCTAAAACACATTAATTATCTAAGTTAAACTTATTCATTTTAACTAGAATTTGAAACATTACTTTAAAATTTAACTTAAACTTTGATTTAATAATTAAATTCAAAACACTCTTTTAAATTTGAATTTTAAAACTTAATTAAGATAATTATTTTCAAACAAACATCTTAAAACATTTTTAAATTTGAAATATAAAATTCAAATTCCACTTTTAAATGTTTGATTTACTTTCATATTAAAATAACAAGTTTAACTTTATATTTCACTTTCTTTATAAACTTGTTTTATAACTTTACTTGATTTTTTTTACTTATTTTATACCATCAAGCAAAATCTGCAATTAGCACTACAGAACCAAGCCGAGAAATCTCGATTAAAACACTCAATTCACTTGTGCCTTCCCAGAAGCAAAACCAACTCCACCATCTTCGAGTCCTATGCGAGAATAACGCGAGTGCTACTTCGAGTTCCAATCGTCTTCTCCAAACAAAACTTTCCCCAGTGCACAGACCCAAACACGGTGCGCGTTGCACAACACCTCCGCCCACTGACGATCTGCGCGACGACCAATTATAGTCACAAAATCACTCGCGAGTACCACCATAAACTCAGATCGAAGAATTATGCACTCGAATCGAAAATCACCATCGGGCACGAAACTGCAGAAGCACTCGACACATATCCAAACCCAAAATTCCCCACAGCCATCGCCACGATGCCGTACAACCTTTGCCGTCCTCACCATCGATTCGCCATGGTTCGCCTAACCATTCTCACCCCTCGCGACACAATCCGGTCTTCTATACACGATGCAAAAACTTCTACAGCCATGCCGAAAAAACAACCCACGGTAATTTGAAAATTATGAGTAACCCATTCATTTTAAAACCCTATAACTATTTTTAGATGATAAATCACTTGATTGCAAACAACTTTCATTTACAAATCACAGTCCAATTCGTGTTCAAAAATCAAGTTACTGAGATTATTAAAGGATTTGAAACTGTTTTTAATAAACACAGTAACCATCCTTAAATTTAACAGGCAATTCAATATACTTAATTCAACATGCATTCCAATTTAAAACAAATTTTTCATATAACATCAATATAGATTAACACATGCATGGTAGTAAGAATCCAGAACAACCGTTTTAAAAAAAAAACGTTTACTCACCTGTAAAATAACAAAGCAGGTTTTGATTTTTTTTCCAGGCAATTGAAATTATTTGAAAAGCTTTGATTGTTTTCTAATGAAAATCCCCTTGCAAGTTCTAATTGATTATTCAAAAAGGTTGAACTTGATTTCATTTAGTTGCAGGTTGATGAGAACTTCAATTTGCAGGTTTTAGTTGATAAGAAATTGCAGATTTTGAAGTTGAATGCAGATGACTTCTCTTTTTGAAATGCAGGTTGAAGCTTTACTTTGTAAATTGCAGATTTGTTTTCAGATCTTACTTTGCTTTTGGATTTTATTTTCAGATTTGAAGAAAATAATTTCTATTTTGCCATTAATTTGAAAAAATTGAAGAAAGGAAAAACAAGCTTCTTTATGTTTAAATTTCTCAAATAAAAGTAAAAGAAATTAAACTTTAAAATAATGACACTTGTTATCACAACTTGAACAAATGTCAAATGTAAAGCCCTTTTATCTTACAAATGTTATTAAGGGGTTTAACATGTTTACACATGTTTATTAGTACTTTAATTAAATTTTTACTTAGTTTAAATGTAAATAAAACTTACTTTCTTAAGTTACTAAATGAATAAATGTTAACATAAGTATTTATAAATTTACTTTTAGAAAGAAATTATTTTAAAACTAATAAATAAAAATAAAAATATACATCTTATACATGTTATTTAAAATCCAGAAGTTTTATTTTTATACACTTATAACCATTCTAAAATTAAAGATTTTTAAAGAAAACAAAACAAAGCTTGTTTAAATTCTTTTCAAACTATCATATTTTAAAATAAATAAATATCTTATATTTTAAAAACAAACAATTATCTTATATTTTGTAAACAATGAATTAATCTAAATTGACTTTTGAAAAAAAAAATTAATTTTTAAAACAAAGCTTTAATTTACAATATTCATACATTATAAATTATCAGTTAATTAAATTAAATTTCACAACAACTCAAATTATAACATGTACATACATATATATTACAATTTGAAACTTCATCTTTTAATTAAACAAAAGATATTCTATTCACAATATATATCAAATATATATATTATAAACAGAATAAAATTTCATTAGCTTTGGAAAAATAAATCTAATCTGTTTTAAATTGATAGAAAGATATTGATCACCATTATCAGATTAAATATTTATTAACCTTTAAAAGATTAATTTCACCAATTTAAATTAAAATTATAAAGAAAAATTATCAAATCAATTTAATCATTTACACAGATTATAAAATTGATATTGCCTCAAATTCTGAGTCGTTACATGATGGAATTGCATATTCAGATTGTGGCTCGTAGGGGTAGCAGGAACCAAGTACTAGGCACTCCACATCTTCAGTCTATGGCTCGTGGTGTAGCAAAGATCGAAAAGGCTCATTTGGGAGTCGTGGACTGTAAAATTATGGTGGGTTCGGAGATAGTGGAAATTGTATTGAGCTAGTAGGGCTTGGATGGATGTATATTTCTTAAGGGATCGTTGATGACTCGGAGTATTTTCTGTTGTACCTGAAGCAGGGGTATTTTATAGTAGGAACGTCCATGGATCTTGATGGGATATGTATACCCTAGACCCTTTGGGTCTAGCATCCAGCTTTGAGCTGCGATACACACATCCAGTATTGGGCTGCAAGATATGAGAGTACAATGGAGAACCGAGATTTTCGCTAGTCCCTAGTAGAAAGGAGGTCATACGAGTTATCATATATCTAGTGCACACTAGATAATAATTAGTATTGTTTAATGGATGCTATGCTTGTTACTGTACCTTCACAAGCCACCTATCACCCTAGGGATGTCTCACGAGGTTGGTATTGTGCAAAGAGATACCTAAACACTGTGAACGGTTTTCTTAGTATGGAGTAGGTATTGTGGATGGAGATACTTAGACACTCCGACAGTAATTGAGTATAAAGTACTCTTTTATGATGTTTTAGAGTAGTATATTATCGATGTTATGATCTTACTCTTTGGTCGCAGGGACATGTTAGATATGATTCATATACCCTCTGTTCCGTATACAACGTTAACTTTTATAGTATTTCAAGACTGTTTATTTCTCACGTCATATCGCTGACTGACCTAAATTTTATGCTTTGCTTCTTATTACTCAGGTACTCTTAAATGAATAGACTAGAGGGCATTTTAGTTGGCATATGGAAGTTCTACCGATAATTTAGCAAGAGGTGACTTTCACTCATACTTTTATTTGAGTTGTTATTATATATTCCACTGTGTGATACCATGGAGCCTTGACAGTGTTTGACTTACTATTATTAGAGATAATTTATCCATGTATCAGTTGTGCAAAACTCTTTTACTCTATTGTATCCGTGGATCTTTTACTCTGATGAATAGTTCACATTGTTATTACTGTCTCGACTGTTTTATATATGTGCTAGCTATGATATTTTATCCAATGTGATGTGAGATATACAACAGGTTTCTGATTATTTGATGTTTCCCTTTTCTTCTTTTATATTCTTTTCTCTTTTATTTTCTCTTCTTTACTTCTTTTCTTTCCTTTGACAACTGTCATGCATCATAGCTTTGATTTATGGCATTATGTCAAAATTTCATGCTTAAGACCATCGATATCCGGAATACATATCCTTCCATTCATCTGCAATATCCCATGGCTATCTATCTTAAAGCTTGAACACCATCCTTCTTCAACTTCTTACATAAACTCTATAAGATGACTATCTTCTTTTTGCTTGATTGCAATCCTTTTGAGTAGAGTCGGAGTAACTTTCAGAAGAGCCAAAACTTCATTTCTACTTAGAGCATCAGCTACCACATTGTCTTTCCCATACATATATAAAATTTCTATGTCATATGCTGCAAGAAATTCTAACCAACATTGCTGCCTCGTGTTCAAATCCTTCTACGTGAAAAGATACATCAAGGATTGGTGGTCCGTGAAGAGCTTGAACTTTTCACCTAATAAGTAATGCCTCCACATTTTTAATACAAACACAATATCAAATGATTCCATATCATGAGCTATATAACTCATGAGGTTTCAGCTGCTTACTAGCATAAGTAATAACTTTGTCATGTAACATCAAAATTGCGTCCAAACCTATGCCCCCAAGCATTCGTATAAACCATCAACCCTTTACCTCTATCCAAAAAAGCTACGATTGGAGCACTGGTTACCCTCTTTTTTAACTCAATGAATGCTTCTTCACACTTCATAATCTAGAAAAACTTAACATCCTTCTTTTCAACTTTGTCAAGTGCGAGGCAATTCTAGAGAAGCCTTGAATGAATCTCCTATAATATCTTGCTAAGCCTAAGAAGCTTCGGACCTCTGTTAGTGTCTATGGTGTCTTCCAATCTTGAACAACCACTATTTTCTCTGGATCAACCGAAATACCATCCATCGACATAACGTGTTCGAGGAATCTTACTTCCGGTTGCTAAAATGGCACTTAGAGAATTTAGCTCTTAAAACATTTTTGCTTAACATTTCCAACATAACCTCCAGATGACTTTTGGTTCCTCCTCGGTCTTAGAATAAATAAGAATATCATTTATAAATACCATCACAAATTTGTTAAGAACAACTCTAAAAACTCTATTCATAAGATCCACAAAACAAATGGGTGCATTAGTTAGCCCAAAAGTATAACTAACTACTTATAGAGACAATCCGGCCTTTTGAATATTGTTATGGGTATATTATCCTATGCTATACTTAATTGGTGAAATACCATGGCAAGATCCATCTATGAAAATACCCAAGCACCATAAAGTTGGTCGAATGGGTCATCTATATGTGGTAAGGGATACTTGTTCCAAACCATCTACTTGTTTAGCCAATGGTAATCAACACAAAGCTTTAGAGAACCATATGATTTTGCAATAAAGACTACAGCTGCTCCTTAACTTGTGCAACTTGGCTGAGACAACCTACCTCCTCGATACTCAGAAATCGACACAAATACATCCTTGGTATTCACGTACCGTAAATCTAAGTACCGGAGAGACAGATTATCAAGGGGAAAAGGAAAAAAATAAAGATAGAAGACAAGACAATAATAAAATCTCACATCGTATTCGACTCATAATCATACATATCATAACTTCAAATTGCTCCATCAGAGTTAATACAAATCCAGCTGGGATAGTTATAACTGCGTATCCTTACGTATACTGGTAACCACCTAATACATAATACAACGGAATAAATATGTGGCTTTTATAAAAGATACAAAATGCTCTAGGCTCAAGGCTCCACACTCCATTCCAAAATGCTCCAAACTTTCCTAACTACTTGGCTGCCCGGAAAAATAAAGCTCCCAGAGTTTAAAGGAAAAAATAAATAAACTCCGGGTCAGTCATGGGACTGGTGTGAGAAATCAAAATACGATGTTTGAAAACGAAAAGGTATCTCATAAGACCATGTCGCATATAAACACGAAACAGGTTTTTACCTTATGATACCAAAATTCTTTAATCTGTAAAATTTAAGGATATTATTTTTAATAACATTCTTTGAAAACATTTGCAAATAAGCTTATTTATCTTAGCTGAAATTGTTACCATTATTAAAATCCAGATACTAGGCTCTACGAACAAATCCAAAGGCACTTATGCAAAATGGATTCCATACAAATGACAAGGTAAGGGACTACCTTCCGGCAGTACACCTCTAGAGGGATGCACCTAGGGTCTAGATATTGAACGCCTAAACCAACACAAGACCGGCCTACCCCTCATGCTGGATAGTACCGAATATGTCATCATCCTGGTCGTTACCAACCTTTAATGGGATCCCAAGTCATACATTCACCACATACTTAAACATGTGTAGAGTAATCTAGAAGGATGACAACATCTCCTAATTGGGAGCGACCTACTTAGCCTTGCTGCTTCTACCCTGTTTTTTCCTTTTCTGGGTAATGAGCCTAAGGTAAACGATTACCTTTTCACATAGCACAGCTTATTTCACTTTAAATGCCACAATGCCATTCCACATTCACATGACTAATTTCTACAAACGTATAACTTCCTGAGATCGTATGTCTTAGGAAAGGGTGTTAAGCTAAGAGAAGGTGTCTTCTCCGCCACCGACTGATATACTTTTATAGAGATCACTCATTGTGATTTAGAATGCAAGGTCAGACATTCATCCATACAAGTTCATTCTCGGACTGAATGAAACCGAATGTACTTTCCTCGGCCATTACTAGGCGAGAAGCTCTTGTGGTTCTGAGATTTTTCATAACAAAGAGACCACTGGTACAAAAAGTAAATCGGGATTTTATCCCCAATTAATCAACAAGTATTCCCTCATTACTATTCGTCACAATATCTCTGTCTTCAAACATCTTCAATCTTCAAACACGCAAATTGATTCGAAGTGGTTATCAGATAGGAATCACCCAAATCTAACCCTGGTTCCTTCGAAATCCAATCATCAATAAAAATGATGTAATTAGATGATTATTTTTCGATTCATTCATTTTTCTTTACCAAAATATCTTCGAGAGATATATATTTTCAAAATCTTCTTCTTTAAATACGGAATCATTTAAACTTCTCTTTTGAATATTTCTCAAATCATTTTAAAAAGTATCTTTTCAGAAAATAGGATTATAGGAATCACTCTACTTTTATTTAATATCAACTTCTATATTCAACGAGTGCTTTGGGTGGAATAACGGTGAGATCACCTTTTAAATTCCACGAATAGGACAAGTTCCCTTTTTGGATTTTAATAATGAGTATAAGAAGATTATTTATATAAAATCCAAGTTGAGCATCTGAGGTTCCCTTTCGATATGTTCCACCCCTCACCTAAAAGAGAAAACCAAGTCAGGTAAGTTCTAGGCCCTGGTTGCTCCATCTCTAACCTTAGTTATACACCTTATTTTCACTTTTAGATTTCACAGGCGGGACAAATGTACTAGTCGTTTCCGCATACTCATTTTCCCTTCTTAAATCACTTAACTATTTATTTAACCATCTTTGAAATAATGTTAAATTGTTCAAATTTATTTTAAAATGTTTTATTATTTACTTAAAAATATTTACTAAGGATTTCAGAAAGAATTATTAAGTTTCAACCTTTATTTCAAAAGTTATTGAAGCGTTGCAAAAAGCGTTGCAAATTGTGTTACTAAAAGTGCTTTAAAAGCTATATTCTTGAAAATGACTTTTATAACATTTAGAAAACAATATTTTCAGCTTAAATCACTTTTAAAATATTTAAAATGATTTTTAGAATTTATTTAATATTTTTAAAACATTAATTTTATCAATTTCCCACTTTGGTCATTTAGTGCAAAAATTGAATTTTTCTTGAAAATTGATTTTTCTATATTTCAAAATATAAAAAATGAAATCTTGATTTTGGTTTTTTATATGAAAGATATGGATAAAAGGATTCTTACTTCAAATAATTCCAAACTATATTCCACATCGTATGTTCGTTTGAACTTTTTACGCGAAAACACGAACTACCGTTACTTGACGCTTCAAATTTTAGGCGCATTTTGAAATTCATATCCGAACTTTGCCGAGACAAGTTTAAGCACTTAGGAATCATTTCTGAAGCATATTCAAACATTTTTCTATGGTATAAATGATTCCGTATCATATTTCATTTCTTTTGGAAAGTGACTTCCATGTGATTATATGTCGTGTAAATCCATGACTTGTTTCAACATATATATTCAATATACAACTAATAAACATCCAAAACAATATTTATAACCATTTAAACATATCCTAACATGTCCTATAAACTTGCATATCAAATTAACAACTTTGTTATTACAATATCACATGATTACCATTTAGGTATATATTTGCTTATTAACTTTTGCAAATGACTTAAATATGGTTGCTTTTTTTCAAACACTTATCAAATATCATTATTGACATCTGAACAACATTTATAACTTGCAAAAAATTATATAAACAATTTCTACTTAACAATTTAGAGCTCTCACTTTGTTTGGTTTTAGCGAACGGAAAATCGGTTATAGCTTCGCTACTAGTTGTTCTTCGCTCAGGAATCTTTATGCACTTGGACTTGAGTTGATCGACTTGGCTTGGGGGAGGTGGATGGTTCTCATAGCCAAGGTGGAGGGGGAAGGAGTGCTCGGCTATGGGTGGTGGAGAGGTGGGCCGTGGGTAGAAGGGAGGAGGAGGAGTGGTTTAAGTAGTGTTTGAGTAGATATTTCTTTAGTAATTATTCTTGGAATATTTTATTATTATTTTATTAAGGAGAAAAGCCATTAGACAAGTGGAGAAAAGTATGAAAAAGGAAGAAGAAGTTTTTAAAATAAAGTGAAGAAAGTGGATGGTTATTTATAGAAAAGGTTTTGCATTAAAATAATATTTTGTAAAAAGACCAAAATACCCTTTTCTTATACTTTAAGCAAACTAAAACTTAACATCACATTTCAAATCATTACTTTATATCATTTTCACTTAAGTATTAAGTAAAGAAAGTAATAATTATGTTTGCTTGGTTT
Organism: Allium cepa; assembly: GCA_030765085.1. Classification (NCBI taxonomy): domain Eukaryota; kingdom Viridiplantae; phylum Streptophyta; class Magnoliopsida; order Asparagales; family Amaryllidaceae; genus Allium; species Allium cepa. The sequence goes on along the minus strand of CM060939.1, from coordinate 211,746,601 downwards.
GATGTTTACTTTTTGACTTTATAACTCTTTTTGTCTTTTTATTCTTAGTTTTTCTTAGTTATATTACAGAATTTTCTAAGTATGTTTAGTAAAAGTAAACTTGATTAGTAAATTTATTAATACTTATACTATTTGAATATATATTCATATATAAGAAAATAAAGGTGCAACAACATTGCGACAACTTTAAATCGATAGAACGTTGATTTTCGACAAAATATTTTACGGTCACATTTTGTCGTTTTAGTTAAACTATTTATTCGTGTAAATCAAATTTGAAAATAAATTTGTACAATGTTATATAAAAATATAAATTCTTGTAAATTAATTAAAATAATTTATTTAACCATCGGAACTTAAAATCATCATTTTATCACTTTTATCGGTATAAGCAAATGTTACTATTTTTGTGTATATTTATATTTCCAGATCCTATCTAATATTATTTGAATCATAAAATTTTATATATTTTACATTAAAAATTACTTTAAATGTTATATTTTGAAGTGGTCAAATTTTGGATCGTTACATTAGCCTAATTAGTCCCTTACTTAGCAAATCATCCGACTGATTTCTTAACTCTTCCTTTTCACTTGGAATGATCTGACGGATAGGATGAATAGTAGGTTTCCAACCAAGAAATAAATCTATACAAAACTCAATCTACAAATGGGGAGGTAGCCAGTTGACTTCTTTATAAACATATAGGAAGTCCTGAATAATTATTATCCACCCTAACACATTTTAGGCAGAATCAAGTACATAAACATAAGCTTGCTTATCTCATCACATAATATCCTTTCCAATACCCTTACGGACTCGGTTTTCAACACTACTATCCTCATGATGTAGTCAAGAATAGCTTCATTCTTTGATAACCAATCCATACTGAGTAAACTTCAAATCCATTAAAATCAAGAATAAACAAGTCACATGAAAAGTGGTAGATAAGGTAAGTAATTCGTAGATCTTCATAGATCATGCATAGATTAGTTGCACCAGTTACGTGTTAGGCACACAAATAGGGGTTTCTACAATTCTTGGGGAAAGTTTTAATCTATCAACAAATCTTAATAAAACTACAAGAAGCCCCGGTATCAAACAATACTCAAACTGAAATGGCATTAACATATAAAGTACCTTTAAGACCTCTTTTCCCTTTCATATCCTTTGAAATTGATGGTTCCTCTTTGATAGCATACACTTTGACTTGCTCCTCTTTCTTTATCAGTGGACAATCATTTACCATATACCATGGTTGGTTGAAATTAATACCAAATGTCTTTGGAACCATAGGAGAAATAGGACCTGCATGTGGCTTTTGAGCTCTAGAATTCTTACTGAGAAATATGGCCATTTGCTTATAGAGATAACAACTAGCATTCTTGTAACGGTTTCCTAAGGCCCTCCTCCTGGCTTTCCTCCCCATGACTTCTTTCCTTGATGATTGAACTTTCTCTTGTTCGGGTTGTTGCTTTTGTTGCTTAGTGTTCCAACCGGTTTCTTCTTATCAAGAACTTCATAACGCAAGGTCATATCTATGAGGTCTATAAAAGATCCTTTTAGGTGAATAGTTTTCTTCTCACAAAATTATTCAATCATCCTAACTACAAATATCTTATTCTTTTTAAGAGGAGTATTAATAAGTCCCGGCCCGAAGCGTGGCAACTCATTGAACTTAGTTTCATACTCAGCTACAATCAATCCCCCTTGCTTAAGGTTTAGAAAACTTTTGTAAAGACGGGTCTTCCCTACAATAGGCATATATTGTTCTTCAAATAACAGTCTAAATCTTGCCCAAGAAATTTCATCCTCTAAGGAATTCATTAAAACCGAATCCCACTATGCTGAAGCTCCATCTTGTAATTGCCAAGATGCCAACAAGCCAAGATGCCAACAAGCCAAGATTCCAAGAAGCGCTTTTGCTCATCAGAAATAATAAGCCCCTTAAAGGTCTTCTTATAAGAATAAAGACAAGCTTGAACTTTGATAATAAAATCGGTTCCCTTGAACGACTTCCCGCCTAAATTGATATAGTCTTTACATAAAGATGCAAAGTTCACTTGGGGTTGCATAGGTGCCACCTTTTTTACCACTCCTACCCTATTTGGAGCCTGACCATTGGTGGTCATAGTACTGCCAGCTATCCTTCCCTGCCTTCCTTTATTACTCATTTCTTACTACCTAAATATAGAAAGATAACCTTAGAATATAAAGATGAGATTAACATAGGAAAATGGGTATTAAACCAAACATATAAGTGTTGATCAAAATAAATCATATATATATATACACACACATTCAGATAGAAATTAAAAATACGCATTCTCATAGACTAAACTCACTCTAGGGTATTACTAACCCAATCCCTAATAAGTTGACCCCAACTAAGGCCTTAGTGTTCACTTAACCTATGCTCTGATACTACATTGTAACGATCCACCTTTCATACTCTTAAAGAAGACACTTAATACATCCACGGTATTCGCTTGTCGATCATCTAGATGTTTGAAAGATAAGCTGTTTGGGTAAAAGAAAAGAAAAGTCTAGAAGGGAGAAACATAAAATTTCACAAGGCCTGGTAAGCATATATAATAGAAAATAAGATAATACATACAGTCACTTCCAAATTAAACATCAAAGTTACACAAGATACTGAATTCAGCCAGGGAGAGTTATAACTGCCTGCCCCACAATGCTGATACATAACTATATACAAACAGTAGCAAAAGTAAATAGGCAACTAGAGAATGGTGAAGCTCCTACTCCCTACTCCTCCAAAATGCATCCGTAAGAATCTGGACTACTTGTCTATTCAAAAATTATTGTACCTAAGACTTTAAGAGAAGAAGAAAAACTCTAGGCCAGACATGGTTCTACCGTGAGTAGACTCAAGACATATGTTTATAGAAGAATAAAGGTATCTCGTATGACCACACTGCACATAAATACAGAAGGGTTTTTATCCAACCATAACTAAAACATTTGTACTCAAAAAAAGGGATATTATTATGAGTGTCTAAGGTTTAAAATAAAAATATAACATAACTAAAATGCTTGCATCTCACATTCTAGCATATTCGGTATACAACTAAGTCCGTAAAGCGCGTATTGGAAATTGGATTCCAACAATGACAATGCAAGGGACTACCTTCCGTACGGTACACCTCTAGAGAAAATGTACCAAAACTGCAAACCTATTGCACCTCTATGAATTAGAACCGGCCTACCCCTTACTGGATAGTACCGAATATGATCATCCACCGGTTGCGCACAACAACCATACCGGGCTCGAACCATGCATAAATCCAAAAATACCGATCTAGATCATGTGATGACCATACCCTAATAGGAGCGAACCACATAGCCATGCGGCATAACTCCAGTTTTAGTTATTACTAGATGTGAGGTTTGGATCAATGATTACCATTTTTAGCAAACCCATCTTGCAATGCTAACACTGCACTCCAAGCAAATATGCAATGCCAACATTCATCTATACAAGTTATTCTGAGATTGAACAAACACATTAACCTTACTACCTTCTATTTTTGATTCACCCTTCGGAAAGGTAGTACAACTCTATAACATACTTCACGTTGATCCAGAACACGAAGCATGCATTAGATTGAAGTGGTTCGAATAAACCATACTTATCCAAAACTGGTGCCTCCAAACCAAAGCGATGAATTCCCGACTTAATTCCCAAGCCTTTTTTGAAGTATGCAAACAAATATAGGATTCTTCTCTAAGGATTCTCAAATATATATTTCTAAAAGCAAATTATTTTTCATAGAAATGATTCTTACCTAGGGAATTTCAAATCATATGAATTTGCCAAGATTGTATATACTTCCCAGGTCAAAATAGGTCAAGTTGTCGATGGTGGACAAACCACTATCTAGTGTAAGTAATTACTTTGCATTTGGAAAATCGGACATCATATACATATCACTACTTTTCGATTTCAACATGAATTATCCCTCGATTAATAATGAAATAGGACATGTTAGTGAACTATCCTTGCCTCGACGTACATTCTTAAACTCTCATAGATAGAAATGGGCTTCTATACGTCTAAATTTAGTGTCAAGTATAAGATGATGTACCTTGCACATAATAAATTAATCATGTCCTATTTATAGAAATTAACTCTCTCATACTTATCACACTTCCGATATTTCGATCTCTCTATCCCTCGTCGAGAATCGAAGCCAGATAAGTCAGGACATTAGTTGCTCCAAGCCTTGCCTTACTTAAATTACTATGATTCTAGATCTCACAGATAAAGGAAATTCTACTCATCGCTTTTAGCAAGACAGCTTATTTTCCATAAACGTGTCAATATTTTAGCACTACTTTATCACATTTGTTTTATGTTACTTAATGGCATTAACAAAGGAATCCCCTGTATAAAAACAATGTCCTTTTAAAATAATCAAAAACTGACTTTATAAACTTATTTTTAGTCTTCAATTTCAAAATTATTCATTTTAATCCAAAGGTTTATTTTAAAATAACAATTTTATTTTATACAAATAAACAACTTTTTAATAAATAAATTCCAAACCACTTTAAAACATCTTTGTAAGAGTTCTGAAAAACAAAAATTGAGTTTGGGAAAACCATTTAAAACATTTTTTTCCTTTTTTAGGAAGGTAAAGTAACAAACCATTTTCAAAGGAAACTAAGAGTTTTTCAATGTCACATAAAAACAAGTCATCAAACAAACGATTATTGCTAAGCCACATACATATTCCATCACATCATAGATATGCAGAAATGTAAATAAACATCCATAAGGTGCGGAACTACTTGGAGTCGCTATATAAAAATTGTCCCCTGCAAATCATCACATATGCACTTCGAAGTGTATCGCCGCAACCCATTTGCAATGAACCCTTTGACTTCATTACTTTTACTAGTCCCTTATCTGGATCCTATATGTCATCCACTTCCAAGCATAAACTAAACCAAATAATAATAATTACATACACTTTCCAAGAAAATAGCATAAATGATTACAACAAAACAATCAAATTTTAAAGTTGTTTTAAGTGAGCTTTACTCACTTTAACAAACATAAACTTTCACCTAAACTACTTTTATCTTGCAAACAACACACAGACCTAGCTTCCTTTTACCCAACTTGCTTTTAAAGACTTGATGAACTATGTTTGGGCTCGGCCGTGGTTAGGGAGGGCTCCTGCATGCCCTATAAAGAGATGTTTAGGTTTGAATATTGTAGATAAGTGATGTAGAGAGGGATGGAAATGATTTTATGAACTTGTTTATGGAGTTATTGGAGAGAAATGAAGTATTCTTTCTAAAATTTTATCAAGGATAATGGTGGAGAAGAAGTGAGGAAGATAGTAAGAAAATGAAATTAAAAATGAAAAAAAGGTCTGTTCTTTTTATAGAAATCAAAAATTGGTTAATCACTAAACCAATGCTCCTTAATTAAAGCGACCACCCTCCTTTAAATTTGAAAACACATACTCCTCCATCATGATGAAGCATGCCCACCATATGTCACATTAAACTATCACATCTCTTTTTCTAATGTCCTTTTAACATTATTTTTTATTTTATTATTTTAAATGAAAAAGAAAAGTCCACCATTTCTTGATCACTTAAGTATTTTTGATTAAATTTTTTTGTATCTAAACTATTCAATTAATAAAGTTTTTCTTTTATTTGTATACATGCACATATATACACTAGTGTGCATAACAAGTCCCGACGGCTTTTGGTCAATGAAAGGTTAAAAATCCGTAACGATTTTCAATCACATTTTCTATTTTTCTACAGACTACTTATTTTTCTGAACAAAATTCTAAAATAAGTTCATTTTCATTAGTTAATACATAAAAGAGGTTTATTTGAGTTATAAAATACATTATTATACCATTTCAAAATATATTAAATATTCACATTTAAAGTGGCTAAATTACAAGTGGTTACATACGGATTGAACCACACCAGGGTTTCCAGTTGGTTAATAACAACTAGGTCAAATAGAAAATCTCGAAATGATGATTTTACATAGTTCTTTCAGCTTGAAAATTTTGTTGAACTTCTACGTAGCCAATCCACTTTGATTATAGTTAAATCATGGCATGTTGACCATCGAGCGACTATAGTTAGGTCTGAGTTAAAGCATTGGAACTTACACTATTCAGCAGGGAATTCTTTCCCTCAGTTGTATGAGGTTAGTACCATGATCAACTGCAGTCAACTCAAAGTCAGAATCTCTGGCAAAGTAGAACAATAAATGTTATTATTGAAACAAGGACTTATGGATGATACTAGAATTGAATAAAACCGAAATCCATAAATCACTAAAGTGATATAGTGTTGATAGAGAAAATTGGTGTAAATTATCGTTGTTAAAAGATACTACTTAAATTATGAAATTTTAATTTATCGATAATGACGTACAAGTGATAAATTTGACTAAAATTATCACTGCATTAGCTAACATGATTGGTGAACATTAATATTCAATTAGTTTGATACTGATTGGTTGACTAAATTTACACCCATGGGTCGCAAAACTGTATCCATATTGGTGATTTATATAAAATATCACACAATTTAATTGATTTATAATTTATTATAAATTAATTAAATTAATTAATATTTATTAGATATTGATTATTTACATATTTGATGTATTGGGCGCTGTTAATTATTTGTTGGGTTCCATTAGTAATTAATTGAGTTCGTGTATTAAATTATATATGTATATATCAGTACATATGCATTTAAATATGATTTGAGTGACATTATTTACTAAATGGGTTGGATTTTATACTGGCATTATGTTCCTAATATCATAGTTGGTCTGAGTACAAAACAGAGGGTGAGGTTGGTTTTTAAATTCTAGATCTTGATCTGGAATTAGTAAACGGGGAAGTGTTGAAGGAAAGAGAATGTGTATTCTTCCTTTCTCTATTTAAACAAGCCTAACCTCTCACACTATCTTTTGGATTCCTCATATCCCCATGGTTGTTAGCCTCTCATAGTCCCCATAGCTGAATAATTTTAAAGCCCAAATACACCAAATCAAATACAAGGTGTGGTTCTCCAGGTCATTGCTCCATTTGGAGATTGATTCAAGGTGAATTTAGGAAATACTATTAATCAACAAGTGTTTGATGGCTACACCTTAAAGTATTAAATCTTATTTATATTTTGTATCTTATTCATAATGTAATATATAAATCATATAATGATTTTATATGCATAATAGTTGTCTCCCTTTTTTCCATCATCAAATTATATTAATTTGTTTACATCAATCAAATTATAGTTTAAATCTTTGTATGAAATTATAACTAAAAACAGTTTTTTGACCATGTATAAAAAATTCTGAATTTTGGAATTTATTTTTAATAATTTAATATATGTAATTTACAATTTATAAATATAAATGTGTATTTTATATTTTTAAAAAGGTTTATATAACATTATACATATATGCTTCGCCTTTAAAAATGCTTTTTATCTCTTAACATATATGCATTTTATATACTAATTTATTTACATTTAACAATGTTTATTTTAATATTAAACGCAAACGTGATTTATTAAAATAAAATAAATAATTTCGATTTTTTATTAAAATGACTTATGGTCGAAAGGAATTAAAATTGCATAAATACTAGCTTAATGTTTAATTTATTAAAAATTACATACTTTGATTATTTTATGTTTTTATATAGTCTGTGTATTTAATTTTTTTCTTATTATTGAAAATGATAAAATACTATTCAAAATATATGACTTTTAATTTATTTAATTAAAAAATATTTTTAGATTTTTTATAGATTTGGATTTGAATTTAAAAATATTTTATAAATCAAAATCAGATATTTATGTGAAATTTAAATTTTATTGGCTTAGTCAAAATATAATTAATTATTTTATAGTTTATTTTAATATATAAAATAAGTTTTGAAATTATTTGTGTATACATATAAACATATATGTAATTTTAAATAATATTTTGAGACAACCAACGTGTATATGAATGGTGAATATATACGTAGTAGATGCAAATCCCAATATCTATATATGTGTACGTTAACTATATGAATATTATTATGTTGCTCATGCATGTTATACATATAAGTATATAATGATATGCTCATAAACTGTATACAATTTTTTTAATTAATTCAAAAATTAATTAAATTTGAAAATTAAATGTTTGTTTGAATTAACTAGATTGGATCTAGTACGATCCATTAGTCTTCATAGACCAATTACGCTCCAAATAGAAGGAAAAACAAATTTAATTCTACCCATTTCTCTCGCTATATGTTGGCCCAACGTTGATGATCCGACGATTAATTAATTCGAGGAGCTGAAATTTTCCATTTAGGGCTCGATCAGCATCATCGGTGCAAGTGAGGCTATGGGAAATTGGAAAAGGTGAGTCAAGGGTCGTTGGAGAGAGCTCGTTAAGAAAAGGTGATTGCTATAGTGGCGACGTCTTTGGTAACTTAAGGCGGCAACCAAAATTTGCCAAAATGACAATTATCGTCAATTAGGGTTTGCGTAGTATAATTTACATAAACCCAGAAATATTATAAAATTGCATTTCAGTTTCTATATATTAAAACATGTATATTTTTCCAATACGAGGTTCTTTACATGCAACTTGCCATAGCAGGTTCAAACTAAAATTTTGAACACATTGATAACAATGTATTGTATGATTATTGTAAGTCCCTAATTTTTGATAACATTATTCGAAAAAATTAATTAGATAAATTAAATAGAATAGTAATGATAAAGGGAATTGAGATTTGAATAAATTTGTATATAGATCCATGCTTATTAATAAAGCAAATGGAATTTAATTGGGTTATTAAACTAATTAAATTACACATGGGCATATTAGTAAAATAACCTCCTTATCACACATGGCTATACACTTCTTACCTCTTGACCAATCACGTTTCATTTATCACGTTCAATAATGCAAACAAAAATAAAATAAAAATATAGCCATCCATTAACAAAGAGGAAAAGAGGAAAAGCCTCAATCGAAAGCTAAGGATCGAAGTTAGGAAGGATTAAGCAACAACAAATCTCAAATTCCTTGTCATACCTATGGTGAATAATAATTTCATACCATCTCTATATTGTTTTATGATTATATGTTTTTCAAATTTACGATTAAATTCGTTTTTATGATGATATGGATGATGATATGCTTGAACAATATTATGTTTGATTTATTTTGATTCATTCACATATGAATTTGCATGGTTTTGATAAGAAACCGAGAGTTTAAGATTTTAGAATTCCATGGAATATTTTATGTTAAGTAGAACATGATTTTGGAGATGATTTTTAATTTTTAGAATTTTCCGTGCTATAGAAAATTTATTATGAATTTATAAAGGAAAATATGATATAATTGGGTTTAAAATTTGTTTTAAGTATTTCAAGAAGATGTTAGGTCTGGAATTTTAATATGTTTGATTACATGACAAAATTGAATTTTTGTGATTTTCGGGGTTTTTTTCCAGTTTATTTACTAGGAAAAATAAATTATCTCAAGAGGGGGACTTATTTGCAAATACTGGTTTTGTTAATGGAAGGGCTTAAACATTATAATTCCCTTGATTAAATCTGATTAAATGTGGCAGTTATCTTTATAAAGTATTTGATAGGTTATACAACAACCAATCAAATGCTTACAAATAAGCAAGCGGTTATAAAAGTAATTACTAAAAGTTGCTATACTTCAGCCTTAAATCCACGGAAGTAGGTTTTGCCTCAAATAGTAGTACCTTTCAACTCTTTTACCTCCGCACCATCTTAGTCAAAACCAGCATAGTCGGAACCCATGCACATGGTATCAATGGAATTGGTATAAAGTGAATTGGTGGGTAGCGGAAGGTAGGATGTCGAAAGCAATGCTTCCGTTAGGGTCGAAGCCTATTCTATTTCGAAAGCTAAGTTCTTGATTTGTTATACTTAAAGCTTTCGACACGATCGAAACATATTCTTTAGAAAAGGTTTATATAAATAGCTTTTAGGAAAGGTTGCCTTATTATGGTGAAGTATTAACTTTCAAAGGGGTAGCTTTCTCCTTAATTAAGAGCTTCCGAAAGGATTAGTTTCGACCAAGCCGAAACATAGCTACAAATTTTCTCCTTTCGACTGTATTGAAGCTGTCTATGCTGTCGAAGGGTTCTCTTCGTTTTAACTTAAACTAAGCTTTTCCTGAATGTTTTCGAAGGGTTGGGGGTTTCAAAGGCAATAGAGTCGAAAGAGGTTTTGACTCTATCTTTGATGTTTTAATTTAAAAGGTGGTTGCTTTCAACTAGACGGTTCCGACACCGACAACTTTTTCCCCAAAACAATTTTATAATTGGTTTCGAAAAAGGTACTTTCGTATATAATCATTTTGACCCAAAGAATGTTTTTAAAGAGTAAACCCAATGCTTTCGAAAGGGTAATTTTATTTGTTTCGAAGCTATGTTTTAAAGAATATTTTAAGACCATCAAAAGGCCCCATAGTTTTCAAAAGTGAATATTTAACAAGGACTTTGAAAGGTATGTTTACTATGTTTTGAAAAGAAAATTGCACTTTCGAAGGAGGTCATCAAAGGATTTTGAAGGTGATGTTTTAAAGTTTCAAAACAAATAACCTGCTCTCACAACTAAAAAGGAAATACCATGGCATAACTAAAGAATTTAGAAGTATTACTTCATCATATACTTATTCACATTGTAGTTAACCCACAACAGTACTTTGGGAAAGGGCAGACTAACCAGTTTTTGATTCAGTAATGAATATAACTTAAGAAATGTTAAAAATATTAATTAAAGATATTGACAAGGGCCAATAGGTTCATAGTCAGCCCATGAAAACTATGATTTGATACTGGCAGGGGCCAGTACGTTTGTAGTTAGCACATGAAAACTATATCTGGATTAAGATATTGATAGTTAGTCAATAAGTTCCTAGTTAACCTATGGAAACTAGGATAAGAGATAAGATATTGGAGTTACCAGTAGGTTCTTAGTGATCCCATGAAAACTCTGACATTGGACAGATAGTCCATAAATATTTAACAAGTTAATAGTAATCCTAGAAACTATAATTGAGACCGATAGTCAGAACGAATAGGGATGGATAATCCAGATTTTATTTACTTGTTTTGCATATCATCATAATGTTTTTGAAATACAATGTTTTAACCACTGTGGATGCAAGAGCACAGATGTGACGCCCCACCTCTATATTCACACTAACCAAGGACACTATTGGGTAATGCCGTCAGTTAGTATAAAGAATAAGCTGATGAGGAGTGACCATCTGCATAATTTCTTTGTGCAAGCACCGACATGTTAGATAGTATGTCATGCATTTAATTCAAGAGGAAATCGATATATCAATTAAAAACTCAAAGCTACTACACAATGGCTATGTGTCCTCCGGAAACAAATATAAAATAAGCACAACACAAAATCAATCACAGATATTCACATCACTAAGGCGGAAACAGATATGAGTATAACACATAGAAGTGTACATCAAATTAGTGGTCATAATAAAAAATCCACTACATCAAAAAAGGATAGGTACAAGTGCTAGACAAAAGAATATGTATACATCAAGGAGTCTCTATCTCGAATGTATAAAAACAAAGACTACTAAGCTAAAGTAGTTAGCCAAAAGTCAGATGACGGTCCCTGATAAGAAGTCAAGTAGAAGCATCTGAAATACCTCGGTCTGGTCCGATTATTATTTAAGAACAAAAATAATAAACGGATCGGTCTAGCAATAAATATCAAATAAGATGAGATAGGATAAGAGATATGAAAAAAAAATATGATAACAACAAAAATCATATAATATCTCAAATTTTCTCATACACCAAAAATAATGTCATATTCTATATTTTTATTCACTAAACCACAAATATTGATAAAGCTTATCAATGCATATCATCAAAATCGGTGAAACATAAATTCTGGAAATAAATAATTAGAAATCCAGAAAACACAAAGGGGGAGGCCTATTATAAATGGGAGCATGAAAACTCACCAACAAGTGTATCACAAACAGGACATTATCCCATAGGTATAACCCATAAAAATATAGGGTACAGCTCCCCCTTAGGGACGAATGAGCCGAACATCCACACACCTAAAAGATACGCCACATGCACAGCCAAACATCGACGCACCTAAAAAGATACGCCTCATGTACAGATTTATTGAGCCGATTGCTCTAGGAATGGCCAAAAGACCATGGGTCGTTAGCCAATAAAAATGAGATGAAGCTCTGCAAAACAGGGTATAATCCCTTACAAGGACAAAGAGACATCCCATATCGCTAATCTAAACCTAAAATGATCATCACTAATCAATAAGAAGTGTAAAATTACACTAACTTAGTAAATAAATGAGTTTAGATTTATGTCCCATAACCACTAGCTTAACTTAAATATTTACGAAGATATTGCAGATTTTCACTCGAAAATTATCATGGAATTTCAGTCGACCAAGTCTAAGAATTAACCACGAAGTAAACACAATCGTTTCATACCACCAATTTTGCTAAGTTTGTTTAATTGGGTTTATCAAACGAATGAGGTAAAGGTTTGTATATACTAATAGATTGGAAAAAGATTTTAAAAACGAGCTTCGTATTAAAAGTAACGTTGAAATCATTTTTGTGAAAGAATTTGAATATTTACTACTAGTGTAGAAATCTTTGTATTTTAAAGTGACAAATCACAGAAATGATTATACAAACAATCTATCACCAAAAAATCACGTACTACGACGTGTATTAAAAGCATAAAAATCGATACCGAATCCATCAAATGGATATTCCTAAAAAATCCATAAAGAAGTCATCAAAGTCGATAATAAATGACAACAAATAACCGAATCAAAAAAAATCAATTCAAACGGAAATCTACTCAAAATAGGCAAATTGGTTGAATTAAACAGTGCCAGACATCTGGTGGTTCTCCCAGACGTCTGAGCTGAGAATCTGAAAATTTTCTTTTAGATCGTCTAGATGGTTGGGAATAACCTCAAACGTCTGAGTTGTAAGTCTGGAATTTTTATTCCAATGAATCATACATCTGAGTTCTTTCCTTGACATCTGAGCTGAAGCTCAGTGCAAAAAATAGCCTAGGCCATTAATGGCCAATTCAACTCGAAAGCGATCGAATGAGCGATGGTGGCTAAGGATCCATGCCAAACGACAACTTAGCCCTATAGGCTCTTCAATACACTCTAAATAACATGTCCAAACATCCTTAGATGTTGGGAATTCATACCTAACAATAATGAAAGCTATACACATAAATATGAGTTCAAGAACTCACCTTTAACTCAAAAACAAGGATTGAGAAGCTCTAAAACAAAGCAAGACCAATTCCTCTTCACTATACCTCTAGAATCTTCAATCTATGATCAAATACAAAGTTTTTCCTAAGTTAGGTTATAGGAATTTCTGAAAATTGGAGAGAGATTGAGATGGAGAAGATGAAGAGGATGCTTACCTAAGCTTCTCTTTGCTTTTGGAACTTGAATTAAAATTTCCTAAGAATGTAGGGCATAGGAATTTCTCGTCTCCTCTCCTTTCCCCTATTTTTCCTAGGGCTTGAGTGTTAGAAATTTAGAAAGTGGAATGAATGAATGAAGAGGAGTGGAGAGGGGGTTTTTAGGTAGAAGGTTTGGGTTCTCTTATTGGGTTAGTGGGCTAGAACCAATCCCAAATGCCAAACGAAAATACCAAAATCCTAATCAAATCCAAACATATTGATGTTTATACTCAAACAAGTTGTAAACGTTGTTTTGAACTCGATAGAAGTGGTCTCGAATATGGAATCGAATGTTTACAAAAAGTAACATTTCAGATTTTAAATTCAACTAATGACGCTATATTTAAATAAAATATTTAATATATAATCGTAGAATATGCAGGTTGTTACAGACTCCCCTTCTTAAAGAAATTGCATCCTCGCAATACTTAATAAGAAAACAAAGAGTAACACCCACTTTAAAGCATAACTTCACAAAAGAAAATTTTGAAGTGAGAAGTTCACCTTAAGGAGCACGAGAGAGTCTGGATGTGTTTGCTCGATGAATTCTCTAGATTCCCAGGAACAATCCTTAGTATTTAAGGACCATTGAACTTTTACAAGTAGAAAATCTTTATTTCCAAGGCGTTTAAGCTCCATAGCAATGATACGAATAGGATGTTGCTCATAAGTCAAATTAAGTGAAACTTTAATTTCTTCAAGAACGCCGGGCTCAAGAATGGAATCTTAATCCCTAATGCATTTCCGTTGTTGAGTCACATGGAATACATCATGAATAGCAGAAAATTAAGCTGGTAATAAAGGACGATAAGCCACAGAGCCATTGCGTTCAGTGATAGGAAATAGGCCAATATATCGAGGTGCTAATTTTCCCGAATGACTGAAACGCACAACACCCTTCATAGGTGAAACACGAATAAATACCAAATCTCCCGTGGAAAATTCTAATTTCCTTCGTCGGTAATCGGCATAGGATTTTTGTCTACTCTGAGCTTCTTTCATCCTATGATGAATAAGGTCAATCTTTCTATGAAATCACGAATAAAATTTGGACCTAAAACCAGCCTCTCACCGGCTTTAAGCTGACACGAAGGAGATCGGTATGGCCTTTTGTAGAGTGCCTCGAAAGATGCCATACCAATACTAGATTGGAAGCTATTAGTATGAGAAAACTCGACAAGGGAAATATGATCTTCCCTACTTCCACCAAAATCAAGAACACATACACAAAAAATATCTTCAAGAGTAAGATTCACATGCTCTTTTTATCCATCAGACAGAGGATGATAAGCGATGCTAAAATTGAGCTTCGTTCCCAAAGCTTATCGAAGACCATTTCAAAATTCACTAGTAAATAATGGATCATGATCGCTAACAGTAGAAGTAAGAACTCCATGCAATTTAATAATTTCTTCGACATGGTGTTTGGCCAAAAATGGTATGGTCTGATTGGATCGAACGGGAATAAAATAGGCGGATTTTGTTAGTCTATCTATGATAACCCATAAACTATCATGACCCAAACGAGAATGGGGAAGACCGTCAATGAAGTCCATGGAGACCTGATCCCACTTCCAAACTGGAATGTCCAAAGGTTGCAATAACCCACCGGGCCTTTGATGCTCGGCCTTTACGAGTTGGCAAGTCATGCAACGCTTAATAAAGTTAGCAATATCATATTTCATCCCATCCCAATAATAAAGTCGCTTCATGTCCGTGTACATTTTACCATTAGTGGGATGAATGGTAAATTTAGAATGATGGTAATCTTCTAAAATGTCATTACGAAGCTACTATTTGACACGATAAGTCTATCAAATTTTCGAATGCCCCCACGAACATCGATTTCAAAGTATTTCAAACCATCAATATTTCCATCCCTACAACTTTGGCCAAGATGAGCCAATTCAGGATCATGGTTTTGAGCTTGAAGAATGCGGTCTAAAAGAGAAGGATGAGCCACAAGGCTACACAAATCAAGAGATGAACATAAATCGGATTCACAATCTCGAATCTCACAAGTGGTGTCTCAA
Source organism: Allium cepa (assembly GCA_030765085.1). Classification (NCBI taxonomy): domain Eukaryota; kingdom Viridiplantae; phylum Streptophyta; class Magnoliopsida; order Asparagales; family Amaryllidaceae; genus Allium; species Allium cepa. Next base: position 211,730,976 of record CM060939.1, on the reverse strand, counting down.
GATCATTCCATTCGAATATCACCATAGAAACAACCACTTGTGGCTTTCCGCTACGGGCACCGGCTACATGATTTTCCTTTCCGGGAGTATAAAGAATATCAAGATCATAAGATGTAAGGAGTTCGAGCCAACGTCGTTGATGCAAATTAAGTTCCTTTTGAGAAAATAAGTACTTCAAAGGTTTATGATCAGTGTAGAGAACAAATTTCTCTCCCAAAAGATAATGATGCCAAATTTTAAGCGCGAAAAAAATGGTCGTGGCTCTAAATCACGAGTGGCATATCTAGTCTCGACAGGCTTTAATTGCCTAGAAGTATAAGCGATAACATATTCTCTTTGCATGAGAACGACTCCCAATCCAACACGACTGGCATCCGTATAAACAATTAAGTCTTGGTCCCTTCGGGAATCACAAGAATAGGAGCATTGGAAAGGATTTCTTTTAATTTTTGAAAAACAGCTTCACATTTTCCTGACCAAATGTATTTAACTCCCTTCTTTCTTAAACTAGTAAGAGGAAAGGAAATTTCAGATCTTTTATGAACCGACGGTAATAGCCCACCAAACCAAGAAAGCTACGAATTTCCGTCACACTCTCTGGTCTCTTCCAATTTTTAATCGCACAAATCTTTGAAGGATCCATGAAAATTCTGGATTCAGAAATAATATGTCCTAAAAATTTCACACGAGATTGCCAAAAGTGGCACTTAGAAATTCTTTCTTTCAATTGATTGCTCCTAAGAGTTTCCAATACAATCCAAAGTTGTTTTCCATGCTCTTCCTCGGTTTTATAATAAATAAGAATATCATCTATAAAGATGAGAATAAATCGATCAAGGAAGTCTTTGAAAACTTGATTCATAAGGTCAACGAAATAAGCTGGAGCATTCGTTAAATCAAATGGCATAAAGATCCATAACTAGTACGGATAGACGTCAAAGGAATGCTATCCTCCGCAATACTAAGCTGATGAAAACTGGTTGCTAAGTCAAACTGTGAAAAGACTGAAGCACCACTAAGTTGATTGAATAGATCATCAATCCGAGGCAAAAGATATTTATTCTTGATTGTGAGAGCTTTAAGCTTGCGGTAGTCAGCGCAAAGCCTAAGCGTTCCATCGGATTTCTTCACAAAGATAGTTGAAGCTCCCCATGGAGAGGAACTTCAACGAATAAACTGTTTTTCTTCCGATTCGGATAATTGTTTGCGAATCTCCTCGTTTTCCTTATTGGACAAACGGTAAGGAGGACGAGTGATAGGTAGACCTCTAGGTATTAGATTAATTCTGAACTCGATTGCTCGCTTATGCGGTAATCCTAAAACGGGCTCAAATATGCGGAGAAATTCACGAACAACATGAATGAAGGAAATGACATCCTCCTCCTCATCATTACCATCATCATGTGGATTTAGAGAATATAAGGATGCTATCGAATTGGAATCTAAATATTTAAGAACAGTAGAAATCTACTTAATAGATTGAGGATGTTGAAGATGAATAGTCCTCTCCTGACATAGGATGTGGGCTTCGTAACGATTAAGCCAATCCATTCCCAAAATCATTCCGAAACCTAGGTAGCGAACAACATGCAAATTGGCTCGAGAACTGTAATCGCATAAGATAATCTTGACATCTTTACAAAATAAACTGAGTGTTGCAGATTCACAAACCGGATTTGTAATTTTTAATGAAGTCACTAAGCACATAACATTTAAAGACAAAGTATCAACAAGTTCTTTTGATATAAAAGAGTGAGATGCACCTGTATCAAAAAGAACTCGAATAGGATTATCACGAAACATAATAATGCCATTAAGGACAGAATGAGAAACACCTTGACGAAGAGAAGCGTTACTTGGCGCTTGCACAACATTCAGCTTTCCCACTTTTTTGTTTTGAATTTTGAGATATAAAGATATATGATGACCTGAACTTTTGCAGTAGCGGCAAGAAAGTGGTTTCGGACAATTATTTGCATAATGGTCGTTAGAACCACAATTGTAGCATTCTCTATGATTAGGGGTAGGAGATTTTGCTACCGTAGTTGCTTGTTTCCCTTTCTTGTTAGGATTAGGTTTGAACATAATATGCTTCTTCTTTTTGATGTTGAAGTTCTGTTTGGCACCCATAACTTCAACATCACTTTTTTTTGATCGGCCTCTTCAAGTCAAAGAGCAATATCAACAAGCTGATCAAAAGAAACTTCTAGTTTCAAAAGTAAAGTCTTTTTTACGTTCTTATTCAAATACATAGATAAACCTTTGATTTTTCTTCAATGGGATATTAATATACTCGACGCCATATTGAGAGAGGGATTCAAAAGATGCGACATAATCTGTCACAGAAGATTCACCTTGAACATGGTCAATAAAGCGTCGGGCTAAAGTTAATTTTTCAGCTTTCGGCAAAACTTTAACTCTAACCTTTCCTGGAATTTCTCCCAAGTAAGATCCGCTTCAATAATCTTAGAAACCCAAAGCTCATACAAATCTATTACTCTTTCTTGGGGCATGCTAGAAGATACTTGGACTCGATGTAGATCCACAAGATTCATGCGAGAAAAGATGTGGTCACATGTTCTAAGCCAAGCTTGGACTTATATAACGCTTTGCAGAACCCTTGAATGGCCTTCCACCAAAATTGGTACAATCACTGCACAAGCATGCAAACCCTGATTTAGGATGGGTAGGCTTAGGAATAGGTCCGGCAGCTTGGGCATTCATTACAAGATCCAAAAGCTATTGAGCAGACATACATATGCCATCCTGAGGAGTAGCACTGGATTGACCGGTGCTGGGATGACCAGGTCTAACCATTTCTCTTCTTTAAGAAAGAAAGAAGAAAGAGAAAAAAGGTTATGCTCAGAATGAATATCAAACAAACTTGATTGATAAAATAAGGCATTATAAAAGAAAATAGGATAAACGGGTCCTAAGACTCGAATTAAATCTTAAGACACGATTCCTAAGAGAGACTTAAGACAATGATCCTTGCTAGATTATTTTACATTGTTTTGAAGTTTGGCTCTGATACGAAGCAGTGACTCCCCACCTCTATACTTACACTAATCATGGACACTATTGGGTAATGCCGTCAATTAGTATGAAGAATAAGGCTGTTGAGGAGCGACCAACTGTGTAATTGCTTTGTGCGAGCACCGATATGTCAGATAATATATCATGCATTTCATTAAAGAGGAAATCCGACATATCAATTACAAACTCAAAGCTACTACATAGTAGCTATGTGTCCTTCGAAAAAAAAAATAAGCACAACACAAAATCAATTGCAGATATTCACATCACTAAGGCGGAAATAAATATGAATATAAAACATAGAAGTGTACATCAAAGTAGTGGTCATACAAGAGACACCACGTCACAAAAGGATAGGTACAAGTGCTACACAAAAGAATATGTATACATCAAGGAGTCTCTATCTCGATTGTATAAAAACAAAGACTACTAAGCTAAAGTAGTTAGCAAAAGTCTGATGACGGTCCTTGATAAGAAGTCAAGTAGAAGCACCTGAAACACCTCGGTCCGACTCGAGTATTATTTAAGAAGAAAAATAATAAACAGATCAGTTTAGCTATAAATATCAAATAAGATGAGATAGGATAAGAGCTGTGCAGTTAATGCCCCACTAATACCCCGCTATAATCCGGCTATATCTTGTAGCGGATTTTTGCCGCTACGAACATATGGCCCCAAATATAGCCTTTCCACTTTAAGCCCCACAATTTCCTCTATATTCCGTCATACCCGCTATATTCCGCTATTTCCGCTATATCTTCTTTAAAAGAAATGAATTGAAAAATGACATTTATACATTGTAAAAATTATGAAATTAATTTATTTAATTGAATTTTTAATATGTTCTTAGAAATGAAAATACTCTAATTAAATTCAACTATGCTATATAACAATTTAACGTTTATTCATAGTATATTCGCACATTTTTTGATTTAAAATTATTTATGAATTCATTATAATTCAAATGAATGTTAATTTTTTATTTAGTTACCATTTATATATTTGTAAAAAAGTTATGTAAGATTTCTATATGTTATTTTAGAGTCATCCGCTATATCCTCGATGTATCCCCGCTATGACTTTTTGCACCTCCGCTGCATTGAATTTGCCGAGCGCTTTGACTGCACAGGATAGGAGATATGGCAAATATATATGATAACAGCAAAAATCATATAATATCTCAAATTTTCTCATATGCCAAAAAGAATGTCGTATTATTTATTTTTATTCACCAAACCACAAATATTTATAAAACTTACCAATGCACATTATCGAAAGTGCTGAAACACGATTTCTAGAAATCAATAAATAGAAATATAGAAAACAAAAAGGGGGAAGCCTATCATAAAGGGGAGCATGAAAACTCACCAACAAGTATATTGCAAATGGGACACTATCCCATGGGTCGCTAACCTATAAAAATATGGAGCACAGTCCCCCCAGGGACAAATGAGCCGAACATCGACGCACCTAAATGATACGCCTCATGCAGAGCCGAACATCGACGCACCTATAAAGATATGCCCTATGTATAGATTTATTGAGCCGATTGCTCCACAAACGGTCAAAAGACCATGAGTCGTTAGCCCATAAAAATGAGACGAAGCTCTGCAAAATAGGGTATAGTCCCCCACGCGGACAAAGAGACATCGCATATCGCTAGTCTAAATCATAAAATGACAATCATTGATCAATAAGAAGTGTAAATTATACCAAGCTAGTAAATAAATGAGTTTAGCATTATGTCCCATAACCATTAGTTAACTTAATATCTACGAGCAGATTGTAGATTTCCATTCTAAAATTATCATGGAATTTCAATTGAACAAGTCTAAGAATTAACCGACGAAGTAAACGCAAGCATTTCATACCACTTGTTTTGCTAAGTCATTTAATTGGATTTCTCGAACGAATGAGGTAAAGGTTTATATATACTGATAGATTGAAAAACGGTTTTAAAAACGAGCTTTGTATTAAATGTAAAGTTGAAATCATTTTTTGAAAGAGTTTAAGTACTTACTACTAGTATAGAAACCTTTGTATTTTAAATGACAAATAATTGAAATGATTGTACAAACAATCTATCACCAAAAATTCACAACGGCGTGAATAAAAACCATGAGAATCGATATCGAATCCATCAAATGGATAATCTTAAAAAATCCAAAAGGAAGTCATCAAAGTCGATAATAAATGACAATAAATAACCGGATCAACAAAAATCGATTCAAACGGAAATATACTCATAATTGGCAAATTGGTTGAATTAAACAGCGCCTGATGTCTGATGGTTCTCTTAGAATTTGATAATTTGGAAACTTTCTTCCAAATCGCCCAGGCATTCGGAAATAACCTCAGACATTTGAGCTGTAAGTCTGTAATTTTTGTTTCGATGACTCAGACGTTTGAGTTTGTCTGAGCTGAAGCTCAGGGAAAAAATGAGCCTAGACATTAATGGCCAATTCAACTCGAAAGCGATCGAATGAGCAATGGTGGCTAGGAATTTATGCCAAATGACAACCCAGCCCTATAGGCTCTTCAATACACTCCAAACAACATGTCCAAACATCCTTAGAAGGATTTTCATAGATTTTGACTTCTAAATACCAAAAATTGAAAAATTCACCAAACTAATTCAATTCAAAAGTAATTGAACATGAAATAGATGTTAGGAATTCAAACCTAACAACAATGAAAGCTATAGGAATAGATGTGAGTTCAAGAACTCTCCTTTAACTCAAAAACAAGGAATGAGAAGCTCTGAAACAAAGCAAGACCAATTCCTCTTCACTACACCTCTAGAGTCTTCAATCTATGATCAAATGCAAAGTTTTTTCCTAAGTTAGGTTATAGGAATTTCTGAAAATTAGAGAGAGATTGAGATGGAGAAGATTAAGATGATGCTTACCTAAGCTTCTCTTTGATTTTGGAACTTGAATTTTCTAAGAATCTAGGGCTTAGGAATTTCTAGTCTCTTCTCCTTTCCCCCATTTTTCTTAGGGATTGAATATTAGGAATTTAGAAAGTGAAATGAATGAATGAAGAGGAGTGGAGTAGGAGTTTTTAGGTAAAAGGTTTGGGTTCTCTTATTGGGTTAGTGGGCTAGAACCAAACCCAAAGCCCAAATGAAAATACCAAATCCTAATCAACTCTAAACATATTGATGTTTATACTCAAACAAGTTGTAAACGTCGTTTTAAACTCGATGAAAATGGTCTCGTGTTCGGATTCGACTGTTTACAAAAAGTCACATTTCAAACTTTAAATTCAACCAACGACACTTTATTTAAACAAAATAGTTAAATATATAATCATAAAATATGCGGGTTGTCACAGACTCCCCTACTTAAGAAATTACGTCCTTGCAATACTTAAGAAGAAAACAAAGAGTAACAACCACTAGAAATCATAATCTCACAAAAGAAAATTTTAAAGTGAGAAGTTCGCCTCAAGGAGTACGAGAGAGTAAGTCCGGATGTGTTCACTCGATGAATTTTCTAGCTTCCCAAGAGCAATCCTTTGAATTTAAGGACCATTGGTCTTTCACAAACGGAACATCTTTATTTCGAAGGCATTTAAGCTTCGTAGCAATGCTACGAATAGGATGTTGCTCATATGTCAAATTAGGTGAAACTTCAACAAATTCAAGAACACTGGGCTCAATAATAGAATTGGAATCCCTAAGGAGTTTCCGTAGTTGAGAGACATGGAATATGTCATGAATAGCAGAAAATTGACTCGGTAATAAAAGACGATAAGCCACAGAACCAATGCATTCGGTGATGAGAAATAGACCAATATATCGAGGTACTAATTTTCCCGAATGACTAAAACGCACAACACCCTTCATAAATGAAACACGAATAAATACCAAATCTCCCACAAAAAATTCTAATTTCCTTCTTCGATTATCGGCATAGGATTTTTGTCTACTCTAAGCTTCTTTTATCCTACAACGAATATAGTCAATCTTTTCTGTGAAATCACAAATAAAATCTGGACCTAAAACCAGCCTCTCACCGGCTTCAAGCCAACATGAAGGAGATCGGCAAGGCCTTCCGTAGAGTGCCTCGAAAGTTGCCATACCAATACTAGATTGGAAGCTATTATTATGAGAAAACTCGACAAGGAAAATATGATCTTCCCAACTTCCACCAAAATCAAGAACACATACATGTAGAAGATCTTCAAGAGTTTGATTCACACGCTCTGTTTGTCCATCGGACTGAGGATGATAAGCGGTGCTAAAATTAAGCTTTGTTCCTAAAGCTTTTTGAAGGCCTTTCGAAAATCCACTAGTAAATAATGGATCATGATCCCTAACAATAGAAGTAGGAACTACACGCAACTTAACAATTTCTTTGACATAGAGTTTGGCCAAAAGAGGTACGGTTTGATTGGACCGAACGGGAATAAAATGGGTAGATTTTGTTAGTCTATCTGCCATTACCCATAAACTATCATGACCCAAACGAGAATGGGGAAGACCGTCACTAAAGTCCATGGAGGACTTTATCCCACTTCCAAACTGGAATGTTCAAAGGTTGCAATAACCCACCGAGCCATTGATGCTCGGCTTTTACTAGTTGGCAAGTCATGCAACGCTTAATAAAGTTAGCAATATCAGATTCCATCCCATCCCTATAATAAAGTAGATTCATTTCCGCGTACAATCTACTACTATCGGGATGAATGTAAATTTAGAACGATGAGAATCTTCAAAAAAGTCTTTACGTAGATCACCAATATTTGGTGCGATAAGTCTACCAAATTTTCGAATGCCTCCATGAACGTCGACTTCAAAATCTTTCAAACCTTCAGTATCTCTATCCCTGTAACTTTGGCTAAGATGAGCCAATTCAGGATCATGGTTTTGAGCTTCAAGAACGCGGTCTAAAAGAGAAGGATAAGCCTCAAGGCTACAAAAAATAAGAGATGAACATAAATAGGATTCACGATCTTGAATCTCACAAGTGTACAGAGTCTCAAGATCATTCCATTCGGATATCATCATGGAAATAACCACTTGTTGCTTTCAGCTAAGGGCATCGGCTACACGATTTCCCGTTCCAAGAGTATAAAGAATATCTAGATCATAAGATGCAAGGAATTCGAGCCAATATTGTTGACGCAAATTAAGTTCCTTTTGAGAAAATAAGTACCTTTACGATTTATGATAGGTGTAGAGAGCAAATTTCTCCCCCAAAAGATAATGACGCCAAATTCTAAGGGGAAAACAATGGTCGCGAGCTCTAAATCGTGAATGGCATATCTAGTCTCGGAAGGCTTTAATTGCCTAGAAGCATAAGCGATAACACATTCCCTTTGCATGAGAACGACTCCCAAACCCACACGACTGACATCGGTATAAACAATTAAGTCTTGATTCCCTTTAGGAATCACAAGAATAAGAGCATTGGAAATGAGTTCTTTTAATTTCTGAAAAGCAGCTTCACATTTGTCTGACCAAATGTATTTAACTCCCTTCTTTGTCAAACTATTAAGTGGTATAGAAATTTTAGAAAAGTCTTTTATGAACCGACGGTAATAGCCCGCCAATTCAAGAAAGCTAGAAATTTCCATCACACTCTCCCATGTCTTCCAAATTCGAATCACTTCAATCGTTGAAGGATTCATGGAAATTCCGGATTTATAAATATTATGCCCTAAAAATTTCACACGAGATTGCCAAAAGTGGCACTTAGAAAATTTTTCCTTCAATTGATTGCTCCTAAGAGTTTTCAATACAATCTGAAGATGTTTTTCATGCTCTTCCTCGATTTTAGTATAAACAAGAATATCATCTATAAAGATAAGAACAAATCGATCAAGGAATTCTTTGAAAACTCAATTCATAAGGCCAATGAAATAAGCTGGAGCATTCGTTAAACCAAATGGCATAACAACCCATTCATAAGATCCATAACGAGTACAGAACAACGTCAAAGGAATGCTATCCTTCGCAATACTAAGCCGATGAAAACATTGCAAAGTCAAACTATGAAAAGACACTATCACCGCTAAGTTGATCGAATAGATCATCTATCCAAGGCAAAGGATATTTATTCTTGATGGTGAGATCATTAAGCTTGCGGTAGTCAGCGCAAAGCCTAAGTGTGCCATCGGATTTCTTCACAAAGATAGTTGAAGCTCCCCATAGAGAGGAACTAAAATGAATAAACTGTTTTGCTTCCAATTTTGATAATTGTTTACACATCTCCTCATTTTCCTTACTGGGCATACGATAAGGAGGATGAGTGATAGGTAGAGCTTCATGTATTAGATTAATTCGGAACTCAATTACTCGCTTAGATGGTAATCCTAAAACGGGCTCAAATTTGTCGGGAAATTCACGAACAACATGAATGAGTAAAATGACATCCTTCTCATCATCATTATCGTCATCATGTGGATTTAGAGAATATAAGAATGCTACCGACTTGGAATCTGAATCTTTAAGAACAATAGAAATCTGCTTAATAGATTGAGGATGTCGAAGATGAATAGTCCTCTCGAGACATAGGACGTGTGCATCATAACGATTAAGCCAATCCATTTTCAAAATCATTTCGAAACCTAGGTAGCGCATAACATGTAAATCGGCTTAGAAACTATAATCGCATGAGATAATCTCGACATCTTTACAAAATAAACTGAGTGTTGCGGATCCACCAACCAGATTTGCAATTTTCAGTGAAGTCATCAAGCATATAACATTCAGTATCAACAAGTTCTTTTGATATAAAAGTGTGAGATGTACCCGTATCAAAAAGAAATCGAATAGGATGATCACGAAACACAATAATTCCATGAAGGAGAGAATGAGAAATACCTTGACCAAGAGAAGTGTTACTAGGCGCTTGCACAACGTTCATCTTTCCCTCTTTCTTGCTTTGAAGTTTGGGACATAAAGATATATGACGACCCAAACTTTTACGATAGCAACAACAAAGGGATTTTGGATACTTATTTTCATAATGGTCCTTAGAACCACAATTGTAGCACTCTCCACAATTAGGGGTAGGAGTTTTTTCTACCGAAGTTGCTTTCTTCCCTTTCTTGTTGGGATTAAGTTTGAACTTAATATGCCTCTTCTTGTTGATATTGAAGTTCTGTTTGGTACCCACAACTTCAACGTCACTTTTTTATCGGCCTCTTCAAATTGAAGAGCGGTATCAATAAGTTGATCGAAAGAAACTTCTAGTTTCAAAAGTACAGACTTTTTGAGGTTCTTATTCAAATCATAGATAAACCTTTTATTTTTCCTCAATGGGGTATTAATATACTTGACCCCATATTTAGAGGGAGATTCAAAAGATGCGACGTAGTCTGTCACAGAAGATTCACCTTGAACAAGGTCAATAAAGCGTCGGGCTAAAGTTACTATTTCATGTTCCGGCACAAACTTTAACTCGAACCTTTTCCGGAATTGCTTCCGAGTAAGATCCGCATCGATAGTCTCAGAAACCAAAAGCTCGTACCAATTTAATGCTTTTTCTTGGTGCATGCTAGAAGCCACTAGGACTCAATGTAGATCCATAAGATTCATGCGAGAAAAGATGTGATCGCATGTTCTAAGCCAAGCTTGGACTTCTATAACGCTTTCAGAACCCTTGAACGGCCTTCCACCCAAATTGGTATAATCACAGAACAAGCGTGCAAAACCGGATTTAGGATGAGTAGGCTCGAGAATAGGTCCGTTAGCTTGGACATTCTTTACAAGATCCAAAAGATGTTGAGAAAACATGAATACGCCATCCTGAGGAGTAGCACTAGATTGACCAGTGCTGGGACGACCAGGTCTAACCATTTCTTCTTTAAGAAAGAAAGAAAGAAGAGGAAAAAGGTCATGCTCAGAATGAATATCAAACAAACTTGATTGATAAAACAAGGCATCATAAAAGGAAATAGGATAAATGGGTCCTAAGACTCGAATTAAATCCTAAGGCACGATTCCTAAGAGAGACTTAGGACAATGATCCTATCTAGATTATTCTACATTGCTCTGAAGTTTGGCTCTGATACCAAGCTATGACGCTCCACCTCTATACTCATAGTAACCAAGGACACTACCGGATGATGTTGTCCGTTAATACGAAGAATAAGGCTGTTGAGGAGCAACCATCTATGTAATTGCTTTGAACGAGCACTGATATGTCAGATAGTATATCGTGTATTTCATTCAAGAGGAAATCCGATATATCAATTACAAACTCAAAGCTACTACACGGTGGCTATGTGACCTTCGCAAACAAATATAAAATAAGCACAATACAAAATCATTCGCAGATATTCACATCACTAAGGCAGTAAAAGATATGAATATAACATATAGAAGCGTACATCAAAATAGTGGTCATACAAGAGCCACCATACCACAAAAGGATAGGTACAAGTGCTAGTCAAAAGAATATATATACATCAAGGAGTCTCTATCTCGAATGTATAAAAACAAAGACTACTAAGCTAAAGTAGTTAGCCAAAAATCATATGACGGTCCCTGATAAGAAATCAAGTAGAAGCACCTGAAACACCTCGGTCTGACCCGAGTATTATTTAAGAAAAATAATAATAAACATATTAGTCTAGCTATAAATATTACATAAGATGAGATAGGATAAGAGATATGGAAAATATATATGATAACAATAAAATCATATAATATATCAAATTTTCTCATACACCAAAAGAATGTCATATTCTTTATTTTTATTCACCAAATCACAAATATTGATAAAGCTTATCAATGCATATCATCAAAATTGGTGACAAATTCTAGAAATAAAAAAAAATTAGAAATCCAGAAAACGAAAAGGGGGAGGCCTATCATAAATGGGAGCATGAAAACTCACCAACTCGTGTCTCACAAAGGGGACACTATCCCACGGGTCGCTAACCCATAAAAATACGGAGTACAGTTCCCCCATGAGGACGAATGAGCCGAACATTGACGCACCTAAACGATACGCCCCATGCACAGCCGAACATCGCCCCATGTACAGATTTATTGAGCCGATTGCTCCACGAACGGTCAAAAGACCATGGGTCATTAGCATATAAAAATGAGACGAAGCTCTGCAAAATGGGGTATAGTCCCCCACGTGGACAAAGAGACATCACATATTGCTAGTCTAAACCATAAAATGATCATCATTGATCAATAAGAAGTGTAAATTACCCTAAGCTAGTAAATAAATGAGTTTAGCTTTATGCCCCATAACCACTAGCTTAACTTAAATATTTACGAACATATTATAGATTTCCACTCGAAAATTGTCATGGAATTTCAATCGAACAAGTCTAAGAATTAACCGACGAAGTAAACGCAAGTGTTTCATACCACTTGTTTTGCTAAGTCGTTTAATTGGATTTCTCAAACGAATGAGGTCAAGGTTTGTATATACTAATAGATTGGAAAACAGTTTTAAAAATGAGCTTTGTATTAATAGTAACGTTGAAATCATTTTTGTAAAAGAGTTTGAGTATTTACTACAAGTATAGAAACCTTCGTATTTTAAAGTGAAAAATTGCAAAAACGATTGTACAAATAATCTGTCACCAAAAACACACAAACTACTACGTGAATTAAAGTCATGAAATTCGATATCGAATCCATCAAATGGATATTCCCAAAAACATCCAGAAAGAAGTCATCAAAGTCGATAATAAATGATAACTAATAACCAGATCAACAGAAATCGATTCAAAAGGAAATCTACTCAAAATAGGCAAGTTGGTTGAATTAAACAGCGCCAGACGTCTGTTGGTTCTCCCAAACATCTGAGCTGAGAATCTGGAAATATTCTTCCAGATCGTCCAGACGTTTGGGAATAACCTCAGACGTCTGAGCCATAAGTCTGCAATTTTTATTCCGATGACTCGGATGTCTGAGTTCTTTCCCAGACGTCTGAACTGTAGCTCAGGGCAAAAATCAGCCTAGGCCATTAATGGCCAATTCAACTTGAAAGCGATCGAATGAGTGATGGTGGCTAGAGATTTATGCCAAACGACAACCCATCCCTATAGGCTCTTCAATACACTCCAAACAAGATGTTCAAACATCCTTAGAAGGACTTTCATAGATTTTGACTTCAAAATATCAAAAATTGGAAAATTCACCAAACCAATACAATTCAAAAGCAATTGAACATGAAATGGATGTTAGGTATTTGTACTTAACAACAATGAATGCTATAGACATAGATTGAGTTCAAGAACTCACATTTAACTCAAAAATAAGGAATGAGAAGCACTAAAACAAAGCAAGACCAATTCCTCTTCACTTCACCTCTAGAATCTTCAGTCCATGATTAAATACAATGTTTTTCCTAAATTAGGTTATAAGAATTTCTAAAAATTAGAGAGAGATTGAGATGGAGAAGATGAAGAGGATGCTTACCTAAGCTTCTCTTTTCTTTTGGAACTTGAATTAGAATTTCCTAAGAATCTAGGGCTTAGATATTTCTAATCTCCTCTCCTTTCCCTCATTTTTCCTAGGGCTTGAGTATTAGGAATTTAGAAAGTGGAATGAATGAATGAAGAGGAGTAGAGTGGGAGTATTTAGGTAGAAGTTTTGGGTTCTCTTATTGGGTTACTGGGCTAGAACCAAACCCAAAGCCCAAATGAAAATACCAAAATCCTAATCAACGCCAAACATATTGATATATATATATATATATATATATATATATATATATATATATATACCCAAACAAGTTGTAAATGTCGTTTTGAACTCGATGGAAGTGGTCTCGAGCCCGGATTTGACTGTTTACACAAATTTACATTTCTAACTTTAAATTCATCTAATGGCACTATATTTAAGTAAAATATTTTAATATATAATCATAAAATATGCGGGTTGTTACAACAGTATACGGTTTTATAAATGTTTTAGGATACTGGTGAGGGGAAAACATGTTCCGTTAAGCAGCTTGATCTCAATAGATATCTAAATGGTTTGAGATAGTAAATTATTATTCATACCATGCTTTATGTCTGATTCGAAGTTTTTTCCCCTTTAAACTCTCTGGTACTCAAATTATTTTGAGTAGGTTTAGAGTTAAGGTTTCTAGGCATTCTTTTGGATGAACAAAGCTTCCGAGGACGTGCAGGAGGCAAGTTTTTATTAGAGTCCTTTTATTTCCGCTGTGTGTTTTGTTTGTAAAAGAATTTTTTTTCTTTCTATTTATATACTCTGATCAATCAAGGGGCACCTTCATATGTCACTCTTGATGTATTTTGTGATAATTATACATTATCTGAATGCGATCTACGAAGTGGGATTATGTAATCAATTTAGAATATTTTAAATAGAATATGGAATTTATTTGCTGTTTAATTTTTTTTCCATATTCTTGTGTTTCGGTATATCAATGTATCTAATATCGCCATATTTGGTCGCCGATGGTTAATAACTATGGATGAATGCAGCATCCATAGCCGTTAGTTTTAGGCCGCCAAGTAGAGGGATGTTACAATAATTGAAACAATATATTATATGTTATATAACAAATATAATTGTGGTTAACATATATGTCCAACACCTCTTTCTTAGTGGTTGGATGCTCTGGATTTGGTCCATGAAGTTATAGGTTTGAACCCTGCGTAGCGTGTAATTCGAACCACTGGACACATGTTGACTTGTAGCATGTTATGCTACTTGAGCTATACTACTATATACTACCACCAAAAGTACGTAATTTCAAAGAATAAATATTTCCAATGTATACATATATGCATATACATATGCATATATGTATACGTATATGTATGTATGTATGTATGTGTATATATGTGGATACTTCTAAGTAGTTAATATCAATACATAGGTTGACTTGTAGTATGTTATACTACCTTGACTTGTATAAATATGTACTACCTCCAAAAGTACCCAATTTCGAAGAAAATAATATTGTTAATATATGTATGTATGTATGAGTGCGTGTGTAGATACATCTAAATAGTAAATATCGGATAATACCACTGATATATCACTAATATATCTCATATCGCTCATATCTCGAAAAATATACCTTAAAATATAGTTATCGATATATGTCTCAACATGTGCCGATATATCGCTTCAATATTTAGCGTAGAGTACCCGATTTATTTAAAAATATGAGCATTAGCATAATTGTTGGGGAAAATATTACAAATTAATATCTTAACATTCTCAATGTTTATTATAAGTATAAGGTGAGTGACAATATGTAGACCATAATGGAAACCCCAACGCATTGATTTTTTTAGTTTAAACCATATTATTTAGGTCGCCTTCATTAGTATTTCAATAAAGAAAACTCTGCTTATTCCACTATTTTATATGTTTTATTTTATGTGAACACGTTACTACTAAAAACAAGTTCGTCTCTAAGCTACTCCTCTTTTTAATTGTTTTCTTTATTAACTAATTCTAACTGTAAGTTAGCTTATGAAAATTCACCTTTTTTTTAGTTATTATCATACACTAAGAACCTAAATTTGGAGAAGTAAGTTATATATTTGACATATCGATATATAACAGGCTAGAAATAATAATCAATATCAAACCAGCATAATTAATCTATTATTTTATATCTGCACACTGGAAATAACATTGCTTGGGTATTCTATCTTAAATCTTAATTCACTACATGAAATTGATTCATAATCTTTCTTGTGCTCGAAGATGGGAGAAAGTCAGACGAACCTTAGACTTCTTTTCCTATAAAAGTAAATAGAAGTGCTTTTTCCATTAGAGAGGTATCGTAAAAAATAGAAATTAGACAACTAATAAAATTATATGAGAATCATGGAGCTATTTGAGATAGCAACCACAAGCTTTTGGTGCAACTTCTTAAAAAGCAATCATTGATAAGATTGAAGAAAATGAAGCACATGTATTGGTCATTACAGTGTTTCCTTACTTGTTCGTTAATTTAACTGAAAATGAAATAGAAAAAACCATAAATATGATTTGTCTTTAAATAATAATAGAGATAATGAGATGACTAAAAAACAAATAATAGAGTAAAAAATAAAGAAAATAGCGGAGATACAGATTCTATGAACATCATGATTTACATGCTTATTTTATGACTTGTAATTAATAAAATATCAAAGTAGACAGACTGTGATCTATAAACTATATGCAATTAGTCTCAGTCTTTAGTGGTACTTTGGAAATATAGATCCAAATATTTAAAACTAAGCACTATCATAATATTTTAACATTGTAACAACCCTAATTTTAGCGATTACCTGTGAATATTAAACTATAACGATAATTATAATTTAATAGTATAATTTAATAATTAATGAGGAATTTAAATTGTTTATTGGGAATAAACAATATATTTGAGGGAAAAAAAATGAGAAAATGGAATTTTGGAAACTTTATTAAGATGGTTTGAGATAATAAAATGAGGGAAATGTGTTTTATTTAGAGTTAATGCAATAATTTTGTTAATTATTGCTATTTACTTCTTTTAATGATTTTTAAAAAGAAGTAATTAATTTTAAGATGAGATATATTTAAAATAATGATGGAATTGAGTTTAAAAAAATAATTTAGGTGTAAAATTATATTTGAAATGGGTTATAAAATTTCATTACACAAAAATATTTTTTTTTTGTAATTTATAATGTTAATTATAATGGGATTCGTAATTAAAGATGTAAATTTGTTATTTATTAAAAAAAAGAAATATGATGATAAAATGTTTTAAAAATATAAATAATCTTTAATTTTGAGTATCTAACATTTTATCATCATGAATATGAAGTTTTATAAATTTTTGATATGAAATAAAGTTAAATAGATGATTGAATTTGAAGGTGTGCCTTGTTAACATGTAACTAAGTGATTAATTTATAACCTAAGCTAATTTTCCTAAACAATTGGACTCTAGCCCATTAACATACTTCGCTTATCCTATTAGCAAAGAAAGGAGAAACATCTTTCTCTTCCTCAAACATCAGTATGTTCATCTCTTTCACAGTACAAAAAAAAAAGAAACCATTCCTCTTTCTAAACCCTAGAGCTCTAAATCTTCAATTCCTACATTAATTTGCTAATTTTAATCAATCTAAAGCTATATTTCTCAGATAATCAACTCCAAAACTTATTTTATTTCATCAAATTTGGATTTTTGCAATAGGTAGATTGTTAGTAATAGGGTTTCCTTGCTTGCATGTTGTTGTAAAGTTGTTTATAGGTTCTAGAAGCTAAAATTCAAGCAAAAGCTCCAACCTTTCTACATTAATTCGAGTTTTTGCATTCCTACAACAAGTTGAGTTAATCACTTACACCACTACCTTTAATCTACGAGAATAATTGTTAGTTTCTATTTGAATTAATTGGAAGGGATGTTGATTGAATTGCTTTCAAGTTGGTTGTGGTTTGCCGAAAATTGTTTGTGAAAAATTGCTGCAGCAAAACAGCAATATCTTAGTGCAAATTTACCCTAATTAGCTCAATCCTTTTGTAGTTGAAAGATTGTTCTGTTAGCTACAACTTCTCTTTTAATTACATTCTAAAATTCAATTGTTTATAGGCTCAAAATTTAGTTTGAAACTGATGCACACAGCTCTGCTCTGTGCAATTTTTTTTTGTTGAAACCCGATCTTCAAATCACCATAACTTTTGAATGGTAAATCGGAATCGAGTGAGACATTTTGCAGTTGGAAGGTATATTTATAAGGAATAACTTTTATGTTTACTATTTTCTGTAAATCAAAATTTTGCTAATCGTAATATGTGATTGAAGAGCTAGTAACCTCTCTGTCCTGTGTTTTTAATTTCAACTTTGAAACACATAATTATTTTGGCCATATCATTTTCATCTTTGATCGGAATTTGATAATTTTTGATGTTCCAGAAAAACAATCATTAATACAAGTTTCATGTTTTGATTTTTTCTGTAATTTTGAGTTTAGCTATGTCAAAATCTAATTTTCCTACTGCTAACGCGAGAGGAAAACCAATATTTGCTTTGTGCTTGAAGCTGAAAAGAAATTGGTCATAACTACTTCGTTTCTTAACCGATTTTGATAATTTTTTATGTTCAGGAAAGAACAAATCATTTACTAAAAGTTTCATGTTTTGAGTTTTCTACAATTTTTAGGTTAGCTATGTCAAAATTTAATTTTTCTATTGCTAACCCGAGAGCAAAACCAATATTTGCTCTGTGCTTGAAGCTGAAACGAAATTGGCCATAACTTCTTCGTTTCTTAACCGAATTTGATAATTTTGGATGTTTTGAAAAGCTTAGATCATGCGCTACAAGTTTTTACAATTGTTTTTTTTAGTTTTTAAGTTTGTTTGGCCAAAATTATGGTTATATGTTGTTGTCCTGAGAGCAAGATGATAGCAACAACAAACAATGACCTTGGAATTGTATTAGCCCGTTTTTACTCTTATTTTCGTTTGGTTTTGACGATGTTTTTGAGATTTTTGAGAGCTATGATGCCTATCAATTGGCTAGATATATTTGAAGAATTTGAAATTCAAATTTAAATAGAATTTGAATTGATTTTGGTTTAAATTTGAATTGAATTCATATTGAACTCAATTTATCGGTCTTGAGTTATCTTTCTTGTATTTCATTGTTTCCGAGTATGGTTTTCACTAAACCATTTTTGAAGTAATTTTTGAAATAAACGTACATTTCAAATTATTATTATATATTATTTTAAATTTATTTTTCTAATAAAAAAACCTATTTATTCTGTATAATAAAGGAATTTCAAATATTGGTTTTATTAATCTTTTCGAGAAAACGTTTTAGAAGCTTGTTTTCTCTAGTATACTATTTTAGATATAAAACATACACTTTTACACTATTCGAACATATAAGAAAGAGAATTAAACGATTTAGTAAAACACGTGGTATGGGACATGGCGCATACTATTTTGGTTAATTTTGGACTTGTACGATCGAAGCTATTTGAGATTATTGATTTTGAGATGTTTTTCCATTTTATGGCATATTTTGATTTTTATAACTCCTATTTATTGTAGTTATTTAAGATGGCCAATATTTGGCAAATATTATGGTTCGAGATTTTCTATATAGGAGTATGGTCGATGAGATCCATTATGATGTTTTATTTACTTGCTAATGATATAAGGCAAGTCTTGAGTTTATGATTTCATATTTTGAGATTTATGGTTTATGAGGAACCATCATGATGTTTTCACTTGTCGATGAGACGAGACAAGTTACAATGCTATTTAATACTTGTCGATGAGATGAGACAAGTATGGTGTCTCTTTATCGCTCGCCAATGAGACGAGGCGAGATATAATTTTTTGAGTTTTATGACGTTTATAGTATGGCATTGACTAATGGCTAGTAAACCGCTAAGTGTGAATGTGTGGTATCAGACACAAGTTAACACTTTTCGGGTTCCTATCCGTTAGTTTATGACACATTAACGATGTTTACCTAACAGAACTACTTGGAGAGGTGTTAACGACCTTGTCAGGAGGAGGAACTGCTTTGGGAGGTGTTAGCGACCTTGTTAGAGCTAACAAAATGGCTTGGAGAGGTGTTAGCAACCATGTCATGAGGACGAACTGCTTTAGGAGGTGTTAGCGACCTTGTTAGAGCTGACAAAATGGCTTGGAGAGGTGTTAGCGACCTTGTCATGAGGACGAACTGCTTTGGGAGGTGTTAGCGACCTTGTCTCAGGCTTCGGTCGTCTGAGTTTTGCACGTGAAACATTGCTTCGGCATTATAATCAGGGATTTGGCCAATCTGGATTTTCCAAGTTTTCTGTTTTATTGTTATTTCACCTTTTAAGATGCTTTATTACATCGATAGCCTAGTGCTATATGAGATGTTATATATATGGTGATTTCAATTATGATGTTTTGAACTCCTATTGAGTTCCTTGAGTTATGCGTTTTGATAATTTCAGGATTTTATAGGATATTCTAGGTTTTGCCATTTTGGCGAGTTGAGATTGAGATTTATATATATTTATACCGATGAGATGAGGTATAATTGAATTTGATGATTCATCTATAGTTGAGTTTTGGATCATCCTATTTGAGAATGTTTTATGTTTGCCATTTTGGAGAGAGTTTGCATTAATGTTTCTCCTTTTGAGGAGATATGGTTCATGGAAACAATGTAGACATTTTGGGATGTCGCCGATGATATGAGGCATTTGTGTTTGATTTGAGTATTGAGTTTGAGTTACCTCCTTCGAGATATTTGTTCACTTAAGTAGCGTTTGTAACTTAAGTGTGGAGCTTATGATTTTATCAATTCGTTCTTCTCTTTCGAGAAGAAGTATCTTCATGTCTATTCTGCTTCATATTACCGATATTGACTCATTCGTGTAGCTAGATTGACCCGTGTATTTATACTCGGGTCAGACCGAGTTATTTCAGGTGTCATCTATTGGACTTAGCCTGTAGTTGATGCTGGATATCAAGTCTCCTTTCTCTTGAGCAATATCTGTTCTTCCGCATACTCAGTTGTATTTATATTAGATTCAATGTATATGCTGTGGTTGAGTACCACCTTTATTGTATTCATATTGTATTGTACTAATCATGTACCAATGTATATGTATATATATGATGTTGATTACAATTCTGTGATGTGCTTTACATTTAGTTATTGTATTTTTTTATGATAGATCCGTTAACTACCTATAGATTTGGATTAAGAATTTACTGGGTATATCGATCCACTTGAGTAGGAAAAAAATTATATTTCAATATCGACGTATTCAGTAGATGTTTAAGACAAAATTATAGATAGTCGCCCTTAACCAGCCCTATTCTTCGTTTTAGTAGACGAAATTACTGGTGGGTCTCGGGGTGGGGCATTATAGCATGGTACAATACCGTTTGTAACATGTTCTAGATTTGTCCAATACTTTATCAATATTATTTGATATTACCAAAATACTTTAAAATATCTCACATCGATACTTGATCAATACATTCTAGATACCAATATAGCCTACTTAGACATATGCCCACGTGTGCATTACTATCAGTAAGGAATTACTACAACAAATATTATGCATTCAATTCGAATATTTCATATTTGGATTAAGATGAATTATGTACCAGTATAGTTATTTGTTAAATACGAACACAGAATAAATGATTTCAAAATAGAGACAAATCTAATTTAGTAAAAATATATTTTTGTATATACACATGTTGTTAAAATTAATCATTAATGAAAAACCGCCAAAATTTATGTAGTTGAGAATTACAGAAATAAATAAATAAATATTCAATAAACTTTTTTACAATTAAAGCTAATATAATTAATTTTTTCACATCGAATCCTTTTGTATTAGATCAATATCAAATATGATATAATGTAAAACAAATTATTCGTGATATAACCGTAAAAAAGATCTACCGCATAATGAAGTGAGAAAGATTCTTCGAAATTTGTTCCTCTTACCCCGCCATTTGATGCACCTAATCCTAAAAGTGAGTTTTTGGTCAGTTTGCTTGGTTTAAAGTAAATATATCAAACCAAATTAGAATCAAAAAGTTGAAAATCTAACTACTTAATTACATATAATTTGGTCAGTAATCGATTTTATGGAATGAAAATGATACATAAGAGAAAACAACATATGTTATTCATCTAACGTTTGGTGTACTAAAAAAACATAAAATTATGTTTCAAGAGTTTTTATCGAGTATTGCCTTACATTTACAAGGAAAATTGACTTAGTATCCATGGGTAGACTCTATTTTCTGTTATCAAACAAATTAATAAAATTGTCGCAATATCATAAATTTTGGTATTATTATAATGGCTTATTTAATTTGTTTTAACTGATAACTAAATAAAATTATTTTACAAATCAAAGTTAATTTAATTTAATTTTATAACCAAAACAACTGAAATGAACCTATTCGGTTCTAAATGAATATTGATCACGCTACCTAATCCCATGGAGTAGGCATCTTATAAATTTGGGGATCTCATGATCACCATATAGATCACACATGAATCAACCGTGAAGCCAACGCATGTCTTGTTGACAATATCTGAACAATCCATGTCACCGCTCATAACTTTCCCTTGGAAATGACATGGATGCTCAAATATATGTCAATATCTTGTCGCCTAGTCAAGATCAACATAAAAGTTCTTAAGTCTGACCATCGTCTAACTCCACACCAACAATAGCGACCGAGTGTTTCTTTCCTAACCATCATGACTGTAACATTTTTCGATTTTATCGGGATCCGAAGGTCGGCATTTTTACGTCCACTGTATCAAATGCCGCATAATCGAATGTCGGAAAACCGAATTGTTAGAGTTAAAAAGAAGAGGTAGAAGAAAAAGATAGAAGAAATAAGAAAACAGAATAAAAACAAAATCAGAATCTCACATATCGCAGCGGAACAACATATAATAGATAAATGAATAATCTTTAAAACAAAGAACTATCTCAGTTAATACATTACATCATCATCAGAGTGTACAACAACAATATACAACACAACTGGACAATGGACAGTTATACAAACATGTCCCTACAAGTGAATTTACAGCGAAAAGATAGTATCATATACAAGTAATACGTCTCGCCATCCAGCTCGCCACTTGAGCTCCAAAGCACTTCTGAATCCAGAATAACCTGATAACCTGACTCTAGACTGCCCGTATGGAAAATTTATGGGCACCCAGAGTTTAGGAAGAGAACAATAAACTCCAGGTCAGTCATGGGACTGCTGTGAGAGCTAAAACAGTTATTTATCTTTAAAAACAAACAACAGTAAAATTTGAAAGTCAATTCGCAATGCTTTTTGGAAAATGAAACTACCATAAGGCCTCCCGCACACACACACAATGCAAAAGCAGAATCGGAGGAGATTTCTCCTTATGATAGTCAAAGATGCTTACTACGCAGAATCATTTGATTTTTTTATTATTATTATTGCATAGTGTAGAAAACATTTTGAAAGTATAATATAAATCTTAGCCAACATAGATATTTCGAACTATGCCTACTATAGCTACGATCCAAACAGTGGGGCGCCACCATAAGTGAATGGTAGGTTCTACGACTAAAATCGTATAAGATGCGTATTTTTTTATTTGGATTTCCAACAAATGGTCAGGCTAAGGAACTTCCTACTGTCAATGGGATCGCCTCTGGCGGGACGTCCCGAGAACTTAACGTTACGGTTAGATCTCTGCCAACACAAGGCCGGGCTACCTCTGTAACTAGGTAATTACTACACGAATATGTCACTCCCCGGTCCCTTTGGACCTTTATCCGAGCGCTCGATAACCAACATCACACAGTAATAAATATAGTGTGTCAACATGAGTAAGTATCTGGGCTCCATACCATGATACCACCCATTCCAGAAGGAAATGACATACCCTAAAGGGCGCGACCCTCATAACCTTGCCGCATATTCCTGTTTTGACCATTTCCGGGAAGTAAGGTCTGACGAAGTCTCATCCACAAAGCTACGCTTTTTCACAAAGCCACGCTTTGATCAACAAATGATCAATAAATAATCATCACACAGCAACACTCAGCATGCCACATTACCAAATTGGTAATATATCGCTGATAACCTTCAACTACATAACCTTTAAGGGTGTTAAGCTAAGAGAATAAATTCTCCGCCACCAACGGAAATATGTTTGAAAGAAATCTTCTTTATATCTCAAAATGTAATGTCAGACACGTAACGGTACAAGTCTGTTCCGAGTTCGAACAGAACTGAAGGCACTTCAAAAGAAGCCCTTGCAATCCGGGTATTCACAATCCCGATCGAATTTCCTATCACAAAGGAAATCTCCATACCGTAGCTGACGGTGCAGAGACAATCGATAGGTCATCCTATCGTTTTCACAAATACCCGGTCTTCAACACGGGTCTTCAATGCTATCCATTACGTCGTATCACTATTCGGAATGGGTAATCCGAATAACGAGCGCAATAATTTAAAAATAAGTGTAGCATTCAATTTCAACCAATTCACAACAAATTCCTATTTAAAGGTCAATATTGATAGTCGGTTATTTAACTATCAATCAATATTCACAACATCAACCGATTTCAAATAATTTCCCAAATTATTTATTTTCAAAAATATCTTTACAAGATATAAGTTCCACACTTCAACCATTTGAAAACGAATTTCAAATCATTTTCCACCTTTAAATCTTTGAAAACAAATTTCAAATCAATTTTCTTAAACGGGAACACTTCCAAATATTTATCCATTTTCAATTTAAAATGGTTCATTTAAATCAATCAAATAAATCCTTGCCGATTTATAATAAACTTACGTTCCAAATCCATAAATTTATTTCCACACTTCAAAATAAATCAATGTTTATTTTTTAAACAAATTTCCCTTTCTTTTATAAATTCCATAGTGAATTTACATTTCCAAAAGATCTATGAATATACGATTTTCAAATCGATTTCTAATATTCATTTTCAATTTATCTTTAAAAGATAAAATCTCAAAACATTCACTTCATATTGGAAAAACATTTCCATACTTATTTAATAATAAGTAATTCACAAATCTGTTTACTTTCAACACTTGGAAAATATTCAATATACTTAAATCACAATTAAGTATACATTTTATTCTTTAAGGAAAACATTCTCTTAAACACATTTATTTGAGTCAAAACGAATGTTGCGTAAAACATCGTTACGACAACCCAAAATCATTAGTATAGGGACTCGAAATTAAGATAGAGATATAAATCCCAATCCTATATAAAACATTTCCTTTCGGAAATCATTTTCTATAACAACAATGTTATAGTCCACCATTTCCTTATATTCCTCGAAAACGTTTATTTCAACAATGAATGATGAAATCTATGGTTTCGACACTTAATACAATTTAAAACATCTTTAAATCGTTTAATTCTATTTAAAATATCACTTTTCAAAAATATTTCTTTAATATATTTTTCACCGTCCAAAATCGTGAATATACTTCATTAACCAAATTCAATTTCTACATATTTTATTTAAAGGATTATCCACTGTCCCAAAATCGTAGATATATCTCCTTTAATAAGCTATAATAATTAAACTTGTTAAAATAAGTCGATTTCGGATTTATAAAACAACGTTTATAAATTCCATTTATATTTTATAACAATTTTAACTTATAAGATCACTTTATTAACAAATTCTATCCATATTCCATTTACACGCCAAAATCCAATTTATAAGTTAATTACTTATAAATCTTTTATTTTACAAAGTCTATTCATTTTATAACTTCACAAATTATAAATCTATAGATTTCATCCACTTATGAAATCCATTTATATTTCATTTTAACACTTATAAAATCTCGTTTTATAATTCCAATATTTTAATTTATAAATATCAATTTTATAAATCTTATATATAAATCATTTATAATAATTCAAAAATCCCAATTTAAACCATTTTATAACTTAATCAACTACTTATTTCAAAAATCACATTTTGGTTATATTTCACAAAAATCATAATTTTTATAACATAAAAATTTCAACGTTTATTTATTTAAAATGAATCAATTCCAAAATTAATTTTTATTATGAATTCTCAACTTAAATTTCCAGAAATCCAATTTTATTTAATTTCGGCATCTAACAATACCAAAAACATATTCGGCTAAAATTTAGCCTTTAACGATTTCAATCACAAAGATAATCACGCAAATTATAAATAGATCAGCACACAACATTGAAACCAATTCAATCATTTGAGGAATCCAGTTGGATCCCTCCAACCTGTTTCCCTGCATCCAAAGATGTTAGCACAATACCAATTCCGCTTCAAGACGGAATATCGCGGTATATGGGATTTATAAAATACTATCCGCTATTATGCGGCGCAATAGTGTCTCATCCGCTATATAATGCGGAAAATCAACTCCAAGTACATATATAATACCAATTCCATACAAGTTGGAATTATCGTGGTATATGTTTTTAATAAATAACATCCGCTTAATATACGGTGTATAATGTCTATTTCAACACAATAGATAATAATTTATCATCCAATCACACAATCAAGCAATTTTAAATCTAACTATTTAAAATTTAAATCGAAATGTAACAACCGCATATTTATCGAGTTTATATTTAAATATTTTATTTAAATATTAAATCGTTAATCGGATTTTGGTCCGAAAAGCTACTTTTTGCAAACGGTCAAATTAGGACTCGAGACCACTTCCATTGAGTTCAAAATGTCGTTCACAACTTTTTTAAGTATAAACATCGATAGGTTTGGAGTTAGTGAAATTTCACTAACTTTTCCCGCTTTGGACTTTGGGTTAGTTTAGCCTATTAAGCCCAAGTTCCAACCCTCTTCTCCTCACTCTTCATAAATTTCCTAACTAACCCAAGCTTTGGCATTAATGGTGAAGAGAATGGGAAATTAAAACTCCAAGCTCAAATTCAATTGCAACTCCAACATTCAACTCCAAATTCAAGTAGAAGATATTGGATTCAAGCTTTGGATTGCTTCTCCTTTCTTTCAAGGTTCATCTTCATAAATTTTAGGGCAAAGGTGAGACTTTTATCCCACAAATCTAGTCTATATCTATATTGGACTGTTGGGAATGATTCCCTATCACTTTAGTATGCACATTTGCATTTGGTTTGGATTGGATTGGCGAAAAACTCCAAATTTTAGTGATTTTGGTGAAAAACTGCTACTAGGTCGTTCTGGCCATTTTTAGCTCATTCGGAGTTAGGTCGCTCGTCCATAGGTCGTAGGTCGCTTACGAGTTGACCCTAGGTCGTTCTGGCCATTTTTTAGCTCGTTCGGAGTTAGGTCGCTCGTCCATAGGTCGTAGGTCGCTTACGAGTTAACGTTAGGTCGTTCTGGAAGAATTGGCACTTCGGAATTAGGTCGCTCACGAGTTAACTCGTTAGGTCGCTCGCGAGTTAGTACCATAGGTCGTTGGGCCATCTAAATGCTTGTTCGGTGTTAAGTTGTTCGGGCTTAGGTCGTAGGTCGTATGGACCTTAGGTCGTAGGTCGTAGGTCGTAGGGACCTTAGGTCGTAGGTCGTATGGACCTAGGTCGTAGGTCGTTAACACATACGGCTCTTTACCATTTTAGGTCGCGTGACCTTGTACTTGACTTAGGTCGTTAGGTCGTAAGACCCCTAGGTCGCAACCATTAGGTCGCTCGACCCTATCCCCCTTAGGTCGTTAGACCTCATTTTGTCTTCACTAGGTCGTACCGTTTTGGACGGGGCGCTGCCCCCTGGACCCCCGCGACCTGACCGGGCAGGTCGAACCCCGTAGCGGTGGCGATGCCCCTGCACCCCCACCTTGGGGGGTTGCCACCCCCTCGGACCCCCCCTCTGAAAAATATTCAAAAGAACTTGCTGAACTGATTTCCTTGGATTTTTATCACATCTTCGAATGTGATCTTTGTGATTGATTGTTTCTGTAATCACTTTTGTGATTGGTCACTTTAAATTATAAAGGTTTCAAAACTAGTAGTAAATATCAAAACTCTTTCAATAAAAGGATTTCAACTCTATTTTTAATAACAAAGCTCTTTTCTTAACCCGTTTTCCAATCTATTAGTATATACAAATCTTTACCTCACTCGGATGAGAAATCTAATTAAACGGCTTAGTAAAACAAGTGGTATGAAGCGCTTGCGTTTTCTTCGTCGGTTAATTCTTGGACTTGTTCGATTGAACCTCTTGTGACAATTTTCTAGTGAAGATTTACAGTTTGTTCGTAAATATTTAAGTTAAGCAAGTGGTTATGGGACATGAAGCTAAACTTTTATATTTACTAGCTTAGTGTAATTGACACTTCTCGTTGATCATGACGATCATTCTTATGATTTAGACTAGCAATTGTGCGATGTCTCTTGTTTGCTTGGTTAGACTAGACACCACTTGTGTGATTCCACTCACACATACCTTTTTGGTTGCTTGGTTATTCTAGACGCCACTTGTATGATTCCACTCACACATATCTTTTTGTTTGCGAGGTTAGACTAGACACCACTTGTGTGATTCCACTCACACATACCTTTTTGCCTTCTTGGTTAATCTAGACCTCAATCTGTGTGATTTCGACTCACACATATGGGGTAGCTCCCCATGGTCTTCGGACCGTCATGTGATAGGCCTCTTTCTCTTTTTATGATTTCTGGATTTCTCGTGTTGATTTCTGGAATTTATATCATTGAGTTGTTATGAGTACAAGTTTAGGGTATGATGCCCTCTTTGGATCTTTGAGAAGATTCTTGTGATATCGATTTATCTCTTATTGATTGATCTTCTGTTGGTCATCATTTGCATACTTATAGTAGTATGTCAGTATGGATATTTTATGTTTATGCCATATCTTTTATTTTATACCATGTCATCTGATATTTATAGCCAGACTGATCCGTTTATTATTTTCTTAAATAATACTCGGGTCAGACCGAGATGTTACAGGTGCTTCTGCTTGACTTCTTCCCGGGATTCGGCACTCTGACTTTTGGCTAACTATTTAGATTAGCAGTTTTTTTTGTATACACTTGAGATATAGACTCATAGTTGTATTCTTTTGTATAGCACGTGTTGCTATTCTTTTGTATTATTGTGGATCTTTTGACCACTACTCTGATGTACACTTTCATGTGTTAGTTATATATTCATATCTTCTTCCGCCTTTGTGATATGGATGTCTGTGACTGATTTGCGTTATGCTTATTTCTATGTTTGTTTCCGAAGATTATTTATATCCACCGTGTGATAAACAATTAGATGGATGGTCGCTCCTCAGCAGCCTTATTCCCCGTGCTAGTTGACAGCACTACTCCGTAGTGTTCTCGGCTAGAGTGGGTATAGAGGTGGGGCGTCAAAGCTTGGTATCAAAGCCAAACTTCGGAACAATGTAGAATAACTTAACAAGGATCATCGTCCTAAGTCTATCTTAGGAGTCATACCATAGGATTAATTCGAGTCTTCGTACTGATTCATCCTATTTCCTTTATGATTCCTTGTTTTATCTATCAAGATTGCTTGATGTTCATTGGTGAATAACCTTCTTCCTTCTCTTCTTTCTTTCTTAAAGGAAGAGAATGTCTAGACCAGGCCGTCCCAGAACTGGATCATCTGGTGCTGCTCCCCAGGATGGAGTTTTTATGACTGCTCAACAGCTTCTTGATTTAGTAACTAATGCTCAAGCAGCTGGAGCTAACCCGGAACCTACTCACCCAAAGTCGGGATTTGCACGCTTGTCCAGCGATTACACCAACTTGGGTGGGAAGCCCTTCAAAGGTTCGAAAAATATCATCGAGGTCCAGGCTTGGTTAAAATCATGCGATCGAATCTTTTCTCGCATGAACCTTATCGATCTCCACCGCATTCAGGTGGCTTCCAACATGCTCCAGGAGAGCATTGGACTGGTACGAACTCCTTATTTCAGAAATTAATGAAGCGGATCTCACCTGGGAGCAATTTCAGGGACGCTTCGAGTTAAAGTTTGTACCAGAAGCTGGGAAAGTAACCTTGGCTCGACGTTTTATAGACCTTGTTCAAGGTCAATCCTCTGTGACTGATTACGTCGCAGCCTTCGAGTCGCATTCCAAATATGGGGTTGAATACATCAACACCCCATTGAAGAAGAACCAGAGGTTCGTTTATGGCTTAAATAAGAATCTTAAGAAGCCACTACTCCTAAAACTAGAATTCGCATTTGATCAACTCGTCGATATCGCTCTTCGTCTTGAAGAGGCTGATAGAGAGAGTGATGTTGAAGTGGAAGGCGCTAAACCAAACTTCAACAACAAGAAGAGGCCAAACAAATTCAAGGGTCCTTATCCCAACAAAAAGGGTAAGCACGCAACCCCTGCAGCAAAGTCTCCTTCTCCTAGTGGTGCGAGTTGCTTCAACTGTGGGTCTGGGGATCATTATGCGAATAAGTGCTCTAAGCCCAAATCTTGTCGCTATTGTAAGAGCCCGGATCATTACATACATCAATGCCTCAAGCGTAAAGGCAAGAAGGAAGGAAAGTTGAATGTGGCTCAAGCCCCTGGCAACACATCTCGTGGCCAAGGTATTTCTCATTCCATTCTTGATGGTATTATTTTATTTCATGATCAACCTATTAGAGTTCTCTTTGATACGGGTGCATCACATTCTTTTATATCAAAGGAACTGGTAGACACTTTTTCCTTAAGTGTTACTGCATTGATGACTTCTTTAAAAATTGCAATCCTGTTGGTGGATCCGCAACTCTTAGTTTGCTTTGTAAAGATGTGGAGATTATTTTATGTGGTTTTTCTTTCCTAGCCGATTTGCATGTCATGCGTTACTTAGGCTTTGGAATAATTTTGGGAATGGATTGGCTTAACCGTTATCAAGCCCATATCCTATGTCCTGAGCGGACTATTCATCTCCGACATCCACTATCTGTTAAACAGATTTCTGTTAATCTTAAAGATTCAGAATCCTGTTTGGTGACATCTTTATATTCTTTAGATCCTCGTGATGACGATGATGATGATGAAGATGATATTATTTCTCATATTCACGTTGTTCGTGAATTTTCCGACATATTCGAGCCCGTTTTAGGTTTACCACCTAAACGAGCAATTGAGTTCAGAATTAATCTTGTTTCTGGTGCTCAACCAATTACTCGTCCTCCTTATCGCATGTCCACTATCTTCGAATGTGATCTTTGTGATTGATTGTTTCTATAATCGCTTTTGTGATTGGTCACTTTAAATTATAAAGGTTTCAAAACTAGTAGTAAATATCAAAACTCTTTCAATAAAAGGATTTCAACTCTATTTTTAATAACAAAGCTCTTTTCTTAACCCGTTTTCCAATCTATTAGTATATACAAATATTTACCTCACTCGGATGAGAAATCTAATTAAACGGCTTAGTAAAACAAGTGGTATGAAACGCTTGCGTTTGCTTCATCGGTTAATTCTTGGACTTGTTCGATTGAACCTCTTGTGACAATTTTCTAGTGAAGATTTACAGTTTGTTCGTAAATATTTAAGTTAAGCAAGTGGTTATGGAACATGAAGCTAAACTTTTACATTTACTAGCTTAGTGTAATTGACACTTCTTGTTGATCATGACGATCATTCTTATGATTTAGACTAGCAATTGTGCGATGTCTCTTGTTTGCTTGGTTAGACTAGACACCACTTGTGTGATTCCACTCACACATACCTTTTTGGTTGCTTGGTTAGTCTAGACACCACTTGTGTGATTCCACTCACACATATCTTTTTGTTTGCGAGGTTAGACTAGACACCACTTGTGTGATTCCACTCACACATACCTTTTTGCCTTCTTGGTTAGTCTAGACCTCAATCCGTGTGATTTCGACTCACACATATGGGGTAGCTCCCCATGGTCTTCGGACCGTCATGTGATAGGCCTCTTTCTCTTTTTATGATTTCTGGACTTCTCGTGTTGATTTCTAGAATTTATGTCATTGACTTGTTATGAGTACAAGTTTAGGGTATGATGCCCTCTTTGGATCTTTGAGAAGATTCTTGTGATATCGATTTATCTCTTATTGATTGATCTTCTGTTGGTCATCATTTGCATACTTATAGTAGTATGTCAGTATGGATATTTTATGTTTATGCCATATCTTTTATTTTATACCATGTCATCTGATATTTATAGCTAGACTGATCCGTTTATTATTTTCTTAAATAATACTCGGGTCAGACCGAGATGTTACAGGTGCTTCTGCTTGACGTCTTCTCGGGATTCGGCACTCTGACTTTTGGCTAACTATTTAGATTAGCAGTTTTTGTTGTATACACTTAAGATATAGACTCATAGTTGTATTCTTTTGTATAGCACGTGTTGCTATTCTTTTGTATTATTGTGGATCTTTTGACCACTACTCTGATGTACACTTTCATGTGTTAGTTATATATTCATATCTTCTTCCGCCTTTGTGATATGGATGTCTGTGACTGATTTGCGATATGCTTATTTATATGTTTGTTTCCGAAGATTATTTATACCCACCGTGTGATAAGCAATTACATCGATGGTCGCTCCTCAACAGCCTTATTCTCCGTGCTAGTTGACAGCACTACTCCGTAGTGTTCTTGGCTAGCGTGGGTATAGAGGTGGGGCGTCACACGAAACAATTCGATTGAGTGAGAAGTTCTCACCTTGAGTTTCCGATAACAGTTGTAGCGTTTTATTTCAAATAAAATTAAACGTGCGTTTAATTTTACCCGAAATTTTCACTAGCTCTAAACGAGTCCAAACCATCTCCATTGCGTAGCGCTCGACAAAACGAACATGTCGCAATTCGTTTCGTAATTTTTCGACCTCGTATGGCAAAGTTATACACTTTTAAACATTACATGATTAAATATATATAATGATTTACAAAAAAAATTTATTTTTTTAACCTAAAACAATTCTGGCCGCTAGATTTCGTATCAGGCAATCCAGGCCCCACGCTGTAACGACCCGCCCTTATGACCGTCCCTAGTCGGTAATTAAACCAACTTGAAACGTTCAAAATGACGGATTGTTATTCAGTTTATAGAGTGTAAATAGAATCAGCCACAGAATCACATAATAATTATATTTCACATAAATGAATTTTTCTTACATATCTCAGAGTTTGTACAATGCATTAATTTATACAGCGGAATATTTCTTTAAAGTACAAAATCCCTGAAAAGCTAAAGTGAAGCGTTTTCCCTCTCTCTCTAACTTCGCTGCCCGAAAATCGTCAAGCTGTAAAATACTGGGTCTAACCCGAGTATTACATTCAAAAGAAAATAATACACGGGTCAGTCTAATTCAAACTCAGTTATTAGTGCATAGAGGCAATAATAATAACAATTAGACGACAGTCAAAAATAAATTCACCTATCCGATCCTTTAACAAGAAAATCGGATAATGGTAAATATAACACTTAACAGTGTTAAACAATAAATCAGTAGATTCAAATTATCAACGAAGATAGATGAAAGAATTTTATATGAAGATAATTTAGAAAAACATCAAAATTTCCTAAACGGCAATTAACAACAAAATCATCAAATTATAACCAAATCAATTCAAACAATTGAAGTGTCACTTAAAAACATCAAAACCGATTGGCTGCAGTACACGCACGCGTGCACGGCCTCGCCACATTTAAAACGTTAAATCTGTGTGGCTGCAGTACACGCATGCGTGTACGGCCTCGCCACAACAGTGAATACTAACAGCCATCAAAACTGCAGAGGTCAAGTCAGTGACTCAACGCAATTCAGCCTCGACCATAAATCCAAATGGATCAAATGCAACATGAGGCCGGAGTGTGCAGTAACAATATATAAGGCTACCAAAAACAAAGTCTGCACATGAAAATGAATTGCAACAAGACAGCAAGAGGTGCCACCTAAACCATCATGTTACAGGGTTCAATGTTACAACTCAAAATAATTCGAAATCAATGATACTAGATCCCCTGTGTGAATCGAACTGAGGTGACAAAACACATCAATAGCATCAAAAGTATCCTTAATATAGTTCATAATTGAATGTAGTGAACATGTCCGGGAAAAAATGAATTTCAATAAACCAGACAAGTTACAAGAGCAAGTAATGATGGTATTGGTCAATGCAACAAAGTCAGGTTCAAAGGCTAGTGCAGATTCAAGTGAAGTGATCACTGTGCAAACATGTACAGAAAAGTATAGGCACACACTACAACACTTAAGGAAAATGCACATAAATACATATAAACGAATAGCATCAAGGCATAAATGCCACGGGTTGACAACAATTGAATTTTTCATGCAACCCGAACCCACAGAGCATAAAGGCTCAAATTGTCCAAGTGCACATGCAATGGTCCAACAGGAAGCTACTACAGAATGGTAGTAAAGGTAAACAATGATGGCAACATGAAATGAATCAGAAGAAGTCCAAATATAAAACAACAGCACTTTCAAAACAATACAATTGTTCTCAAATTAGACACGACTGTCAAAAGCTCAAAGATAAGGCAACACAACTGCACAGTGAAAACAGAGGCAAAGCTCGTGTCGTACTAGGTTCATAAGAACCAAACATGTGGCTGGTTCAACTAATGTCAACAAAATGATAGTGAAGTAGTGACACAGCATAGCATAGTGCAACACAGTGACTAGCTACACAACAGAGGCAATTGGCATCACATGTATGCAACTAACAGTAGTTGTATCAAAACAAATGCCATAGTAAAAAAAAATAAACTCAGCAATAGCACAGCACACAACAGTGCACCGTGGAATAACTCAAGTGTTCAATAATACAAATGTACAGACAGAGGACATTTCAAACTCGAAGCAACACAACATACAGTCACAATGTAGTAGCGGTAAAGACCAACAGAGATTTCAAACTGCAATTTCCAAATAAACAAGCAGCGGGTTTCAAAAGTCAAAATGGCCAAAGCCCAATTTTTTTTTATACGAACGAGAAAACAGGGATTCAAACCCTGTATAAACAAAATCATCACAGCAAAAATCATCAGAGCCGTGTAAAACAAGAAGATGAACCAGGATAGATAAAAATCATCAACATCTAAAAAAACTCGAATGACTGAAGAATGAAATTAGATGTGAGTGAGGGGATCACTCACTTTTGCCTGGCGCGGTCGCGAGCGAGGCGAAGAAGGCGTCGATCGAGCAAATTTGAAGCCGGCGCTTTTGATTTTGAAAATCCCTAATTTGGATCGAAGAACGAAGCCGCCATTGATTAATTTTTTTTTTCGTATGATTTAGGGTTTTCGAATGAATATGAAACGAAAGGGGGGAGGTATCGGGTATTTTATGAGGAAGGGGAAGGAGGTGTCGGTCATGCTTTGTTTTCGGCTGTGAAGGTACATAGGGTGTGCCTGAGAGGATGGGGCATTAAATGCATGTCCTTCATGCCTTATTTTAATATATATATATATACTTTTATTTCAATTTAATTTTTTTTTTCATTTTCTTTAGTAAGCTTCATAGATATATAAACGTTTTGAAGTTCAACTATCAAACATCAATTTATATTAACATGTTTTACAATTAGATTTTATACTTGTATTTTGTATTGATAAAATTCATTCCATTTTATTTAAGTTAAAGAAAAATGTTATTAAAACTAACCATCAATCTATTCATTTACATAAATAATAATTCTTAAATCCAAATTATTTTTCTAAGTCATTAGTTCGAATTTTAAATACAAATTTAATATTCAATTTCAAACTCCAAAGTCAAATTCAAATTTTTATTCAACTTTCATTAGACTAAATTCTAAAATTTAATCGCCAATTTCATAATTATATTGGGAATTCAAACTAAACCATCATTAAAATATTTAAAATTAATTTAAATATTTTCAATTTAAATCGTTCAAAATTCAGGGTTGTTACAATCTTCCCCCCTTAAAAGAATTTCGTCCCGAAATTATAAGTTAGGAAAAACGATTGTTAAAATCTCACCGATATTTATACCCTACACAATTTTTACCAAGTTCGAATCTTATTAAAATAAATAAATATAGGATTCATTCCATTTATTTTATCTCTCTAGCTTTGTTTATTGTATTCTAAAATCAAGACGCAAAACTCTTTTACCAAAAAAAAAATTCGACTTACAAAACTCAAATTTAAACTTGAAATTCTTCATGCTAAAGATTTTCATATCATATATTTTTTTCAAAGCTGTGGGCTTTCAAGATATTTTAAAGATCTTCTTCCTTAATTCAATTAGTTTGGAATAATGTAATTTTAATTTCAGACTATTGATTTTCTATTTAAAGTTTTGAAAATACTTGCTAACTCGAAGTTTAACAAGTCTATCGTCCTTCTCACAGACATTAGGCATATGCTGGCCAGGCGCAGGACTAAAAATCTCCAAGTACTAAATATACTTGCTTCAACTCCCAGTGAAAATACTTAAAAATATTTTTAAAAATGGATATGGAAAGCACGTTCCCCCATGGATAACATTTTACCCAGCGGTTACGCTACTATCCCAGTAGAATCGCTCGTAATCTGTAGATTTCACATCTCTTGAATTTCGCCATGGTTGTTGCCATAGATCGCGGTTCACACGGCGGTTACGCTACTATCCCAGTAGAATCGCTTGTGACCGTAGGCATCTCGCCCCTCAAATTACGCTTTGGCCTCTAGATCGCAGTTTACGCGGCGGTTGCGCTACTATCCCAGTAGAATCGCTTGTAACTGTAGGCATCACGCCCCACGAATTACGCTAGCATACATCATCAATTCACATGATCCCATCACGATGATCCATCAAGAGGGATTCTAGTCCAAATGGACATTCCAACTTATGGAAATTCTACGTAGCTACGAATTTCAAATGGACACTCACACCGAGTTCCAATCACCTTCACAAATTATAAATGGAAGGTACTTTTCCATATCCTCAGTTTAGAAAACATAATATCATATACATATAGTACTTCATTTCACATTTCTTACTTATCATACCTATGTAAACTTACATAGGATTTTCATAATAATGACTTTCCAAACCGACGGTTTTCGAATTATTACATTCACATATATAAGTTCCGAAAACCACAACATCCCATACCCATAACAAATAGAGGATTTCTAAATTTTCCATCTCGTTGCCGATTTAAAATTTTCCTCTAAATCGATTTGAAAATTTAAGGTTATCTCAAACCCAATTCACATTCATAATTCAATTCATTATCGACTTCACATTCGATTTGGATTTCACGTTACATCGTCAATTCTCAACACATAATTGATGTCTACCGATATATAACCTCTAAGCTCGTACGTATCAGAGAAGGGTGTATATAGCTAAAAGAATAAATTCTCCGCCCACCAAACAGATATATATTTAATAGAGATCAATTGCTATGTCATCAATTCACCATGTTAGACATACAATCCAAATCGACTAATTCGAAATTCAAAACTCAACTTATATTGTTCTTGATGTCGAAGTTAACTTCAATTTAACTCAAGATTCAATCTTTTTGAAAAATTTCAAGTTAAACTAATTGTTCAAATTTCCCAAAAATATCTTTACAAGATATATAAAATTTTCCACACTTAAACATTTGAAACAAATTTCAAATATTCACTTTTTTCAATTTATCTTTAAAAGATAAAATTTCAAACTTTCCATTTCATATTGGAAAACATTTCCATACTTATTTAATAACAAGTAATTCACAAATCCATTTATTTTCAACACTTGAAAAATATTCAATATAATTAAATCATAATCAAGTATATATTCCATTCTTTAAGGAAAGCGTTCTTTTAAACACGTTTATTTGAGTCAAAACGAATGTTACGTAAAACATTGTTACGACAACTCAAAATCTCTAGTATAGGGATTCGAATTTAGGATAGATATATAAATCTCAATACTATATAAAACATTTCCTTTCGGAAACCATTTACAGTAACAACAGTGTTATAGTCGACCATTTCCTTATTTCTCGAAAACGTCTATTTCGACAATGAATGTTGAAATCTATGTATTCGATACTTAATGCATTTTAAAACATCTTTAAAACAATTAACTTCATTTCATAATATCACTTCCCTAAAACATATCCGTTTTATTTAATAATATATTCACCGTCCAAAATCGTGAATATACTTATTTATTCAATTCAGTGTTTCTACACATTTATTTAAAAGATTATTCACTGTCCAAAATCACGAATATATCTCCTTTAACAACTTCTATGTTTCATTTATCAAATTCAATTGGTTCCGAATTTATAAACAATCTTTACAAATTCCATTTCTATTTATAAAACTTCGATTTATAAATCTCCTTTATTAATTCAATTCAATTTATATAACTCAATTATATACCAAAAGTCCATTTATAAGTTAATACTTATAATCCATTTATTTACTAAATCATTCTTCAAAACATTTGAAATCAATTTTCAAAAGAATTCAGAATCAAATTCCCAAGTTATAGTTTAATGATCCTCTTGGCTATACTAGATTGACATTTCATTTTATTTCACAATTATTACTTTGGAGATATTCAAAATATTGGATTTAAACCAATTCACTTCACTTTTCATTTTATTTTTCATAAATCTCAGCAATCTGATAATTGGTTTTTCTCAAATGATCCGGACTCAAATCTAAGGAGACCTTACTGAAGAGAAATTATCGCAAACCTAAATTTAGAGAGGGGAATTTCCGAAAAAGATTAGAATTTTCAAAATACCTTTTATTTTCCTAAGAAAACAATTTTATACTTCTTTAGATTTGAAAAACATTTTCTTTAAAATGATTCTAGTAACTATTCATATTAAACATCATAAACTGAGCTTTGTATAAACCAAAGCTCCGATACCACTTTTGTAATGACCCGCCCTTCTGAACGCCCCTAGTCTGTAATTAAACCAACTTGAAACGTTCAAAATGACGGATTGTTATTCAGTTTATAGAGTTTAAACAGAATCAGCCACAGAATCACAGAATAATTATATTTCACATAAATGGATTTTTCTTACATATCTCAGAGTTTGTACAATGCATTAATTTATACAGCGGAATATTTCTTTAAAGTACAAAATCCCTGAAAAGCTAAAGTGAACCGTTTTCCCTCTCTCCCTCTAACTTCGCTGCTCGAAAATCTTCAAGCTGTAAAATACTGGGTCTGACCCGAGTATTACATTCAAAAGAAAATAATACACGGGTCAGTCTAATTCAAACTCAGTTATTAGTGCATAGAGGCAATAATAATAACAATTAGACGACAGTCAAAAATAAATTCACCTATCCGATCCTTTAACAAGAAAATCGGATAATGGTAAATATAACACTTAACAGTGTTAAACAATAAATCAGTAGATTCAAATTATCAACGAAGATAGATGAAAGAATTTTAAATGAAGATAATTTAGAAAAACATCAAAATTTCCTAAACGGCAATTAACAACAAAATCATCAAATTATAACCAAATCAATTCAAACAATTGAAGTGTCACTTAAAAACATCAAAACCGATTGGCTGCAGTACACGCACGCGTGCACGGCCTCGCCACATTTAAAACGTTAAATCTGTGTGGCTGCAGTACACGCATGCGTGTACGGCCTCGCCACAACAGTGAATACTAACAGCCATCAAAACTGCAGAGGTCAAGTCAGTGACTCAACGCAATTCAGCCTCGACCATAAATCCGAATGGATCAAATGCAACATGAAGCCGGAGTGTGCAGTAACAGTATATAAGACTACCAAAAACAAAGACTTCACATGAAAATGAATTGCAACAAGACAGCAAGAGGTGCCACCTAAACCATCATGTTACAGGGTTCAATGTTACAACTCAAAATAATTCGAAATCAATGATACTAGATCCCCTGTGTGAATCGAACTGAGGTGACAAAACACATCAATAGCATTAAAAGTATCCTTAATATAGTTCATAATTGAATGTAGTGAACATGTCCTGGAAAAAATGAATTTCAATAAACCAGACAAGTTACAAGAGCAAGTAATGATGGTACTAGTCAATGCAACAAAGTCAGGTTCAAAGGCTAGTGCAGATTCAAGTGAAGTGATCACTGTGCAAACATGTACAGAAAAGTACGGGCACACACTACAACACTTAAGGAAAATGCACATAAATACATATAAACGAATAGCATCAAGGCATAAAGGCCACAGGTTGACAACAATTGAATTTTTCATGCAACCCAAACCTACAGAGCATAAAGGCTCAAATTGTCCAAGTGCACATGCAATGGTCCAACAGGAAGCTACTGCAGAATGGTAGTAAAGGTAAACAATGATGGCAACATGAAATGAATCAGAAGAAGTCCAAATATAAAACAACAACACTTTCAAAACAATACAATTGTTCTCAAATTAGACACGACAGTCAAAAGCTCAAAGATAAGGCAACACAACTGCACAGTGAAAACAGAGGCAAAGCTCGTGTCGTACTAGGTTCATAAGAACCAAACATTTGGCTGGTTCAACTAATGTCAACAAAATGATAGTGAAGTAGTGACACAACATAGCATAGTGCAACACAGTGACTAGCTACACAACAGAGGCAATTGGCATCAACATGTATGCAACTAACAATAGTTGTATCAAAACAAATGCCATAGTAAAAAAAAAACTCAGCAATAGCACAGCACACAACAGTGCACCGTGGAACAACTCAAGTGTTCAATAATACAAATGTACAGACAGAGGACATTTCAAACTCGAAGCAACACAACATACAGTCACAATGTAGTAGCGGTAAAGACCAACAGAGATTTCAAACTGCAGTTTTCAAATAAACAAGCAGCAGGTTTCAAAAGTCAAAATGGCCGAAGCCCAATTTTTTTATACGAACGAGAAAACAGGGATTCAAACCCTATATAAACAAAATCATCACAGCAAAAATCATCACAGCCGTGTAAAACAAAAAGACGAACTAGGATAGATAAAAATCATCAACATCTAAAAAAAACTCGAATGACTGAAGAATGAAATTAGATGTGAGTGAGGGGATCACTCACTTTTGCCTGGCGCGGTCGCGAGCGAGGCGAAGAAGGTGTCGATCGAGCAAATTTGAAGCCGGCGCTTTTGATTTTGAAAAGCCCTAATTTGGATCGAAGAACGAAGCCACCATTGATTAATTTTTTTGGGTATGATTTAGGGTTTTCGAATGAATATGAAATGAAAGGGGGGAGGTATCGGGTATTTTATGAGGAAGGGGAAAGAGATGTCGGCCATGCTTTGTTTTCGGCTGTGAAGGTACATAGGGTGTGCCTGAGAGGATGGGGCATTAAATGCATGTCCTTCATGCCTTATTTTATTATATATATATTTTTATTTCAATTCAATTTTTTTTTCATTTTCTTTAGTAAGCTTCATAGATATATAAACGTTTTGAAGTTCAACTATCAAACATCAATTTATATTAACATGTTTTACAATTAGATTTTATACTTGTATTTTGTGTTGATAAAATTCATTCCATTTTATTTAAGTTAAAGAAAAATGTTATTAAAACTAACCATCAATCTATTAATTTACATAAATAATAATTCTTAAATCCAAATTATTTTTCTAAGTCATTAGTTCGAATTTTAAATACAAATTTAATATTCAATTTCAAACTCCAAAGTCAAATTCAAATTTTTATTCAACTTTCATTAGATTAAATTCTAAAATTTAATCGCCAATTTCATAGTTATATCGGGAATTCAAACTAAACCATCATTCAAATATTTAAAATTAATTTAAATATTTTCTATTTAAATCATTCAAAATTCAGGGTTGTTACACACGCATGCTCCATCTTCTTCCCAGGTCCTTTATCGCCACCGTGAACCCATACGCACGCTCAACAACCCTAATAGCCGCACCCACTAACGACGTCCAACCCCCATCACTCCACCACCAAATCGAAGGTCTACGCGAACTCCACCTCCACCGTGAAGAGCGTCGAGCTCGGTCGAGCCCTCTGCCCTAAAATCGCGTGCGAACGGTGTAAGTTCATCGCCGATTTTCCATCAATCCATTCGCCTAAATTCGATCTCCACCGTTGGATACGTAGCCCTCGACGAGTTCTTTAACTTTGCAGTTGGAAGTTTGTTGAATCGGTGTATGGATTTGAAGAAAATGGAGGAGGAAGAAGGATGATTTTCGGCCATTGAAAATAGGGGTGGCGGCTGATGATAATAAACTAGGGTTTTGCAAATGGTAGAAGGAGATGGGTCCTTTTATAGAAATCCGACGAACACTATTCATCTTCAATTTCTCGAACTCTAAATCTCACGCGGTGATCGGCCTTTCTAGGGTTTAACCCACGTTTCGGACACAATGGAATAGGTTTCGGGAGCCAATTCGATCATCTGTGCGAGTTACGGCAATAAACAATCGATTTTAAATTAAATCGGTTAACCAAATTTTTATGCGTTTTGGCTTGCCCCGGACAAACGGTAAATCCGATTGACACGAAATTTGAAACCTTACAATAATATAACATTACGGATCCGATGAAATTGGTTTCGTCGAAATCCAAGACTGTTTGAAAAATGACTATTTTCACTAGTCGATTGAATATTAAAATATTCAATTTTCACAGATTAACTTTTAATTCAATTTTAAAAGTTCACAAACATTGTTCTAACTCCAATATGATTTAATATAACTTTATAAATTATTTTTTAATCACATTAAACCAAATTTCCAATTATTTCTGTAATCTCAACTATTAAATCAACGATTTAATTACCCAATTGAATCCAGATATTCGAAAAATAAATTATTCGACTTACAAATTTTACTTGTTAATGTTTAAAATTAATTAAATATTTGAATTTCAAATGACAGAAATTCTGGGTCGTTACAAACTTCCCCCCTTAAAAGAATTTCGTCCTCGAAATTACCAAGTAAGAAAAAGTTACAGAATCCATTAACTTTTCAAAATCCATAAGTGAAAATTTTATGTTCACCTTTTCCAAAACCTTTAACTTCAACCAAAACACTGGTCTCCATTTTCTAGTTCAACTTCTACGTTTTCGTTATGATTTTTTAAATTAAATTACCAAAATCACTTAAGTGTTTAACTTTCCCAAAAATTCAATAGTTAAACTTCTTACAAATCTTTATTAAGTTTTCAAATCATACTTAGTTATCTTTTCAAAACCAACTATATCGTTTAACTTTTAACTTCAAATCAAAACTTAGTTTTCACAAAATCTTTCCAAAATTTCTCGAAAATTTTCTAACGCCTTAAATTTTCAAAAAATTTCGCCAGCGTCTCCTTTGCGCGGCTAGTTCGGTACGACTACAAAATGCCACAACGGGCCCCCAATTCCAAAAAGAAAAGAAAACGCCAAGTGGCTAGACAAGAAGATCATCAAATTTCATACTGAAATTCAAATACATACCTTTTTGTAGAGCAATTCAATTTTTTTTCTTCAAAATCAAAATCCCAATTTCCATTTCCTTTAATACACCTGTATATCCTACTAGCCATAATATCCAATTACAAACTTTCAAATTTATTTTGCACATTCCTTTACAAAATTTTCAATATATACTTCTTATACCATTTTTACTTTACTATTGAAGTTATATATCCATTTTCATTCTAGATTGCATTATCAATTTCATTCGAATTCAGTTTACACTTTCAATTCTGTTTGGATTCACTTTACCTTTTGAATGTTAAATTTATCAATTATCTTTCATTCACAATTGATTCATATCACTATTTTAAATTAGTTTTATTTACGAATTCAATTACTTTAGCTTTCAATTTGGTTCGACATTCAATTAGCCTTAAATGAATTTACACTTATATCCATTATTTCATATCAATTTATTTATATTCAATTGATTTACATTCGATCCATTCATTAATCCAATTGCTAGTTCATTTAACATTTCAAGTTGTGTTTCATTACTTAACTCAAGTTTATATTTATCACTTTACTCATTTTACTTCGGTACCAAATCAACTTCCAATTCATTTGTCATTAACGCAAATTTATTTTTAACTTAATAAATTTTCTTTGAGTAATCATTTCGCTTAGCCTCCTTGGACCTTTCTTTAAATTCACTTTGTTTAATTGATTCACTTATACTTACTTTAATTTAACTCCATCCTTTAGGTTAAATTTATTCTATCGAAATTTAAATTGTATAAGTTATCAACTCATTTATTATTGCCATAAATTATTTTAAATAGGATTCCAGAGTCTTTTCAACCTTTCAAAACCAATCTTGAAATCAATTCAAATTATCTTTTGAATTCACAAAACCAAACCCAAATTTTCCAACAACCTTCATTTAAAATGACTTGGCAGCAATTCCTCCTTTGGAAACCTGAAAATGAACAACGATGATGTCGCGATCATCACCGGAATTATTTTCCAGCGACCGAAAAGAGTTTAGAGCTTTATCCCTCCAAAAAAATTTCTCCAAAATCTTTGAAAATCGTTTTCAAATCAAAAAGGATTTAAACGTCCCAAATCTCTAAAAATTAAATCTTTTCAAAAACATTTCTCTGGAATTCCATTTCAAATTACAATTCACATTTTCAATTTATTATTTACAAATTCCATTTGTATGTGAATTTATTTCTTAACTTTGGAGTTACGATTTCAATTTACTATTTAATAATCCATGGTAATAATTTTAATATTATCAATTCCTAACAAACAAGCAGCCATATACTATAATAATTTACAAAAATTATTCCCTTTTATATACAAAATAGTTTTGGGTAAAATTATTCCATTTACCCT
Source organism: Allium cepa (assembly GCA_030765085.1). Taxonomy (NCBI): domain Eukaryota; kingdom Viridiplantae; phylum Streptophyta; class Magnoliopsida; order Asparagales; family Amaryllidaceae; genus Allium; species Allium cepa. Next base: position 211,686,680 of record CM060939.1, on the reverse strand, counting down.
ATTTTAAAACAATATCGTGTTGAATTGTTTTGTACAAGTGTTTAGAGACCCATATCGATAGAGTTGTACAGACTATACCGACCAGAATCTATATACCACTCCACAAACCAATCATCACAATATAAAATATTTTAAATCCACAAACAACTACGCGCTCATATCTATTATTACACTCAAACTCATTCTAGAGTACTGCTAACTCTATCTCTAATGAGTAACACCCAACAGAGCCAAGGTTGTCACTTAACCAAATGCTCTGATACCACATGTAACATTTTTCGATTTTATCGGGATCCGAAGGTTGGCATTCTTACGTCCACTGTATCAAATGCCGCATAATCGAATGTCGGAAAACTGAATTGTTTGGGTTAAAAATAAGAGGTAGAAGAAAAAGAGAAGAAATAAGAAAACAGAACAGAAACAAAATCAGAATCTCACATATCGCAGTGGAACAACATATAATAGAAAAATGAATAATCTTTAAAATAAAGAACTATCTCAGTTAATACATTACATCATCATCAGAGTGTGCAACAATAATATACAACACAACTGGACAATGGACAGTTATACAAACATGTCCCTACAAGTGAATTTACAGCGGAAAGATAATATCATATACAAGTAATACGTCTCGCCATCCAGCTCGCCACTTGAGCTCAGCACTTCCGAATCCAGAATAACCTGATAACCTGACTCTAGACTGCCCGTGTGGAAAATTTATGAGCACCCAGAGTTTAGGAAGAGAACAATAAACTCCAGGTCAGTCATGGGACTGGTGTGAGAGCTAAAACTGTTATTTATCTTTAAAAACAAACAACAGGAAAATTTTATAGTCAATTCGTAATGCATTTTGGAAAATGAAACTACCATAAGGCCTTCCGCACGCACACACAATGCAAACGCAGAATCGGAGGAGATTTCTCCTTATGATAGTCAAAGATGCTTACTACGCAGAATCATTTGATTTTTTATTATTATTAGTGCATAGTGAAGAAAACATTTCGAAAGTATAATATAAATCTTAGCCAACATAGACATTTCGAACTATGCCTACTATAGCTACCATCCAAACAGTGGGGCGCCACCATAAGTGAATGGTAGGTTCTACAACTAAAACCGTACAAGATATGTATTGTTTTATTTGGATTTCCAACAAATGGTCAGGCTAAGGAACTTCCTACTGTCAATGGGATCGCCTCTGGCGGGACGTCCCGAGAACTTAACGTTACGGTTAGATCTCTGCCAACACAAGGCCGGGCTACCTCTGTTACTAGGTAATTACTACACGAATATGTCATTCCCCGGTCCAGATATTCGAAAAATAAATTATATTTATTCGACTTACAAATTTTACTTGTTAATATTCAAAATTAATTAAATATATGAATTTAAAATGACAGAAATTCTGGGTCGTTACAATGACACCATAAAAGTTCATTAATGCAACCTCCATAACCACTTCTACGACCTCCCATTATTGTTAAACCATCAACCAAAACCAATTAATCTTAAGTAAATCTTATTCCTCCACATTTATGCCTACCATTACCCCTCCTTTATTCTTTACAGCTATTACAGATGTTATCAAATCAATCACTTGCGAGAACCTACTCCAAAAAACTATTTCAGAGCCGACTATCTCCGCGCCTTGTTAACTCCATGCCAACATTGGTTACATTTAGCATTCCAGCTCTATAAATTGTCTTTACTATAAGTAAGGAGGGATTGGATCTTGGCATCAAACTGTATTGTAAAACTAGTAAAAAGTATATGTATTTACCATTCTGCTCAAGTAATCAATCATCAAAAAGTCACATATTTGACGTAGATCCTCATGCATACGCTCTAAATCTTATGTCATTGTGCTATTTTATATTTTCATTTCTAGCAGTATCCACACATAACAAATCATTTCAAAATAACATAGTTTACTGATGCACATAAGGCATCGGCGTAGGATCGGTAAACATAATTCCAACCCCTCGTCGACGCTCTTTAAGGCATCGGTATATGGGACATCGGTAAATAATTCACGATGTCTCGACGACATGTTTCGTGGGGTAATTGCTGAAGCTTTACCTACGTCTACCGAAGCCCACACTCCGACGCCATTGCAATTCATTTTGACGCCTTGTTAAAATGCTAAAATTGGATTTTTCGATGCCCGATCGATGGCTTGCCGGCGTTATATCAATGCCTAATAACTAGGACAAAAATGGATTTTTCGTCACCTTACTAACACTTTTGCTGAAACATTTTTGCAGCATTTATGCTGCATTTTCACCTTAATTTCAAATTCATGCACACACACACTCACATTAATATAACACAATAATATCACAAATATTAATTGATATTATAAATATAGATATATATAATAAAAGTATATCATCCAACGTCATAAATATCCAACCAACAAAAATGTCTATATTCATATAAACATAAATACACATCCAAAAATATAAACATTCAACAAAATGTCTACGCACATACATACAAATGTCTTACATCAAAAATACCCGAATAATGCAAACCATAACATGAGAAATATCCAACTAACTCTATTATTATCCGCTCCCTCGAAACCAACCCACCATCACCGTGATCATCATCATAAGAAATTTCATTATTAACATTGCATAAATGCATCAGGAAGATTACCGTACTTATTCTCTAACTTACTGGCATGTGAATTCAACCGTTGGTTTTCTTCTTCTACGACAATACTAAATGTTACACTTTTATTTAATGATGATCTCTATATTCCAACCAAATTTGTTTGTTACTAATAAGTAAATTTTTATTTTAACTATTGTATTTGTATATAAATTTTTTTGTGTTTTGACTCATACAAACTTGTTTAATTTATTGAAACCAAATTTATAGTTTAACTTAATTTTGTATTTGTTTAATTTGTAGAGCATTTTAACTTATATATTTGTTTAATTTATTGAGTGATTTTAAAATAGCCTATATTTTAATTCAAATAAATTTCTTCACTTTACTAAAAAAAATTATAATTTGGTTTAATGATATGTGCATTGAATTCATAAAATTATTTAACTTATATATTAGTTTAATTTATCGGATGATTTAACCAAATCTATATTTTGGCTCGAATAAATTTGTTTAATTTAGTAAAGTAAAATTTATAATTTAACTCAATTATATATTGGTTGAGTGATTTAACTTATATATTTTAACTCAAACTCAATTTATTTTTAAATAACGATATTTACACACACATACACATATGGTTATAGGAATTTATAACCATTGTATATATATAGTATACTGTACATATATACATATATAGGCTTCTTGCCAAGGCAACATAAATTATAGTGGCCGTTCCACTTCGTATATGTAATTTGACAAAAGTGTGAGGCGAAGGTACCTCAACAATTATATAGTATCAATATAGAATAGGAAAAAGACTATAGTGTCTCGATAACTATAAAACAACATACAGACTAGACCCCCTAAATGAGGCAGATTCACTACCGTCCAAAGACGAAATAGGCCTAATTATTTGCAAATATCCTGAAAACGAAGACAAAAGGCCTGGTACATAATCAACGACTCAAAGTCATATAAATATTTCATATCCCATGTCTGATCAGCTAGAATAGTCCTATTCCCATCACCAGGAACAGCATAGTTTCATAGTGAAAGGCCAACCCTTCAACATTGTTGTAAGATGCCATACTTCACCTTTGTTGCCACTTATAAACTTATAGAAGCTACCACTTTTTGGGTCGAATCACATATCGTAATGCACAAAGATCCATACATACTCATAAGGATTCCATATAATAACATTTATACGTGGAAAAACTACAACTATTATAGGGTAGGGATCATCTGTTATACAAGGGGAACATGTGTCATGGAAATCATGTTTGCTAATGTTAAAGCAACATGAGATGTATTAACTATAGAAACTATCATAGGAGGAGGAGTGGTTAGCTTATTCTTTAGGACTCACTTCCGTGCCGAAGGATGTGCAAGTGGAATTTTGTTTGGAATAGGTAACGGTGCATTAACAACATCAATAAAAATGAAATAAATAGCATACTTGCAATAATCCTTAATGTGAACAAAAGAATGACATGTCATATAGATGTCGGCAGACTAGTTATAATTTACATCAACAATAGCTATATGACCCTCAACACCTTGTATTCTAAGCTTTGTGGGTAGTGGCTTATCGATAAATTTTAATTAAAGCCTTCGCATATGCAAGTCTTCTCCTTGCCATAGTGTTTACATCAAAACACTTTATTTATCAACTAGGCTAGCTAACTAATTCAGACCAATCATAAGTTGAAGAACAGATGAGATTTGAGAGAAATGCATCCAAACAGGAGTAGAAAGAACCCGTCCTCACGCATATCGACCTACGAACTCCAAATAGTAATAATAAAAGGCTTTCCATCAATGAAAGAAGGTTCTGCTTGTAAAACCAGTTATCTCTCTTCAAAATTAGATAATTTGAAAACGAACATTAAGTTGTCAAAATGTACTTTTAGACCACCATTAAGCTTACAAGCACGTTGATAATGTTCTTTAACAATGTTGTAGGGCGGGTTTGTGTTGGAATTGGGCCTGCCGGAAGCATATTAAATAGATAGATTTCAAAAAAAAATCCATATCTGGATCATATTGGGATTATGAAATCTAAAGGCATACTAGATCCAATCCAATAAAATTTTAAATAAAACCTTGGTTAAACTTGTAAAATGGAGATTTAAATTTGGTTTAAATTTGTATGTGTTATAATAAATGTATCAAATACGTTCATTCTGTGAAGTGTAAGTGTAGTATATAAGTAGTGTATTTATATATGAAAATAAAACAAGTATAAATGAATTTAAAGAAGGAAACCTTTTATTTCCCTCTCTTAACTTATACAATTAATCAAGGGAAGAAATGACATTATACACACATACATGTAGAAACCTTTCATTTCTCTCACTTTTTAATTGTAATAATTGATATATTAAATGACATTTATAATTTATTAACTAAATTTGCACATTCCTTTATTGTCCAAATTTTTGAATATGTGTGTACATCTGTAATAATTTAATATATATATATATACTATATATATATAAAGAAAATCTATTGGTTGTTTTAAAAAATTTGAAATCCAAAACCAACAATAATGAAAATGATTTTAATTAAAGAAAGGTTAGACATCAAAATGTTACATTATTGTACAAAATCCTCTTACAAATTTAAATTAAACTACACATGTACATTTTCAGATACATGATTAGTACAATTTAATAATTTAGATCTAAACAACATATATTTGCAAAAATTCTAACATATGATACATGTAGATATACATATATACAAATAAGTTTTATTTTAAGGTTAACAATTTTGATTACTTTTAATTTAGGAATGAAACGACAGTTTAGGATTTTACATGAGACTTTAAATACAGGGAGACATAAAGAATTAGAATTTGCGCAAGTCCATTTATTAATTTTAAATCAAGTTTTTCTAAACAATGATTGAAACATTTGTATGCAAGCATATACCATGTAAATTAATGATCTATTTCAAAGAATAATAAATAACTTAACTTATACAATTCAATTGCATTTATGTGTGCAAATGTTATATAATTATATATAAAATATCATTAAAAACTAGCTTTTAATTTCACAAAATTTCCAAAACAAAATAAAAGAATTTTGGACAATGTAGGCATTTGTAAATTTATGATAAGAACCTATAGACCTAAACAATACGGAGAATGACAAAAGGTTATCAAAATAAATATGGGATCCAAAGCATATCAACTTATCATGAACATATATAGAGGAGATGATAAGCAAACATAGATCTAAACCAAAATAATACCATAAACATATTTTAATCAAAATAGACATAAGAAAGGTTTTAATTGAATATGGAAAAATGAATAATTAAAACAAGAGGTGAATCATACAAAGTCTAATTATATCAATGATATAAATACATATATGAATTACCTTTGGATGTGGGCAATAAATCACATCTTGGACAATGAATCAAAGCTTCTAGATTCAAAAATTATCGTCCATATTTTGAAAGGATCAAGAGGAATAAACCATTTTTAATTAACTAATTTGATTTTTATTTGTTTTGGATTTGAATTTGTTTTAGGATACTTTTAGCTATGGAGCCTTTAAAATTTTGGCCATTGGAGATTTAGTAGAGAGCATAAAAATGAACAATCAAAAGTTATAAAAAGAATGAAATGAAGGCAATTAATACACAATTAAAAAGAGACCTTTTTCCTTCTTTATATTATTAATTTCCCCTTTTTATTCTTTTGAAAACTTATCTTTTCCTCCTTTTATTATAGCTGACCAAATATAGAGGCATCATAGGCCTCAAATAATCCCAAACCCACTCAGCATTTATTTCATTTAATTCCAGTTTAAACAATCTACCAATACCAATATCCTATATCGATATCCTATATCGATATATCGATATCCTATATCTACCAATACCAATACCTACAGAGGGTTAGAGAATTATAGGGAGATAGGAACTAATATCGAATCAGGCATGCACGAGGAAGGAAAGTGTGGTTGTACGTTGAAGCTTTTACCCGATCTTGTGCTTGAGGAAGCGATGACATTACGGGATTTGGATCAGGCCTAGCGCTTTTCTTCTTTTAGGCTTGAGGGCAGTTGAGGTCGAAAAGTGGGAAAGATTAAGGGTAGACAGGTTGAATAATGAAAAAGGTCTCCAGGTACACATTGAAAGAATAAGCAAAAAAAGATTTGCATGTGGAAGCCAATGAAATGTTATATTTAATATCATATGCATTTAACAAATGTCTAAGCTATTACCTTTGAAATATTGTCATAGATGGATGTATGATCCGTCCTTTTGATAATAGCTCTAGTGAGTGCATTGAATACATCCTCCTCTACTTCTTATATTATCTCCACATCTTGAATATGAAGCACATCAACCTAGCATGAGGTATTACATATTTTTCATTTTGATAGAGTTACGGTATGCTCTATAGGTGATTGTGTAATTTGTTACATACATCTAACTCGATAACCATTCTTATTCAAAATAGAAGATGTTTCTTTCTGTTATATACTTGATATAATGATTTATATTAATTAATTTATTTAAAAATATAATTAATAGAAAATCCATAAATGATGTGTTTTGTGATAATAGTTACATAGTGTTGTAATCGTGAGTAATTTATGATAATGAAAATAATTATATCATTTTAAATATTCATAGTAAAGATGTATCAAGATTGGATATCGATATATCTTTTAAGACTAGAGTACGCAATGCTCTTTAAATATTGGACAGTTTATTATCCAGGGCTGCTGGAGGGACCAAGGGGTTACGTATTGATAGTTATTGGATATTTGGAACGACTCGCTTGATAGTTTTCTATTGGTTGATAAACAAATGTCAAACCGAAAACACTGATATGACAAAATTACATGGTTCTCATGAGTTGAGAAAATTGTTGACCTTCAATGTGGAAGCGCCACTTTGATTACAATTAAATCATAGCACTGCATTCATCGAACGACTATGCTTGGATCGAGTAGAGGCGTTGGATGTGAAACACTATTCAACATAGGATTCATATAATTAATTATATGAGGTTAGTATCATGATCAACTGAAGTCAACTCAAAGTCTCTAGCTAGAGCATTTCGGTTAATAATATTGTTATTGTTGTAACTAAGACTTGGTATTTGGACTATAGAGTTGAATATGGATGATATTGGAATGCTGACCACTTCCAAATTCCATAAGTCCAAAGTGATATTGTTTTGATGAAAAGAATTGGTGTTAATACTAGTCACAATAGAGTAATGCTTAACAAAGTAAAATTGGATTTTAAAAACCAAGTAAGCGATAATTTTGGTAAAAATGTCACACCACCTGCTAAGTGATGTGTGAACGTTAATATTCGAATAGTTCAATATAATTGCTGACCAAATTTACAGCTAACGGGTCAAGCAACCAAAATAATGAATGTAACGACCCATAATTTTGGTTGTTTGAAATTGGAATATTTAATTTATTTTGAATATTGAAAAGTTAATTTTATATATTTAATAGATTGAGTTTCAAATATAATAATTTATTGATAACAAAGTGTTGGATTTAAATAATTGAAATGGTTGAAATAATTTAAACCTTCAATTTTTATTCGGGTAAAAATAATTTAGAGGCTTATTAAATTTCCATTAATAAGAATGAAGGTAGTAGAACTTTTAGTTTGAATTTAAAAGTGATTTATTCGATTTTAAAAGTAACTCGTTAAATTAACGAGTAAAAAAGCCTTTCGGGGCATAGTCACGGATTTGGATGAAACTAAGTCGATTGTATCCGTAATAGTGTATTATTATCGGATTTCAAATTTCGTAGCACTTGGAGTTATTGTTTGGTCGTATGGGATAGAAACGCGTCGAAATTAATATCGGAAATTTAATATTATAATGGGTTCAAAAAGCTTTCTTCTCCATACGATCGAATTGGAACTCAAAACTTATTCCATTTCATTCGGAATAGTGCCTGGCAGTATGCATCGATTGGGATCTGAAAATTTTAGCTAGATATTTTCGAATTTAAATAATATATATTCTTGATTTTGACCACAACCTACATTCTCTCACATCAGCCAAAAAAAATGTTTTATCAGCCGTTTAAACAGCCACCCTTTATGTACGTACCCGCACCTATCTCCTGTATAAAATCACATCTTCCCTTTTCATTCTTTTTAAAATGTAGGAAGACAAATTTATGAAAAACTTTAGAAATCAAAACATTGAAATTCACTCAAAAAAAATCTGAAACGACTTCATAAAACCTTGTTTTTGCATGGGCTTCGAGCTGATATATTGTTCGTAGGGTACGACCATGATTGTCGTTGCTCGAAATCGTGTACGGTAGAAGTCTAAGAACTAGGTTTGGATTTTATGGTGGCTGTGGGTATCGATTGGTCAAACGGAGTATTGATTTGGGTACAGAGTATCGAGAGTTTTAGAGGCACGATTTTAGTGGCGTGCAGTGGTACAAGGTCGAACGCGACCTAATGGTGTTTTCGCGTATCCACTAGGTCGTTTTTGTCTCATTCGACGGGAGCTGTGGCGGAGAGGCGCGATCGAAGGACGAAGGGGAGGGCGATGCGTACGTGAACTCGAATTGATCGATGGTGGTTTGGGAACTCGTGCATGCACACGCTCGAGGCCATGCATTTGGGTTTTGGAAGGAGAAGTAGGTTTGGGGAGAAGAAACTATTCTCTATAATCGGGTATGGGCTTGTGGGCTGGGTTGCGTGAGTAATGGAAATTTAATTTAATTCAAGTAATATTAATTGTTTAATTTAAAATTTCAATTTTTATAAAATTCATAACTCGTTCGTTTTAGGTCCGAATCCAACACGATCAGTCGCGTTGGGTTCGTATTTACAAGATCTTTGCTATGGAATCAAATTAGCTGAATTTAGAGCTTGTAGAATTTTCATTTAAATTCGAACGCCGTTTGAATTTAATCGAAACCAAAATGAGAAAGCAACAACAGAAAATAAAAGGTGAGTGCTTTTAGCATTGTTCATGTACTATAATATTTTTACGTTCACTAAAATTGAATCGTGAAGTTATCTAATTTTATTGACTGTTATTTGAAAAAAAAAATGACAGTTAAATTTGAAATTGGAATTTATTTGCCAGTAAATGGCCTAATAATAATAATTATGAAATTGTTGTGAATTATTTTGACTGTTTGGACGATTATTTGTGACGGATGCCAATTGATTGATATTTGGATGTTTATATCCTGTTATCATCCTATATATTATCTACAGTATATAAAACTGTAAATCAAATTATTTCGAATAAATTAAGAAATAGGTTGAATTGATATATATATATATATATATATGACATTTATTATGGATTAAAATGATATATATCCATCCTTGGAATTAAACTAAAATAATTGATTCACTTGGCCGTAGGATAGAAAATTAAATACAACACCAGATTGGTTAAATTAAATGATTTTAAGATTTTGATTTGAAATTATTTAAATTGATTTTTATTTTTATGAAAATAAAATCGAATTTATGGAAATCAAATTATTTTCGAACTGGAGCTCGAAATGTTGAAATTTAAATTTTAAATGAAATGTTTAAATAAATCAATTGAAATTTTTAAGTTATAATCGAAGTATGATTTAAATTTTAGAAATTGATTTGATTTAAAGAATTGGACTTTTATTCGAACTTTGAATATTACTAAGTAAAAGTGATATAAAATGATATTTTGAAATTGAGCTTGGAATTGAATTATATTTGAAAATTTGGATTTTAAATTGGGTATTGAAGGTAAATTTGATTTAAGTGTTTTGAATCAATATTTTGAAAATCAAATTTGGAATTGAAATTGCAATTAATTTGAAATTTGAATTGAAATTAATTTGGAATTGGAATTGAAATTAATTTGGAATTGAAATTGCGACTAATTTGAAATTAGAAGTGAAATTAGTTTGGAATTAGAAGTGAAATTATTTTGGAATCGAAGTAAAATTCGACCTGAAATCGGAATTGAATCAATTAAATCGAAATGGAAATTTAAAGTGATTTGAATTGGAAAATTTTGAATTGAATCAGTTTGACTTTAAAACTATTTCCAAATAAATTATTGAAAATCTTTTTTTTTTAAATATGCAAATTATTTTGATTTCTAAACTATATTACTATATGAAACATTTTCAATACTCAAACTATTTTATATTAAACTATTTTAACTATTTAACTATTTTAAAATTATTTAAACTATTTTCTAAAAAATCAAACTGGTCAAAAAGGGTGAAATATTTATATTTAAATCTTAGATTTAAATGCGAATTGGGGTAAAGTGAAGTTAAAACCTAAACTATAATTCGAATCAAGATTTTAAAGTGAAATTGATATATCGAATTGAATTGACATTTTGAAGTAAAATATGATTTGTGAAGCAAATATGATGACTTTTAAATGGATTTGATTTTTGAAGTGAATACGATGATTTCGAAATGGAATTGATTTTTGAAGCAAATATGATATTTTGATATCAAGTATGAATTGTTTTCGAAATATAAAAGTACTAACTAGTGTGTAAAATGACGTTTGGTTGTTAAAGAGATTAGGCCACTTATTGGTTTACTCTCTGTTAATATTGGAACCACTTTAACAACTGTGTACGCGGAGGAGACTCTAGAATAAAGTGGTAGGATTTGGCATCATTTGCTGGATTTGAAGAAATATAGGGAACAGTGATGGATTAGCTGACACTTGTGTCAATTTGAAATGACAAAAATAGAAGTTGTACCTGCCAATGAGGTTAGCTACCTCTAGCAGACACACCTCTTCATATTACTATCATGGCTTTGTTATTAATTGGTACGCACCCTCGGATTTTGGAAGTGTTGGACGCGACGAGCCATTAGGGGTTACCACCGGTCGGGAAGGGTAAACTGGTAGTATCCTACCTTAGGCATTGTCTCACATGTCTTGTCATACTTTTATCCTTATACGAGACACCTACAATTTTGGTTTATTGTTGTCGTATCACGGCACCCTATCCACCGACGGTTTACTCGTCTTTTATATGCAAACTGTAAGACAGTGCTTAAAAACACGTTAAGGGGGATCAATGTAAACCCCTAACGCTATTTTAATATTTATTTTATTGATTAGACATTATATATGTAGCGTACTCTATTACATAAAAATATTTTTGATGGATCCTTAAGAGATGGAAAATCCCTTAACATCTCTTGAGTTCGTTATACACTGAATAGGAGATGTGAAACTTTGTAAACATATCTGATGCCACGACACTCATGTTATATGCGAAATCGATTTGACTCATATAAGAATATTTTTGTCCTGACTCAAGTGGTTTGTCTTTTCATTACGCCCAGGTCAGCCCTGAGTTTACAGCTTATCGGAGATTTTTTTATGGAGGATGAAGACAAAGATTTGGTACATTATTATTATTAATATTATTCTCAACATTACGTTTTTCTACTGCATTATATTTTGTTTCTGTTGTATATATATAACTCTGATAAATGTTGTATAAATTTTAATCAAATGTATAGTAAAAAGCTTTATGAACTGTTTATTTGATTATTATATTTTGTCATTTCGATGCAAGATTCTGTGTTTGACTTCTTCATCTTTCTTATTTTCTTAATTAACGCAATTGATTATCTATATTCTGAATTGTCTAAGTTGGACATGTGTGGATTATTGTCGATTTCAACCTTCCAAAATGTTGTGAATATTCCTTTGACAAACAATTTAATTAATTATAATTGTTATAAATCAATTAATATTTATGAAATTTTAACTATAAATTTTATTTTGATTTGATGAAAAAATATTATTAAATACGTTCTTAATAGTTATAAATATATTAATCGACATACGATTTCGATACGCGTTTAAATAAGATTTAAATACAACATGGTTTGCTCAAGCTTTAAATGGATTTGAAGCCTATATAGGAGCATATATGTTCAACCATGATGAAGCATAGGAGGCAGCCATTTAATGGCTAAAGGGCTAGATTTTAAATGGATAAGAGGAAAGAAATGGTAAGAGAGAAATGTTGATCTTGATCCTAAAATATCTCTATATTCTCACGTATATAAAATCTTCTCAACCCACCCTCATTTTAAATATTTTTGGACCCTTTATGTACATTCTCTTTAGCAAAAATAATCCACACTCATCCCTCTATTTCAAAACACAAATCAGAGTAAAACTAATATAATTCAATAGTTGGTGATCATCGATTTAGGGACTAGCACTCTATTGGATTGGAATTAAGTTCAAGGAATAGATCTCATCATTTCAAGGTGTTCTAATAGGCTCTAGAGATAAGGTAATTAATCTAAAATTAAAATTTAATATCAAAATAGTTAATATATTATCTATTGTTTTGTTATTCAGGGGACAATTCTAGCATATTGATATATTGTCACATCAAGATTGGTTGTACGATTATATATGTGTTTATATAAAAGAAAAAAATTATGATACGCACTATCCATTAATGCCCTAGGCACCAAAAAAACATTTTTATTTACTTAATTAAATATTCATTATTTAAATTATGTAAACATTTTAATGTAAACCCAATATCTTATGCTATACAAAATATGATTCTGTAATTTTATATTTTAGTTTCATACTCAAAATATATTCAGCATAAATAAAATAACTTTATATATATATATTATTTCAAACATTATTTAATTACATAAACCATATATATTAATGTATATAAATTATATAAGATATGTTTTGAATTTTATAAAATTAAATTAGTGCATGAATTAGTTTAGGTAGCAAGATAAAAAAAATTATATCAAATAGTATGAATACTAATTAAAATGCGGAGGAAATGTGTTCATAAGAAAGAACGTTAAAAGATACATAAATATTTCTAAACCATATGTTACACCACATTGCTGATTGTTAACTGGTTTTAAGTGTTTGGATTTGCAAGTGACGTCTTTTATAGAAAATATAAAAGATATTGGGAATGTCCCAAAAGATATGCAAGGATACCATGTTAAACTATGTAGTATGGAACATGTAAGATGGATTCCTTGTGCATTGGCAATAGGAATTATCATACATATTAAGTTGTCTACGATATCGTGATTTTTTTATGTATTTGACATATGAAGCAAATATCAAATCCAAATAGATATCAATATGTTATTTGAGGCGTTTTCGTATACTAATGAAATACTAGAGAATTTTTTATATAAAAAAGGAATTCCTTATGAATGAGTGTTCAGGCTCAAATTTCATAACTAATACCGAGTATAATATGTCAATAATAAATACAAGTTAAGAATCTTTAAGTTGAAATGTTCCAAATAAAGAAGATCATGGTTGATTCAACAAAAAGGCTAAGTGTATTGACTTGAAAAATGCCACCATAAAAGCAATGTATATATAATAAATGCACAAATTGATAACCGAGCCAAGTGTGATTCCAAATATTAAGAATCTCATAACTTTACTATATTATAACAATGTCGCGATATAGTTCGTAACAGAAATTAGAGCTCACTGAAAGTCGAAAGATATACTCTGAATTGTTTCATATAATAAAGCTAGTTTATTATCCTCAAGGAGAGTTGATTGACAGAGTAGATAGTTAATACATGACAGTGAACCGGTTCACTAAGGGAGTGACCCGATTGGTTTTAAAGAAACTGATTCGAATAAGATTACATAATCGATCCTAAGTGCAAGTGGGAGATTGGTAGAGTTAGGGGTATGCTCTAGGGGCGATTATATAATTTGTTACATATATCTAACTCGATAACCAATCTTATTTGAAATAAAATATGTTTTCTTTTTATTATATACTTGATATAATGAGTTGTATTAATTAATTAATTTAATAGAAAATCCATAAATGATATGTTTTGTCATAGTGGTTACAAAATGTTGTAATTGTGAGTAATTTATCATAATGAAAAAAAAAATATAATTTTAAGTATTCCTAGTCAAGATATATCGAGACTATATATTGATATATTCATTGAAATTAGAGTACATAAAGCTCTCAAAATGTTGGGCAGTGCATTACTCATGGTTACTGGGGGCACCAAGGGGTTATGTACTAATGGTTATCGGATAACTATGGAATAACTCACTTGATAGTTTTCTGTTGGTTAATGTAACTAAGGTCAAATAGAAAATATCGATGTGAACAAATACATAGCCTTTTGACTTGAGAGTACTATTGAAAAAATCGTGATGCGACGTATATCGAACGACTATAGTTGGTTCGAGTGGAAGAATTAGAAGTGAAACACTATTCAAGAGAGGATTCGTCTCCTTAGTTATGTGAGTTTATTATCACGATCAATTGAAGTCAAAAAAAAGTCAATGTCTCTGGCTAGTGTATTTCTGTTAATAATAATTGTTATTGTCGAACCAAAGACTTGGTGCTTGGACTATAGAGTTGAATGTCGATGATATTGGAATTTTGACCATTGCCAAATTCCATAAGTCCAAAGTGATATAGTTTTGATGAAGAGAATTTGTGTAAATAGTAGTCACAACCAGGTAATACTTAACAAGGTAAAATTGTATTTTACCGAAATCTAGTATGCAATAAATTTGGTCAAAATATCACACTACCTATTAAGTGACGTGTGGACGTTAATATTCGAATAGTTCAGTATTAATCGCTGACTAGTTTTACACCTAACGGATCACACAGCTGAAGCGATGAATATCCATTTGACCAACAATTTAATTAATTTGTATTTTTTATAAATTAATTAATATTTATGAAATATTAATTATAAAATTTTATTTTGATTTGATGAACAAATATTATTAAATATGTTTATAATAGTTATAGATATATCAATCGATATACGATATTGATACGCGTTTAAATAAGATTTAAATGCAATATAATTTGTTCAGGTTTTAATGGGTTTTAAGCCCATATGTGGGTCAATATGTTTGGCTAGGATGAAGCATGGGAGGCAGCAATATAATAGCTAAAAGAGCCAGAGTTTGAATGGATAAGAGGAAAGAAACGGTATGAGAGAAATGTGAATCTTGATCCTAAAATATTTCTCCATTCTCACCTCCATAAAATCATCTCAACCTACTCTCATTTTGATGATTTTTGGAGCCTCTATCTACATACTCTATGGTTCAAAATAACCCACTCCCATCCCTCCATTTCCAAACATAGATTAAAGTAAAACTAACATTATTTAATAGTTGGCGGTCATCTGTCTAGAGACTAGCACTCTATTGGACTGGAAGTAAATTTAAGGAATAGATCTCATCGTTTCAAGGTATTTTAATAGGATTTGGAGATAAGGTAATATCTTATCTATAATTAAAATTTAATGTCTAAATAATTTATATATTATCTATTTCTTTGTTATTTAGGATGATTCTAGCATATCGATATATTGTCATGTCTTGACTGGTTGTATGATTAGATTTATGTTTATATTAAAAATAATTATGATACACACCTACATTTAATGCCCTTGGCACAAAATATGTTTTATAATTTTATATATTTAGTTTTATACTCAAAATATATTCAACATAACTAAACTAATTATATATGTGTATATATATATATTATTTTACGATTTATATTTTATAAAATTTAAATTTCTCGATGACTTGCTTTCGACAAGACAAAAAATTTACACATAATTTAAATGATAGCTAAAAATTAAAAATTATTTTTAAACTGATTTTAAATAATAAATTATACTATATATATAACATTTTTAAATGTTAAATTTTACTCACATTTTTACAAAAATAAATAAATTTCAAATTAACTTTCGTTGTGATGTAAATCCTAACATGTCGTTTGGATGATATATTTGTATATTAGATGAGCTAACATGTCATTGTGGTGTAAATCCCAATATTCATACACGGACATGTTATACCTTATATAGATTTCTATATGACACATGCACGCGCCCATGTGCACACACGCACACACATGTATATTAGTGTATAATACACATTTATATATAGTATTATATTAATACATAACATAAAACTGTATTATAACTTCTAATAAAATAAAGATTTTTGTTAAAAAGAAATTTTGACACGTTCCAAATAAATTACTTTATAGGCTCAATAAAGATCCAAATGATAAAAAATATTGAAATTCACCAATTACTTTCGTTGCGGGCTGGCCCAATTTCAACGACGGTATCAGAGCCCAAAAGCATAAATGGTCTAAATTAGTCATGTTAGGGTTAGCTAATTAAGCTCACGGCCTAAATAGTAGGGCGTCTAGAAAGGTAGTGCTAAAAGATTGGATTATCCAAATCAAGTACTCTACACTACTGGCTACTTGCAAGGCCTAAACAGATATGTGAACCTAAAGTTTATCCCTAATCAGAAAAAGGCCCAATTTGAATTGGGGGTTGGGCTAATTTTCAAAATTATTCGAAAATTTAAACATAAAATTTTGAATTTAATAGTTAAATTTAAAATAAGATATATACATATTGTAAATTTTATAAGATAATAAAAAAATTTCAAAATGTTTTAAAATTAATATAAATTAATTTCACAATTTATAAAATATATTAACGAGGTTGATAAAATATATTAACTAAATAAGTTAATTTATTAATAAAAATATACATGTATTATATATTATTATATATGATATGTTGTTTCAAAATGCTAAATTAACATAGGTATGCATGTATGTATATAAATGTATTTCAAAATTAATATAAATTTAAATAAAATTGTTTAACTAAATAAATTAACTAAAAGGTTAGTAGTTCAATAATATACATATTTTTGTATGATATATGTGTTATACTATAAAGGTTATAGTACATAACAAATATTTAATATACATATTATGTTAAGATAATATAAAATTAATAAAAAGTTAATTGATTAAAATTTATTAAATAAGATTTAATTAATATAATACATAAGACTATTATATAAGCAATATGAAATATAAAAATTATTCTAATAAAACCTATAAAATATTAATGACAAATTAAAGGTAGAATATCAAAAAATCCTAAATTGGCTTAAGGAATAAATATATACATAAATATTCGTATACCGTGATTTTCGATGTGTCCAACACTTGAATCACTAGGATATTTCATAAGAAATGCATCATTCCATAAGTCGATATCACTCAATATAATATATTATAGAACATGAATATTCAATATAATGTTGTCATCTACCATATATATATTGATAAATTACTTGCATGCTCCTTAGTCGTAGAACAAACTCAACCTAGGGATGTTATATATAGAATTATTAAATAGACAAGGTAAGATAACTATATGTATGTGTTGAGCAAACTCAAGGTACATCTACTGTACTTAGGCCATCATGATATGGTAGGTATGAGTGAATAATTTCGTTTTGATTTGTTGAGCAAACTTAAGGTCGAAATGAAATTAGGACAAGGTACCAAGGACTAGGAGTTGTATGCTTTTAACGACTGGGGTATTTCGACCCTCGAAAATCAACATTAATACATCCACTGTATTACATGCCAATAAATCGAATGCTGGAAAACCCGATTGTTAGGAAAACAGAAAGAAAAAAGAAGATAACAAGAAAACTAAATAGCACGGAATCTCACAACGGAAAGAATAATCTATAATATACATCAATCTCACACAATACAAATCGTAATGTATGTATATCGAAACATCAATCAGAGTTCATTAACCTATTTCAGCCTAGACAGTTATAACAGTCTGTCCTTTTGCTGATAAATACAACAACGAATACAGCGGAAAAATACCATCTACGTGAATATGTCTCTACGTGAATACTTCTCTAGGCCACCAACTAGTCTCTTAAAGCTTCAAGTATCCAAACTAATCTGCAATATGCTCGGTCCGACCCGAGCATTTTATAATGAGATAATACCCAAGTCAGTATGGAAAACTAGCATGAGAAAAACACACCCAACGAGATTTTAAAGTTATATAAAATCTTTGAAGTCAAAGGTATTTCGTAAGACCTCTCCGAACATAAATACGGATGGTTTTTATATTACGATAAACAAAATATTTTCTATAGAAAATCAATTTATATTATAATAATGTCTAGGGGTTAAAATAAAAATATGAATATAGCTGAAATGCTTTCATCTCACGTTTCAGCATAGTTGGGTACAACTAAGTCCATACGGCGCTTATTTGGGAATGGATTCCATACAATGATTGGGCTACTGAGGTACCGCCCATCACGGTGCATCTCTAGACAAATAACACCAAGGTCAAACCTATCGACCCCTGCCAACATATGACCAACCTACCCTTTACTGGATAGTACCGAATAAGATCACCCATTGGTTCAAATCGGCAACTATACCGAAGCATACATAAATTAATAGTAAGGACTCTAGATAGGGATGACCTTACCCTCACGGGAGCGACCCACCTAGCCATTCTGCATCTCCCATGTTTTAGTCATTTCCGGTTGATTAGGCTTGAGGCTACGTTGTGATAACCCACCTTTTTGAACAGTTTAAGTCGACTATAAATCACACATGTCAAACTCAAACCGTTTTAAAGATAGATTATCAAAGGGTTTATTTTAAAGAAATAAAAAGAAGAGAAGAAACAACAACAGAATCTTGCAGCGGAAACACAAAATAAAATAATCACATAAATGGTTCATGAAGCTGTTTAATAATATATAATCAATTCCATTTATAACATCAATCAGAGTTATACAATATTATCAGAGTTATACATTTTTTAGACAAAATGAAATAGTGTTGCGAAAATAAATACTAATAGATATGATATTCAAAATCTTCACCTTCATCCTCCAAAATAACTATCCTCTATAACTGAAAACTCGGTCTGACACGAGCATAATCAAAAAAAACTCTCGAGTCAGGAATAAAAATCCTCATGTAAGTCAAATCAAAATCAAGAGAAATAGTTTCAAAATAAACTGTTCTTTCCATTTCCAACAAATATGGACGTGGATCCAAATTCCAAACAATGAATTCAATTTCCACTATTTTAGTTCGATTCCTTTCAAGTTCACTTTAAAACAATTTCAATCAAATCAATTTCGATTCAAATAATTTAATTTAATCGCTCAAGTTTCATTTCAAATCTCATTTCAAAACCATTCAGTTTATATAAAATTCGAGTCTAATCTCAATACATCGATTTAAATCACTTAAATCAACTTCAATGTTCGAATTTTAAGATTCAAATCTTTAAAATAAT
The DNA here is from genome assembly GCA_030765085.1 of Allium cepa. NCBI lineage: Eukaryota > Viridiplantae > Streptophyta > Magnoliopsida > Asparagales > Amaryllidaceae > Allium > Allium cepa. The sequence goes on along the minus strand of CM060939.1, from coordinate 211,666,842 downwards.
CGATTTTCCATAATTCAAAACATATACCAATTATAACTTCAAATTTTCAAATCAAATTCATTACATAGGTTCTTTTAACGAATTTGAATTCTAACATTTGCAAAGTCGAATTTAAAAATAATCTAATTCAACTCAATTTACTGAATTTACTTCTTTACAATATATAAATTTCCATATGCTAAATTTCAAAACTTTACAGAGCTTAATTTTTCTTCAATTTATCAAAATTTTCAATTTCGCCGTATGGCGCTTGAATCACAACAGTCTTATTACTGTCAAAGTAGTCAACAATTCATCCAATAAATCACATATCAACTAGGATGTCTAAGGGTTCATATCAAAGTTAAATGTTCAAGTAATCAACGTATCAATAGTGATAATAACAGGGGTGATAACAAGGACATATTGAAACCAATAAATTGTATGCACATCAATCAAAATACCATCCATTACAACATCGCCCATGGCAAGCAATAATAAACAACCAAATCAACCAATGCATTCATATATCAAAACTGTCATAAATTATCAATGTCGGGTGTTTAACTAAACTGATATGCAATTTAAATGTTAATTTAAATGCCAGTTTAGTTATCAAAATTAAATGTCAATTTGATTATCAAATTTTTTAATGTCAAATTAAACCCAATCAAATTTAAATTCAATCAGTAAAAAATTTCAAAAAACTAATATGTATATCACTTCGTAAATGAATTTAACTTGCAATAGGAAATTTAGTACTTTGTGAGTGGTTTGAAACACTCACCTTAAATAAATTTGGAAATTTGCACTGAAACGAACAACTATGAATCAAATTCCAAGAGAAAGGCAACTCCGCCACGAATCCAACGCAACAGACGCCGTCCAAAACTGACCTCGTACGAGAGAAATACAGATTAATTAAAAATTTAATTTAATTTAACACAATTTAATTAGTTAACGACTAAGATTAATTACCGCTTAACCATGCTTAGCCACTAAACATCGTTCGTCCCAACCGCAATCTCGTTACTGTTCACGACAAATCACAACGCCGCCGCACCTCCAATAACCTAACTCAACCTTCCGCCGATGCGCCTAACCTAGGCGAATTCTCCAACACCCCATTCGTCGCCCCACGGCTTCCATAGCTCGAGATCGAGCTTGATTTCCCAATCGTCGTTCAACTTGAGACTGCAGCCACCAACGACTACCAATGGCCACCAAACTTTGGCCGCTTGAAGCCCTCGACCCCCTCTCCATCTTTGCTTCAGGGCCGCCGACCATCAACCAACCACGATGAAGAAAATCGCAACCATAGCCGCCGACTTTGGGCATGAATTGTCACTGCCTCGCTTCGTCGATCGATAAGCCAATCTATCGATGCCTTCACCTGTGAATGACGAACAAGTTACTAGTTGAATTCTTCACTTGAAAATGCCTTTAGTGGTGTCGATTAACGATGGACGTTGGATAGGAGAGATTGGTTACATTTTTTTTATTTTGGCTATGTAAATGGAAGAGAATGAGATGTTATATAGAATTTTTCTTAACATTGTTCATCTTAAAATTACGGATCCCAAACGAAACGTGTCGCCTAGCGTTCTATATGTTATACCCCTATTTCGAACACAATATGACTAGTCTCAAAAGCCAATTCCATCATATTCAGATATAGCTTTCAAAATCAAATCATTCAATTAATTTCTACGCGTTTCAAGCTCGCATGACCAAACGAAAAATCAGATCTCTACAAAATTTGATATCCCATAATAATTCACTATTATGGATCCGATCAAAGTTTCATCGAAATCCGAGACAATGCCCAAAAAGACTATTTTTACATGTTAATTAACAAGAAATTTCCATAATCGATTTAATCACTTTTAATTCAATTTCAAAAGTTAACAATTTTCATTCTTGTTTAAATCAAATTTAAATCAACTTTTGAAATCATTTCGATTCATATTAAATTAAAGATTCTATCATTTAACAATTTCAAATTTTAAGTTTAAAATTAAATTATCAAATAAACCACTATAGTTGAAATATAAATTATTTAACTTATGAAATTAACCTTTCAATATTCAAAATCTACAAAATATTCCGAATTCAAATTTTTATCTTAAACCATTTTGTAAATTAAAATGTTTGTTCAAAATTTATACAAGCAATGCTCTTATATTTAAATTCATAAACAAATTTACTTTAAAACAAAATATTTGTTCAAATCTAGAATAACAAAAGTTCTTACACTAAATAAAATGATTACACTTCATAAATCAAAGTCGTAGGACAATTCAATTACGAAGAATTCCAATATCAGATTTCAAATGAATTTTAGTTATCAAATAATTGGTTTATTTCATCTAAATAATTTACCTTCATTATTCAATTCCAGCTATTGGTTATAAACACATACAATACATAGAATTTCATATAAATAAATTTATGCTCTACTTGTAAATAAACATTCATTCGAATCTTTATTTACTTAACATTGATCATTTCAATTCCTTTTATCAGTTACTTACAGTCCGATGTTATTCAATTTATTATCCAATATACGTTATCATCTTTTCTCATATTAAATTTTGTTATCTAAAATTTTATCAAGATTCATATTCAATAAATTATATTAATAAATCATTAAATTTTATTTTAGCCAATTTTATTCAAAAATTATATTATATTTAATAGAAATAGTTAAAAATACGGGAAGGTACAATCTCCCCAACTCAAAACTTTTCATCCTCGAAATGAAACAAAGTAAGCAATTTAACATACGTTATATTTTACTCAAAATAATCAACATATAAAATATAAAATATTATTTGCAAAAAAATTTCTACGCTTTCATTATGCCACTCTAACGGCTTATCTGTAAACATGTTATAAAATTTTAAATTCTTAGAATTTTTCTAGCACCTGAATTTACAAAAAATTTCGACAGCGTCTCCTTTGCGCGGCTGAGTCGGAAAAACTACAAACTCCTCTATAGGTCTAAACCAATCAAAAGAAAATAAAAGCCAAGTGGCTCCCACATTAGGTGTAGAAAAATCATCAACCAACCAACACTATAAATACGTACCTATTTTTTGGGCCACAAAAATTTACTTATTAAATCATAATTCTTAAATTAGTCTTTCTTCAATGTACCTGAATTTACTTACATAACCCGAAAGAGAGTTAAACATGAAAAAACACGATACATTAGCTACTCCTATCATAAGCACGAACAACAAAACAATCACATGTAACCAAACGGTTACAACAAGGATTTGCAGTAAAAGAAATCATCCAAAAATAATATCCATCCAATTAATTCCTATCTATTTCTTTCACATTCAATTTATTTCACTATGTTTAATACACATGCAAAAAATTCACTTTTATAATGAAATGTAAAGCAACGTGCAACCAAACAACATAGCAACCCTTAGCAAGAAATAATTATATTTAGCAATCATAACATACAATCATTTTATTAAAATCCGTACGATATATATATATATATATATATATATATATATATATATATATGACATTCGTACGTGTAACAATTCCGATCTTTTTTGAATATGCAATATTATTTTCTAAACTAGTATTGGTAACCCGACTGTTCTAGTTCGGACTCTAATCCGATTTCTTGATAAGAAAATTTCATTCTCCATGCATAGTAATACACTATGATAGAGAACTTCAGATACATATCAAAAATCCATATCAGTGTTCGTCGTCGAGAATCAAGCAAACAATCGTAAACAGGACAGGTGTGAATTACCTTAAATCTTGTATTCAAATTTGAATCAAAACTGTAAATGCAAATAGAATGGTCTATTTACAACTTACGATATTTGTTCCAATGATATCTTAATCGCACCAGCAGATAATTCAAGTGATCTTTTTTATATTCAATTCATATGTGTTTGAAAATTTTCTTTGTTAAAAATTCTTTTATAACAAAATACTTTTATATCGAAATAATTTTATATTGAAAAAAAAACTGATAACTCGATGTTTAAACAAGTTTATCCTCGTTCTTAGGGAATCTATTCATATGTTGATCAGACATAAGATTAGAAATCTCTAAGTAGTTGTAGACCCGTTTCAACACCCAGTAAAAACACTTGATAAACTTTTAAAAATAGATATGGAAAGCACAACTTGAAAACCTATCATGGATCGCAGTTTCATGGTTACGCCCCTATCCCAGAGGAAACATCTATAACTTTGGGTAATCTTCATCCAGCTAATTAAGCCATGCAAATTAAAAATCAAATCGCTCATGGATCGTAGTCTACTTATTGGTTACGCCCAATGGTTACATCTCTATCTCAGAGAAAACATAGTAGACTACAGGCAGTCACTGCCATCTCGAATTACACCACGTGGATCGCATTTTGCTTAATGGTTACATCGCTATCCCAGCGAAAACATAGTAAACTATAGGCAATCTCTACCAGCTCGAATTATGCCAATTATATCGACCGTAGATCGCAGCTACACAATGGTTACATCTCTATCCCAGTGAAATCATAGTAAATTATAGGCAATCTCTGCCACCTCGAATTTTGCTACGCTAATCAAACCATAAGACCATAGGTTACGCTATGGTATTTGAAGGAACTCATGAGTTTATATCCGGACAACCTAAATCAAACATTAGAATGAATCCACAAAGTGGATTATGACAATCATGGAGGGTACTTCCCATATCTTTTACTTCGAAATATATCAGACTATATATAGTACCTTTTACAAATCACAACTTCAAATATCACATTTATATAAGTTCCATTATACATAAGATTTCATTTCCAAATCGAGCACCTTCCAAAATCAATAGTCTCGAATATATCATATCATTCTTACATAAGTTCCATTATATATAAGATTATCGCATTTCAAATTGAATACTTTCAAAGTCAATAGTTTTCAAAATAATCTCATACTTATACAATCCATTTACATATAAGAATCGATAACTTTTAAAATCAAGTATTTATATAGCGTCAAAGGTCTTCGAAATCAATCCATTTTCATATGTCACTTCGGTTTCAAATCCATATATGATCTCAACAATCTTTTTTTTTCAAATCACATATCATTCAAATTCAAAAAAATTAAGATTTCAAATCAATAGTCTTTCACAACTTCAGTTTACCGTTTGTATAAATCAAGATTTTCTTTTCATAATCAAATATTTTCCACAATCATTTTATGCATAAACAACTTTATAAAACTTTTACTAAGTTCATAAACATTTCTTGAACTTCTTTCATTTAAAACATCTCAAAACTAATTTCATACTTCTATAATTCAAAATAATCGTATACACCATCTTATCAAAATATGTAACATTTAAAATTTTCTTAAATTCTACTATAATTATCTACAATTTAAGAGTTATAAAACTATACCTTTATGCTTTTGAAAGTACCAAGCTTTAAATTTAAATATCAATTTGGAAGTGTTCGACCAATATAGTCAGAAAAATAAAATTCCAATTAAAAATTAGGAATCAGCAATCAATCATCTCACAAGATGCATAATCAATCAATCAATTAATCAATCCTAATGTATAGGATACATGTGTTCATAATATAATTCAGCCCAAAATTCGAGAACTGAACACTGGGTTTTATTTTAGATAAATATATACATATTTCTTTCGAATATCAAACCATACTTCAAGGATATGAATCAAATCAGTTTCATTAAACAATCGAATGGCAAAGCTACTGAAGTGGCTCCCCTAATATGAAATTCGAAAACGAATGTCGATGATGCTGCAGTCATCACCGAAATTATTTCCCAGCGTTCTGTTACCTTTTTTTGAAAATCCCCTTTGAAATCACTTTCAAATCATTTATAACCATTTGTATTCGGAAAATACTTTCAAATTATGCTATTATACAATTTCAGTCTTAAAACCTAATTTCAAAAACATTCAGAATTCAAACACTTAAATTTCCAGTTTGAATAACATTTTATTTATTTATTAACTATATCTAGATAAACCATATTTCATATATCTTAAAATGGTATTCATTACTCTTTAAATGATACAAGGGGAAATTCAGATATATATTCACTTTAAAATCTAGGTTAAACATGCAGTTTCTCAAACTGGTTAAATATATTACGAAACCCAAATTTCCAACCATGGTCAAATTCTCAAATCAACGGCCAATAGTCGTTGCTTATAAACTGGCCGAGCATGACTCATCAATCAATAAATGATAATATGTACATCCATATTAATAAAATAATCAATCATTAAAGAGATAACATTTAATCATCATCAATAGTCACAAATGATTTTATCAGTTTATAAAATTCTTTCTCTTATATTCTATATATAATCCAAGTTAAAATCAATTCATTTATTAATTTTAAAATATTTTTATATCATTAACAAATATGCTCTCTCATATATGTATTTACACTCAATGAGCGTATCCTACAGGTTTAAGTATACACTAAACCAAAGCTCTAGTACCAACTGTGACGAACCACCTTTTTGAGTAGTTTAAGTCGAAAATAAACCGCACATGTCCAACTCAAACCGTTTTAAGGATAGATTATCAATGGGTTTATTTTAATGAAATATAAAGAAAAAAATAAACAATAATAGAATCTCGCAGCGGAACGACAAAAGATAATAATCACATAAACAGTTCATGAAGCTGTTTAATAATATGTACTCAATTCAATTTACAACATCAATCAGAGTTATACAATACTATCAGAGTTAAACATTTTTTTTATAGACAAAATGATATAGTGTTGCGGAATAAATACTAGTAGATATGGTATACCAAGTCTTCATCTTCGTCCTCCAGAATAACCATCCTCGATAACTGAAGACTCGGTCTGACCCGAGCGTAATGAAAACAAAAAAATCGAGTCGGGACTAAAAATCCTTATGAAAGTTAAATCAAAATCAAGAGAAATAGTTTCAAAACAAATTGTTCTTCTTATTTCCAATAAATCCGGACTCAGATCCAAATTCCAAACAATGAATTTAATTTCTAATATTTTATTTTAATTCCTTTCAATTCAGTTTCATTCAATTCCAATTTCAATTTAAATCAATTTCAATTCAAATCAATTTCAATGTCGGTTCAAACGATTTAATTTAATGGCTCGAGTTTAAATTCAAATCTCATTTCAATACCATTTAATTTATATAAATTTGAGTCTAATCTCAATACATCGATTTAAATCGCTTAAATCAATTTAACTTCAATGATCGAATTTTAAGATTCAAATCTTTAAAATAATCCATTTCCCATAATTCAAAACATTTATCGATTATAACTTCAAATTTTCAAATTAAATTCTTTACACAGATTCTTTTAACAAATTTGAATTCCAACATTTCCATAGCTCGAATTTCAAAATTATCCAATTCAAATGTATTAAAATCATATAATGGTTAGATTCCAAACATCGGCCTTCTTATAACATTTCCTTTTGATTTATTAAAGTTGTAGAAAAATTTTCAAGCCCTTTTATTGCTCTTTTATGAAATGTATTTATCATTAAAATTAGAATTTAAATTTTACGAACGAAATTAAAGTTAATGTTCCAAAATCCGATTTAACTCAATTTACCTAACTTACTTCTTTACAATATATAAATTTCTGTATGCTAGATTTCCAAACTTTTCAAAGTTTATTTTTTTTCAATTTATCAAAATTTCCAATTTCGCCAAATGGCGATAGAATCACAACAATCTTATTACTGCCAGAGCAATCAACAATGCATCCAATAAATCGCATATCGATTAGGATGTCCAAGGATTCATATCAAAGTTCAATATTCAAGTAATCAACATATCAATGGTGATAATAACAGGGGTGATAACAAGGATATATCGAAATCAATAAATTATATATACATCCAATCAAAATACCATCCATCAGAACATCACCCGTGGCAACCAACAATCAACATCCAAATCAACCAATGCAACCATACATCATTACAGTCATAAATTATCAATGTCGGGTGTTTAACTAAAAATGATATGCAATTTAAATGTTAATTTAAATGTCAGTTTAACTATCAAAATTAAAAGTCAAATTAATTGTCAAATTTTTTGAATGTCAATTTAAACCCAATCAAATATAAATTCAATCAATTAAAATTTTCAAACAACAATCAATATAATTTTATCACTTCGTAAATGGGTTTAACTTGCAATAGGAAATTTAGTATTTCGTGAGTGGTTTGAAACACTCACCTTAAATAAATTTTGAAATTTGCACTGAAACGAAAAAATATGAATCAAATTTACTCCATCACGAATCCAACGCAACAAACGGCATCCAAAACTGACCTCATATAAAAGGAATGCAAATTAAATAACATTTGAATTTAGTTTAATTCACCCATAATTTAATTAATTAATTAATGGGATTAATTACCTATTAACCATGCTTAGCCACTAAACATCGTTCGTCCCAACCGCGATCTCACTGCCATCCACGACACATCACAACACCTGCCTCAATGACCGAACTCCACCTTCCGCTGATGCACCTAACCTAGGAGAACTCGCCAACACCTCATTCATCGCCCCACAGCCTCCATAGCTCAAGATTGAGCTCGATTTCCCAGTCGCCGTTCAACTTGAGGCTGCAGCCACAACCGACCACCAACGGTCACCAAGCTTTGGTCGCTTGAAGCCCTCGACCCCCTTTCCACATTAGCTTTAGGGCCGCCGGCCATCAACCGACCGCGAAAAAGAAAAAGGCATCCCTAGCCGCCGACTTCGAGCACGAATTTCCACCGCCGCGCTTCGTTGATCAACAATCCAACCGGTCGATGCCATCACCTCCTCAAGAGGAACAAGTTACTATTTGAACACTTCACTCGAAAACGCCTCTTGCGGTATCGATGAACGATAGGCGTTGGATAGGCGGGTTTGGTTATGTTTGTTTTATTTTGGATGCGCAAATGGAAGAGAACGTGACGTTATATAGACAATTGCTTAACACTATTCATCGTAAAATTATGGACCCGTAACGAGACGTGCCGCCCGACGTTCTATATGTTATACGTTTATTCTGAACAAAATGGAACTGGTCTCATAAGCCAATTCCATCATATTCAGAATATAGCTTTCAAAATCAAATCATTTAACTAATTTTTTTTAATTAATTTCTACGCGTTTCAAGCTCCCACGACCAAACGATAAGTATGATCGCTGCAAAACTTGAAATCCTATAATAACTCGGTATTATGGATTCGATGAAACTAGTTTTGTTGGAATCCGAGATAGTGCTCATAAAGACTATTTTTACATGTTTGTTGGCAAGAAATTTCCAAATCGATTTAATCACTTTGAATTCGATTTTAAAAGCTAACAATATTCAATCTTGTTTAAATAAAATTTAAATCATCTTTTGAAATCATTTCCATTCATATTAAATTCAAGATTCTGTTATTTAATAATTTCAAAATTTGAGTTTAACAATTAATTTCAAATAAACCTCTATAATTGAGATTTAAATTATTTAACTGATGCAATTACCCTTTCAATATTCAAAATCAACTAAATATTCTGAATTTAAATTTTTATCTTAAACCTTTTTGTAAATTAAGATGTATGTTCAAAATTTATACAAGCAATGCCCTTATATTTAAATTCATAAAAAAATTACTTTAAAACAAAATATTTGTTTAAATCTGGGACAACAAAACTTCTTACACTAAATACAATGATTACACTTCATAAATCAAAGTCGTAGGATCATTCAATTACGATCAATTCCAATATTAGATTTCAAATGAATTTTAGTTATCAAATAATTATTTTATTTTATCTAACTAATTCACCTTCATTATTCAATTCCAGCTATTGATTATAAACACATTCAATACATAGAATTGCATATAGATAAATTTATGCTCAACTTTTAAATAAACATTCATTCGATTCTTTATTTACTTCACATTGAACATTTCGATTTCTTTAATCAATTACTTACAATCCAATATTATTCAATTTACTATCTAATATACGTTATCATCTTTTCTCGTATTAAATTTTGTTATCTAAAATTTAATCTAGATTCACATCTAATAAATCATTAAAAAAATTAATCATTTTTATTCAAAAATTATATTATATTTAATAATTTAAAATGGTTAAAAATGCGGGTCGTTACATATGTTTTACCTGTACATGGCACTTCCCACTTAGAATGCTAACACTGCTTTCCAAGCAAGAATGCAATATCAGCATCCATTGGTAAAAGTTCATTCTAGGACTGAACGAAGCACTTGAGAGCTCCGTCTCCAATTCCATCATCTTCAAGATGTCTTCATTTCGAAACGCATTCATTGGATCAATGTGGCTTTCGGGTAACATATGTGAACCTAATCTCTTCGAAACAACGTTAGATAATTTTCGGTAAACTCAACCTCAGTTTTTTGGAAAATAAACAGTCAAAGATGAGATCGGAGATCACCTTCTAACCGTTAGTGGACGGATTTCTTTATCATTGTCCTAGGAGAACGAATTGAGATTTATACGCACAGTACAACATCAATGGAGATGACTATGCCATGTAACTCATGTGTTTTTCTTAGATATTTTCAAAGTTACATCTGGGTTCAATTCCGATAGTCGGTTATTTAACTATCGAATAATAAACATTCAATGAGTGATTTATTTCTTTGGGAAAACCAATATTGGTTAAAAATATAAGCAATCACTAGCGTCGTTTGATAAATCTTTCAAAAATAAAACCATTTGTAAATTACTTGTATAAAAATACTTTTACAAAGATATATCCACTAATTCTTATATTTTCAACACTTAGATAATATCCATATATTTGTCTCAATGGTATAAGTATATTTACACTCTGAAAAAATTCCCTTTTTATTCGATTCAAAAATCGTTGACAGACTCCTTGTAATTCTCAAAAGCAATTTATAAACCATTTTATAAAACTTTTAGAACCATTTATAAAACTTCTCTTATCTTTTGTACATTTCAATCAATTATAAATCCTCTTGTACATTTCTAAAACTCATTTATAAATCCTTTATAATATCTAAACCATTTACAAACTTTTTTTACAAATCTATAAACCCGTTTCATAAGTCCGTTTATAAATATCTAACCATTTATAAAACTCATATAAAACTCTTCACCTTGTAAATAACATTCCTTGCGTCTCCAAACCATTTTATAAGCTCTTATATAAAATCCAATTTTTTCAACTCTATTCATGGGCCTCGGACATATTTACACACAATTGAAAGTCTTTACTTCAAAATAGTTTCCTATAAAATAATTATTTAAAATAATATTATAAATAAATAAACAATAATTATCTATCTTGAAACATTATAAAAGAATTATAAAATCATTCCTAAAGTAATAATAATATTTATTCTTATTATAAATAATAATAATTTATTTTCAAAATTTTATTAACAAACCCTTATTATTAATTCAAACCATAATTATCCTTGAAATAATTAACCTTTCAATTTATTAACATTTCGATAAATTCTTTAAAACAATATCAACTGTAAACAATTAAATTTAAAACAATTCTAGTATAATTAGATAACCTTAAAATAATATTACTATAATTAATTAACTCTAAAATAATGTTAATATAATTAAATAACTTTAAAACAATATTACTATAATTAAATAAATCTAAAACAATACTAATATAATTAAATAACTTTAAAATAATATTACTATAATTAAATAGATAATCCTTAGAACAAAATATTACCGAAACTTAATTTTGGATTTAAAAACTGTTTCTTGCCTCAAAAACCAATTCTCACTTAAACGGCAATTGCAATATTTTTAAAACATTAATTTGAGGCCAATAGCCACCGAACACTTAACCAATACCGATATTAATTTTCTATCACTACTAGGTTTTATTTTGAAACATATAACGATGTTATAACCACAATGTCCATAATCATGTTTATTATTCAATAATCCACATAAAATGCATGTTATTGAAATGGTTCAATAATAGCGAGTTTGTTTTTGAACTGGAACCAAACAATATCCGATTTTAACCCAAATTTCAATAGTCTCCAAATTCATCCAAACTAATTCCATTTCGAACCTTTCATCGATACAAGCGCAATGCAAAAAGCAATCGGACCTTGTATGAACGAGTTATCAATTTTATAAGTTATCAATACGTTTTTAAATAATAATAAATAGACAATTACAAAATTCCCCTAAATTTACAAAATTACCTTTCCTCCTTTTCTTCCCCAAACCGCCAAAATTACTTCTCCCCTATATACGAACAGCGCACACAACATGCACGCCTCCACTAATACGCCAAACTGCTCAACCGTTCGATGATTCGACTTCAGCACCGCGTTGCTCTACGCGAGAGCATCCCGATTACCACCACCGCGATTTGCCCTACGGCCCCCTGTCAAATGCGACCAAGGCGATTCTCCCTAGGCAGTGCACTGTCGCGACCCAAAATACTCCACCGAGAGCCCTAAAAACTCTGCCGTATGTGCTACTTACCTACCCAAGCTCTTATACGACGTCGAAACAGCTGAACTCCTCCTTGATTCCAAGAATCAACAAGCCCTAGTTCATGCTTTCACGCAAATCCACGTTTAAGCTTACTGTACCAACTCCCATCACTTCCAAAACTTAGTCGCGTCCCTAACCAACTCTTAGCATGAAGATCCAAGTATTACTAACCTAAAGAGATGACCTTTTTAATTTTTAAGATTTTGATTCGTTTGTTCTGGAATTTCAAAAGGAGAGGATTTTTTTTCTTCTCCCTATAGATGAAAATAAAATGAAGACAGGGGAAAAGTTGTAATAATACAAAGTTGAGATAGGTATGGGCTAGTTGTACATGGTTATGGCTTGGTAATGATGGGCCATGGGCTGATGTACGGTTAGACATGGTGGAGATATACACATATATATTATTTAAATTTAAATTATCAATCTATACAACACTCAAAAATTTCAAACTTCAAATGAGACATGCCGCCTGGTGTTCGATATTTATGCCCATATTTCGAATACAATGGAACTTGTCTCGAGAACTAATTCGATCGTATGTAGAAGATAGCTTTTTGAATACAATCATTATATTAAATTTTCGATGTTAAATTCTACGTGTTTTGATCTCGCACAACTGTAACAACCCTGGATTTTGTCTATAAATTTGAATTTGACTTTATTTCATTTCAAAATTATTTTAAACTTGTTTTAATTGTGAAATTTCATCTCTACATATTTTTAAAATAATAATAGAATTTTTCCAAAATTTACTGTATTTATTTCCTATTTTTAAGGGCTGTTTTCCTATTTTCTGCTATTTTCTTCATTAAAAATTATATTTAAATTAAATTTTAAATATTTATTTTGTGAATGTATTTTTATTTTATGTTATTATTTATGTTTAAAAATATTTTACAAGCTCATATGAATTTTCTAAAAATTATTCTATTTAATTTCAAATTTTCTAGTCTAGTTCGCTATTTTTCTTAATTTAACTTTATATAATTAATAAATATTATATAAATTTTTATATTTTGATAAATTTTCGAAATTTTATCTGGGATTATTATTATTTCCAAAAATATAAAGTTATATAAATAAAATAAAGTAATATGAAGGGTTTTTGACTTTTGAATTGCCTTTTGCCTTTTTGAATTCCACCTCTTCATTTTCCTCACAATTCTTCATTTCTTTTGGCATAACTCTCCACATTTCAGCTGACTAATTCATTTTCATTTCACGTATCTTCCTTTCCTCCTTCCTGAGAAAAAAATTTCGGCCATCACATGCTTGGGAAGTTGGTAAAAAAAATTATTTCTTGTATCTCCTTTTCTACTTATATTGCTTATTCTAGTTTGATTTTTTGCACATGCTTTCACCACTTTTAGGATCGGCCATGCCTCCATTGCTGCCTAACCGCCTCCAGCACCTGATGGCACACCACCAACACCTCCTCCTCACCAACCAACCATGCCATGACCCTCCTTGGCGATGCCCATCCACAAACTTTTCAAAACAACCCGAATTCCTAGCCTAGCCGAGCACAACATCACTTCCATCACCTCACCACCCCTCTAGCCGCCACCTACCACACCTCCACTGTGACGCCCTACCTCTATACCCACGCTAGCCAAGAACACTACGGTGTAGTGCTGTCAACTAGCGCGGAGAATAAGGTTGTTGAGGAGCGACCATCCATGTAATTCTTATCACACGGTGGCTATAAAATAATCTTCGGAAACAAATATAGAAGTAAGCATAACATGCGAATCAATCACAGATATCCATATCGCAAAGGCGGAAAGAGATATGAATATATATCACATAAAAGTGTACATCAGAGTAGTGGTCTAAGAAGATCCACGATAATACAAAAGAATAGCAACGCGTGCTATACAAAAGAATACAACTATGAGTCTATATCTCAAGTGTAAACAACAAAAGCTGCTAATCTAAACAAGTAGCCAAAAGTCTGAGTAGTGAATCACTGGGGGAGGAGTCAAGCAGTAGCACCTGTAACATCTCGGTCTGACCCGAGTATTATTTATAAGAAAATAATAAACGGATCAGTCTAGCTATAAATATCAGATGACATGATATAAAATAAAAGATATGGCATAAGCATAAAATATCCATACTGACATACTACTATAAGTATGCAAATAATGATCAACAGGAGATCAACCGATAAGAGATAAATCAATATCACAAGAATCTTCTCAAAGATCCAAAGAGGGCATCATACCCTAAACTTGTACTCATGACAAGTCAAAGAGATAAATTCCAGAAATTAACACAAGAAATCCAGAAATCATAAAAAGGGAAAGAGGCCTATCACATGACGGTCCGAAGACCATGGGGAGCTACCCCACATGTGTGAGTGGAATCACACAGATTGAGGTCAAGACTAACCAAAAAGAAGAAAGGTATGTGTGAATGGAATCACACAAGTGGTGTCTAGTCTAACCTTGCAATGAAAGAGACATCGCGCAATTGCTAGTCTAATTCATAAAGCGATCATCAAGATCAACGAGAAGTGTCAATTACACTAAGCTAGTAAATATAGAAGTTTAGCTTCATGTCCCATAACCACTTGCTTAACTTAAATATTTACGAACAAACTGTAAATCTTCACTAATAAAATTGTCACAAGAGGTTCAATCGAACAAGTCCAAGAATTAACCGACGAAGTGAACGCAAGCGTTTCATACCACTTGTTTTACTAAGTCGTTTAATTAGATTTCTCATCCGAGTGAGGTAAAGGCTTGTATATACTAATAGATTGGAAAACGGTTTAAGAAAAGAGCTTTGTTATTAAAAATAGAGTTGAAATTGTTTGTTAAAAGAGTTTTGATATTTACTACTAGTATTGAAACCTTTATATTATAAAGTGACAAAACACATAAGCAAGTGTAGAAACAATCAGTCACAAAGATCGCATACGGAGATGCGAATAAAATCCAAGGAAATCAGCTCAATGTTTTTCAGATAAGATCCCCTACGGAGGGGGGTCCAGGGGGGGTGGCAACCCCCCAAGGTGGGGGTGCGGGGGCAACGCCACCGCTTACGGGGTTCGACCTGCCCGGTCAGGTCGCGGGGGTCCAGGGGGCAGCGCCCCCGGCGGGGTGCGGGGCAGCGCCCCGACCAAAACGGTATGACCTAGTGAAGACAAAATGAGGTCTAACGACCTAAGGAGAATAGGGTCGAGCTACCTAATGGTTGCGACCTAGGGGTCTAGGAGTCAAGCGACCTAACTGGAGCAACCCTGTGGTCATGCGACCTAACTGGAATGGCCAAGCGACCTAACAATAGCACAGGTCAAGCGACCTAACGTTTTAAGGCCGAGCGACCTAATTAAACTCGCGACTTAATGGTGTGAAAGGCGTGCGACCTAACATGTTACGACCTAAGGGGGGTGCGCGACCTAAGAAGGTTCGCGGGCTAGGGATGAGCGACCTAACAAGGCTCACGACCTAACGGAGACGAGGTCATGCGACCTAAAGGAAATAGGGTCCAACGACCTAAGGAAAACAAGGTCCAACGACCTAAAGGGATGGGAGTCATGCGACCTAAAGGAGTATGCGACCTAAAGAAGTGCGCGAGCTAAATGAAGGCGGAACAACTCAGGGTCTAACGACCTAGGGGGGGCGACCTAAGGTCTAACGACCTAAGACCGAGGAGACGTTTCCAACAGAGGGAACGACTTAACGACCTAAGCCTAACGACCTACGACCTAAGGAGCTTGCGACCTAAAGCCCAACGACCTAATTCCGAGGCTAACGACCTAACGCTGCAGGGAGAATTTAAGGCCAGAAACGACCTACGACCTAAACCCCATACGATCTAACGTGAAACGACCTAACTCCGAAGTGAAGATTCAAGGCAGTGCGACCTAGCGCGATAACACGCGAACGACCTAAGGGTTAGGTCGCGAGCGACCTAACTCCGAACACACGAAAATGGCCAGAACGACCTAAGTGCAGAAAATTCACCAAAACGCTAAAAATTGGAGTTTTTCGCCAATCCAATCCAAACCAAATGCAAATGTGCATGCAAAAGTGATAGGGAATCATTCCCAATAGTCCAATATAGTTATAGACTAGATTTGTGAGATAAAAATCTCACCTTTGCACTAAAGTTTATGAAGATGAAGCTTGAAAGCAAGGAGAAGCAATCCAAAGCTTGAATCCAATATCTTCTACTTGAATTTGGAGTTGAATGTTGGATTTGCAATTGAATTTGTGCTTGGAGTTTTAATTTCCCATTCCCTCCACCATTAATGCCAAAGCTTGATTAGTTAGGAAATTTATGAAGAGGAGGAGAAGAGGGTTGGAACTTGGGCTTAATAGGCTAAACTAACCCAAAGTCCAAAGCGGGAAAAGTTAGTGAAATTTCACTAACTCCAAACCTATCGATGTTTATACTTAAAAAGTTGTAAACGACATTTCGAACTCAATAGAAGTGGTCTCGAGTCCTAATTTGACCGTTTGCAAAAAGTAGCTTTTTGGACCAAAATCCGATTAACGAGTTAATATTTAAATAAAATATTTAAATACAAACTCGATAAATATGCGGGTTGTTACATCCACCACCTCCAGCACCCTCGGCCACACCACCACAGTGGACCCGACACCTCTGGCCATAACACTTGGAGCCTTGGCCGAGCCCAAATCCATGACCAAATGCATGTATTCATGCGTATGTGTATTATTCCCTTCACCCACTTTGGCACCATCACAAATGACTTCTAGGCCGACCCATACCCACCATAACCTGACCCAAACACCTTCCATTATTTTGTATTTCCCCTTATGGCTGAGTATAGTAAAGGTTAAAAGCAAGTGCAAGCATTTCTATTTGATTCTGTGCAGTCTATTCTAGTGTAGTTTTGATCGTAGTTGATTTGAAACTCATCGTTGTTATATTGTTTTGTTTGATGTGTATCCAAGGAATTTGACATTTGGCTCCTCCATTCAAATCTGTGTCGTGCTTTTTTGCTTGTGTAGATCCCGTTTGTGAAATTTGTCGTTGGGTCATCAGCTCAAACCAGTGAGTTATTCTCACCAGACAGTTTTATACTTATATAAATAGTAAATCGATCGCTTGTGAATATGTAAACTGCATCACCATATTTTATTTGCTATGTCACTATCATATGATGTTCACACATGATTAAACACCAGTTATATCATATGTTACTGTTATATTATGCTATTCTGTTATTTTTATCAGTTCATCACAGTGCAAGTTCCCTTTAGATTAGAATCACTATGGGTTGAAATGATACATACCGAACAGACTTTAGAATAAGGGAAAATCGTTATGGGCTGAAATGATAGGCCTGAATGAATTTCAATTTATTTCATTTACTTGGGACTGTGGGTTTGAAATGATAAAACTCGGATTTTCTTTGTAAATTACGGGATGAAATGATATATTACCCGTATCACTTTTCCTAGTGTAGAAAGTTATATACAGACCCGTAGTTAATGTATGTTTTCTAAAAAATTTAAAACTATTTTAGAAATGTAAATATTAAAATATTTTGATTTAAATCTAATTAAAAATTATTTTTGTAAAATGTTATTGATTTTCTGAATAATTATAAGTGAAATAAATTAATGAAAATTTTGAATGTCAGTTATTTTGGAAAATTTGATTTAATTATAATTGAAAATTAAATTGAATATGGAATCATGATAAATTTATGATAATTTGAATTTAAATGAATTTAAAGTGATTTTGTATCATATTAATGATTTTTAATAAAGTTGAAATGTGAAATGAATGAATATTTAAGTTGAAATTTTGAAATATAACTAGAATTGGAAATTTATGGAATTGACTTAAAAGTGAACTTTTAGTAAGTAAATAAAAATAAAACTAAGTTATTTTTGAGAATTTGAACTTAAGTGTTAGGTTGAAATTTAATGTAATGAAATTAAATTGAACATTGCAATTTAATAAGTGAATTAGTGTTGAATATGAATTTTTAAATGGAAATTTAACTTTATGAAATCATGGAATTAAAGAAAATTAAATAATGGACATAAAAGTGAAATTATATGATTTTATAAGTTAAAAATGATCTAAATAAAATATAACTGTTTGTGAAATTATATTGAACATTTGAAGTTAATTAACTACATTGTTGAAATGTTATTATTTCTAATGTAAATGATAATACAACATTTGTAAAGCTGTAGTTGATAAATGAACTAAAAAGCTAAATAAGATTAAAGGCTATTATAGCATATTGTAAAGTGATATAATTGTTGAATTAAACTAAGTCTTATTTGAAACTAATGTAACTATATTACAGCATTTTTTAAAATGCTGTCTTTTGTTAAATTGAACTGTTTTGGATTAACTTTCCGTGGCGTTTTCTATATGCTACGAAAAGTGAATTTTCACTGTTTTGATAAAATTAAGTGAATGAATGAACTTTGAAAATTTTTAAATTTTGGAAATTTAAATGATTTAATTATTAAATGCAATAACTTCATTTTAATGATTTAAATGAAGTAATTTGATCTGAAATATAAACTGTTTTGTAATGTGAATTGAAATGGTATTTTTAAATTGAATAAAATGAATATGTTTTTCAGATGAAATGATAAATTGATATTTTGAAATGGATTTGATGATAAGTTTGATATTTTGAAATGATTTGAAATGATATTAAATTGTTACGTGATATTTTATTTTTGAAATAAATACCATTTTTAAATTATAACTATGGGTTATAATAACGATTGGTGGTTAAAGAGACCGAGATTGGATATGGACATACTCTTTGTCGATACCGAAAACCACTTTAACAACTGTGTACGCGGTGGAGATTCCAAAATGAAGTAGGATGGTGACGACGTTCCTAAGGTACTTTACGTGGACCTAACTCCCATGAGTTAGCTTAAGGTGGCTAAAACAGGAGCGATCTCGGGCCAAAGGAGGTAGCACCTCTGGCTGAACATACTTCTTCGATACCATTCTATTACTGTTGTGATCGTTTGGGTGCACTCCTTGATATTGGAGTGTTGTTTAGGGTGGGCGTATGTGGCTGCTGCGTTACCACCAGCCCATGTGCGTAATTGGTATATCTACCCTGGCATTGCCTCGTGTGCCGTGTCACCTACCATACCGAGCCTTTACTGCGAGTTTGTTTTTCTCCCGTAGCCCGTGTGGTATCCTCTGACAGTCACCCGGAGTGGAGATGGCATGATATTGGATGGACTACTGGGACTATTATGTGTAAAGGGTGATATGGGTAGCCCAGAACGCTATTTAAAAGTATGTTTATTTTACTGTAGACATTATTATAATAGTGAAATATTACTATATCTTAAATAGTTTGACGGATCCTTAGAGGATGGGCGGTCCCAGGCATCCTTTAAGTTACTTGTATCTTTATTACAGTTCACTTGAGTTGGTTTACATTATATAAGTATATATTGTCCTGACTCGAGTGTTTTGTGTTTTGCTTTACGCTCGGGTCAGCCTGAGTATTCACAGCTTTGGATTCTCATCCTGGAGCTGGTCTTTCACCGGAGTTTCTGCTTATCTACATATATTTCTATTACTGTTTCAGCTGTATTAGTTTATCTCATGTATTAGTGAACTTCTATGTATTTGGGTTTTCTATTCTGTTGTTTTCAGACTGTATTATGTATTTGGTTTGAGACTCTGTTGTAGTAGCTTCATGAACTACTATGTATTTTGTTATATTCCGCTGCGAGTTATTCTGTTTGTTCTGTGTCTGTGATTCTGTATATTTGATTTTATTTGCTCCAAATTTATTTACAATCTGTTATTTCGCATCATTCAAGTCTGACATATGTGGATTATTGTCGATTTGAATGGAACGAAATTGGGGTTGTTACAAGTTGGTATCAGAGCTTTGGTTTTTGGCAAACCATTGCCTCTGTGGAGCAAAAACTCAATAGAGATAGGGAATTTCTACCCTAGAATGAGTGAAATCAATCTCAGAATCATATCTTTGTGAGAGACGTATTTTCAAAGTATAAAATGATTTTTTTTCAAAATGTTTTCAAAGGATTTTCAAAGATTATTTTGATATATAAAATTTTCTTGCTTTTTAAAGGATTTTCAAATGTTTTCTAACTTTCCTTTCTTTTGTATCTACCTTGTTAGGATTTTTCTTTCTTTAAGATATTCATCCAAGTGTATTATCTTGTCTTATCTTAATTTATCTTTGGCTTGTCTTTATTCTTGTCCTAAATTCATTCTTGATATTTTTCAGGATGAATCGAGGAAATGCCAGAGGTAGGGGTTGCGGTATTGCCCCAGCTCCTCAACCTGTTGCTCCAGTCAGGTTCACTGTTCTTTGTAAGGAATTTTCTCAACTAGGTGGAACCCCATTCACCGATTCAAAGACTATCATTGAGGCTCAGCAGTGGTTGCGGAGTCTTGAAATGATATTTACAGGTCTTGACATTAGTGATGCTCAGAAGCGTCAGCTAGCAGCCTGGCAGTTGCATGATTCTGCTTTAGATTGGTGGGAGTCCGTTACGGCTAACACCGTCCAGGCTGATCTCACTTGGGAGCAGTTTAGGTATCCTTTGGATTATCTTAATTTTGTTTCTATTTTTCCTTTCTTTGAATCTATCTTAAGCTTGTTTTCTGTATCTCTTTTCCAAGGAGGCTTTTGTGGCAAAATGGATGCCAGAAGCCGAAAAATCTCAGCTTTATCATGAGTTTATGGATTTGAAGCAGGGTTCCATGTCTTTTGCTGAGTATGAGAAGAAGTTCAATGAACTTTCCAAATTCGGTCCTAGCCTTATTGACACTCCTCTCAAGAAGAATGAGAAATTTATTGCTGGTGCTCGTCTAGAGTATTATAGTCGCCTCATTTCTCATGTTCATGGTTCTTTCACCCAGCTCATGGATATGGCTATTCGGTATGAGAATCCCACATCCAAAGGTCCTGCTGTTTCTGGTGCTCAGTCTTCCTCTGCAGTTTTCAAGAAGCGTAAGCCAAACTTCCAGCAGCAGAAGAAGAATTGGCAGAAGCGTTCTAGTCTGGGATCTTCATTATCTACTCCTGCTCAAAGGCAACCGGTTGATCTCTCCTCCATCACTTGCTTTAGGTGTGATCAGAAGGGGCACTATGCCAATAGCTGTCCTACTTTATCTGGTGCTGCTATTCCTCCACCCGCTCAGTTGGCTAGACGTGATCTCTGCCATATCTGTCTCCAGCCTGGTCATTTTAAGAAGGATTGCCCTACCCAGCAGAGGGGTACTCCTTCTGGTATATTTGCTGTCACTTCTGCCTCATCTCCAATTCCTCCACCTGCTCCTGCTCCTAATGATGACCAAGGTACACTCCAGGGTTCATTTACTTTATTTCATCATCCTGTTCGTGTGTTGTTTGATACTGGTGCTTCACACAGTTTTATTGCTGTTGATTTGTGTGATAAGTTTGAGCATCTCCTTTCTCCTGAGTATACTTCTGTTCCATTATGTGTTTCAAATCCTATTGGGGGTCCTGCTAACCTTAATCGGATTTGTTGAGAAGTGAAACTTCTCCATTCTGATCATCTCTTTAGTGGTGATTTTTATATTCTGGGCTTCGATGCTTTTGATTTATTGCTTGGTCAGGATTGGTTAGTGAATCATGATGCTCATATCTCTTGTAAAGCCCGGTCTGTTCAGCTTGTTGATGATCAAGGGAATGCCTTGATTATTCAGTGTCGCATGCCTCAGGATTTTGCTGGCAACTTTATTTATTCTTTGGATTCTTCTCCCAGTGACCTTGATTCTACTCCTGTGGTTAGACTATATCCCGATGTATTTGGTGAAGTCGCTTCTTTACCTCCGAAGCGGGAAATTGATTTTTGGATTGATCTTATTCCTGGTGCTCGACTTGTTGTTCTTCCTCCTAGAAGAATGGCACCACGTGAGAAGGTTGAGATGGGAAAGCAAATTGAAGACTTATCTTCCAAAGGTTTGATTAGGCCTAGTTTTTCTGAATGGGGAGCTGCGGTGGTTTTTGTCACCAAATCTGATGGTTCTCTTCGGATGTGTGTTGATTATAGGGAGCTGAACAAGCTCACTATGAAAAACAGATATCCTATGCCTCGTATCAACGATATGTTTGATCAGCTGCATGGTGCCACTATTTTCTCTCAGCTTGATCTTGCCACAAGTTTTCATCAGCTCAGGGTTGCTGCGGATAGCATTCCCAGGACTGCTTTCCGCACTGAGAATGGGTTTTATGAATGGCTAGTCATGCCTTTTGGTTTGAGTAATGCTCCTGCTTTCTTTGCTGATTTGATGAATCGTGTTTTTCGGGATGTGCTTAATAAATTTGTGCTAGTCTTTGTTGATGATATCCTTGTCTTCTCTAAGACTAAGGATGAGCATAAGTCGCATTTGAAATATGTTCTTGAGACTCTCAGAAATCATCAGTTAAAGGCTAAATTTTCTAAATGCCATTTCTGGAAGGATGAAGTCCGTTATCTCGGGCATATTGTTTCTAGTAATGGAGTTTCTGTTGATCCATTTAAGATTGCTGCGATCAATGTAAGTCATTCTTTCTTCTCTTTCTCTATCATTTTAATAATTCTATTTTTCCTGTTGTCCTTATTTTTATCCCAATTCTGATGCAGGATTGGGAAACTCCAAAGACTCCATCTGATATTCGTAGTTTTCAGGGCCTTGTCGGTTACTACCGGAGATTCATTGAGAATTTTGTTCGGATTGCTGCACCTCTCACAGCTTTGACTCGAAAGAATGCCAGATTTGTCTGGAGTGATCAGTGTAAGGCTGCATTCAGTGAGTTGAAGAGCAAGCTAACTTCCGCACTAGTTTTTACTGTTCCGAATGGAAGTGAGGGATTTACAGTTTATACTGATGCTAGTCGTGAGGGTTTGGGTGTTGTTCTCATGCAGGATGGTAGGGTTATTGCCTATGCCAGCCGTCAGTTGAAAACCCACGAAGCAAATTATGCTGCTCATAATTTAGAGTTCCTTACTATTGTCTTTGCTTTGAAACTTTGGAGGCATCATCTTCTTGGAACCAAGTTTGAGCTTTTCACAGATCATTAGTCTCTGAGATATATTTTCTCCCAGAAGGATCTGAATCAGAGGCAAGTTCGTTGGCTTGAGTTTCTGGCTTCTTACGACCTCGACATTAACTATACTCCCGGTAAAGCTAATGTTGTGGCCGATGCTCTGAGCCGGAAGAAGGCTTTGTTGTGTCAGCTTGTTGTTTCTTCTTCTCCTCTTCTGGATCGAATTATGGCTAAGCAGGATGAGGATGAGATGATTAGATTGATGAAGGAGAGTGTTCGTAGCAGAGTTGGTGGTAGTAGTGGTAGTAGTATTGGAGCTCAGATCGATGATAGAGGGATATTGAGGATTAATGTCAGGATTTGTGTCCCGAATGTTGATGGGTTGAGACAGGAGTTGCTTCAGAAGAATCATCGATCCAAACTTTCTATTCATCCTGGTGTGTCGAAGATGTATCAGGATATGAAGAGGCTTTATTGGTGGAAGGGGATGAAGAGGGATATTTCTATCTTTGTTAGTCGGTGTGCGACTTGTCAGCAAGTCAAAGCCGATCACCAGAAGAATCCTGATTTGTTGCAGCCCCTCGAGATTCCCAATTGGAAGTGGGAACAGGTTTCCATGGATTTCATCGATGGTTTACCGAGGACTCGGAAGGGCAATGAGAGTATCTGGGTTATTGTTGGTAGACTGACCAAGTCCGCTCATTTTATTCCGGTCAAGTCTACTCGTTCTGCTTCTAGTTTATCTGAGATTTACATGAGAGAGATCGTTCATCTCCATGGTGTTCCTCTCAGTATTGTTTGTGATCGTGACCCTATTTTTACTAGTCAGTTCTGGAAGGCTTTTCAGGAATCTTTGGGTACTCGTTTGAATCTGAGCACTGCTTACCATCCTCAGACCGATGGTCAAACGGAAAGAGTAAATCAGATTCTCGAGGATCTTCTTCGTGCTTGTGTGCTTGATTATGGAGGATCTTGGGAAGATTATCTCCATCTTGCCGAATTTACCTACAATAATAGCTATCAGGTATACTCTTATCTTCTGTTTTCAGTCTATTCTGGATCTTTTTATCTATCTCATTCCATCTTTGCATTCAGGCCAGTCTCAAAATGTCTCTGTTTGCTGCTTTACACGGACGACCTTGTAGATCTCCATCTTACTGGATTGAATCTGGTAATCATTTGGTTCTTGGTCCTGAAGTGATTTTGGAAGCTTCTGATAAAGTTGAGGAGATTAAGAAGAGGTTGAGAGCCGCTCAGGATAGACAGAAGAAGTATGCCGATAGGCGTAGGCGGAATTTGGAATTTGCTGTTGGTGATCAGGTGTTCCTTAAGGTTTCTCCCTTGAGTAATGTCATTCACTTTGGTCGTAGAGGGAAGCTTTCTCCTAGGTTCATTGGTCCTTTCCGCGTTGTGGAAAGAGTTGGTTCTTTGGCTTATCGCCTGGATTTGCCCGAGAAGCTTTCTGGAGTGCATGATGTACTCCATGTCTCGCATCTTCGCCGTCATCTTCATGATCCATCTCTTATTGTCCAGCCTTCTGCTCTTGATAGTTTGGATATTGAGCCTAACCTGACTGTTGAGAGTAAGCCACTTCGTATTGTTGGTGGAGATACGAAGCAGCTCAGAAGGAAATCTGTGAATCTGGTCAAAGTACAGTGGAGTACTGACGATCGAGATTGTACCTAGGAAACGGAGGAGAGCATTCGTGCTTCGAATCCGAAATTGTTCGTTTCAGGTACTATTTTTCTTTTCTATCTTGTTTCTCTTTATTTTTTTCCTTTCCATTCTTTTCGAGGACGAAAAGATTTGAGTGGGGGAGAGTGTAACAACCCTAGATTTTGATTACAAGTTTGAATTTGATTTTATTTCATTTCAAAATTATTTTAAACTTGTTTTAATTGTGAAATTTCATCTCCACATATTTTTAAAATAATAATAGAATTTTTCCAAAATTTACTGTATTTATTTCCTATTTTTAAGGGCTGTTTTCCTATTTTCTGCTATTTTCTTCATTAAAAATTATATTTAAATTAAATTTTAAATATTTATTTTGTGAATGTATTTTTATTTTATGTTATTATTTATGTTTAAAAATATTTTACAAGCTCATATGAATTTTCTAAAAATTATTCTATTTAATTTCAAATTTTCTAGTCTAGTTCGCTATTTTTCTTAATTTAACTTTATATAATTAATAAATATTATATAAATTTTTATATTTTGATAAATTTTCGAAATTTTATCTGGGATTATTATTATTTCCAGAAATATAAAGTTATATAAATAAAATAAAGTAATATGAAGGGTTTTTGACTTTTGAATTGCCTTTTGCCTTTTTGAATTCCACCTCTTCATTTTCCTCACAACTTTTCATTTCTTTTGGCATAACTCCCCACATTCCAGCTGACTAATTCATTTTCATTTCACGTATCTTCCTTTCTTTCTTCTTGAGAGAAAAAATTTCGGCCATCACATGCTTGGGAAGTTGGTAAAAAAAATTATTTCTTTTATCTCTTTTTCTACTTTTATTGCTTATTCTAGTTTGATTTTTTGCACATGCTTTCACCTCTTTTAGGATCGGCCATGCCTCCATTCCTGCCTAGACGCCTCTAGCACCTGATGGCACACCACCAACACCTCCTCCTCACCAACCAACCATGCCGTGAGCCCCCTTGGTGATGCCCATCCACAGACTTTTCAAAACAGCCCGAATTCCTAGCCTAGCCGAGCACAATATCACTTCCATCACCTCACCACCCCTCTAGCCGCCACCTACCACGCCTCCACCACCTCCAGCACCCTTGGCCACACCACCATAGTGGACCCCACACCTCTGGCCGTGACACTTGGAGCCTTGGTCGAGCCCAAATCCATGACCAAATGCATGTATTCATGCTTATGTGTATTATTCCCTTCACCCACTTTGGCACCATCACAAATGACATCTACGCCGACCCATACCCACCATAACCTGACCCAAACACCTGCCATTATTTTGTATTTACCCTTATGGCTAAGTCTAGTAAAGGTTAAAAGCAAGTGCAATCATTTCTATTTGATTCCGTGCAGTCTATTCTAGTGTAGTTTTGATCGTAGTTGATTTGAAACTCATCGTTGTTATATTATTTTGTTTGATGTGTATCCAAGGAATTTGACATTTGGCTCCTCCATTCAAATCTGTGCCGTGCTTTTGTGCTTGTGTAGATCCCGTTTATGATTTTGGAGTTGGGTCATCAGCTCAAACCAGTGAGTTATTCTCACCAGACAGTTTTATACTTATATGAATAGTAAATCGATCGCTTGTGAATATGTAAACTGCATCACCATATTTTATTTGCTATGTCACTATCATATGATATTTACACATGACTAAACACCAGTTATATCATATGTTACTTTTATATTATGCTATTCTTTTATTTTTATCAGTTCATCACACTGCAAGTTCCCTTTAGATTAGAATCACTATGGGTTGAAATGATACATACCCGAACAGACTTTAGAATAAGGGAAAATCGTTATGGGCTGAAATGATAGGCCTGAATGATTTTCAATTTATTTCATTTACTTGGGACTGCAGGTTTGAAATGATAAAACCCGGATTTTCTTTGTAAATTACGGGTTGAAATGATATATTACCCGTATCATTTTTCCTAGTGTAGAAAATTATATACAGACCCGTAGTTAATATATGTTTTCTAAAAAATTTAAAATTATTTTAGAAATGTAAATATTAAAATATTTTGATTTAAATCTGATTAAAAATTATTTTGTAACATATTATTGATTTTCTGAATAATTATAAGTGAAATAAATTAATGAAAAAGTTAGAAAATTTTGAATGTCAGTTATTTTGGAAAATTTGGTTTAATTATAATTGGAAATTAAATTGAATATGAAATCATGATAAATTTATGATAATTTGAATTTAAATCAATTTAAAGTGATTTTATATCATATTAATGATTTTTAATAAAGTTGAAATGTGAAATGAATGAATATTTAAGTCGAAATTTTGAAATATAACTAGAATTGGAAATTTATGGAATTGACTTAAAAGTGAATTTTTAGTAAGTAAATAAAATTAAAATTAAGTTATATTTGAGAATTTGAACTTAAGTGTTAGGTTGAAATTTAATGTAATGAATTTAAATTTAACATTGCAATTTAATAATTGAATTAGTGTTAAATATGAATTTTTAAATGGAAATTTAACTTTATGAAATCATGGAATTAAGGAAAATTAAATGATGGATATAAAAGTGAAATTAAATGATTTTATATGTTAAAAATGATCTAAATAAAATATAATTGTTTATGAAATTATATTAAACATTTGAAGTTAATTAACTACATTGTTGAAATGTTATTATTTCTATTGTAAATGATAATACAGCATTTGTAAAGCTGTAGTTGATAAATGAACTAAAAAGCTAAATAAGATTAAAGGCTATTATAGCATATTGTAAAGTGCTATAATTATTGAATTAAACTAAGTCTTTATTTGAAACTAATGTAACTATATTACAGCATTTTTTAAAATGTTGTCTTTTGTTAAATTGAACTGTTTTGAATTAACTTTCCGTAGCGTTTTTTAAATGCTGCGAAAAGTGAATTTTCACTGTTTTGATAAAATTAAGTGTATGAATGAATGAACTTGGAAAATTTTAAAATTATGGAAATTTAAATAATTTAATTATTAAATGCAATAACTTCATTTTAATGATTTAAATGAAGTAATTTGATCTGAAATATAAACTGTTTTGTAATGTGAATTGAAATGGTATTTTTAAATTGAATAAAATGAATATGTTTTTCAAATGAAATGATAAGTTGATATTTTGAAATGGATTTGTTGATAAGTTTGATATTTTGAAATGATTTGAAATGATATTAAATTATTAAGGGATACTTGATTTTTGAAATAAATACCATTTTTAAATTATAACTATGGGTTATAATAACGATTGGTTGTTAAAGAGACCGGGATCGGATATGGACACTCTCTGTCGATATCGAAAACCACTTTAACAACTATGTACGCGGTGGAGATTCCAGAATGAAGTAGGATGGTGACGACATTCCTAAGGTACTTTACGTGGACCTAACTCCCGTGAGTTAGCTTAAGGTGGCTAAAACAGGAGCGATCTCGGGCCAAAGGAGGTAGCACCTCTGGCTGAACACACTTCTTCGATACCATTCTATTACTGTTGTGATCGTTTGGGTGCCCCCCTTGATATTGGAGTGTTGTTCATGGTGGGCGTATGTGGCTGCTGCGTTACCACCAGCCCGTGTGCGTAATTGGTATATCTACCCTGGCATTGCCTTGTGTGCCGTGTCACCTACCATACCGAGCATTTACTACGAGTTTGTTTTTCTCCCATAGCCCATG
The DNA here is from genome assembly GCA_030765085.1 of Allium cepa. NCBI lineage: Eukaryota > Viridiplantae > Streptophyta > Magnoliopsida > Asparagales > Amaryllidaceae > Allium > Allium cepa. The sequence goes on along the minus strand of CM060939.1, from coordinate 211,637,892 downwards.
TGGTATCCTCTGACAGTCACCCGGAGTGGAGATGGCATGATATTGGATGGACTACTGGGACTATTATGTGTGAAGGGTGATATGGGTAGCCCGGAACGCTATTTAAAAGTATGTTTAATTTACTGTAGACATTACTATAATAGCAAAATATTACTATATAGTAAATAGTTTGACGGATCCTTAGAGGATGGGCGGTCCCAGGCATCCTTTAAGTTACTTGTATCTTTATTACAGTTCACTTGAGTTGGTTTACATTATATATGTATATATTGTCCTGACTCGAGTGTTTTGTGTTTTGCTTTATGCTCGGGTCAGCCTGAGTATTCACAGCTTTGGATTCTCTTCCTGGAGATGGTCTTTCACTGGAGTTTCTGCTTATCTACATATATTTCTATTACTATTTTAGCTGTATTAGTTTATCTCATGTATTAGTGAACTTCTATGTATTTGGGATTTCTATTCTGTTGTTTTCAGACTGTATTATGTATTTGGTTTGAGACTCTGTTGTAGTAGCTTCATGAACTACTATGTATTTTTTTATATTCCGCTGCAAGTTATTATGTTTGTTCAGTGTCTGTGATTCTGTATATTTGATTTTATTTGATCCAAATTTATTTACAATCTGTTATTTCGCATCATTCAAGTCTGACATTTGTGGATTATTGTCGATTTGAATGGCACGAAATTGGGGTTGTTACTACAACCAAACGATACGTCCGATCGTTACGAAACTTGACGACGTACAGTAGTTCTTTTTTACAGATCCAATGGCGCTAATTTCGTCAAAATCAAAGACAGTGCCCGGAAGGCTACTTTTATATGTTAATTAAAACGAGTTATTTTCAAAATTGAGTAAATCACTTTTAGATCCAATTTAAAAGTTTTATAATCTTCAATCTTATTAATTAGAATTTAAATAAGCTTGGAAATTATTTTTATCCAGCTTAAAACCCAAGATTCGATTTATTTAAATAATTTCAATTATTAAATTCAACAATTAAATTATCCAATAAATTGCTATATTTGAAATTCAGGTTTTTTTTAACCTATAAATTAACTTTTTAATATTTAAAATTAATTAAATACTCCAATTTCAATTGACAAAAATTCTGGGTCATACACTCTTCCCGCTTTAAAAAGAATTCCGTCCCCGAAATTGCCAAGGTAAGAAAAATGCCCAAATCCATTAACCTTTCAATACTAATTAGTTGAAATAGATTACCAAATCCTTTTAAGCCTATAACTTCCCAAAATCAATTTGTTGAAACCTTGTTATTACTTTTGCTGAGTTTCCAAATTTTTTCATAGATTCCAACTAATATCATTCATTTTAATAATTTCAGGTTATAACTCAAAATCAAATTTTAGTTATAAAAAACTTCTTCAAAATTTCATAAAAAAATTCTAACATTTTATATTCATGGAAATTTTTGCCAGCGTCAACTTTGCACGGCTAGATCAGAACAACTACGACTGCGGCCCAAACCAACAAAAGAAGACAAAGTAAAGTGGCTCAACCATGAAACCATCAAATTAAATCAACAATATAAACTTGTACCTTTTAGTCGGGCAGCCAACTTTTACTTATGAAATCAAAGATATCAAGCTAGCTCTTGCTTTTATATACCTACATGTTATTTACCAACAATATCCAATCATATAGCTCATAACAATATTATTCTGCAATTTCAATTTCCAACATTTACTTTACTAAACCTCGTACGATGTACCTATATAATTCATACGCAATATCAAATCGAATCCCTCACTCGATCACACAATTTCACTTCTGAACTAGCATCGTTCACACGACCACTCTAATGCAGACTTAGATCCAGTTCCTTGATTAGAAATCATCATTCTCCTTGCACAGCAATATACTATGATTGAGAATTCCAGAATCGACCAAAAATCCATATTCGATGTTCGTCGCGAGAATCGGGTGAAAAATCCTAACTTGGATTGATGTAAATCATCTCGAAACTATACTCTAATCTGGATCAGTTATGCGAATAAGATAATATATGTACAGATTATGTATTTATTCCAATTGATTTTTTTAGCTATCCCAATATCTTTTTATCAACATTCATTTCATTACTTAATATATTCTTTCAATACTAATAACACTTAAGAACCGTTCCATCAATTTTTATGTTTAATAAGATTTCACTCGATATTAAATTTATTTATGAATGATTTCATAAAATTTTACTTAGGTTTATAAACATTTCATTCAACTCTTCTTATGTTTATTCCTACTTCACAACTTAAGTCCATATATGTTTCTAACAAAATTCAATTTCATTTAACTCGATTCATCTTCCAATTTCAATATTCAATTTTGTCAACCATTTTCCAAAACCATATTTAGCTCACTAATTTATTTAATTATTCCATCTCATTGATTCAATTCATTAATTTATTTCAATCACCACCAATTCCATTTCCACAAACTATTTCATTTAACTTATTTCATTTAGCGTAACTTAGGTTAAATTTCTTTTCGAATTCATTTTATTTAACTTATCTTAAGTTAAATTTCATTTCGTTTTTGCTATTCTTAAGATTCATATCCAATAATTTAAAACATTGTTTTACTTATTAATTCTCAAAATTTATAAGTTATCAAACTTGTTTTCCTATATTTTCATTAAATACTAAATGAAAATTTTCAGAGTTTAAACATCCTGTTCTTACTTATTTCAAATCATTTTGAAATATTATAATTGATTTCTTTGTAATTCAAACCAAAGTTTTGAATTTTAAAATCAAAACTAATTTTACCAAAAAAAACTCCAATGGTGGCAAATCCTCTGTTGGAAACCCGAATATGAACGTCGATGATGCTGCAGTCATCACTGAAAATAGTATCCAGCGACCAAAGTGAGTTCAGTGCTTTCTATCTCTATAAAATACTTTTTAAAATATTTCCATTCATTAATATTTTTCCAAATAACACTATTATTATTTTCCAAAACTTTGAAAAACAATTTCCAAAACCATGGGATTTAAATTCTTAAATTTCCAGCATTCAAACCCGTTTTACTTATGAATCATATTTATACTATACTTTTGAAATTTCATTTTAATTTATAAATCACATTTATAAATCATATTTATATAATTCTATTTGGTTATTTAAAATCAATTCTTAATTGTTAATCATTGTTTTCATTATAACAATGACAACTTTTATTAGAGCACAAGAACAAACGATAATAATCAAATATTACCATTCTCTAACAACCAAGCACACTATATATACTATAATAATTTCTAAAAAATATTTCTTTACATATATAAAAATAATCAGGGTAAAATTATCTCATTTACCCAATTTTCCAAAACAAAACCATGTCGAAATGCTCTGTTCAAGTGTTTAGAGATCCATATCAATAACGTTAATTACTTGTATTGACCAAAATCCGTAAACCACTCAATAGATTAACCAACACAATAAAAAATATTATTATATCACTAGCAAATACGCATTCATATATATATATATATATATATATATATATATATATAGACGCACATACACACTCAAACTCATTCTAGGGTACTACTGACCCTATCTCTAGTCAGTAATTCCCACCAAGCCAAGGCTCTCGCTTAACCTCGCTATGATACCAACTGTAATGACCAGGGTATTTCTACGCTTGAATATCGATACTAATATGTCCATTGTATTACGTGTCGAAAAATCGAAAGCTGAAAACCTGATTATTAGGGAAAAAGAAAAAAGAAAGAAGATAAGAAGAAAACTAAACAACAAAGAATCTCACAGCGGAACGAATAGTCTATAATATACATTAATCTTACACATAACAATTCGTAATGTATGTATATTCAAAACATCAATAAGAGTTTACTAACATATTTCAGCCTATATACTTATAACAGTCTGTCCTTACAATTGCTGATAAATACAATAATGAATATAGCGAAAAAATAACCATCTACATGAATACGTCTCTGGGCCTCCAACTCGTCTCTTGAATCTCCAAGTACCTAAACTAATCTGTAATATGCTCGATCTGACCCGAGCATTTTATAATAAAATAACACCCGAGTCAATCTGGAAAACCAGCATGAGAAAAACACACCCAACTGGATTTTAAAGTTATATAAAATCTTTGAAGTCAAAGGTGTCTCATAACATCTCACAACACACAAATACAGATGGGTTTTCACCTTACAATAACCGAAAAAATTTCTACATAAAATCCATTTATATTATAATAATGTCTAAGGCTCAAAATAAAAATATGAATATAGCTGAAATGCTTGCATCTCACGTTTCAGCATAGTTGGACATAACTAAGTCCGTATAGGGTTTATTGCAGAATGGATTCCATACGATAACTGGGCTACTAAGGTACCGCCCATCACGGTGCCACTCTAGACAAATAACACCGAGGTCGAACCTATCGACCCCTGCCAATACAAGATCGGCCTACCATTACTGGATAATACCGAATAATATAACCCCTTGGTTTAAATCAGCAATTGCACTGAAGCGTACAAAAGTTAATAGTAGAGACTCTAGATAGGGATGACCTTACCCTCATGGGAGCGATCCACCTAGCCTTGCTGCATCTTCCATGTTTTAGTCATTCCCGGTAGATGAGGTTCGAGGCTATGCTTTACCTTTACGTAGCACTTCCCACTTGGAATGCTAACGCTGCCTTCCAGGCAATAATGCAATATCAGCATTCATCCACGCAAGTTCATTCTGGGACTGAACGAAACTCTTGAGAGCTCCATCTCCAATTGCATCATCTTCAAGATGTCTTCACTTATAAACGCATTCGTTGGATCGAAGTGGATTTTGGATAACATACCCGATCCCAGTCTCTTCGAAACAACGTTTGATAATTTTTGGTAAACTCAACTCTGGTTCTTTGGGAAATAAACAGTCAAAGATAAGATCCGAGATCACTTCCTAACAGCTAGTGAATGGATTTCCTTATCATTTTCCTAGAAGAACGAAACGAGATTTATACGTGCAGTATAGCATCGTCGGAGATGACTATACCAGATAACTCATGTGTTTCTCCTAGAAATCCAAAGTTACATTTGGTTCCAATTCCGATAGCCGGTTATTTAAATATCGAATAAACATTCAATCAGGGATTTATTTCATAGGGAAAACCAACATTGTTAAGCATATAAGCATTCACTAGCCCTGTTTTATAAATCTTTCATAAATAAAACCATTTGTAAATTACTTGTATAAGAATATTTTTGCAAACATATATCCACAAATTCCTATATTTTTAATACTTATAAAATATCCATATATTTATCTCAACGGAATAACTATATTTACACACTGAAAACGATTCCATTTTTATTCGATTTAAAAATCATTCACAAACTCCTTGTAATTCTATAAAACAATTTATAAACCATATAATAAAACTTATTTTATACATTTCAATCAATTATAGTTCCTCTTGTACATTTCTAAAACTCATTTATAAATCATTTACAATCTTTAAACGATTTACAAACTTCTTTTGTAAATCTATAAACCCGTTTCTTAAGTTCATTTATAGATAACTAACTATTTATAAAACTCTTCACCTTATTAATAATCTTCCTTACATCTCTAAACCATTTTATAATATCTTTTATAGAGCCAAGTTTTTCAACTCTATTCATGGGTCTCGGACACATTTACACACAATTAAAAGTCTTTACTTCAAAACAGTTAAATATAAAATAATTATTTAAAATAATTTTATAAATAAATAATAAACAATTATCTATCTTAAAACATCCTAAAATAATTATAAGTCATTCCAAAAGTAATAATAATAATCTTTATTCTTATTATATGTAATAATAATTTATTTTCAGAATCTTATTAATAAACTCTTATTGTTAATTTCAAACCACAATCATCCTTGAAATAATTAACCTTTCAATTTATTAACATTTTGATAAATTCTTTAAAACAATATCAACTATAAACAATTAATTTAAAGCAATTCTAATATAAATAAATAAACTTAAAATAATATTACTATAATTAAATAACTCTAAAATAAAATTAATATAATTAAATAACTCTAAAACAATACTAATATAATTAAATTACTTTAAAATAATATTACTATAATTAAATAGATAATCCTTAAAAAAAAATTTCGAAACCCAAATTTTGATTTAAAAACCGTTTCTTGCCTCAAAAACCAATTCGAACTTAAACGGTAATTTATAGTATTTTTAAAATATTAATTTTAGGCCAATAGCCACTAAACACTTAACCAATACATATATTTATTTTCTATCACTACTAGGTTTTATTTTCAAACATATAACGATGTCATAACCACGGTGTCCACAATCATGTTCATTACTCAATAATCAATATAAAAGGTATATTTTTGAAACAATTCAATAATAGCGAGGAATCCTATTGGATCCCTCCAACCCATTTCCCGTGCATTACAAACGTTATATTATCATAAAATATAAATCAACCGCTTCGAGGTGGGATTCATATACAAAGGGTCATTCGCTCTTACATGGGAACATAATAGGGTCTCATCCGCTCAAATATACAGGAATATATCCAAACCAACAAATAAATATAGTAATTCATTCAACAATTTTTTTATCAACTATATATCATACTAGTTATCCAAAAGGTGAGTTTAACTCACCGAAATTTTTCTGTTGTCACCAAAGCGTTCCGTTTTAAAAATAAAATCGAACGACGTTCGATTTCCTAAATTTCAACAGTCTCGGTCGGACCTCATATGAAGGTGTTATTAATTTTATAGGTTATCGAAACGTTTTTAAATAATAACAAATAAACAATTACAGAATTCCTGTAAATTTACAAAATTACCCTTCGCCGTTTTCTTTCCCAAACCGCCAAAATTACTTCTCCTCTATACACGAACAGTGTACATAATGTTCACGCCTCCACAGATATGCCAAACCACTCAACCGTTCGACGATCCGACTCCAGCACTGCATTGCTCTACGTGAGAGCATCTCGATTACCACCACTGCGATTCGCCCTATAGTCCCCTATCAAACGCGACCAAGGCGATCTTCCCCAAGTGGTGCACTGTCGCGAACCAACGCACTCTACCGCAAGCCCTAATAACTCTACCGTAGGTGCCACTTATCCACCCAAGCTCGAATACTACGTCGAAACAGCTAAACTCCTCCTCGAGTGCAAGAATCAACAAGCCTAGATTCTTGCTTTCACACAACTCCTCGTTTGAGCTTATTGTACCAACTCCCATCACCCCTAAAACTTAATCGTATCCCATAAAAAACTTACAGCATGAAGATCCAAGCATTACTAACCTAAAGAGATGACCTTTTTAGTTTTTTAGATTTTTATTGCGTTTGTTTTGTAATTTCAAAAGAAGAGGATATTGCTTCTCTTCTCCCTGCAAACGAATAAAAAACAAATACAAGGGAAGTTGTAACAATATAAATTTGAAGACAAGGGAACTCGTTTCGAGACCCAATTCGATCATATGTAGAAGATAGATTTTTGAACCCAATTATTATATTAAATTTTCGATATTAAATTCTACGTTTTTTGATCTCACACGACCAAACGATACGTCCAATCATTACGAAACTTGATGGCATACAATAATTATCTATTACAGAACCAATGGCGCTGGTTTTGTCGAAATTCGAGACAGTGCCCCAGAATGCTATTTTTATATGTTAAATTAAACGAGTTTTTTTTTCAAAATCGAGTAAATCACTTTTATATCCAATTTAAAAGTTTTATTATCTTTATTCTTATTAACTAGAATTTAAATAAGCTTTAAAATTATTTTTATCCAGATTACAACCGAAGATTCAATTTATTAAAATAATTTCAATTATGAAATTAAATAATTAAATAATCCAATAAATTTCTATATTTGAAATTCAAGTTACTTAACCTAATTAACTTTTTAATATTTAAAATTAATTAAATATTCCAATTTCAATCGACAAAAATTCTAGGTCGTTACAATACTATACCATCGAAAAGGAGTTAGCCATCATTCGTGGAGCTATGATTTGTTGAGAAAATCGAATGTCTGAATTCCAAGATGGGCGAGTCCTAACGTCCACTAGTGAAGTGAAAAGACTTCTATGTTTTGAGTTAGGGTTTAGTGAAACATAAAATACTAGTGGGAGCCTTGTTAGCAAAATGAAATGATAGCATTTAACCTTTCTAATATTATAAGAACATACGTTATATAATGTTATAATAATCTACATTGATAAATTCAAGTATGTAATGTGATTGATAACTTGTTTATCAAATAAGATATACAAATGAACTGAAATGAAGGTTAACAAATAGAAATATAACATATACTTACAAATAAATGCTTATTGCATGTTAATGTTCGACATCCTATAAGGGCCTGATTATACAACTACTAAATACACTTGTAATTTGGTCGCTTATGTATTTATTTGGTCGATACCATGTATTTATTCTATGAGTTCGAAACTCAAATGTAGTATAGCACTATGGATATTTTATCCATACACAATTGCATATAAATGTTATATGGTGAGCGGTCATAGTTTGTGATGTACAAATTTTGATGAGATTAGTTCATCTGAAATAAGCAAATGAACCATAGTGTGAGATTGAGTATTCAATATTATTTATTCATAAAAGATCATATTATGTTAAAGGTAACACAACACCAAAACTACAATTTAAATCTAAGAACTCAATCATTGAAATGTTCTTTTGATTAGTTTATGTAGGGTGTATCTTATTTGATGTCCTTAAATGTTAGGGATAACTAAATGCATTTTGTAAAAAGTTCATTACGATATTGTAGTAAGAAATTTATTTTAAATGGTTTGACTATTTAGTAAAAATAATGAATTTACAACGGTGGATGCGATTTAAGGTGTAGTTGGAATGAAGAGAGTGTATAGTAATTTCTACTTCATAAAGAAACGTCGAAACTAAGTATTTAATTATAACGATTGATACTTAACATTGGAATAAGAAATATGATTTTTATTTGGAAATATATTTCCATATGGAAAATTGTTTTTAGTGAGATTTATTTTATCTAAGTTCAAGATATTTGATCAAAGAACTTTTCCTGTAAACTATTTCCAGTATATGAAATAAATCATCTATATTAAGTGGATGATGGACCTTTGTATTCGTTATGCTATTATGACAATAGCAGAAACAGTGGGAGCCAGACATATAACACTTATTAATCGTATCAAGTTACGAAAATTGTTTTCATAAAACGTATTGCACATTATTTATGAAACAATGTATGTTTTTAGCTGATGAATAAAGAATAGACAATTTTATTTTAATGAGAATATTATGAATAATTGTTGTGAAATAAAACTGCAATAGAGGTATTTGATGTATTTGAAAACAATAAAAAGTATCTACAATTATATACAATTGTTTTGGGATTATAGACGAAGCCATAGTTTTGCAAAATAGTTTTTATTATATGATTATGAATCATATGATACTGGTTAATTATATCTAAAACAATTAAGTGGTATGCACCCATTTAGTGGGAGTGTCATAAGAGTTGATGAATTCTTCGGAATGATACACATAGATGTATGAAATCGCAAGTTTATTAAAACAAAAATGATTCCACGTACTTTGTCATATTCATCGATGAGTTATCACATTCATGAATATGCGTATTTGATATGCACATATAAGTCTATGATAAGCTCATAGAATATGAAACGAAAGTAAATAATATAATATGCAACATAGATGATTCGTTTGATTGAATGGCTGAGTATTTTGAAATGAGTTCGGTATGTACCTAATATGGATAAGGATTCAGTCCCAAAGATCACTCCTCCTTATAACACACAATGATGTATTAATAAGGACTAATTGAACTTTGTTGGACAAAGCACGATTAACGAAGAGTGAACCTAACTTTAAACTCTTTCTATGAAGTGTGTACTAAAGAGTGGTACACAAGATTAAAGTAATATCGTTCAAAGAATAGTTTACAAAACCATACGAGATAAGGGTTTGCAAGCAACCACTACATATCCTAGGCCAAGGAGTTGGTAGGTTGTGCGAGTGGAAAGAATGCACGTAACAATTTTACGTAAGGGATCCTGTTTGAACCATCCCAATAGAATTTAAGGAACTGTAACGACTCGGAATTTTGGACACTTCATATTTAAATATATGAATTATTTAATATTTGAATCTTGGATTAAATGTGATTAAATTGATTTAGTAATCTTATTAACCCCCTTTTTAATAATAACTAATGATAAGAAATTAGTTTTTGATACTTGTTTACAAATATAAATAGTTCGTAGAAATATCGATAATGTGATGGAAAATCGTTTTGTCGATAAACGACTTTTTATTCAATAAAAGTTGTTCAAACTGTTTTGAACTTGTACAGTAACAGGAAAAAATTAACAAGCATTAACACATCTTTTTCCATAACCAAAATTAGTTAAAACCTATGTATTAATTAATGGATAATTAACCCTTGATTTAAAGAGTAATTTTGGAGTGATTTAAGGGAAGTATGGTATGTGTGAGAGGCATGGTGTGCATGTGAATGGAGAGAAGGTGGAGGGGGTTTGTGGTTATTTGGCACTTTATTTTTTAGGCTGTAAATAAGTGGGCAAGGCTCCTTTCATTAATTCAGTTGCCAAAGTTTAGTAAAAATAAAATAAATTCAAACACTCTTTTCTCTCTTTAAATCTTCAAAACAATATCAATTCATTTCATTTCTCTTTCAAATTTTCACAAAAGTCTTATATCATCATTAGAACATGGTTTAATGTCAAAAATGTTGAAGAATGATAGAGAAATGAGTAGATTGAACCTAGGACATGAGCAATAGGAAGAAACATAGCCTCTAATACAAAATCAATTAAATCCAGAGCAAGGAGAATGAGAGGAGCTGAACTTGGATTTGTTGCGCTTATATGAAGGAGATCTTTGTTTTGGAGTGTGAGAAAGCAGGTGTTATCATTTTTAGTTGAAGTCGATGTTGGCTAGCCATAGCTAGGTTTCAATTTACTTGCAATCGAGGCAGAGTTAGGCGACGTCAATGGTGCCGTTTAGTTTCTCTTTGCAAAACACCTCCACACAAATTTTAAGCATGATCGACCCTTGTTTGAGTGGTGTGAGTTTTCTTGTAGCATGAAGGGAGCTTCGGTCACGTTGTGGAGGAGGTGATCGTAGGTCGATTCAAAGGTAATAGCAAACTTGAGGTGGCAATGTGAGTTGATTAGGGGTGGTCCAAGGAGCTATAATTGGTCGAGGTAATTTGTGACCTAGAATGGAGATTTGGGGGTGATGATGTCGTAATGGTGTAGGTGAGGCCGTAGTGACGGAGGTTTTATGCATCATGAAGCAATCGCAAAGAAAAATTTGTTGGCACTGTTCGTGTGTCGATTCGTTGTCTGTAGCTCCGTGTCGATGTGTACTCATGCACGGTCGGATGGGTTTGAGCACTGATATAAGCGTGTACATGAGTAGTTGGATTGGGTAAGATAATTAACTAAGGGGAAGGTAATTAAGTTACTTAATTAGATTAATTAATCAATATGTTAATTTAAATTCTTATAGAACTCATAACTTTTTCTTACGAGGTCCCATCGAGGCGGCGTCTTCGCCATTGCAGTCATGATGGGATTTTCTACCTCTTGGATTGGTTTGGGATTGGGTAAGTTTACTTATTAGTTGATTTGCATATTGTTGTGTATATAATGTTGTTGTGCAAAATATAAATTCAAAATAGATAGCAATGTAAGTTATTATTTTGGAACCCTCCTTGCATTTGAAAGCATGTGACAACATTATATGCAGTATAATTACTCTTATAACTCTCTAAAACATGTACCATGGCCTAGACTTATTATTTACATTTTTGATATTGCTGTGTCAAAAAGTGATAGTGCTGTGAATGGTTGAAGCGAAATTGTCGCTATAAATGCGCTTGGAAAATCCCTTGTATTTATCACTTGTTAAATTGGTTAAATGCGTATATATTGTGAAAATATATATTGGATAGTTCTGCACACATGTTTGGTTGTGTTTGACCTAAATGGATTAGGTTGGAAAGTTACTGAAATTTTGAAACAAAATGGTGTTGAAAATCCTGGTTTTAGTAAAGTAAAATGGACATATACATTGGATATTTTTCCAATCTTTTTAAAGAAGTTTTTTATGAAAAGTTATTAAAATATTTTAAAAAAGGAAATTGAAGTTTAAATATGTTTTATAATTGTTTCTAAATTTTTAAAGTGAAGAGTTTTAAAATATAAAACATGGTTTTTATGGCTTTTAAATAAACTATAAAACAGATATTTTGATTAATATTTTGAGCAAGTTTTTTAAACCATATTATAAATATTTTTAAAGAGTAAGTTTATATTGTTTTAGAAAATTTGTTAATGATTTTATCAAAGGAATAAAAGCTTTTATTTTATATATCATTTAAGAAGGTTTAGGTGGAAAAGAAGTTAAGTATTTTGGAAAAGAATATAAAAGAGGTTTTTGGGATTTTGACACTTATGTTATAATAAATGGTTGTGTAAAAATAATTAAAAATGTATATTACATTATTTAAAAAGTGAAAATGTACTCAAACTTTAAATGTATGTCTTCAAACTTAATGACAACTTTAAAAGTGATTTTGGGTTCACAGTAATGATATTTAAGCAACAATGGTTTTTAACCCATTTAATTATATTTTTGAAAAGTAATACAGTCTTTAAAAGAGTGTTTGAAGATAATGATTAAGTAAAGTGTTTAAGGTTTGTAGTTAATGGTGTTTTAGTAACATTTTTTTTAAACCCTTGAATTATATTTTAAAGTGGTAAAATTTGTTAAATGATTTTGGGAAATGCTTAGATCTTTAGTAATGGAATTTTAAAGATAATAACGAGTATAAAATCTTTGGAAAAAGATAGAAAAGTACGAATTTAAAAGTATAAGAAAGAGAAGGGGTATGTGGTAACAATGTTTGAGTGACATTCGTTTTTAACCTCTTTGACTTTGTTTTAAGTAAGTAAAACTTGTTATTTATTTGTGAATATACTTATACCATTGAGATAATTATATGAATACTTTTGAGAGCATTGAAATGTGTAGAAATGAAAAGTGAAGTTTAATTAACGAGCGAAGCTTTAATTAATAAAAGGACTTTATTAAGTAAAATAGAGTTTTACTAATAAAAAAGGTTTTTAATTAATAAAGAATTAGTTAATTAAAAAAGGGACTCAAAGCCATTTATATGACTTGATCGAGCTTGTGTCTGTCGATTATCTATGAGTGTTACTTGCTTATGGATAATATACGGGACCTAGTTTTCCATATGTGATCATTCTCATTTTTGTTGAAATTGACCAAACATAACTTTGGAAATATCAAGAAGAAACATGAGAATTGCACAATACAGTTACCTTCAGTGATGTTATACTGTATGTATAAACTCGTTTTGCTCTTTTAGGACAAATGATAAGGAAATCCAACCCCGTCCAGTTAGGAGGTGATCTCGCTGTTGTGTATTGTCTATTTATTTCCAAAAGAATTAGAGTTAAGTTTGTTGGACATTGATCGATTTGTTTTTGCAGCGCCTAATAAGCAGGGGTGTACTTATATGAGATGACTCGAAACCGTAACTACCCTAAAACCATATGCGTGATCTATGCTTTAGAAAAGGTTCATGATTGGTTCAGGATGCTGGAATCTATATGTAGATTCGAGATCTATTTGAGATGCTCGAACACATGTAGTTGTTTGTGATCTATTCAAGATGTGGGAAACCATGTGCGATTCCAAGATCTGTTGAGATATGGGAATCCATGTGTGATTCTGCGATTTGCTGAGATATGGGAATTGATGTATGATTCTGAGATCTGTTGAGATATAAGAATACATGTGTGGTCTCGAGATCTGTTCGAGTTGGGGACTCGTGCGTCGAGATATGATCGAATGATGACTCGTGTGCTAAAATGCTAGAAGTAGCCTCACTCGCGGATATATCTAAAACCAGAGATATGATGCATAAAACAGGGATTTAGCTAACCCAAGGGTCGGTTGACTCCCTCTAGAGTTACTTACAATGACAAATGCATGAGTGATGCACTCGGCCTCAGGTTGTGGCCAGCTTTATGTTTCCTATATACATCAGCAATGGATGTATGATGGATATATGCTGCTTGGGAGGATATCTCCAATCCTTATGCAGGAGAATCATTCTCGAAGTACTTAGCGCACTTTCATGGAATGCTATACAATTAGTGAATGTGCCTTAGCAGTTTTGATTGTATATCTATTATTATTATGATGTACACTCACATGCATCATGACTACTTGATTATTTATATTTCACACCCTAAACATTATTATAACGTCACTAAATTTCCTAATAGAAATGGTTTGGTTATCGTAAGGTAAAAATTCGTTTGTGTATATTTGCGCCGTCGTCTACAAGTTACTTTTATTTTTGAAAGTTTTGACAAATATAAAATCCCATATGATTTGAGTTTCTTACACTGGTTTACTAGATTGATCAGGTTGTTATTTTCTTATAATGCTCAGGTCAGCCCTAAGTATATTTTCATATTTAGCTGGACGCTTTGGAGATTCAGAAAATGAGTAGGATACTTCCAAGACATATTCATGTATTTATTTTCTAATGCGTTACTTGTTTGATATCTATTATCATTTGTGAGCATAGGCTGTTAGAACTGTCCATGCCTGTGATAGTTTATTTTACTATGCTTGTTGTATATATATTAAAGTTTTCTTTTTGGTAAAGAGCTTTTGAGATATTATATATTATCATTCTACATGTGAGATTATAATATCATATTTTTCTTTCTTGTTTTGTTTCTTATTTTCTTTTTCTTTCACCTTAACGTTTTATATTTTCGGCACTTGGGTGCTCGGCACATGAATACCATCGATGTATTAGTGTCGGCATTCGAGAGTCAAAAAGACCGTTCGTTACAGGAAGTGTTTCGTTGATCCTAGTGGTTTGTAATGCTTGTTAACTTGGTTTTAAGGTGAGTTATCCCACCATTAAATGGATATATGCTGTGATGTAATGTTATTATGAAAAATTTAAATGTTAAATGAAGAAAAAAACTGCAATTTATCACTTTTGGACCCTACTTGCTTTTGAAAACAAACGACAACATATGTATTATAACTTCTCTTATAATCCTCTAAAACTTGTAATGTGGCCATAACCTGATGTACACATGTTTGGATACGTTGTTTATGATGTCAAACTGTGTTTGTGAATGTTTGAAGGAATAAAGTCGCTGTGAAAGCAATTTGAAATACTTTAATGTTTACTTGCGTTATTGGGTGATTTATGGACACATCTTGATATAACTTGTTTTAGTTACTATCTACATTTCTAGAAGTGTTTTTGCAGCAAAGAAATTGAGTTGAAAAGTTATTTAACTTATGAACCAAAGTTGTAAAAGTTATGGTCCATATAGCGATAGTCGCTATGGATGCACTTTGATCCTTGTTTTTAATAAAGTATAAAATGTTGGTTTATTTAGTATTTATAAAATCTTCTATTCAAAGGAGTTTTATAAAGGGTATAACAGCATTTTAATATAGTTTAAAAGTTTTAGACATTTTTTTAAATAATCATTTCGAAATTTTAAAGTAAAAGGCTTTCTTATTTATTTATAAAACTTGTTTATTTTTGAAAAAGGTTTTAAATCAATATTAAATAGTTATTCGTAAAGTAATATTTTATATAACTATTTATAACTTATTTATAAGTATTTTAAAAGGTATTTTATTCATATATAACTTTGTATACTAATTTAATATTTTATTAAAGTATAAACGGTTTTTTACTTTTCTTCTATAAGGCTTATTTTAAATTCTATTATATTTAGTAACTTTACAAATAAACTACTATACATGCATACATGCACAAACACACACACTTATATATATATATAACATTTTAAAACCATTTCTAATTTATATACTAATATTTTCAAAAACTATTTTGGAAGAAGGGATAAGAAGTTACATTGTGTAAAAATGAACGTGTAGTTAATGTGGATATGGAATGATAGTGTTACTATACTAAACAACAAAAGCCAATCAAGGTAGACTTATCTATTTATGAGAGTCAAGATTGATGTTCGAGTAGGGATGAGCAATAACGCTCCAATCTACTGGCTTCCCTCTTGACCGATGAATAATTAATTTGGAATGTCAAAAACATACTAAGTATACAAATCATGGTTTCTATAAGCAATCGCCTTTAAAACATTATTTAATAACATAAGTAAATGGTTTTGGGTCGTAGTAAGCATTGTTTGAGTAACATTTGTTTTTAACCATTATTAATTATAATTAAGATTATACTTAGGAATATAATTAGATATTTAATAATTGGTATTTTAAAATAATGTTTAAAGTAATAAAGTGTTTTGGGTTGTTGTGACATTGTTTAAGTAAAAATTGTCTTAACCCTTAACGTAATTCAATCTTTTAAAAGCAAGTTTTAAAGAAAATGATCAAGTGCGAAATGATTTTGGGTTTGTTGTGATAAATGTTTAAGTAACACTTGTCTTTAACCCTTACGCATACTTAGATATTTAACAATGGAATTTTAAAGATAAAAAAAAGTATGGAATCTTTTATGTAAAGATAGAAAACTACACATTTAACTTATAAAAGAGAAGAAGTTATAGTAACAATGTTTAAGTAACAATGTGGAAGAAGTCTCGTATATCTCCTAAGCAAGGGATGGATGATTTTTGCCACTCCCAAGCATATCATACGTCTATTCTTGGTATCTTTTGAATGTTGCGACCTTCCAAGCCCTTCTTGCAAGGTCTTCAGAAATGCCCTCTATCCAAGCAAATTTCCTCTGCCAGTGCAAACTGAATATATTATGAAAAAAATCGCAAACATATTTGTGTATTGTGCTATGTAATAAAATTATTTTACAATAAATTCCTCAAATATGTATTTCTTCACGTTATTGGGAATGTCACTAAATTTTGGTCAGAATGCCATTATCCATGTAAGTAAGCCATCACGGATGGCACAGATGTGGCCACTAGTGAACCACTCATGTACATATATATGTATATATATGCATATTTAATCATTAAATTATTGTAGATACATAGGTGTGTGTATATGTATTTATGTGTGAGTGTACAATGTTAGCGTGTTTATAATTTCAATGGTAATATTCAAACAAGAGATTACTTAGCACGATTCTCGTTCTCTTTGGAAGACATCAAGTTGGTGGATGGAGAAAGAGTCCATCTCAGGCACACGAGTGGATAGACCGGTTGATTTAATAGGAGCAACAACGATCTGAATAAATGTCGACATTATATGTGCATCGACATCACCCTGCTCTTATGAGTGGGAGCCACCCTGATCTAATGATGATGAGCCACCACGGTTGTGTCGGCATCGAACATACATATATGTTATAATATATATATATATATCTCTGTGTGTGTGTGTGTGTATGTATGTATGTATGTATGTATGTATAAATGTATATATGAATGTATGTATGTGTATGATATAATTAAGGATATGTCACTAATGTTTTACAATGACATGCAACTATAGTAGCAATTTGAATGAGTCTGAATTATGTTGCATTGTAAATGATAATAAGCCATAACTCAATCTTTATATTATAGTTGGTTGATAATCAACTGATTCAAACACATGTCTTTATACATACATACATACATACGTACATACATACATACATGCATACATACATCTATATATATTGCATTTATTGACCAACCAAAAAAGTCATATATCCCAACTTGTAGATGATTTGCATGCAACAACATATTTCCATCTTGGGAAAATTACTACATATATTTTTGTAATAATATAACCAATATTTCATGTTTGTCTCTTCCCATAATTTCAAGTATATTTCCATTTTATAGTATTATTTCCAACTTGTAGATGACTTCATCGAACAATTTCACAACAATACTAATGATCAAATTGTATATGAACAATCATACTAAAGAATGTATACCACCTACCATTTGCCACCGAATTTATAGGACGAATCTATATGAAATCATAACATTGAACAAAAATGATTCGGAGCTCTAAATCATACCGGCGGAGACGGGTTGGTTGCAGCGGTGGTTGCTTGTTGCGGTGTTGCTTATGGCGGTTGCTTATGGGGTGCTTTGAATCGAAGCATTTTATCATACTGATAGATGTTGGGTGCTCGCGGTGGAAGTTTCTTGCAATGGTGTTGCTTCCGACGATTGCTTACAGAGTGCCTTTGGTGTCGGGGTGCTTACAATAGCTAGGGGAGGGGTGCTTGAAAATGCGGCAATGGGAGGGATGCGACAATGCAAGGGGTGGGGCCTTCAACACTAGGTGTTGATACGGAGGCGTGGCTAGGTATGGGATTGTAGGGCTAGGTGTTGATGCAAGAGAGGGGGCTAGGTGTGGGAGTACGGTGCTAGGGGCCATGCAGGGGGCTTCGACGCACGAAGTGGTAGAGGTTAGGGTAGGATTTTAACTTTTTTTTTCGTTCACAAATAGGGAAGGAGGGGACGACGTGGGGGAATATTATTGGAAGCGATGTTATACCGATGATGAACCGACGCCTTATATAGGAAGTCGGTGCGAGGTCGGCAATTTTCCATAGTTATTAAATAACCGAACCCTATCGATGCCACATTGGCGCCTAAAATAAGGCGCCGACACGACACCACGTAGGTATTTGCATCATTGATGTGCACGCAAATGTGCATATTTTTACTACCATATTTAATCTAATTTAAGTAAATAAATGAGCATATAGGGTATTTTAGCATGCTAAAATCAAAATTTTCAAATGTCATCAGATCATCATTTATTCATCTTCATATGGGGGCAAAATGGTCGTTATTGTGCATATATTAATTTTGATAATATTTACTTGGCATTTTATTTTTATTTATAGGAAAATTGGATGAAAAATAGAAGAAGTCTTCATGTATTGATGCATGCACCAGAAAAGGAAACAAATGAAGATGGAAATAATTCATTTCATGAATCATAGAGGACCCCACCTACCCACTTACCTAGATCCTCTATTATGAGCTAATGCACACGTTTAAAGCTACATGCACATTTAAATGGAGGATTATGCTCATGCTAATGATTACTTGGAGGTTACATTTCCTAAGAGGGTATTTGGGTAGTCTCCAAAAATATGGATTAGGGTTTTAAACATGTATTAATACCCCTTACGTTTCATGTAATGAGCACTTAGCGTCCACTTTAGTTAGTTAGTTACAGGTACAAATTGTCAATATAAACTCTCTTCTTCTATTTCATGGCTTCTTAGCCATTTCTCATATGTAGTTTTCATATATTCAATTTTAATTCATGCAATTTTATTTCATGTTCTTTTCTTTTATGTTAGTAGCTTAGATTAATTATTACAAGCAGTTTAGCTCCCTTTTTATTTTAATTAGATTGCATTTTCCTTTTGTTTTATGTCTCATGTTGAACTCTACATTTGTTGAAATGATAAAAAATAGAAGAAGTTAAACCCCATCAATTTAGGGGTAATGAAGCTCTCTTAATCTTGTAGATTCAACATTTTGCTAACCTATGATCTTAATGACAATGTTTGATGTGGTAAACATTTTGTTGTTTAGCTTTGAATTTGAAAGCTTATATTGTTGGCACCAAATAAGCTATGCTTAAACAAACACAAATACAAATTACCTCTTCATCTACATATGACTATGGTAATGGAGTGAATTTTAGAATCAAAATTTGATGGTCTATATTATTAATCCATAGTAAACACATCATACTTAGAATTGATTTTATTTTCAATTTCATCAACATTTTCGTAAGATTTGATAAGTGGTTTAGTGGGTGTGTTAAAGTTTGACGGTTTATGTTTGGCTAACTAATAGCACAAATAGGCCATACTTATGATAAACACATCAACTAAATTCACTAATGACCAAAAAAGAGGGATCATAATTTCATTTGTGTTCATTTATGCGATCAAGAGAAGGGATTTTCCTCTAAATTACCTTCTACTATCATATTTTTATCCACTTTTAGTTTTGTTAGTTTTTAGAAATTTTTAGCTTAACACAACTTCAAATTCTTGGTTTAATTTGATTGAGTAGAAATTTTAAAATCAATATGATTCACTTTTGATCGACCCATACTCGCCATGTACTAGAATTATACACCGTGCGCTTGTGGTAATTTTTGATTAAAATTTTATCAGCTATTTTCTAAACCAATAGGAAATAGCCGTTAAACAAGTTTTTGACGCCGTTGCTGGGGAATAGTCTTGATTTTAATTTTTGCTCTTCGGATTATTTTTGTTTGACTTTTGTGTGTTTTCATTTTTTGTGTTAATTTGCATTTAAAAAAATTATTATTGTGTGTTTGTGTGTAATTTTTATTTTGTTTGTATGCTTGTTGTTTTTTTAATTTGCATTTGCATTTCTATTTAGAAAAAAATCTACGTACTTTTGCTTGAACTTCCATTTTAGTAGCATTGTAGTCTTTGGTTCATTGGCATTTTAGTTTGCACACTTTCATTTTGCATTTGATATATAAAAAACAACTATCTTCTCTATAAAAAAAGAGATCATAGCATTTCATTTCAACTTCAATTTTTGTTTACATCTCACTGACTGTTTTTTCAATTACATTTCATTTCCTTAACATTTGCATTTCAGTCTGTACAATTTACATTCTCTTTTACATACATTCTACTTCCTCGGTCCATAGTTAGAGCACACACTTCCTCCTTGACAGACTACACACCCATACTTCTGCACAGCATCACTCCCCTTTATCATTCATAGCCTCAACTCTTACATCATCCACACCCCATCTGCATACCCGACTTTTGACGGTAGCCACATATAACCCCAATACCCCCACCAACCCTAATAGCCATAAACAGTGGCCCATTTCTGATAGTAGCCCACTTCTGCCTCACTGTTTCCACAATAGTACCAAACACAACCCCACTCAAACCACAAAAGTACTTCACACACACTTGTACCAATTCAACCAAACCTACTACATAAAATACTCCAACAACTTCCCCTGGCTTACAACTTCATCCACTTTCAAATTTCAATCACCTTCCACTTCTACCAGCAGTCAACCATCTACTACTCTTCCATACCATCACAAACTACTTCATCTATCACTTTTACTGCATCACCACACTGCATACAACAAGCAACTCACCAGGAATCACTGCAAATTACTTCCACAATTACACCGGTCTCCCACTTCTAAACAACTTCCATCAACATCCATCTATCATCAAAATTCTGTTGTGCATTTATGCACTAATTTGTGCACACTAATTTATAATACACACCATCTTCCTTCACCACTACAATACCCTCTACCATCAACTGCAAAGCTCGACCACTTAAAAATATCACTGCTCCATGCAAAACCACCCCTGCCTTAACTCAAACATACACCTCTTGCTGTTGTCAACTCTCTTGGTTCAAATCACTTCTCTCCACATAATCAAACTGTTGTCCCCAACCATAACCATAATAAAATCATCTCATCACCTTCCTGTTCCACCCATCCTCCTACCAAGCATTAACACTACACACAAATATACAACAGCAATAATAGCCAGCCACCACCATAAAACCATCTGTTGAAATTCTCAAAAATAGTGAATGAGATATATCCCACACCGCCAAAAATAAGTCCATTTTCTAGTTTATATAGTATAGTCTCAATCCCTATGTTGGCCCTCTCAATCCCTATGTTGGCCCTTAGGGTCAAGTAATTTTGTGTGAGGGGAAGGACCTATATGGCCATGGACTAACATACGCACGCCACTGCCCCCCGTCCGACCGACCGAACCGAGCGAAGCCGGGTGCGGGTCCAATAAGAGTGGACCTTGTTATATTTTTGCTGTATAAAAGTGAACAGTTTTCTACTATTTAAATTCAAATAGAAGCTACTAGTGGATTAGACTTGACTGTTGCAAACCGCAACAGTTTTTGGCTGCTACAAAAGAAGAGACACGACTGTTGCAAACAACAACAGTTTTCGGCCGTTGCAAACGAAGAGGTGTGACTGTTGAGAACCGCAACAGTTTTCGACCATTGCAAACGAAGAGGCACGATTGTTGAGAACCGCAACAATTTTCGACCGTTACAAACGAAGAGGCGCGACTGTTTCGAACAATAACACTTTTTGGCGTTGCAAATGAAGGGAAGCTACTTTTTTCAACGAGTGTAGCCATTGGAAATTCGGCAATAAATAAGGGGAAACCTGATCGCTTTCCTCACTGAATTTCTTAATATCTACAACATGGAATATTAAAGGCTTTTATTCTCTAAAAACACTCGCAGAACCAAAAATTGTTCAGGAACAAAATGAATAAAACCAAGAGATTGGATGTGAAGGGAAATAATGCTTTGTAAAGCTTATTGTCTGGATATAGAATAACGACCGACGGTTCAAGATGAAATAATTTACCGATTAGCCAAGTATATCCAATAAGTTTTAACTAGGGAAAGTTCAAAGTGAAAATATCTACTTATCCTCGATATAGTATTATTTTCATATGAAATGTGTAATATTATACTTTGTATGGGGGAGACATATATCGTCATTCATGTGGGGGATTGTTAGAATTCTCAAAAATAGTGAATGAGATATATCCCACATGCTAAAATTAAGTCCATTTTCTAGTTTATATAGTATAGTCTCAATCCCTACATTGGCCCTTAGGATCAGGTAATTTTGTGCGAGGGGAGGACCTATATGGCTATGGACTAACACGCGCGCGCCGCCGCCCGCCCGTCCGACCGACCAAATCGGATCGGGCTGGACCGGGTGCGGGTGCGGGTCCAATAAGAGTAGAAGTGTCATATTTTTGTTGTACAAAAGTGAATGGTTTTCTACTGTTTAAATTCAAATAGAAGCGATTAGTGGATTGGACGCGACTGTTGCAAACCGCAACAGTTTTTTGTCGTTACAAACGAAGAGACGCGACTGTTGCAAATATCAACAGTTTTCAGCCGTTGCAAACGAAGAGGCGCGATGTTGCGAACCACAACAGTTTTCGGCCGTTGCAAACGAAGAGGCGCAACTGTTGGGAACAGTAACACTTTTTGGCGTTGCAAATGAAGGGATGCTACTTTTCTCAACGGGTGTAGCCATTGGGAATTCGGCAATAAATAAGGAGGAAACTTGATCACTCTCCTCACTGAATTTTTAACTCCGAATTAGCTCTTTTTCCTCTTCATTTCTTAATATCTACAATCCATGCGCTTTTGCATATCACACAAAAGATCATACACATCACAATCTCGAGCAGATTACGTCCGTTGTATCTTAGGAGAATTTTGAAATAAAATTCTTAAGGAAATTGTTACGACAAGCCTCAGATGATATCCGAATTCCAGAGTAGTGGAAATCTGATTTATAAACTTATGAGATGAGTTTATAATTGTGTATTCTCTGTTTTGGTATACTAGATGTATAACATCTTAAGAATTTTTCTATCTTTTGCTAAAACAGAGATGGCAACAGTAGAGCTCTCAACAAAGGCTACTACACACAACAGGCTCGATCCTTTTAAAGAAGATGGTGACGACTTTCTAACATGGCAGAACCAGATGTTATTTTAGCTCACCATACTCGGTCTGCAATGGTATCTCGAGGAGGAGGAAGCGATTCCTGCACTAGGCAAGGAATCAGATGTTGATACGTGGAAGCATTCCAATTTTTTATGCAGAAACTATATTCTGAATTGTATCGACAAGGTGCTATACAAAGTATATCAGCCTCTAAAGATAGTAAAAGCACTCTGGAATGCACTTTCCATGAAGTATAAGACGTAGAATATCAGTCTTAAGAAATTCATGGACTACAAGATGGTTGACTCCAAACCAATGACTGCTCAACTACATGAACTGCAAATCATCATTCATGAACTCGAAGCGGAAGGTCATAAGGTTGGAGAATCATTTTTGGTTGAAGCCATCATGGAAAAACTGCCGCCGTCATGGAGAGATTACCACAACCATTTAAACCATAAGAAGAAGGAAATCTCTTTACAAGATCTCATAGTCCGACTAAAAATTGAGGTAGATAACCGTGGAGTTACAAAACCAAGCGATGAGGCATTTGTAGCTGAAGGGTCAAAGACCAAAAACAAAATGAAGAATTTCCATAAGAAAAGAAAGCTCCAGACAACAAACCAAAAGACAACAAACGAACCAAAAAGTTTAGCGGCGAGTGTTGGGTTTGTGGAAAGGTTGGACATGCCGCTAGAGATTGCAGACACAAAAAGGAACGCAGTAAAGAGGCAAATATAGTAGACAACATGGAAGTAGACGAGTCCAACTTCTCGGTAGTTGTACCTGAATGCAATTTGATTACGAATCCTAACCAATGGTGGGTAGACAAAGGCGCAACTCGTCATATCTGCTCTGACAAATCCAATTTTTCTACATATCAGAAATTCGATCACGGAGAAAAACTTTATATGGGTAATTCTGCAGTATCCATAATCGAAGGCAGTGGCACAGTAATCCTCAAGTTTACTTCTGGAAAAACTATCAATTTGAATGACGTGCTCCACATTCCAGACACACGCAAGAATCTCATCTTTGGTGCAGTACTATCGAAGAAAGGATTCAAAATGGCGTTTGAGTTAGACAAGATGGTTCTGTCTAAAGCTGGAATGTATATCGGAAGGGGATATTTTTGTGATGGCCTATTTAAGGAAAACGTAGCTGTTATTGGCAATAAAACTATGTATTTTGATTGTGCTACTAATAAAATTGAAGTTTATTACTTGCTTGAGCACGAAATTTTACTATGGTATGATAGATTGGGACACATAAATTTTCAAAAAATGAAAACATTATCAAACTTGGGACTAATTTTGAAATTCCAAGTAGATAAGAACTACAAATGCGAGACATGTGTAGAAGCAAAAATGGTTAAAAAAACTATTTCAATCTGTTGATAGAAGCACCGAACCACTAGGTTTGGTTCATAAAGATTTATGTGATTTTAAATCGTTACCTACAAGAGGTGGGAAAAAGTACTTTATCACGTTTATTGATGATTATACGCGATATTGCTATGTATATATTTTGAATAGTAAATATGAAGCAATTACATCATTTATAAAGTACAAGGTTGAGGTAGAAAATCAGTTAAATAAAAAGATCAAGATATTGAGATCTGATCGAGGTCGAGAATATGAATCACCATTTGAACAGTTCTGCGCTGAAAATGGTATAATTCATCAAACAACAGCACCATATTCACCACAACAAAATGGTATAGCCAAGAGAAAGAATAGGACATTAAAAGATATGATTAATGCGATGCACTTAACTTCTGGCCTAACGACGAACTTGTAGGGGAAGCCTTAAATATGTCTAATCACATATTAAACAAAGTCCCTTACAATAAAACAGGAACAATTCCATATGAGATTTGGAAAAGACACAAATCAAGCTTTAAATACTTCATAGTATGGGGGTGCTTGGCAAAAGTTCCAGTTCCGCCTCCCAAGAGAGTCAAACTTGGACCAAAAACAGTAGATTGTTACTATCTAAGGCCAGCTCAAAAAAGTAGTGCCTACAGATTTTTGGTATTCAAGTCTGATATTGCTGATATTCATGTAAATAAAATCATGGAATCTAGAGATCCTCATTCTTTGAAGACGTGTTTCCACACAAAAGGAATGAAGGGAATAACATCCCTAAAAGGACAAGGGAAGACTCAAGCAATTCACTAGAAGATGAAACTCATCTTGAGATTGAGGAAGTTGAACCAAGAAGAAGCGTAAGGGCTAGGACTTCAAGATATTTGGATTGGATTTTTTCACATATGTGTTAGAACACAAACCTCATACGTACAAGGAAGCAATTTCATCTTTTGAATATTCATGTTGAAAAGAAACAATCCAATGTGAGAATGATTCAATTCTAAGTAATAAAACTTGAAAAATTGTTGATATTCCACCTAGAATAAAACCTATTGGCTGTAAATGGATTTTCAAGAAGAAAATGAAAGCAGATGGCTTTATCGACAAGTATAAAGCCATATTAGTAGCCAAAGGATATTGTCAAAAAGAAGGAGTAGACTTCCGTGATACATATTCGCCGGTAACACGAATAACCTCCATAAGAATGCTAATAGCAATTGCGTTGATCTACAATCTAGAAATTCATCAAATGGGTGTAAAGATGGCATTCTTAAATGGAGATCTCGATGAGGCGACTAAAATGGAGCAACCTGTGGGTTTTATATCCAAAGGGCATGAAAACAAAGTGTGTAGATTAGTCAAATCATTACACGGACTAAAACAAGCTCCAAAATAATGGCAAGCAAAATTTGATAGTGTCATGATGAAAAATGGTTTTGCTATAAATGAATGTGATAATTGTGTTTATTACAAACAAACTGGACAATCATACGTGATGATTTGTCTATACGTAGATGATATGCTAATCTTTGGTCCAAATACTAAAGTAATAGAGACCACTAAGAAGATGTTAATCAACAATTTCGATATGAAAGACTGAGGAGTTGCGGATGTTATTTTGGGAATCAAAGTAATAAGAACACCTAATGGAATTGAATTATCTCAGTCACATTATGTAGAAAAAGTGATTGAAAAATTTCAAAATTTTGGAATTAAAGGAGTATGAACGCCGTATAATCCATTGGAAGTACTGCATAAAAACACTAATGAGAGTGTAATGCAACTGGAATACTCTCATGTAATAGGATGTCTCATGTATCTCATGAATTGCATAAGACCAAATATAGCTTATGCAGTAAGTCGACTGAGCAGGTATACAAGCAATCCAGGAAAGGAACATCTGAATGCACTAATGAGAATGCTTGGATATTTAAAAATACCACAAATTATTCCTTACATTATGGAAAATATCCTGCCGTCTTAGAAGGATATAGTGATGCAAACTGGATTGCTGATTCAGAGGAATCAAAATCAATGAGTGGTTATGTCCTTACCTTAGGAGGGGTAGCAGTGTCATGGAAATCAACTAAACAAACATGCGTAGCTCGGTCCATTATGGAATCAGAGTTCATTGCTTTAGATAAAGCAGGCGAAGAAGCAGAATGGCTTCGTCACTTTTTAGAAGATATTCCGTTTAGCCTAAACCTGTACCAGCCATATGCATGCACTGTGATAACCAAGCAGCATTAAGTAGAGCCAAAAACTTTGTGTATAATGGAAAGTCACGACCATTCTTCGACGCCATGACACAGTTAGGTAGTTACTCTCAAATGGAACTATTTCCATAGATTATGTGCGAATAAATGATAACCTAGCAGATCCATTTACTAAAGATTTATCAAGAGAGAAAATTAATTGCGCATCGAGGGGAATGGGTTTACAAGCCTAAACCAACAAGTGTTATCTTATACGGAAACCTATCCTAGCGATTGGAGATCTCACGGACTAGGATCAATAGGCAAACCAGTTCTGAATAACTCAAGACGTAATGCATTTCTTTGGACTTAGTCCTACTCCATTCCTATGGTGCACAATATAAATGCATTCCCATAGAAGTATTAAAAGGATAAAACTATATTTTTTAATGATGACCATATCTTGAAAATAACAAGTGCGATATATGTAGGATACTCTTAATGGTTGTGATCACCTATGTTAGTGGGAGTTGGGTCAGCTTTATGAGAATATTAAAAGCTCTTATTCTCTAAAAACACTCGCAAAACCAAAAATTGTTCAGGACCAAAATGAACAAAACCAAGAGATTGGATGTGAAGGGAAATAATGCTTTGTAAAGCTTATTGTTTAGTTATAGAATAACGACCGACGGTTCAAGATGAAATAATTCACCGATTATCCAAGTATATCCAATAAGTTTTAACTAGGGAAAGTTCAAAGTGAAAATATCTACATATCCTCGATATAGTATTATTTTCATATGAAATGTGTAATATTATACTTTGTATGGGGGATACATATATCGTCATTCATGTAGGGGATTGTTAGAATTCTCAAAAATAGTGAATGAGATATATCCCACATGCCAAAATTAAGTCCTTTTTCTAGTTTATATAGTATAGTCTCAATCCCTACATTGGCCCTTAGGGTCAGGTAATTTTGTGCGAGGGGAGGACCTATATGGCTATGGACTAACACACGCGCGCCGCCGCCCGCCCGTCCGACCGACCAAATCAGATCGGGCCGGACCGGGTGCGGGTGCGGGTCCAATAAGAGTGGACTGTGTTATATTTTTGTTGTACAAAAGTGAACGTTTTCTACTGTTTAAATTCAAACAGAAGCGATTAGTGGATTGGACGCGACTGTTGCAAACCGCAACAGTTTTTTGCTGTTACAAACGAAGAGACGCGACTGTTGCAAATATCAACAGTTTTCAGCCGTTGCAAACGAAGAGGCGCGATGTTGCGAACCGCAACAGTTTTTGGCCGTTGCAAACGAAGAGGCGCAACTGTTGGGAACAGTAACACTTTTTGGCGTTGCAAATGAAGAGATGCTACTTTTCTCAACCGGTGTAGCCATTAGGAATTCGGTAATAAATAAGGAGGAAACCTGATCACTCTCCTCACTGGATTTTTAACTCCGAATTAGCTCTTTTTCCTCTTCATTTCTTAATATCTACAATCCATGCACTTTTGCATATCACACAAAAGATCATACACATCACAATCTCGAGCAGATTACATCTATTGTATCTTGGGAGAGTTATGAAATAAAATTCTTAAGGAAATTGTTGCGACAAGCCTCAGACGATATCCAAATTCCAGAGTAATGGAAATATGATTTATAAACTAGTGAGACGAGTTTATAATTGTTTATTCTCTGTTTTGGTATACTAGACGTATAACACCGTCCACAACTAACCAAAACAATATGTCACTGCCTTACAATCCATCAGTCTACCATCAGGCCTTAACCCAACCACCACAAACACCATCACAACATATGACTCAACTTCACCTCCACATTCCACTACACTTCCATCTCAATCACATTATCTACCTTAACCATCTCCCTGCACATACTTCAATAGTGCACATCTCGAACAACTACTAGCTAATACCCCTACATCATTGTGCAAACACCTTACAATCATAATACATCACCATGTATCAACGGTGACGTAAACTTTTCACCAATTTCTACAACCAATCGCAAACTAACCAAACTTCACCCCAGAATTGCCATTCACTTAAACTTCATCTAATCCCAGCCTTATCACACACTATCACATCCCCACCTCACATACTATTCCACAACCAAACTGCAACATCTCCTACCACTTCACAAGCAAAATTTCTCTGCCTAGTGCAACTTCCTTTGACCATTGTCCATACTCCCTCTGTTACAGCCATACTCCCTCCGGCAATAACAATCATCACTATACAAACAAAAGCGGCACCAGCCACATTTCATCACCAATCACACCATTCATTCAAACATTCTACCCATCATCACTGAACATACATTCACTGCCACATCTCTCTACAACTCAGCTCCGTATATACGTTTCTGCCTCAACTACTCACTATATACAACCCATTGCAGTGCAAATTCATCACCCCTGAACAACAGAACACTTTTCTACCATCAACCTCCACCAATCCACTGACCATCTCAGCTTCGAAGAAAGAAAAAAAAACAACTGCAAACAAAAATCCTCCTTCGCCTCGAACGCTAACTGTAACGATCCTGACTTGACCTTCTAAAATCGGCACCAAATACATCACCCGTATTCGAATGCCGCAGATTCAAACGTCGAATCTGGTTCGTCGGAGCTTATAACACATTAAGTAATACAACACAGCGGAAGAAAAAGAATAACTATATTGATATACAACAGATACAACATCTGATACAAATGATATCAATACATATACCAGAGATACAAGACGATAGCAGAAAGAAAACACCAGCAGCGGAACAATATCACCAACTTGATCTTCCAAAGAATAGAAAGAAGACATAATCTAAAAATGCATTCCAATTCAATGCTCCAAAGATCTCCATGCCCATATCGAAAGCTCGAACCACCATCAAGTTGTAGTGAAGAAAACTAGGTAATTGATGAACCAAATGCGATTTTCGAATCCAAAGACTCCCAAGAATTCCAAACAGAAAGCTAAAGGCTACCGAATCTATATCTACTAGTTGATTATCTGAAAATCTAACTCTAGGCTGTCCGTGTGGAAAATTGTGGGCACCAGAGTTTAGAAAGGGAACAATAAACTCCAGGTCAGTCATGGGATTGGTGTGAGCAAACGAAAATAGTTTATCTTTAACAAAAGCAAAACAAAAGAATTTAAAAAGAAATCCGTAATGCTTTTTGAAAAATGAAACAACCATTAGACCTACCGGCACACACACAATGCAATCGCACACTTGAGAGAGATTTCTCCTTATAATAGTCAAAAATGCTTGATACGTGAAAATCCTTTTTGATATTATTATTAGTGCATAGTGCAGAAAATATTTGCAAGTATATTATTAATCTTAGCCAGCATACGTACCACTATAGTATGCCTACTATAACTACCATATTAGATGACAGGTTCTACAACTAAAACGGTACAAGGCGCGTATTGGATGATTGGATTTCCAACAAATGGTCAGGTAAAGGAACTTCTTGGGCCACATGGGTATGTCTCTGGAGGGACGCCCCGAGAACCTAACCGTATCTCTGCCAAAACAAGGTTGGGTTACCTCTGTAACTAGGTAACACCTACAAGTATGCCACCCCCGGTCGATACCGACCTTTATTCGAGGCGTCTCTCAACCAACAACCACAAAGTAATAAATTTGCAGTAACCACATAGGTTAAATATCTGGGCTCCATACCATAATACGGCCTTTTTCCAGAAGGAATGGACATAACCTAGGGGCGCGACCCCTAATAACCTTGCCGCATCTTTCCTATTTTGACCATTTCGGGTTATGAGCCTCGAAGAGGTCTCGTCCACAAAGCTACGTTTTCACAAAAGGCATGCTTCGATCCACACATGATCAGCAGCACTTCGTATGACACATTACCAAATTGGGAATGTATCACTCGTAACCATCAACTACATAACCTCTGAGCTCGTACGTCTCAAAGAAGGGTGTTAAGCTAAGAGAATAAATTCTCCGCCACCAAATAGAAATGTATTTGATAGAAACCAGCTTTACATCTCAAAGTGTAATGTTAGACATACATCCATACAAGTCTGTTCCAGGTTCGAATAGAACTGAAGGCACTTCAGATGAAGCCCTTGCAATCCGGTATTCACAATCCCGATCGAACTCCCCATCACATATAGAGATCTCTATACCGTAGCTACTCAGTGCAGAGTCATTCGATGGGTAATCCTTTCGTTCTAAAAAATACCCTGTCTTCACCACCGGTCTTCAAATGTTATCCATCTCGTCGTATTATTATTCGAAATGGGTTATATGACACAAGGTCCTCTTCCGGCTAAACCGAATAATGAGTGCTTAATTTCAAAAACATGTGGATATATGGGATCATAGTTAAGTCACTAAAGCCCGAAACCTTTCTTCAAATGATTTAAACAAATTACAATTTTCAAATCTTTTAAACAAAAAGATTCACTCCACAAAATTCACCAATCTTTCACAAAGATTAATTCATAGCTTTCAAAACAATTCCATTTCAAATCTTTTATACAAAAGATACACCTTTATGATCCTCTTCAATTTCAAAACAAAGTTCAACAGTCTTTCACAATGATTCATTCATAGCTTTCAAAACAATTCTATTCCAAATTTGAAATCTTTTCAACCCAAATTGGAAATCCTTTCTTTATATATGAAAGCTATTATTATTTGAAAACAAATGCTTTTCGTTTCGGAAAAATCCGATTAAATATACACAAGTTATATCCTTTAAAGTATAAATTTGGGTTAAATTCAATTTCCCAAAATACTTATAAAATGGTTAAAAACCAAATATATACATTATATAACTTATATAAACCTTTCAAACCAAATTTCTAAACAATTTCAAAACTTAAACAAGATATATTATATTCAAACTAAATTTCAATTTCAAACTTCCTTTTCAAAAGCTTTTCATATTCAACCCAATTCCATTTCCAAAACCATTTGGATTCAAAATTCAACTTTAAAACCATTTCATAATATTTAATTCAAATATCTGTGACTTAACTGATTTTCTCGTGCAATCCATATTTGTGTGTGTATAGTGCAGTCCAGGGGTTTTACATAATAGTGCAACATCATCAATCATCACAATCCAAGCACAGAAATATCGATAAGCGGTATAATCCTATAACGCTTATCTTCATTCACAGATTCATAGATAAATAATATAAATTCATCACAGATAAATAAATTACATTCATCGCAGCTCAAATCAAAACAATTCATATCACAAAGCATCACACATCAGGGATATCAAACAATTCAACATTCAATAGAATTCAAACATCCATAAGTAAGATCAATTAATCATCTGATTAATTTAAATCAGATTTATTACTTATAAATAAACTACTAATACTGGTTAATTAATATTAATTAATTACAAACCATCTTAATTAATTAACCTTTAATCATTTATTAATTAACCTTTAATAATAAATTAATCAACCCTTAATTATTAATTAATCAACCTTAATTGATAAATAAATAAACCTTTAATAATTAAATAATTAACCTTTAATTATTAAGTAATCAACCTTTAATTATTAATTAATCAACCTTTAATTATTAATTAATCAACATTTAATTATTTAATTATCCTTTAGTTAATTACCCTTAATTAATTAATTAATTAATATATTAACCCTCAATTAATTACCATTTAATTAATTATCCTTAATTAATTTCAATAAGTGATTATCCCTAATTACTTAATTAAATTGATTGCATTGAGTAATTATCCTTTAATCACTTGATTTCTCAACTTTAATCATTAATTAATTATCCTTAATTAATAATCAATTTTTCTTAATTACTTTCATTACGTAATTGTCTTAAGTAATTAATTACCCTTTAACCATTAATTAAGAAACTAATTATTTATTCTTTAATTACTTAAATTAACCAACCTTTAATCTTTTAATTATTTGATTAATTAACCTTTAATTATCAATTAATAAATTAATTGATTATTCTTTAATTATTATCATTAATCACTTTTGAAAATACTCAAAAATTTAGTTACATATTTAACTTAATATGTAATTACTTTTAAACAAAACAATTTATACACCTTTAAAATTAAATCTTTGAAACTTGTAAAACTTGTTTAATAAATTGTTTTGTAAACTTATTTATTTTAACATACTTTAAAATTTTGTTTAAAGTCTTATTTATGCTCTATATTTTCAACCCTAGTAACAAGATCTTTGTATTTTTATAACCTGTTAATGAATTTTTTTTTAAAATTTTAAACCTAGTTGAAACAAACCCGTGCCCAAACCATAAATACCCGATCAAAATTTTGGGTAAAATCTTAAGTCCTTCGAGTACAAACGTTTTTCTCTTTTTAGACTTTGTTTATTTTTAAAATTTTAAATTGTGCCATACACTTGCGAACGACTCAGCACAAACCCGGGCCAAACACATTTTGCCCCGAGGTTCACCTCGATCCAACTTTCTTCTTCTTTTTCTTCCAGACTCCAAAATGCACGTGCACATGCACAGATGATCAGAGCTTCTTCGATCATCATTCCGACCACCTACATGCCTTCTATGACCTCGACTATCAGCACAACCACCCAGGTCGACAAATTAGACCGAGAATCAAAATCGAGTAGCTCAATCACCAGGAATTCGAACCCAATCAACCCAAAACAACCCGCCGACGACAATGTCGATCACCTGGAGCCACGCCAGTCAACCCCGAGCTACCTCACAACCTTACACATCAATCCCCCTTGGTCCGGTCGCTTACGGTCAACTATGGATGTCGCATAACTCATGAATCGTCGACGACTAAAATTGCTACTTAAACCCTAAATTAACGAAGCCCCACCACGCCAATGATCTATGAACCGCTCCACTATTTTTCGTATAGTCTCCATCCTTCCAACTATCACCACAAAAACCCGACACTTAATTCATCGTTGATCAC
This sequence comes from Allium cepa, assembly GCA_030765085.1. Classification (NCBI taxonomy): domain Eukaryota; kingdom Viridiplantae; phylum Streptophyta; class Magnoliopsida; order Asparagales; family Amaryllidaceae; genus Allium; species Allium cepa. The sequence goes on along the minus strand of CM060939.1, from coordinate 211,603,713 downwards.
CGAAATTGAGAATGTTGTGTTTTCCGTTCAATTCGAGAATTCTATCTCGAATCTAAAATCTTGATTCAACCCTTAAAATTCATGATCTTCCTTGATGATTTAGATTACATAGGTAAATCAAAGAACCATGATGTTCGAATTTATCCTATACCGGAGTTTCCATTGTATTTCTATACATTTCTTCAAATAATCAAAATTAATTTTACTTGGGACATTTTTATAATTAATGCTGATTTGAACATATTTTGTTTAAGCATCCAAACCATAAAAAAGATTATAGGATGAGATCTTAAATTTTATATAGGTTTGAAACTTGTATCTATGAACAGAGACATACATATATATTTCAATAGATAGGCACATATTTTTCACATTTATATACATCAATCGTATTTATCCATCCATGCAAACATACGTCCCTACCAGATTCTCATCGGATTTAATTTTTAAAGGGCGAAGTTTACTCACCTGTTAGTGAAGAACAGAGAAGAAGCCTGGAATCTGATTTGATTTTGATCTTGCATTTTCTACTTGTCGTTTGAATTTGAATCTATGTTGAATAGCATTTTAATCTACTTGATCTTGAGATTGATTTGATACTTTGATTATGTTGATCTTAGCCTTAGGTTGAAGATTATTTCTGGTTCAATTGCTTTGATTTGAGAACATGTTTTCAATGTTGAATCTACTTTGCTTAATTGTTCCAGGTTGATGAAACTTGGATTTTTTCATTGATTGATTTGTTTTAATCTTAGGGTTTTGGTTTTGTTTTCAGTTTCGATTACTAGGTTTGATTTTCTTTTGTTTCCATTTTTCAGGTTTCAGAAAGAAGATGAAAAAGATTGTGACTGAATAAAACAGATTGGTTTAAACATTTTAATTTCTTATTTACATTATCATTTTAAAAGAAGAAAGACATCTTTGCCACTTTTTAATTATAGATTATTAAAAACTTACACTTGTAATTACATGTAATCTCATCCTTACAAATGTTAAAATGAAAACAATTTGTGTTTAAACCCTTTTGTTAAACTTTTATTTAATTTATATTTAAAACCCTTTCTCTTATAATTTACTTAATCTTATATTTACATATTTTCTATTACTTTAAATCAATACATTTCTTTATATATATTAATGATTTTAAAGAACATGTTTTTAAAATCCAATTATACCTTAATAACTAATTAATATATATATATATATATATATACATATATATATCTCTGTGTGTGTGTATTAAAATTTAATCCTTAAATGGCTTTTGAAAAATTATTTATACCAGATTCAAAATGTATTACATACATACATTATAACAAATTTTTATTAATTTAATATATAGTACTTTCAAATCCAAATTCTGTTTAAATCATATTTATATGCAGTTATATTAATAAACAAACAAATACCTTATTTTATTTGGAAAAATTCAAATTAACTCACCATTACCAAAAATTATATTAATTACCAATTTAATTTGGCTCAAAACCGGGATCGTTACAGATTCCCCCCTTAAGAAAATTTCATCCCTGAAATTTGCTAGACAGGGAGACAAACAAAGATGGATGAAAACATAAAGATATAGCTTTCCAGATAAAACCGAATATTTATTCTCCATTTGGCTTATCAAATCATAATATCTTCAATAGATACGAGAACAACTTGTTCAATACTTCACAAGATACTCGGGTCATCCGATCTACGAAATATGCAGGGGCATTGGTTAGTTCGAAGGATAACTAATCATTCGTAGAATGTATCTGGACCCCAAAGAATAGATAATGGCTACTCAATTCAGATTGGAATATCCCAATGTATATACTAGCTTGTCCCTCTTCAGACTTGTATTCACACAAGAAATCACAACAAAATTTTTCTAAGTTTGGCTTTAACAGAAGTCGTTTTATTGATACAGTCCTCATATTTTGTTAACCAATTTATTTCAATTTCAAATTTCAAATTTATTAAAGTTAAAAACGAAACGCTGATAGAAAACTGATGAAGAGAATAGAATTAGGAACTTATCTACAACGATTCGCAGGGCTATCATGATACCAAAGCTTCTTCTTATAGCTACCACTAAGCCATCAAAGAATCAAAATTGAAGGATGATCAAAAGAGAATGATAAGTTATCTCCGTTGTTATTGCAGGATATCGACCATTTGTAGTGGAACCCTTTGTCACCTACCTTGTTCTCTTCTTGCACTCATACTCACCATCAGTGGATAGTAAGAGAATTCACTGAGGCATATAGACGGATATTTTAAGAATATACTCATTCTAGGGTATACTTCACCTTATCTCTGATGAGTCACCTAATATGTTATAATCTTGAGCTAAAGTTCTTACTCAACCTTGAGCTCTGATACCAGTGTAATGATCCTGACTCGACCTTCGAAAATCGACACCAAATACATTGCCCGTATTCGAATTTTGAAGATTCAAACATCGAAAATGGTTCGCCGGAGCATATAACACATTAAGTAATACAACACAGCGGAAGAAAAAGAAAAACTATATTGATATGCAATAGATACAGCATCTGATACAAATGATATCAATACATATATCAGAGATACAAGACAATAGCGGAAAGAAAACACCAGCAGTGGAACAATATCACCAACTTGATTTTCCAAAGAATAGAAAGAAGATAGAATCCCAAAATTCATTCCAATTCAGTGCTCCAAAGATCTCCAAGCTCCATATCTAAAGCTCGAACCACTATCAAGTTGTAGTGAAGCAAACTAGGTAACTGATGAACCAAATACGATTGCCGAATCCAAAGACTCCAAGGAATTCCAAACAGAAAGCTGAAGGCTACCGAATCTATATCTACTAGCAGATTATCTGAAAATCTAACTCTAGGATGCCCGTGGAAAATTATGGGCACCCAGAGTTTAGAAAGGGAACAATAAACTCCAGGTCAGTCATAGGACTGGTGTGAGCAAATGAAAATAGTTTATCTTTAACAAAAGCAAAACAAAAAATTTTAAAAAGAAATATGCAATGCTTTTTGGAAAACGAAACTACCATAAGGCCTCCCGGCACACACACAATGCAATCGCACACTTAGGGGAGATTTCTCCTTATGATAGTCAAATATGCTTGATACGCGAAAATCCTTTTTGATATTATTATTAATGCATAGTGTAGAAAACATTTGCAAGTATAATATTAATCTTAGCCAGCATACTACCATTATAGTATGCATACTATAGCTACCATATTAGATGGTAGGTTCTACAACTAAAACCGTACAAGGCGCATATTGGATGATTGGATTTCCAACAACTGGTCAGGCAAAGGAACTTCCTCGGCCACATGGGTACGCCTCTGGAGGGACGCTCCGAGAACCTAACCGGATCTCTGCCAATACAAGATCGGTTACCTCTGTAACTAGGTAACACCTGCAAGTATGCCACCCCTGGTCGTTACCGACCTTTATCCGAGGTGCCTCTCAACCAACAACCACAAAGTAATAAATTTGCAGTAACCACACAGGTTAAATATCTGGGCTCCATACCATGATACCACGTTTTTCCAGAAGGAATGGACATACCCTAGGGGAGCAACACCTAATAACCTTGCCGCATCTTTCCTGTTTCGACCATTCCGGGTTGTGAGGCTCGACGAGATCTCATCCGCAAAGCTATGCTTTTCACAAAAGCCATGCTTCGACCAACACATGATCAGCAGCATTTCGTACGCCAGATTACCAAATTGGGAATGTATCACTAGTAACCATCAACTACATAACCTCTAAGCTCATACGTCTCAAAGAAGGGTGTTAAGCTAATGGAATAAATTCTCCGCCACCAAATAGAAATGTATTTGATAGAAACCAGCTTTACATCTCAAAGTTTAATGTCAGACATACATCCATACAAGTCTGTTTTGGGTTCGAACAGAACCGAAGGCACTTCAAAAAAAGCCCTTGCAATCCGAGTATTCACAATCCCGATCGGACTCCCCGTCACATATGGAGATCTCTATACCATAGCTACTCAGTGCAGAGTCATTCGACGGGTAATAGTTTCGTTCTCGAAAATACTCGGTCTTCAAATGCTATCCATTTTGTCGTATCATTATTCGGAATGAGTTATATGACACAAGGTCCTCTCCCAGCTAAACAGAATTAGCGCTTAATTTTAAAAACATATGGATATATGGGATCTTAGTTAATTCACAACTAAAAGCCCAAAACCTTTCTTCAAATGGTTTAAACAAATTACCATTTTCAAATCTTTTAAACAAAAAGATTCACTTCACAAAGTTCACCAATATTTCTCAAAGATTAATTCATAACTTTCAAAACAATTCCACTTCAAATCTTTTATACAAAAGATACACTTTTAAGATCCTCTTCAATTTCAAAACAAAGTTCGACAATCTTTCACAAAGATTCATTCATAGCTTTCAAAAAAATTCTATTTAAAACTTGAAATCTTTTGAACACAAATTCGAAATCCTTTCTTTATATATGAAAGCTATTATTATTTGAAAAAAAATGCTTTTCGTTTCGAAAAAATCCAATCAAATATAAACAAGTTATATCCTTTAAAGTATAAACTTGGGTTAAATTCAATTTCCTAAAATACTTTTAAAATGTTTAGAAATCCATATATATACATTATATAACTTGTATAAACCTTTCAAACCAAATTTCCAAAACAATTACAAGACTTAAACAAGATATATTATATTCAAACTAAATTTCAATTTCAAACTTCCTTTTCAAAACTTTTCATATTCAACCCAATTCCATTTCCAAACAAAATTCAACTTTAAAACCATTTCATAATATTTAATTCAAATATCTATGACTTAACTGATTTCCTCGAGCTATCCATATTTGTGTGTGTATTGTGTAGTTCAAGGGTTTTACACAATAGTGCAACATCATCAATCATCACAATCCAAGCACAGCAACATCGATAAGCAGTATAATCCTATAACGCTTATCTTCATTCACAGATTAACAGATAAAAAATATAAATTCATCATAGATGAATAAATTACATTCATCACAGCTCAAATCAAAATAATTCAGATCACAAAGCATCACACATCAGGGATATTAAACAATTCAACATTCAGTAGAATCCAAACATCCATAAGTAAGATCAATTAATTATCTGATTAATTTAAATCAGATTAATTACTTATAATAAACTATCAATCCTCGTTAATTAATATTAATTAATTACGAACCATCTTAATAAATTAACCTTTAATCATTTATTAATTAACCTTTAATAATAAATTAATCAACCTTTAATTATTAATTAATCAACCTTAATTAATAAATAAATCAACCTTTAATCATTAAATAATTAACCTTTAACAATAAATTAATCAACCTTTAATTATTAATTAATCAACCTTTAATTATTAATTAATCAACCTTTAATTATTATTTAATCGACCTTAGTTAATAAATAAATCAACCTTTAATCATTAAATAATTAACCTTTAATTATGTAATTATCCTTTCATTGAGTACTCTTAATTAATTAATAAATAAATAAATAAACCCTTAATTAATTACCATTTAATTAATTATCCTTAATTAATTTCAATAAGTGATTATCCCTAATTACTTATATAAATTAATTACATTGAGTAATTATCCTTTAATCACTTGATTTCTTAACTTTAATCATTAATTAATTATCCTTAATTAATAACCAATTTTTCTTAATTACTTTCATTAAGTAATTATCTTAAGTAATTAATTACCCTTTAATCATTAATTAAGAAACTGATTAATTATTCTTTAATTACTTAAATTAACCAACCTTTAATCTTTTAATTATTTGATTAATTAACCTTTAATTATCAATTAATAAATTAATTGATTATTCTTTAATTATTACCATTAATCACTTTCGAAAAAACTTAAAAATTTAATTACACGTTTAACCTAATATGTAATTACTTTTAAACAAAACAATTTATAGACCTCTAAAATTAAATCTTTGAAACTTGTAAAACTTGTTTAATAAATTGTTTTGTAAACTTACTTATTTTAACATACTTTAAAATTTTATTTAAAGTCTTATTTATGCTCTATATTTTTAACCCTGGTAACAAGATTACCCTTTGTATTTTTAAAACCTATTAACGAATTATTTTTTAATTTAAAACTTGATTGAAACAAACCCAAGCCCACACCATAAATACCCGAGCAAAACATCAGGTAAAATCTCAGAACCTTCGTGTGCAAACCTTTTTCTCATTTTAGACTTTGTTTATTTTAAAAAATTTAAAACTGTGTCATACACTTACGAACGACTCAGCACAGACCCGGGCCATACACATTTTCCCCCGAGGTTCACTTCGATCCAACTTTCTTCTCCTTCTTTTTCTTCCAGACCCCAAAATGCACGTGCACGTGCACAGATGATCGGAGCTTCTCCGATCATCGCTCCGACCACCTACATGCGTTCTATGACCTCGCCTATCAGCACAACCACCCAGGTCGACGAATTCGATCGAGAATCGAAATCGAGTGGATTAATCACCAGGCATTCCAACCCAATCAACCCAAAACACCCTGTCGACGACAATGTCGATCACCTGGAGCCACACCTGTCACGACCCGCCCTTCTGGACCCTCGAAAATCAACACAAAATACACCACATAATAATATGCCGACGCTCGAGTGCCGAAAAAGACAGATTATTGAGGAAAAAGAAAGAAGATAAAAGAAAGAAGGAACTAAACAATAACAGAATCTTATAATCGCAGCGGAACAAAATATAATAGTCAATAACAGATCTTTACACAAAATGAAAACTATATCTGTTTTATATATTACATCATCAGAGTATCACAAACAAACAACAATTACCAGCCTGACAATTTCAAACAATCATAGCAGCAGATATAAACAAGTACGGATAATACGTCTCGATCTCCAGCTCCTCTCCTGAGCCCCACAGCATCCTTTCCTGTAATCTATAATACTCGGTCTGACCTAAGCATTATAATAAAATAACACCCGAGTCGGTCTGGAATACCAGCGTGAGAAAAATACACCCAAATTGATTATTAAAGTTTCAAAATCCTTTGAAAACAAAAGCATCTCATAAGACCACGCCATAAATAAACATGTCGGGTTTTTACCTTACGATAGCCAAAACACTTTTTATCAAAATCCTCTGATATTATAATTGTGTCTATATATAAGTAATTATTCAAATAGCTGAAATTGTTACATTTATTAAATTCCAGCATACTAGCCACAAAGTGGGTTATACAAACAAAACCCGTAAAAGGCGAGTAGGGAGAATGGATTTCCAACTAATGACTAGGCACTGGGGTACCATCTATCACAGTACGTGGCCTAGATCACTGTACCGAGGATTACTTCCAATCCGCTGCAACACAAGACCGGGACTACCACTTACTGGATAATCCCGAGTAAGATCACCCCACGGTAGGGATCAACAACCGCACCATTAAGCCAAATAAAAAGGGACATCTAGACAGGGATGACCTCACCCTAATGGGTGCTACCCACTTAGCCTTGCTGCATAACTCCTGATTTTCAGTCATTTCCGGTTGATGAGGCTCGAGGCTAAGCGTTACCTTTTAGAACGTTTCACTTAGAATGCCCATCGTCCACCTGACGATGTTCTGAAAGCATTCATCTATACAAGTCCGTCCCGGGTTCGAACGGAACCGAAGGCACTATTCCTACTACATCCATTTTGGAATCATCCTCAGGATTAGTAGCGACTAGCCCTTGCACTTTACTGCTCCATCTTCGACTCCGAACTCGTTTTTCCCATGAAAACGTACAAACCAGATCAAAGTGGTTTTCGAGAAATAAATCTCGATACCGGTCTCTTCGAAACAATCAGCGCATTTGGCCAATATTGATAGTCGGTTATTTAACTATCTATTAACATTCACAAACAACCATCAAACAATAAATAATTTCCCCAAATTATTTATTAACCTCAAAATACCTTCACAGGATATATTTCCATTTTCAAACCTTTTTGAAAACTGTTTTCAAACCATACTCTTCTCATGAAATAAATTCCTATATATTTATTTCCACTGAAAACAACCAAGTCCGAATATTTTAGATTTAAAATAATTTAAATCACTTTTCTCAAATAAAATATATACTTAAAACATTTTAAAATAAAACTACTCTAAATCACTTTACTCAAAATAACAGTTATGAATTTTTATAATAAATTTCCAAGTAAAATATCATCCACAAAACTATTTTAAAATAAAAGTTTTATACAAAGTACAAATATTAGAAAATTCCTTTTTAAAAACATAATGGCAATTTAACCTTTAAAAGAATTACTACTAAAATTTATTTTGGATAGATTCACTTTAAAATTCTAAAACAATTAAAAATAATAAAATCCTCTAAAACGTTCTTTTTAAAACAATTTTCGAAATTTAAACTTATACTAATAAAATTCTTCTGAAAAATATACTTGGCTTTCAGTCAATACACTTCCATATCTGAATAAACCAAGAACCATTTTATAAATCCTACTCGGTTTATCTCAATTCGAATTTACGTTTCAATCCCGTAAATTTCTTCCAACGCTTTAAAAATAAAACTCTCTTTTATTTTCAAACACATTTCCCATTTCCTAGAAATCATTTCCACAATATATACTTAACTTATTTAAAATAGGTTGCTAAATTATTTATTCAAAATATACTTTTGAAAATCTACAAAAGTTTCTTGGGTAACTTAAATCTAGAATTTTCTAGAATTTCCTTTTAATATAAAGTTATTATATCAAATACTTATAATAAAATTTCCTTTAGAAAACATAATACAAATTTACCTTTAAAATAATTAAATACCATAATTACTTAATTAAATATTTACTTTCACTTAAATGTAATTAAAAATAGTATTTTCTTCTAAAACATTCTAAAAACACATTTCAAACTTCTAGTTTATACTTCGAAAGCTTTTCTTTGAAAACATACTTAGTTTTCCAAGAAAATACACTTCCCATCTTTTAAAAATAATCCCACTGTTACTTTTAAAACAATTTGCACCTTCTTATAGAAGTTCCCATCGGAAATCTATGCTTTCGAATTTATCCCTCGATAAATATTCCATTTCATTTATGAACCCAATTTATAAATTTACATTCCTCATTTCCTTTTAAATCACAATTTCAAAAACACTTCAAATTCCAAACCAATTTCCTGAATTAAATTTTCTTAAATTCATTACTTAAAAATCCCTTTTCATTTCCCTTTTTAATCCCAATTTATTTTATTTTCATTTATATTTTAAAATGCCAGATTATATTTGTTCAATCATAACACAACACAACTTAAATTCCAAATTAATCCACCACAGTATATAAATGAAATACATCATCAATTATGGAAATAATTTCTATATTGTGAGGAATCCAGTTGGATCCCTCCAACCTGTTTCCCTGCATCCACAGATGTTAGCACACAAATAAATATCGATCCAATCTGATAATAATTATCATATTCAACTAATCAACCAATCGAACATTTAAATATTAGCTATTTAAATTAAATGGCATCCAGATGTGAGTGAGATTAACCCACCTTGAGTTCGTCGAGCTTTTCAATTTTAAATTAAATCGAGTGCCTTCGATTTAATCAAAAAAATTCACAAGCTCCAATAGCCTTCGGATTTGCTGCAGCGCGTAAATGGCTTCGCTGTGATTCCGTCGCTTCTCGTTTCCCCCAATTTCGACCTCGCATGCATTAGATATGAAATTTATAAGTTTCAATTACAAATTATAAACAAATTTCTCTTCTTCTTTTTTTATATTACCATCGGCCGTTCGATATTACTTCTCCCCTCTCGTGAATAACCAGGGTTCAAGAACCCATTACGCGCCGTCTTTGACCAACGGCCGCCGCCCCTACGACCATCTATCGATCGATCGGCCACCACCCTAGAGCACGCTGCAACTAGCTTCACCCACGGTCGAAGCACCCTCGAGCTCGATCCACCCCATGCTTGGGAAAACGTGAATGAACAGCCGAACTTCATGGCTGTCTCTGGCTTCCATCGACGACGATACCCAAGATCTACCATTGGATGCGTAGATCTCGAAGCCCTCTACAATCTTCTAGTTATAAGAATTGGCTAAAACTTCACGGGTTTGGAGAAAAATGGAGGAGAAAGCAAGACGTTTTCGGCCATTAAAAGAAATAGACGGCGCCCGTGAAAATCCTAGGGTTTCGGCCTAAAAACGTGAATACACATACGTATTAAAAACATTATTTTAATATTACATCCACTATAAAACAACTTTTTTACACGATCTCCAACCGACGCATGCTGACAGGCGTTTATAAGGTTTTACCCGCGTTTCGAACACAAACGTGTTTCAGAAGCTAATTCAATCATATGTGGAAGATAGCCTTTTGAATCGATTTTAAATAATAAATTATCGATTTAAATTTCAATGCGTTTCTCACCCATACGAGCAAAAGGTAAATCCAAACGAAATTTGAAATGCGATAATAATTAACTATTACGGATCCAATGGAACTGGTTTCGTCGAATTCCGAAAGTGTGCCCCGGATGGCTATTTTAACTCGTCTATTAATTCGAGCGATTTTCAAAATCGTCAAAATCATCTAAAATTTTACTTTTAAAATTTTACTAACTCTATTATAAATCATATAGAATTTATAATCACAGTAGAAACCATTCTGATCCACTTCGAACCAAAATCTGATTATTTGCATTATTATATTATTAAATTCCATTATTAAATTAATATAAAAATTCCAAATTTGACTTATCGACTTTTGATTCCATCCAAAAGTCCAATACTAAAAAATTTAACCCCGCTATATATTTTAAATTATTTTTAGAAACCATTTACATATCTAATTATACCAGATTTACAAACCATCTCAATTTCAAATAATAAATTATTATTATTATTCAAATTCAATTGAATTACCATATTTGAAATTATAACTAAATTCTATTGATTTAACCAAAATCTTTTTATTCAAAATCAAATTATAATTCACATTCAACATTTAAAATGAATTAAATGTTCAAAATCTAACGACCAAAATTCCGGGTCGTTACAACGCCGGTCAACTCTAAGCTACCTCACAACCTTACGCATCAATCCCCTTTAGTCCGGTCGCTTACGATCAACTATGAATGTCGCATAATTCACGAATCGCCGACGACCAAAACTGCTACTTAAACCCTAAATTGACGAAGCCCCGCCACGCCGATGATCTATGAGCTCCTCCACTATTTTTCCTATAGTCTCTGTCCTCCCAACTATCACCATAAACAAACCCGTCACTTAATTCATCATTGATCGCCGGAAATTGACAATGTTGTGTTTTCCGTTCTATTCGAGAATTCTATCTCAAATCAAGGCTAAAAATCTTGATTCAACCCTTAAAATTCATGATCTTCTTAGATGATTTAGATTACATAGGTAAATCAAAGAACCGTGATGTTCGAATTTAACCTATATCAGAGTTTCCATTGTATTTCTTTATTTTTTTTCAAATAATCAAAATTAATTTTACTTGGGACATTTTTATAATTAAGATCTTGCTGATTTGAACATATTTTGTTTAAGCATCAAAACCCTAAAAAATATTATAGGTTGAGATCTTAAATTTTATACAGGTTTGAAACCTGTATCTATGAACAGAGACATACACATATATATTTCAACAGATAGGCACATATTTTTCACATTTATATACATCAATCATATTTATCCATCCATGCAAACATACATCCCTACTAGATTCTCATCAGATTTTACTTTTAAAGGGTGAAGTTTACTCACCTGTCAGTGAAGAATAGAATAGAAGCCTGGAATTTTATTTGATTTTGATCTAGCATTTTCTACTTGCTGTTTGAATTTTAATCTATGTTGAATAGCATTTGAATCTACTTGATCTGGAGATTAATCTGATACTTTGATTATGTTGATCTTAGCCTCAGGTTGAAGATTGTTTGTGGTTCAATTGCTTTGATTTGAGAACATGTTTTCAATGTTGAATCTGCTTTGCTTAATTGTTCCAGGTTGATGAAACTTGGATTTTTGCATTGAGTTTGATAAGTTTTAATCTCAGGCTTTTGGTTTTGTTGTCAGTTTCGATTATCTGGTTTGATTTTCTTTTGTTTCCATTTTTCAGGTTTAGAGAGAAGATGAAAAAGATTTTGACTAAATAAAATAGCCTGTTTCAGACATTTTAATTTCTTATTTACATTATCATTTTAAACGAAGAAAGACATCTTTGCCACTTGTTAATTATAGATTATTAAAACCTTACACTTGTAATTACATGTAATCTCATCCTTACAAATGTTAAAATGAAAACAATTTGTGTTTAAACCCTTTTGTTAAACTTTTAGTTAATTTATATTTTAAACCCTTTCTCTTATAAATTACTTAACCTTATATTTATGTATTTTCTATTACTTTAAATCAATACATTTCTTTATATATATATTAATGATTTTAAAGAACATGACTTTAAAATCCAATTATACCTTAATAACTAATTAATATATATGTGTGTATTAAAATTTAATCCTTAAATGGATTTTGAAATATTATTTATCCCAGATTCAAAATGTATTACATATATACATTATAACAAATATTTATTAATTTAAAATATAGTACTTTCAAATCCAAATTCTATTTAAATCATATTTATATACATTTATATTAATAAACAAACGAATACCTTATTTTATTTGGAAAAATTCAAATTAACTCACCATTACCAAAATTATATTAATTACCAATTTTAAATTTGGCTCAAAACCGGGATCGTTACAGTCACAACTCAAATCGAACGCCGCGAGAATTCCAAAACTCAATCTGGGGTTGCGACTTATTTATTTATTAATTTTTCTCTGAATTTTGATAGAGTAAAATTTGGGTTACGGTAATGTTACTTGCATTTGTTTAATTTGTTTTAATTTGATTGAGGAATTGTTTGGGCCGAGCTTTTAGGGTTGAGTGCATTTTTTTCTTTTAGTTTGTTTTCTTTTGTTTTAATTTGTTTAGTTTTAGTTTGTTTAAGTCTTAAAAAATTTGATTTGTTTGTCTTTGTTTTCATTTGATCTTTGTTCGTCTCTAAAAAAAAGTTTGCTTTCTTTTAGTTTTATCCTAAAAAATCAATTTTAAATTTATTTTGTTTTGTTTTAAGTTCCGTCCTAATTTAGAAAAAAGATTTGTTTTGTTTCCAATTTTCTCTTACTGTTTTCAATTTTCTTTTATCGTTCAAATTTTTAGGTTGCAGGTTGCAGGTGGCAGCAGTGATTGTTCAAGAATAAATTGCTTGCTTGCTTATATAAAAAAATTTGCTACTTTTAAAACAAATTGCTAATAATTCTGCACGCTCTCGTATCATGCCCTCATCCAATATTCTTATTTGCTTTGCATTGTTGGTTGCTTGCATTACAAAAGAATTTCAAAAACAAAAATTCATTCGTAGTTGCATCATTAAATAACATTTATTTTCAATTTGCATTCATCTCATCGTATTTTATTTTTAAGGGCAGCACCCAAATGCACATAAGGTGGGGGATTTCGTCACACTTTCCTTGGCCCACAATTTGCATTTGATCGCAGAATTTGACTAATAATAACGGTTAGACCATTTACTTAAGGGAGTCGCAAGCTCACCTAGGGATTAGTTGTATCTTGACAATTGTCTTCTTTGAACAATTTATATTCTTGGCGTCTAGGCAATGATAGAGCAACAATCAATTATAAATATTATGGTGATTCATAAGTATTATACTGATTGTTTCTCTTTAGGTACTTAAACCTTCCGCTACATTGCTACGGTGATTCGTAGTACACCGATAACTCCTGCCCGTTATCTGGCTAAGAGTTATCTTGTTGGATTAAGACAACGTGTAATTATACAATTTTGGATCAGGAGCTACTTAGGATAGAAAATTTATAATTAAGCCATTGCATTCATTTAGTTGGATTAGTTCATGCATATTTAAAAAAAAAAAAAATCAAAAATCCCAAACCAAAAAAATTGTAAATATTTCTTAACTTAGTTTTTAAATCCCTTTAAAAAATTTCAGTAAAAATAAAAAATCCAAAAAAATATTTTTGATTTAGTTTTTTTAGAAAAACAAAAGTCCCAAAAAAAATATAATAATCTTTTCAAAAAAATTGAAAATCCAAAAATCAATCTTCCTTTTGAAAAATAAATCCTTCTTGGTGAATATTTTTCTTTATATGAAAAAATATTTTGAAAATGTCTGAATTTCCATATTCACAAGAATTTCAGAATAGTTGTGAAAATACATATATTCCATATAGTTTCACACCAAATTCTTATGGATACTTTAATAACAACTTTATACAAACAATTTGGATTTTGCAGAACAAAGTTTTCAAAATGATGAGCAATCCTTAACTCATGAAAAGAGTATTGAGACTATTTCATCTTTGCTTGAGCACTCTACATAACAAAATCAAATGATAAATACTTTGAGTAATTCATATTTGTGCAATGACTCAAGTCAAGGATTTTAAAATAATCAATATTTAAATTCACTTCAAAATTCAAATGATTTCGATTATAACTCGTGCCAATACAACTTCGAACTCCAAAATGAATTTCAAATTCAAAATGGAAATGTGAATCACTAATTAAATGATTTTGGCAATGGAAATAATCTTGACTATGGTTCAATGGACAATTTTTGTTCTCAACAATTTCAAATTGAAAATTCTCAAATTAATAATTATAAATGGAATTTTGTTAAGCAAATGGAAGAAATTCCAAAGAGCACATGGATTTATTATTTGAAACATATATGAAACAACGTGAGAAACAAAATCAACTTCCAACGGGTGACGAGTCAAATAATAATCCACCTTTTACCAAAATTGATGATTTTCAAATAACAACTTTTGAAATTGAAAACGACAATCTTAATGTAGTTGTTGAAAATGTGGTAATTGAGTTGGATTTCAATTCTTTTGAGGGTGTGGAACCAAATTTAAAATTCAATCTTCCTTTTTACGATTTGGAAAAATAAAATACAACAACTTTAGATTTTGAAACTGATACATGAAATGAAATTGTTGATAATTCAACAAAGGAAGATGAATTTAGTGAACACAAACTTGAAGGGGTAAATTTAAATAACCCATTTTTATTTTGAAATCAATAATTCTAAAGAAACTTTCAATTATAAGTTTGAATTTCAATTTGGTGAAATTAAACTTGAACTTCAACCAATTGTTTTATCTACCCTAAAAATTATCGAAAATAAAACAACTCTTACGATTTTTAATAAAACGTTTTTCCAAGTTAACATTCAATTTTAAAATCTTTTGCGGTTTAGTTTTCTGTGCTTAAGCTACGTCTCTCATACTTGACGAAACAAATGAATTGGAATTTGAAAGACCGTTCCATTTACTCTTTAACCGTATATTTTATGATGTCGTGTAAATAAGAATTGTTTCATTTTCGTGTAAATATAGGTCATATTTTTATTTTTATTTTTATTTTTCTCCTTTCACTTGGGTTGACTATGGGGACACAGTCAAAATCAAGTTTGGGGGGAGTCTCATCTTCTTTTTGATTTTTCATGATTTAAATTTTTTGCATTTTCCTTCCAAAACTCAAATATTTTTACAACAAAAAAGCAAAAAAATCCCAAAAACAAATTTCTTTTTTTAGCATTTTGATTTATTTTTAGAGAACCACTATAGGATAAGTACATAATTTTGGTTATTAAATTGAAAATTTTGATAATGATTTGTCTCAACAAAAACAAAAACAAAGTTTAATTACAAATAACAATGGTTTAACTAGTATATAAGAAGGTTCATGGATGTTAATTATGAAGTATATCCTAATTGAAATTTGTGTATAAAGAGTGGCTGATTTAAAGTAAAGGCCATAACATTTTTGATCTTTTAAGTTAAATGGTGCTAAGATGATTTTGCAAAACTCTCTTGTTATATAAGAAAAAAAAGCAAAAAAGAGACAAAAAAATATTTTTTTTGTATATATATGTATATTTTATAAACACCTAGAGTCATCTAAACACACTTGTGTGTTCACCCGCCATGCTCTGTGCCCTTCTCACGTAAGTCCGAAAGTCAGTGCATGACGGTATATCTGGCCTCAGTTTATATGAGTTAGGTGTATATATATAAAAAATCTTTTATTAATAACGCCTATAGTCGATAGGTTTGAATACTTGTATGTTTACTCGCCATGCTCTGTACTCCTCTCACGTAAGTCCGCAAAGGCAGTGCATGAGTAATATATCTGGCTTCAGTTTTCTGAGTTAGGCATATGTAAATATTGTTAATATCAATGAAATTTTCAAATAAGAGAGTTAAGCAATTGATATCCAAGCACTATTTTCACTTATTTGATTTGACTTATTATTCAAAAGGTAATAAAACTACCACTTTGAAAAACTTTTATAATCAATTAAAGATCTATTTCATAGTTACACCATGTTATTAACCGAAACAACCAGCTAAACTAGAGTTTATTTGTTATGATAACTTAATTTTTTTCGAAAATATTGATAAGTAAAAGGACTTAAATTTCTTGATAATGACCAGAACTTATATTTAACTTATTCGTGTCAATTTAAAAGTAAAATTTTCATTTGTAAATATTCTCAAAAACTTGCATCCATCTCTTTGTAAATAAAATTTTCATTTAGGAATTTTTCATTTCGCATTTGGATTTTGTGGGTAATACCCGCTGAAAACCCCCACGTGACAACTCTCGTCCTACTAGGAATACCTAGAGATTTAACGACTTATTGCATATGCTCAATGCAATCGTGCTCCCTACGAAAATAGATTTATCTTAATTTTTGTTTATTCGAGGACAAATAAAAAAATAAGTGTGGAGGTATTTGACGTGCACATAAATGTGCATATTTTTACTACCATATTTAATCTAATTTAATTAAATAAATGAGCATATATGGTATTTTAACAAGTTTAAACCCAAAATTTCAAATATCATCATATCATTATTTATTTATCTTCATATGGGGCAAAATGGTCATTTTTGTGCATATATTATTTTTGAGAATATTTATTTGGCATTTATTTTTATTTGTAGAAAAATTGTATGGAAAATAGATGAAATCTTCATGTATTCATGCATGCACAAGAGAAGGAAACAAATGAAGATGGAAATAATTCATTTCATGCATCATGGAGGACCCCGCCTACCCACTTACTATGATTCCCTATTAAGAGTTAATGCACATAATTAAAGCTACATGTACATTTAAATGGAGGATTACGCTCATGCTAATGATTACTTGAAGGTTACATTTCTTAAGAGGGTATTTTGGGTAGTCCCTAAAATATGGATTAGAGTTTCAAACATATATAAATACCTGTTTTGTTTCATGCAATGGCTCTTAGTCTCCTCTTTAGTTAGTTAATTGCAGGTACAAATTGTAAATATAAACTCTCTTCTTCAATTTCATGGCTTCTTAGCCATTTTTTCTTATGTAATTTTCTTATATGCAATTTTATTTCATGCTATTTTATTTCATATTCATTTCTTTTATGTTAGTAGCTTAGATTAATTATTGCAAGCAGTTTAGCTTTCCTTTTATTTTAATTAGTTTGCATTTTCCTTTTTTTATGTTTCATGTTGAACTCTACATTTGTTGAAATGATAATAAATAGGAGAAGTTAAACCCTTTCAATTTAGGAGTAACGAAGCTCTCTTAATCATGTAGATTCAAAATTTTGCTAATCTATGATCTCTTTTTGTGCTTAATGACAATGTTTGATGTTGTAAATTTTTTTTTTGTTTATCTTTGAATTTGATAGCTTATGTTGTTGACACTAAATAAGGTATGCTTAAACAAATGCAAACACAAAATACCTCTTCATTTACATATGATTATGGTAATGGAGTGAATTTTAAAATCAAAATTCGGTCTATATTACTAATCAATAGTAAATAGACCATGCTTAAAATAGATTTTATTTTCAATTCATTAATATTTTCATGAGAGTTGATAAGTGGTTTAGATGGGTGTATTAAAGTTTGATGGTTTATGTTGGGCTAATTAATAACACAAATATGTCATACTTATGATAAACACATCAACTAAATTTACTAGTGACCAAAAAGAGAGATCATAATTTTAGTTGTGTTGATTTATGTGATCACAAGAAGAGATTTGCCTCTAAATTGCCTTCTACTCTCATATTTTTACCCACTTTTAGTTTTGTTAGTTTTTAGAAATTTTTAGCTTAACACAAGTTCAAATTCTTGGTTTAATTTGACTGAGTAAAATCAATATAATTTCCTACAGATCGACCCGTACTTGCGATGTAATAGAATTGTACGTTGCGCATTTGCGGTTATTTTAAATTAAAATTTTATCCACTATTTTCTAAACCGATGGCAAATAGCCGTTAAACAACTATTTTCTAGTAGTGTATCTTAGGTCGCATACTAAGGACGAGCAATCTTTGGTTAAATCAAATAAACCAGCCATTCCTTTCGGTCAGTTTGATTTGGCCTTGAAAGTAAATTGGTTTTTAATTGGTTCATAAAAAAATTAGTTTGGCTATTGGTTTAAGCAAATTAACAGAACTTGTATTATATTTTTAAAATTACTAATATTATAATATTTTTCTTAGATTAGTTTAATGATCTAGAAATTTTTTATTTATCACATCCGTGTCAAAATTACTAGTAGAAATCGTGAGAATGCGAAATAAGAATAATTTAATCATATATTTAGTTTTTATTTCAAATTACAATGAATATTCCAAACATAAAATTAGAATTGTTTAAAGTTATGTTAAATCGGATAGCCGATCGAACTAACCAAACTTAATTTAGTTAGTTTGGTTTGGTTATTATTTTTTATTGGTTTTAGTGCGGTTTAACAATTTTTATAATCGACCTTCTCGCACAATATTGATACGCTATATTTTGATCAATGACAATGTGCTTCAACAAAAAGGAAGATATATCTGCAAAGCTAAATGAAGGACTATGAAGACCAAGGATATCATGAGTACTTATTACATATAGGTCTTAGTCTTAGTTTTATTGTTAAAATCTATCCTCAAGAAGCTTGCCCAAACACAAGAACACATTTCATAACTTAATATTTTAGTTAAGTGTTCACTATGCAGAAACTACCAGTTCAGTCGACTGAACAGGAAATTTCAGTCGACTGAACCTGTTACAGAATTACAACATGCACGGTTTCAGTCGACTGAAATTCCCTGTTCAGTCGACTAAATTCAAACCTGCGAATTTTTTATGAAAAGACACCTTCTTCTTTACAGGAGTTGCAACCATTCTCCAATGGTAATGGATGCATCTCTTGCCTGGATCTTTTGCAAATAGATACACCTCTTCTACACCTATAAATACATGATTCTATCATTTGCAAATTACAAATTCTAATCCTTTAATCTCTCTATTATCTTGATCATATTTTCAGATTTCTTAAGTTTTCAAAAGCAATCACAAACCACTTCAATTACTTGAATCTCTGATTTATCTTAAATACTCTTTTGATTCATAGCAATTTATATTTCCTAAATCTTCATAAACACATTTCATATTCTTGAGGATAAGATTATACGAAAGTTGTACTCAATTAGACTCATTAGTGTTATCAAGAACACAATAAGTCAGAAATACTCTTTGTATCTAGTTGAAGTCCTCTTCGGTAGTTGAGGTAAGAAATCCCGTTCGGTTGTTCGGGTAAGTTGTAAACCTATTCCTCCGGGTTAAGTGAGGGTTGTTGGTTAGTAGAATTCCTAAGAGGAGCTTAGGGACTGGACGTAGGACAAGAGGTCCGAACCAGTATAAAGTCTTGGTGTCTACTTTACTTACTGCTTATTGCTGTCGACTTAGACCATTCCACTATTTCATATTATACGATCCTACCGCATAGCTTCTTTCAATTGGTATCAGAGCAAGGCCGTCCTATAACCATAACACTATTATTTGACATATTGATAATATGGAAAATAACACAAGCACAAGCACAGCAACTGCCTATAGCTCTACATTTGCAGAAGGACAATCTACCCAAAGACCCCCTCTATTCAATGGACTAAACAATAATTATTGGGCTACAAGGATGAGGATTTATATGCAAGCAACAAGCTTTGAAGACTGGAATGCAACTCAAGCAGAGTTCGTTGTACCCACAACTGATTACCCTACATGGACACAAACTCAGAAAAATGAAGCTAGTGCAAATGCCAAAGCTATGAATATGCTATTTTGCGCTTTGGATAGAAATGAGTTCAATCGTGTTAGCATTTGTACTACTGCACATCAAATATGGGATACACTTAGAACCATACATGAAGGCACAAACAAGATCAAACAAACAAAGATCTCCATGCTAAAGAACCAGTTCCAAAACTTTAGAATGCGACAGAATGAATCCATCAATGACATGTACTCGAGATTTCAAGACATTCATCATGCCTTAATAGGATTAGGAGAAAAGTATACGGATTTTGATATTGTATCTAAGATCCTAAATTCACTCACTGATGAATGGGAGAGAAAAGTCTTAGCAATCGAGGAAGCAAACGATCTATCTACAATGAAACCAGAAGAATTAATTGGAAACCTTGTGTCTTACGAAGTTAGCATGCAAGCTAAGAAAGATCAAGCACAGAAAAAAAAATGTGGCTTTTTACGCAGAAAAGGAAGAATCGGAGTCTGAAGATGAGGATCTAGCATTTATTGCCAAAAATTTCAAGAAATTCTTAAAATATGGAAAAGAAAATAAAAACGGTTTCGAAAAGAATTTCTTGAACAAACCTTCATCCTCAAATATGGAATGTTTTAATTGTCACAAGAAAGGTCATACGATAAAAGACTGTCCGGAGCTAAAGAAGGAGAATCAAAAAAACTTCAACAACAAGAATAAGAAAGACAAATTTAAAAAGAAGGCTTTTTCTGTCACATGGGACGATTCTGTGACGACCCGGAATTTTGAGCAATATCAATTTAATAATCTTTGATAATAATTAAATTGATTTGATCATTTTACATTATAAATTGACAAGTGAAATTTATTTTAAAGGTTAATGATAATAATTTGTTAATATCTATAAACATTTTCTTAATAATACAAATAAGCAAGATTAAATTCTTTTGAAAGTTTATAATAATTTGATTTGGAAATATTTATTTTGGTAAATAAGAAGTGTTTAATGTAATAAAACTTTATATTCAAATTGTAATGTATATGAATGTATATATTGTGATTTGAGATTTGTTTTAAAATTTAATATGGAAATTAACAAATATAATATTGAAATGTTTTCTATTTGAAATGTGTATATATATTTGTATATATATGTTTTAAATAGGAATTTTATTAATTTGAGTTTAATAAGTATTTCCAAACTTTATTTAGATATATATAGTTTTGTAATTTGAAAGGTTAATTTGATTTAATGTTTTTAAAATGATAATTGAGATTTAAATTTCTATAACAAAGTTAATTTCTTATTTAATATAGATACATATATATTTTGTACTTAAGTTTGGAATAAGATTTAAATTTAAAAAGTTCATTTGTTTTTATTATTCTTTCATTTTAATTTTATCATAAGATAGGTTGCTTTAAAATTTTACATAGAAAGTTAAAATAAAATTTTCAAATCTATGAACATATGTTATATTAAATTGGATCTAAAATTTATAAATGTCTATATGAATTTTCTTTTGAAATACTTATTGAAGTCTAAAAGTTTATTTTTATAAGATAAAAACATTTTTTATAATTTTCTACACATTACATAATTATATGTATATAGCTTAAACCAATTATTAAAAAAGAAAATAACATTAAAAGTGTTAATTTAACATTAAAACAACATTTGTAAATATTAAATAATACATAACCACACTTGTAAACATCATAGAGTGGGTTAAGACAAGTGTAAGATCCTTATAACCTTAATTGACAAATGTCTTTTACATTAATAATAAAATTTAAGATTTAATTGTAAAATATAAGTTTTATTTTCAGCTGAATATTATCTCATTTCAACAAAAATGCAAAACAAAACATAAATGAATGCAGATAAAAAAAAAAGAAGAAGTTAGAATCTGTAAAATCTGGAAAATGCAAATGCAAGATTTTCAAATGGCATAGAAGAAAACTGGGAATTCAAACAGAGGCAATGCAAGTCATCTTCAAGTATAAACATACAATTCAAGAAATTATTCAACAGCAACATTCAAGAAGAATGCAGTAGGATTAATTCAACATGCAAGATAAACTGAAAGTCTGGAAAGAAAAAAAAATGCAGTTCTGTCTTCCACTTAATCAAGGTGAGTAAATACAATTTTAAAAACAGTTTTGAATTTTAAAATGGATCTTGTTCTTGTGAAATCATGATGATTCATCTGGATTCTTGGATTTAAACCGATTGCATGTTTGAAATATAAAAATGCTTGATGTCTGAGTAATTAAACAGTTACTGTGTGATATTTACAGGTAGCATTTACATGTTAAAATCAATAACTTTAGGTTGAATCCAAATTAGCTTATGATTTATGAACAAAGGTTGTTTGAAATCAAGTAATGTTTCATCTAAAAAAAGTTATATATTTTTAAAATGAATGTTTGGTTCAAAATTTCCAAATTTGCAGTATCAATCAAATTGGGTCAAAAATTTTATGAATTAAATTTGTAGTTATGATTTCATGATTGAAATAATGCTAGAAAATTATGATTTTTAAGGGTTAAATCACAAATTTTAGATTAGTATTTAGTGGTGAATTTGTGATTAACTATTTTGGGGTTTCTTGCCGATTCTTGGTGAACGGCGATGAACTGGGTATCTGAATTGAGTATGAAGGTGGAAGGGGCAACAGGGATCATGCGAAAAATACAATTGGAATTTTCTACTGATCGAGTTGACCATGAATCGAAGAGTTAGGGTTTAACAACCTGTTAATGCCGATGTTGTTCATTGGGGTGTTGCGTCATCACGTTGCTTTCGAAAGTGATCGCATGCATTGCCGATGGTTCAAGGGGATGTAGGGGAGCTACGGTAGTGGCGGCGTGGTCTCCAGTGAGGGGGGTGGCCGGCGGTGGTCGAGTTTAGTGGTGGGGCTTTCGAATAGTTTTGGGTTGAAGGGTGGTTTTCGATTGTTGATCGAATTTGAGTTTTTGGGTTGCGCGTTACATGGTTGGGGTTGTTTGTGACTTGGTGGAAGCCGGAGGGAAGATTGCCGTCGATCAACGGCGGTGTGCACGTTAACGTGCACGGATCTGTACTTCAGTGGTGGTTCTGGGAAGAAGAGGGGGAAAGACTCGAAGAAGGACTCGGCTTTATGTCGATCTGGCTCGAAGCAAGGTAAGGTTTGAGGAACTCGGGGTAAACGAGAGTGTTACTCGGGTTTGTGTAGGGGTTTGCTCGGGTTTTTGGGTCAAGCACGTTTTGGGTTTTGTCAGTAAAGTTTTTAAAGGCTTGAACAAAGAAATTTTGATTTTTGAAACTAAATTGTTTCAAGTTATGGTTTTAAACAAATTATATATTAAATTATGGAAGTTTTAAAATAAATAAGTGAATTTTGAAATAAATTAATATAAGTTTTATTAAATAACTTTGGGAAAAGTCTTAAAGATTTAAAAGTAATTTTAAAAAAAAATGTTTGACTATAAATTGATTTCTAAATGTTATACTTTATTTCAAAATAAAGTGAAATGATCAGAATTTGGGAATCAGTTTAATGAAGATTTATATTATGTAAATTAGAATTTTTATTTATCTAAAGATAAATAATTGTGAGAATAATTGTGATAATTCAATTATAATTTATAAATAAGTGTTGTTGATTAATATAAATGATTTAATTAAGATGATGTTTTCTTAATCAAGAATCTTTATAATATGAGAAGTTAAGAATCATTTAAATTAAATTTAAATGATTAATTTAAATAATTAATTAAATAATTAATTTGTGATTAATTAAGATAATCACTTATGGGTTAATCTTAAATTAATTACTTGGGAAAGTAATTAAAGTAATTAAGTGGTTAAGTACTAGAGGTAATTAAGTAAGAGTTAATTACTTTATGAAAAGTAATTAAGTAATGTGATTAAGGATTAATCACTTTAGTTATTAATTAAAGAATTAATTAATAATTAGTTAAAGGTTTAAATTATTTGATTAATGATTAATTAATAAAAGGATTAAGAGTAATTAATTAAGTAATTAATTACATGTTATAGTAATTAATTAAGAAAGAATTTAATTAATGAAGTAATCATCAATTAATGGAAATAATTAATTAATTGTTAATTAATAATTTAAGGATAATTAATTTATAATTAAGTTTTAATTACTAAATGTAATTAAAGTAATTAATCAAAGATGATTAATTAAAAGTAATTAATTAAATATGATTAATTAAAGTAATTAATCAAGTAGTTTTAATTAAAAATAATTAATCAATGCGATTAATTAAAAATGATTAATCAGGTGTAATTAATTAAAGGATAATTAAGGAATAATTATCAGGATAATTAAAGAATAGTTAATCAAGTATGATTAATTTTAAAAGGTAATTAAGAGGTAATTACTTAGTATAATTTGGAAGTAATTAATCAGGATGATTAATTAATATGATAATTAAGTAATAATTACTTAAAGTAATTAAGTGATAATTAATCAAGGAGGATTA
The DNA here is from genome assembly GCA_030765085.1 of Allium cepa. Taxonomy (NCBI): domain Eukaryota; kingdom Viridiplantae; phylum Streptophyta; class Magnoliopsida; order Asparagales; family Amaryllidaceae; genus Allium; species Allium cepa. The sequence continues at coordinate 211,578,978 of CM060939.1, read as the reverse complement.
ATTGAAATGGATAATTAAGTGATGTTAGTTAATTAATTTGTAATTAATTAATGAATAAGAAGTTGGATTGATGATAATCCAAGTGATCAATTAAGAATTAATTTAATTAAGGAAGAATTAAATTAATTAAGTGTGGATCAAACTTTATATGAATGAAGTATGATTGGTTGATAAGTATCATTGGATTAGTTAACGATATTGGTTGATATTTTATGTCTTTGGTTGATATGTGATGATGTGAATATGTTATATCTGAGATGTGATATATGCCACTTTGTGATATGTATGGATGAAGGTAATAATAGATGATTATCTATCTGTGTTGTGAATACATCCATTTATGTTAAGTGATATTTTTTGAAATATCTATTGTTTAAATCCCTTAAGTACAACTTGGACATTAAAATGGCGTTTGGATTCGATGAGACCGGGATCGGGTTTCCATATTTGGATATCCGAAAACCACATCGATTCCAATTAAACGTTAGGTCGTTAATCCAAGTGGAGCGAGTGAAGACTCGAGGTGTAAGAGCTATACGTCAGTATAACTCTATGGGTGATTCCGTAATGAGTTTGACGGAATAGTGCTTATAGATTCGAGATGGAGATTTAGAGTGCAAGGGCTATGGTCGTTGACTCTGAGGGTGATTCCAAAATGAGTGCAACGAAATAGTGCCTTCGATTTCGTTCGAACCCGGAACGAACTTGTATGGATTGAATGCTTTCAGAACATCGTCAGGTGGACGATGAGCATTCTAAGCTAGATGTGTCCTATAAAGATAATCGCAGCCTTAAGCCTCATCAACCGAGAATGGCTAAAACAGGGGAGGTGCAGCAAGGCTTCGTGGGTAGCTCCCACTGGAGAGCAAGATACATCCCTGTCTAGATGTCCCTTTTTATTTCGGCTTTATGGGTAGTTGGATCTGCAGCCAACTGCGGGGTGGTCTTGTTCGGGACTGTTCAGTAAGGAATGGTCCCGGCCTTGTGTTGCAGGTGAGTGGGAGTACTCCTCGGTACGGTGATCTAGGCCACGTACTGTGACGGACGGTACCCCAGTAGCCCTGCCATTGATGGAAACTCATTTTCCCCTACGAGACCCTACAGTTTTGTTTGTATTACCCACTTTTGTGGCTAGTAGCTGGAATTTAATAGATGTAACAATTTCGGCTATTTCATATTTATTTGAAAACCCTAGACACTATTATAATATCACTAAATTTCCTATCAAATGTTTTGGTTAGCGTAAGGTAAAAACTTTTCCATGTTTACGTGTGGGAAGTCTTACGTGATACCTTTTGTTTTCAAAGGATTTTCTAAAGTTAAGCAATCTTAAACCGTTTACTCACACCAGACCCCTGTCTGACCCGAGTGTTTATTTTCTATTTTATTAAACTCTTGGGTACTCATATTATGTATGATTAGTCAAGTGATTCAGGTTATCTCTTGACGAATTCTGGAGGAGCTTTGGAGCAGGAGGCTTCAGTGTGTAGATATAGTTAGAGTTTCCGCTGTGTGGTATTCTGTGTTGATGTCATGTATTGTATTAGACAGAAATGTTATAACTGTCTAAATTGAGATGTTTAGTTGTGTACTCTGATGTATATGATACTATGTATATGTTCTATATTATATTTAAATCGTTCCGCTGTGAGATTCGGATGTGTTGTTTCTTTTTCTTTTCTTTCTTTTCTTCTTCTATCTCTTTCTTTCTTAATTAGTGATGCGATTTTCTGGTGATAGAAAGTCGGGTCGCTACAGTTGGTATCAGAGCATTAGGTTGAGTGAATACCTAGGCTCTAGAGAGGTGTCTATCTTGAGAGAGCGTACTTGTAATTTATATATATATATATATATATATATATATATTTATATATCTACCTAATCTGTTGGGTTATCTGTTCGGATTTTCCAACATAGGTTATAAAGGTAGATAAGGTAGAAGTGTGTGTAACACGACTACCACTAATGGAAGAGGTTTATATGTTGTGGTTGGAGGTGTTTATCGAGATTGTAGACCTAATACCGTCTTGAATAAGTTTTGTGGATTTTAGAAAGGATTTCTTTGAGTCTAGAGGAAGTATTTGCAAGAACTGGTGTATATTCTTGAAGTGTGAGGTTGATTTGCTCTCAAGTGAGCGGGATTTCTAAAAGTTGAATCTGTCCGCTGAGGAGAAGCAGGTGATGGTATCTTGGTGACTTCAGGAATGAATAGCTATATGGTGAGATGCAGTATCCATAGATGGTTCTGAAGATGTTTCTTTTGGAGCCAGATTTAGATGGTGTTGGAAGAGCAATTGATGTCTACTGCAGGGAAGATTCGGATGTTTGGGAATTTTCTGGATCTCAAGTAAGGGTGTCTTATCCATATTGAAGTAGGAGACTAAGGACGATGAGTTACCTCATTTCAGATACGGTCTCATTTGTTTTCTTAAGAAGATAAGTGGTTGGTTTTTGGTTTGGAACCGAGTTTCTTGAGAAGATGTCTACTCGTCTCAAGAATTTTTGGCGGAATTGGGTGATAGTTTTGAGTTTCAAGAAGCTTCTGGTTAAGGAAGATCTTTGGCTTAGCTGTATCATTGAAGTGAAGTTGGAAGTAGTATCATGGATCTGTTTCTTAAATGATTCAGTAATCTTTGGGATTCTACTATCAACAGACCAGGCGGATGGTGAAGGCTTATCCTTTTCTTTGGGAGGCTCAGCAGAGTGAGATATTTCTTGGAAGTGATATATCAGTTTTTCTAATAGGTGAGCCATTCTGTAAAGATTGATCTTGATTAGGGAAGTTGTTCTAGTTGGTGAAGCAGATAGTTTCTTTTGAATCTGAACTGAGTGGGATCGCAAAAGTGACTTGCGATTAGTTTGAGAAATCTTTGAATATTCTTGGTTTGGGAATTGAGGCATCTCGAGTAAAGGTGAAAGCTATAAAAGTAGTCGGAGGTTCTCAAGATGTTTTTGAGGGAATTAGAAGTTGACCCGAATCGGAGATTGAGTTTTCTTATCGACTTGGATTCCAAGAGAAATATTGATGATTCAACCTTGTAGTGGGATGACTCTTGGAGCGAGAAGAGTCTGGTGAGGCAGCTCAGGATTCTTTGGATTGATTATCTTATTCTAAGTTGAGATTTTATGAGTCGGATGAATAGCGTCTGGAGAAAGATTTTGCTTATGTTCTTCGATAGCATTCTTATCTGCTCTAGATCAGAGTTGTGCAGCGGAAGCCAGTTGGCAATTTTTCTAGAATGGGAGCAACCGGAAGTTGCAGTTTTCTTGGATTATAGGATTTCTCCAGGAAATTCATGTATGAAGGAATTTTCTGGATTTGAAGGTAAGGTTGTCAGGTGCAACTGTTTGGCTATTCTAGATAAGAAGTGTAGGTATGAAATCCACTGATGCTTGTGGTATAGAGTCGTATTTTGGATTTCAGCAAATTATTTTTAGGAGAGCCATTTTGTTGAATAGAATCTGGATAATTGGTTTAATTTTTGGTCCAGTCTGTTGCATGAAGCAATCAGTAAGGGTTAGGATGATCAGGAATATTGAAGGTGACTCAGAAGCATCGGAAGAGTTATGCAGTTAAGAATTGAGGAGATTTGGAATGTGCAGTTAGAGTTTGGATATTGACTTGGTTTTATCCGATCAAAGGATATATAAGACTGGGTAAAACTGGAGAGCTAGCTCCAGAGGTATTTTGAGTTTTCTGTGTTCTCTGGAGATTAGATTTTAATCTACAGGATTTACTGGCCAGTCCGGATAGCAGGAATTCATTGTATTTCACATATCTCTGAGGAATATGTGTATGATTCTTTGAGTGATAGAATTAGCAGTTCAGAAGGATCTGATAATTGGGATGGTTTTGAGTTTAGTCTGATATCTTGTTCAGATTTGAAGAATCAGATGAGGGAGTTCTTGGTTTTAATAGGGTAGTTAATTAAGGTTCTGTAGAGCGAGTATTCCAGTATAGGTACCTGGAAAACTCTTGATAATATTAGGAAGTTCTATTCAGAATTTTTCTGGATAGATAAAATTGTTTGTTTGAATTGGTTGCTATGATTGATAGTGTATGGTTGATTGTTTGATTTCTGATAAAAATTTATATTCTTTAGCTGAGTTATTAAATTATCTTTGCTTTTAAATTTCGGGGACGAAATTCTTTTAAGGGGGGAGGAATGTGACGACTCGGAATTTTGAGCAATATCAATTTAATAATCTTTGATAATAATTAAATTGATTTGATCATTTTACATTATAAATTGACAAGTGAAATTTATTTTAGAGGTTAATGATAATAATTTGTTAATATCTATAAACATTTTCTTAACAATATAAATAAGCAAGATTAAATTCTTTTGAAAGTTTATAATAATTTGATTTGGAAATATTTATTTTGGTAAATAAGAAGTGTTTAATGTAATAAAACTTTATATTCAAATTGTAATATATATGAATGTATATATTGTGATTTGAGATTTGTTTTAAAATTTAATATGGAAATTAACAAATATAATATTGAAATGTTTTCTATTTGAAATGTGTATATATATTTGTATATATATGTTTTAAATAGGAATTTTGTTAATTTGAGTTTAATAAGTATTTCCAAACTTTGTTTAGATATATATAGTTTTGTAATTTGGAAGGTTAATTTGATTTAATGTTTTTAAAATGATAATTGAGATTTAAATTTCTATAACAAAGTTAATTTCTTATTTAATATAGATACATATATATTTTGTACTTAAGTTTGGAATAAGATTTAAATTTAAAAAGTTCATTTGTTTTTATTATTCTTTCATTTTAATTTTATCATAAGATAGGTTGTTTTAAAATTTTACATAGAAAGTTAAAATAAAATTTTCAAATCTATGAACATATGTTATATTAAATTGGATCTAAAATTTATAAATGTCAATATGAATTTTCTTTTGAAATACTTATTGAAGTCTAAAAGTTTATTTTTATAAGATAAAAACATTTTTTATAATTTTCTACACATTACATAATTATATGTATATAGCTTAAACCAATTATTAAAAAAAGAAAATAACATTCAAAGTGTTAATTTAACATTAAAACAACATTTGTAAATATTAAATAATACATAACCTCACTTGTAAACATTATAGAGTGGGTTAAGACAAGTGTAAGATCCTTATAACCTTAAGTGACAAATGTCTTTTACATTAATAATAAAATTTAAGATTTAATTGTAAAATATAAGGTAAGTTTTACTTTCAGCTGAATATTATCTCATTTCAACAAAAATGCAAAACAAATCATAAATGAATGCAGATAAAAAAAAAAAAAAAAAAAAGTTAGAATCTGTAAAATCTGGAAAATGCAAATGCAAGATTTTGCAAATGGCATAGAAGAAAGCTGGGAATTCAAACAGAGGCAATGCAAGTCATCTTCAAGTATAAACATGAAATTCAAGAAATTATTCAACAGCAACATTCAAGAAGAATGCAGTAGGATTAATTCAACATGCAAGATAAATTGAAAGCCTGGAAAGAAAAAAAATGCAGTTCTGTCTTCCACTTAATCAAGGTGAGTAAATACAATTTTAAAAACAGTTTTGAATTTTAAAATGGATCTTCTTCTTGTGAAATCATGATGATTCGTCTGGATTCTTGGATTTAAACTAATTGCATGTTTGAAATATAAAAATGCTTGATGTCTGAGTAATTAAACTGTTACTGTGTGATATTTACAGGTAGCATTTACATGTTAAAATCAATAACTTTAGGTTGAATCCAAATTAGCTTATGATTTATGAACAAAGGTTGTTTGAAATCAAGGAATGTTTCATCTAAAAATAGTTATAGATTTTTAAAATGAATGTTTGGTTCAAAATTTCCAAATTTGCAGTATTAATCAAATTGGGTCAAAAAATTTATGAATTAAATTTGTAGTTTTGATTTCATGATTGAAATAATGATAGAAAATTATGATTTTTAAGGGTTAAATCACAAATTTTAGATTAGTATTTAGTGGTGAATTTGTGATTAACTATTTTGGGGTTTTTTGCCGATTCTTGGTGAACGGCGATGAACTGGGTATCTGAATTGAGTATGAAGGTGGAGGGGGCAACAGGGATCATGCGAAAAATACAATTGGAATTTTCTATTGATCGAGTTGACCATGAATCGAAGAGTTAGGGTTTAACAACCTATTAATGCCGATGTTGTTCATTGGGGTGTTGCGTCATCACGTTGCTTTCGAAAGTGATCGCGTGCATTGCCGAAGGTTCAAGGGGATGTGAGGGAGCAACGGTAGTGGCGGCGTGGTCTCCAGTGAGGGGGATGGCCGGCGGTGGTCGAGTTTAATGGTGGGGCTTTCGAACAGTTTTGGGTTGAAGGGCAGTTTTCGATTGTTGATCGAATTTGAGTTTTTGGGTTGCGCGTTACATGGTTGGGGTTGTTTGTGACTTGGTGGAAGCCGGAGGGAAGATCGCCGTCGATCAACGGCGGTGTGCATGTTAACGTGCACGGATCTATGCTTCAGTGGTGGTTCTGGGAAGAAGAGGGGGAAAGACTCGAAGAAGGACTCGTGTTTATGTCGATCTGGCTTGAAGCAAGGTAAGGTTTGAGGAACTCGGGGTAAACGAGAGTGTTACTCGGGTTTGTGTAGGGGTTTGCTCGGGTTTTTGGGTCAAGCAAGTTTTGGGTTTTGTCAGTAAAGTTTTTAAAGGCTTGAACAAAGAAATTTTGATTTTTGAAACTAAATTGTTTCAAGTTATGGTTTTAAACAAATTATATATTAAATTATGGAAGTTTTAATATAAAATAAGTGAATTTTGAAATAAATTAATATAAGTTTTATTAAATAACTTTGGGAAAAGTCTTAAAGATTTAAAAGTAATTTTTTTAAAAAAAATGTTTGACTATAAATTGATTTCTAAATGTTATACTTTATTTCAAAATAAAGTGAAATGATCATAATTTGGGAATCATTTTAATGAAGATTTATATTATGTAAATTATATCTAAAGATAAATAATTGTGAGAATAATTGTGATAATTCAATTATAATTTATAAATAAGTGTTATTGATTAATATAAATGATTTAATTAAGATGATGTTTTCTTGATCAAGAATCTTTATAATATGAGAACTTAAGAATCATTTAAATTAAATTTAGATGATTAAGTTAAATAATTAATTAAATAATTAATTTGTGATTAATTAAGATAATCACTTATGGGTTAATCTTATAATTACTTGGGAAAGTAATTAAAGTAATTAAGTGGTTAAGTACTAGAGGTAACTAAGTAAGAGTTAATTACTTTATGAAAAGTAATTAAGTAATGTGATTAAGGATTAATCACTTTAGTTATTAATTAAAGAATTAATTAATAATTAGTTAAAGGTTTAAATTATTTGATTAACGATTAATTAATAAAAGGATTAAGAGTAATTAATTAAGTGATTAATTACATGTTAAAGTAATTAATTAAGAAAGAATTTAATTAATGAAGTAATCATTAATTAATGGAAATAATTAATTAATTGTTAATTAATAATTTAAGGATAATTAATTTATAATTAAGTTTTAATTACTAAATGTAATTAAAGTAATTAATCAAAGGTGATTAATTAAAAGTAATTAATTAAATATGATTAATTAAAGTAATTAATCAAGTAGTTTTAATTAAAAATAATTAATCAATGTGATTAATTAAAAATGATTAATCAGGTGTAATTAATTAAAGGATAATTAAGGAATAATTATCAGGATAATTAAAGAATAGTTAATCAAGTATGATTAATTTTAAAAGGTAATTAAGAGGTAATTACTTAGTATACTTTGGAAGTAATTAATCAGGATGATTAATTAATATGATAATTAAGTAATAATTACTTAAAGTAATTAAGTGATAATTAATCAGGGAAGATTAATCGAAATGGATAATTAAGTGATGTTAGTTAATTAATTTGTAATTAATTAATGAATAAGAAGTTGGATTGATGATAATCCAAGTGATCAATTAAGAATTAATTTAATTAAGGAAGAATTAAATTAATTAAGTGTGGATCAAACTTTATATGAATGATGAATGATTGGTTGATAAGTATCATTGGATTAGTTAACGATATTGGTTGATATTTTATGTCTTTGGTTGATATGTGATGATGTGAATATGTTATATCTGAGATGTGATATATGCCACTTTGTGATATGTATGGATGAAGGTAATAATATATGATTATCTATCGGTGTTGTGAATACATCCATTTATGTTTAAGTGATATTTTCTGAAATATCTATTGTTTAAATCCCTTAAGTACAACTTGGAAATTAAAATGGCGTTTGGATTCGATGAGACCGGGATTGGGTTTCCATATTTGGATATCCGAAAACCACATCGGTTCCAATTAAACGTTAGGTCGTTAATCCAAGTGGAGCGAGTGAAGACTCGAGGTGTAAGGGCTATACGTCAGTATAACTCTGTGGGTGATTCCGTAATGAGTTTGACGGAATAGTGCTTATAGATTCGAGATGGAGATTTAGAGTGCAAGGGCTATGGTCGTTGACTCTGAGGGTGATTCCAAAATGAGTGCAACGAAATAGTGCCTTCGGTTCGAACCCAGAACGAACTTGTATGGATTGAATGCTTTCAGAACATCGTCAGGTGGACGATGAGCATTCTAAGCTAGATGTGTCCTATAAAGGTAATCGCAGCCTTAAGCCTCATCAACCGGGAATGGCTAAAACAGGGGAGGTGCAGCAAGGCTTCGTGGGTAGCTCCCATTGGAGAGCAAGATACATCCCTGTCTAGATGTCCCTTTTTATTTCGGCTTTATGGGCAGTTGGATCTGCAGCCAACTGCGGGGTGGTCTTGTTCGGGACTGTTCAGTATGGAATGGTCCCGGCCTTGTGTTGCAAGGGAGTGGGAGTACTCCTCGGTACGGTGATCTAGGCCACGTACTGTGACGGGCGGTACCCTAGTAGCCCTGCCATTGATGGAAACCCATTTTTCCCTACGAGACCATACGGTTTTGTTTGTATTACCCACTTTTGTGGCTAGTAGCTGGAATTTAATAGATGTAACAATTTCGGCTATTTCATATTTATTTGAAAACCCTAGACACTATTATAGTATCACTGGATTTCCTATCAAATGTTTTGGTTAGCGTAAGGTAAAAACTTTTCCATGTTTATGTGTGGGAAGTCTTACGTGATACCTTTTGTTTTCAAAGGATTTTCTAAAGTTAAGCAATCTTAAACCGTTTACTCACACCAGACCCCTGTCTGACCCGAGTGTTTATTTTCCGTTTTATTAAACTCTTGGGTACTCATATTATGTATGAGTAGTCAAGTGATTCAGGTTATCTCTTGACGAGTTCTGGAGGAGCTTTGGAGCAGGAGGCTTCAGCGTGTAGATATAGTTAGAGTTTCCGCTGTGTGGTATTCTGTGTTGATGTCATGTATTGTATTAGACAGAAATGTTATAACTGTCTAAATTGAGATGTTTAGTTGTGTACTCTGATGTATATGATACTATGTATATGTTCTATATTATATTTAAATCGTTCCGCTGTGAGATTCGGATGTGTTGTTTCTTTTTCTTTTCTTTCTTTTCTTCTTCTATCTCTTTCTTTCTTAATTAGTGATGCGATTTTCTGGTGCTAGAAAGTCGGGTCGCTACAGATTCAGATTCAGATTCAGATTCATCAGATAGCGATAGTGATAGCAACAATGAATAAGCAAATGTGTGCTTCATGGCTCAAGAATGTGAGGTTAGTGATTTATCTTATGATGATTTAATAGAAGTAAACACTGAATTTTTAAATATTATAAAAATACTCAAAGAGAAACTTAAAGAGACACGTGAAAATCAGAACAAAGCTGAATTTGAAAGAAATATGTCAAAAGATGAGAAAAAAATATTGGAAGAAGAACTTGAAAAAGTTCAAGAATCTCTCTCAAACTCAGATAGTCAACTTTTACTTTTGAGCCAAGAAATTGAAACTCAAAAGACAAAGAATGATGAAATTATTTCTGAAAATCACAATTTAAAAAATAAACTAAAACAAGTTGAATTAGAAAATACTAGTCTTCAAATTAAATTAGATAACATTACTAAAAATGTTTCTAATTTTAATAAGGGAAGAGAAAATTTATCTGAAATTCTCGAAAATTCTCAATCCTCTTCAAATAAAAATGGATTAGGTTTTAAAAAGGAATCAAAAATTCTTCCAAAGAAAAATGCTAATTTTAAGAAGGAAGATAATTCAAAACATAGTATAGTATTGAAAAATAACATACCAAGACACACTAAAAAGAAAAAGGAAATCAAAATATGGGTTCCAAAAACAAACAATAATTTAATTCGGAACAAATATATAAATTCCTTTATAGAAACAGTTCACAAAAATAGTAATTATCTTTATAAAAGGGATACAAAACTCACTTGGGTTTGGTTTCCTAAGATCTAACTCTTAGGACCCTATTAAAAGGTGGGTACCAGTATATTTATTAATATTTTTTGCAGGTTCCACTCAAGAAAAGAAAATGTATTTTGGATAGTGGTTGCTCAAAACACATGACCGGAGACAAAGAAATGCTTACAAATATTTCATACTTTGATGGTGGCTCTGTTACCTTCGGAGATAACTCAAAAGGTTTCATCATTGGCAAAAGAGATGTGTGCAACTACGATTGTGCATATATTCAGGGGGAGGAAAGATAATTACATCTCTACAAACATAGGTATTGTCATCAATCAAAAAGGGGGAGAATGTTGATACGCTATATTTTGATCAATGACAATGTGCTTCAACAAAAAGGAAGATATATGTGCAAAGCTAAAGGAAGGACTATGAAGACCAAGGATAGCATGAGTACTTGTTATATATAGGTCTTAGTCTTAGTTTTATTGTTAAAATCTATCCTCAAGAAGCTTGCACAAACACAAGAACACATTTCATAACTTAATATTTTAGTTAAGTGTTCACTATGCAGAAACTACCAGTTCAGTCGACTGAACAGGAAATTTCAATCGACTGAACCTGTTACAGAATTACAACATGCACAGTTTCAGTCGACTGAAATTCCCTATTTAGTCGACTGAATTCAAACCTACGAATTTTTTATGAAAATACACCTTCTTTTTCTCAGGAGTTGCAACCATTCTCCAATGGTAATGGATGCATCTCTTGCCTGCATCTTTTGCAAATAGAGACACCTCTTCTACACCTATAAATACATGATTCTATCATTTGCAAATTACGAATTCTAATTGCTTTAATCTCTCTATTATCTTGATCATATTTTCAGATTTCTTAAGTTTTCAAAAGCAATCACAAACCACTTCAATTGCTTGAATCTCTGATTTATCTTAATTAATACTCTTTTGATTCATAACAATTTATATTTCCTAAATCTTCATAAACACATTTCATATTCTTGAGGATAAAATTATAGAAAAGTTGTAATCAATTAGACTCATTAGTGTTATCAAAAACACAACAAGTCAGAAATACTCTTTGTATCTAGTTGAAGTCCTCTTCGGTAGTTGAGGCAAGAAATCCCGTTCGGTTGTTCGGGTAAGTTGTAAACCTATTCCTCCGGGTTAAGTGAGGGTTGTTGGTTAGTTGAATTTCCTAAGAGGAGCTTAGGGACTGGACGTAGGACAAGAGGTCCGAACCAGTATAAAGTCTTGGTATATACTTTACTTACTGCTTATTGCTATCTACTTAGACCATTCCACTATTCCATATTATATGATCCTACCACATAGCTTCTTTCACACACAACAATTTGACATCTTATCAAATTCGCCATAATTTCGAGATGGACGAGAAATATTGTCAATACAAAACATGTGAAAACAATTTAATATTTGAATTAAAATTAGCAAATAATTTGATAAGTTATAAATAAAAAATATTTACTTACAAATTATTCCAAAATTTACAATTAAATTTTGTCTAAATTTCAATTTAATAATACAACACTTTTACTTTTCACTATTCATTCAAAATCTTTTAAATGCTAATGTTCAAAATTCTTGTTAAGCAGATGTCTGAATTGTTGTTGGCTTCTTACATGTTTTATATTGGAAGGAAAAAAAAAAGATTATGATGATGTTTCAAATTTTTATCCAATACAATAATGATGGCCGTGCGGACACATTGTGGGCTCAAAAAGCTCTAATCCTACAAACCCAATCTAAACTCAAAACCGGCTAAAACAGAAACCAAACTAATGGCAAGGCTACAGTTACAATATATAGGCATCTGCCCTATCCGAGCTCATGTGCACCCAAAATATCATATGCATATTTTCACCATGAGTTGCTTATGATATATATTACATCACCCATGAAAGTGAAGCCTGCAACCGAGGGGTCTTAACTTCCAAAGAAAATAAATGGCAAGGCTAGCGTTTGACAAGGTTTTAGATTGCTTTTCTCTCTCAATATCTCAATGCTCATGCTTATGTATCAAATCACTAGAACTGGAAGCAAAAGAAGATGAATATGTAGAAAGGGACTCTTTGATCAAAAGCTATGATAAGCAAGAACAGACATTCAAACTCAGGGATATTCTTGAACCCAAGGTCTATTTTTTTCTTCATTATCAGTTTATTTTTACTTAATCATAGAGTTTTATACTGTGCGTACAAGATTGATTTCCTTATATATGTTGATATTATGATTCATCCAGACAGTGATTTTGAGGGTTTCAATGCATTGTGGTGGTTGTGCTAAGAGAGTTCAGAAGCACATCAAGAAAATCATAGGTACGAGCATCTTTCATGGTTTATTTCCATAGTCAGCTAATCTTTTTGAAAGTTTATTCAAAAGGTAAAATCAATACAGTACTTTAACTTTTTGGATTCTGGAGATCCAGATTACGGAGAGTATAATTAGTTGATTTTTAAGATAATTATGTTCATTTTGGTACTAAAATACAAAAGTCGTAAGTAAAATGAGCTCTACAGTCTACTCATTTATTTTCCCCTTTGGATTGTAATCACTGCCATTGATTACATCTTGAAATTATTTCTCATAAAAAATAATTTAACTGGGACCGAGGAGATATCTTGAAAAATGAAGGAAATATTAATTATTGCTTCTACACCATAATTTCTTTTAGATATTATGTTATTTTTCAATTGTATTTGCTATTCTAATTAATGTACAGTTGGTCTGAAATTGTTTTGGTGTGATGGATATCTGAGTGTGTACGAGAAGAAAAAGAATAAAATGGTAAAACTACAACAAATGCTTCCACAACATTAGCTAAAAATAGAAGTGTTATAATTTTTGATACAGTTTTCTTTTGGTGCAAGTGTCATGGAGAGAAAAGGATAGTTCCAGATTGATCTGTGTATATCATAAACGGTAAACGAAAAAAGAAAGAGGGCGAATAGTTACAGGCTTACAGCTGCTATTTATGTAAACAACACATTTGTTTGGACTGGAGAAGTGACGTTACTGGAACATGGGTAAAATTTAACTCCTAGCTATTTAGCTTTGAAAAGAGTGAAAGTACAACTTGAAGTTAAAAAAAGTCTTTGCTTTTTCTTGACCTATGCTCGTTTTATTTGAACTTGGACAGAGCTAGCCTTTTCCATATAAACAGTACCTACTTATAGACCCAGTGCAATGTTGAGTTCTGCTGAAGAAAACATTACCAAATCCAAAAAAATGCAAGTGAAAACACATTTATTCACTTTAATTTTTGCAAGGCAGATAGAAAGGACGAGCGAATACACTTTTACAAAGTGTTCTTATTTTATTTTCCCATTCATTTTCAATTGGCTGTTTTTTACGTTGGGAAAAGGGAGAAGTAGTTGTTTGTGTTAAGTGAAGCTGGGTTTTAGAAATACTTCGAAACATGGTTCTGAAAACCTACTGATAGAGGAAGCAAATCACGTGTGCCCTTTCAATCAAAACACAAAATTTTTGCAAAGTTTTATTGGAGTTTATACCGAGGACTTTATTGCAAAATAGATACTTATGTGTCAATCATATTTTGAAGAGGCGCACATTGTCGGAGCATTCCCATCACCAGGGGCTGTCTGTGGTTGCCACCTGACTAATTTCTCTGACCAACCCGTGGAAAAACCAAATGGATTTATTCGATATTAATAATGCGTGATAAAATATAATCTAATCACAATCACCCAATTTATGATCCGCTTGTTGTATAGTTTGAAATCAAGCTGTTAATTTAGTAGGTATTATTAATGCCGGATAAAGTATAATAACATATTCGACTTTCTTCCCAAGCCGACACAATCCGAGCTCTCAAATTTTGACTCGATTATAAATCATATTTTCCATTTTTTTAAACAAATTCATTCTTTTTTCCACAAGTTTAACCCTAATACGAGGCAGATATTTGGAACTGTTCGGGATAGCAATAGTTCTTCTCAAGATGTTGGAAGCAACATAGCAAACTGTAGTTCTTTTAGAAGATGTAGGACGATGAAACTAAGTTATCTCGGAGGAGTCGGATGAACGTTGTTATCCCGCCTTTTGGCAAGGCCGAGATACCAAGGAACTGACTGGAAAAAACAGGATCACACATCCTCAGCATTGAATGATTGTTGGACAACTAAAAATATCAATGAATTTTGCCCGAGTCCGGATCGAGCTACAACTGATAAGGCAATTCAAGCAAAGCTGTGGAAACCAACGTTTCAAATTTCGAGACAATCCGGGTTCGTATGCTCAAGTTATCGCCAGTGGTAAGTGGAAGGAATAGCCTTGGTTCGAACCCAACAGAACCAAGCCTTGGGTTCGAATCCATCATTCTTGCATTAGTTCGAACCCATGAGATGTAACCGTGCCTCGAATCCATCAAGATAGCAATAGTTCGAATCCACCCTCGTATGCTTTAGTTCGAATCCATCAGGCATGTATTGCTTCGAATCCATGAGGAGTACCTTTACTTCGACTCCATCGAGCAAGCCCTCAGATAGTCATGCGTCGAATCCATACTCATATGCCTTAGTTCGAATCCATGAAACCTTCTTCTGCTTCGAATCCATCAAGGAAGAGCCCTTCGAACCCATGCAATTGAGGGAGCTCCGACTCCATTCCCTGCTTGTCTTCGAATCCCCATGTTGAGACAACTTCGAGTCGATCCACAGTAACATATTTTGATCGATTCGAATGAGTACCGGTTCCATCAATTCGAAGGTAACGAACCTTCGAATCCAACACCTCGAATCCACCAAGTAAACGCGGCTAAAACCTAGGATTCGACCCAGTAAACTCGGAGAAACAAGAGGATCAACCCGGGAAATTCGCGCCACGTCATCATTCTCACGCGCAGGAGCATGGATTCGACCCTATGGATTCGAACCATATCGATTCGAACGAATCCATAGGACGAGGAGCACCATCTTGAATCGTCGTAACTCGAGATCTACAAATCCAGATGCTACGAAACTTTCACAGAAGCTTGCGTATGCATAGAAGAATGTTCACACCAAGTTTCACCACGATTGGACACATTCTTGATTGATTCGAACCAAGGGTCGAATCGATCCCAAAGTGGGCCCGGATCTCCAGAATTCGGCCGTATGGGCCCCCTCACGTGCCAGAAGCGTTCTCCCCGGATTTTAGGCAAAATATCCGCCTCCTGCACCTATAAATAGAGCCCCTGGTCATTTAGAAAGGGGATCGGAGAATTTTTAGAGAGAAAGCACGCCCGAACGCTGTCAGAATCACTCCATATCGACTTCACTGCTGCTGATTTCGAATTCAAGTCTATTATCTGCTGTACTTCGCTTTAAAACACTTGTAATATTTAAGCATTAAGCAATAAAGTGATAAAACTTCATAGTGGACGTAGGCAAAACGCCGAACCACTCTAAATTACTGTCTTCCGTGCAACTTACTTTTATGTGATTTGGAGTTTTTGTTAGATAATTCTCATTTTCAATTTAATTTCTTCATTTATTATCTCTTCAAAAACTTCCGAAGGGTGTTTCCCAATTTTGGTGCAAACAAACGTTGTTTCGGAAGACGCCGCTTTGAATCCAAATATTGACCAAAACTTAAGACCCGACAAAAAATAGATATATTTTGTGTTTTATCTGATAACAACTGCACATTTCTGCCTGTGTCGGCATCATTGTAAGTTGAATTTAACATAAAACACATTGTTATTGATTAAATACAATTATTATTTATTATTTAAGTATTAAACATCGCAATTAATATAAATGACCGTTAACATAAATTACTAATTCACTATTATAGATTTGGAATTTGGTAATTTATTGAAATTGTAGTTAGTAAAATGTATTGTTTTTCATTCAATTTGTGAAATCAAAATTCAAAATTATTTTCTAAATATACGAGGGAATATAAAAATCGTGGGTCTTTTGCATGATATTTCGTCTATGTCGAAAGATCCTACAAGGAGATGTCGTCGGCGTATTGTTGGATTTTTGGGTGACATTGGATTTCACGACTTTTTTGTTATTTATTCATAAATAATTACATGTAAAACCACAATGTGTTTTGCTTAACACTACATATTCACCATTTTAGAAATACTGTCGAGCTTACATTCTGATGCACAATTGTGTGGTGCATTAGGGATTAGCTGTTTTATGGTAGAAGACTATCCAAAGATTGTGTATCAGAATGTAAGGTCAACCATATTTCTAGAATAATAAATATGCAGTGTTAAGCAAATAACATTGTGATATGTAATTATTTATCAATAAATAACATACCCAGTCCTGCAACCCAGTGTCACCCGAAAATTCAGTAATTCGTCGATCAATATCTACTTTTAGGATCTTCAGATATAGATGATATACCAATGCAAAAGATCCACGAGTTTTCCATTCCCTAGCTTATTTTGGATTTTAATTTCACAAACTGAATGAAAAGCCATACATTTTATAAACTACCTAATTCTAGTGAATTAGTAATTTTCGTGGTTACTTATATTAAGTATGAAATAAATAATACTTGTATTTAATCAGTAACACTATACTTATATGTTAAATTTAACTTACATTGATGTCGAATTTAACTTACATTAATCGTCTGTTCGCCATTGGATTATCCTACACTATACGTCTTAGTCACCTTCTGTTGCGGTGACTAATCTCCTATTGCTGGCAAGCCCAACCCGATCTTTCCTTTATCTAGTTTAAAAGTCATTTTCTTTTTCGAATGGGTATTAGGTTGGTTGTCAGTAATAGTCAATAAGGGTTGCCCCACCTACACTGTTAGCTTTTAAGGATTAAAAAAATTATTTGTAGAAGTATTACTAAAATTCCGTAAAAAAATATTTGTTATTTCCTATTTGAAAATGTTATTTATTATTATTATTATTAAGGATATATGTCCCAAAATAGTAGTTCAATAATGCTTTTAAACTAAAACACATACTTGAGAATATTTAAACAAACGTGTTGCAATTTATGATACAAAACGTACATTTAGAGGAAACAAATACATATGAAAAAGCGAAAACATGTTTTGGAAATGATATTACATATAGATATGCGTACTATAGTAAACGAGAAAGGATACTAAGTAATTTATTATTATAAATATATGCATCATTTAAGGGAATTATAGTTTTAGGTTTAAACTTTGAGTTCAGTAGACAATCTTAGTGGTTTATAATTATTTTTGGTAAATGGAATAAAATTTGGCTTAGAGAAATTGATTTTTTTTCCTTACCTCTTTTAAACTTTATTTTAATAGATAAAGTAACAATTGATATCGAAGTGAACTATACTATTTTTATTGAAAAGAGCTTTGCCGGTTTGAATAAAATATACATGGAAAAAGTGAATGAATTTTTTTTGAAGGGAATTTGAAAAGGAAGATGAAAGATTACTTGAATCCTATAATCTTCATCAACCATTGGTTATGAAAGGTTGGAAATACCAAATAGTATAAATTAAGAAAAATAGAAAACAATGGATTGAAAAGTTGTAGGGAGTATTAGATTTTTGTTTTTGTTTTGGGAACAAGGTTTTGTTGCCAATAAAACATCAACTTCGGGATCTGTAGGTTGGAGAGAATTTGTATCAATAAGTCAACAATAAATAAAGATTTTGTCATGATGTGCCAATTGGAGAACACCTGAATGATTCTCAAGGTATTCATGTATTATAAAGTCAATGATAAGACACAAACCTAATGTTCACGTGTTCATTACCTGAAAATTGAAATAAGTTTGTAATCGCATTGAACAACTCAATTTCAAATGGAGTTGCATCAGTGAATGTTCGTGTTAGTAACTTACTTAACGAGGATATTGTTAGGGTTGTTTTTGTTGAAATTTCCAGGATCGTCCGCACATCCCTATGTCAACACCCCAACAATTCTTTTTCCAATACGCACACATTACCCATATACAATGCGATACTCCAACAGGTCTTCACCTTGGCTCGCATCCATCCACGCGTCTTCTAATACACCAACACGTTGCATGCACCATATCGAGATTTTGTTCCCATACGTACCATGATTCAACTTCACCTAAAATCCGACTACTTGATCCTATACTGCTAGCCACCACGATTTAAAGATCTCTTGTGTGATGTCCATTGTCCTAGTCGTTACCATCGTCTACGATACCATGTTGAAATTCTAGAATCCATCCGCACACCCCTCCTTGTGGACAACATAGAGTTTGGTCAACACCTTTTAAGAAAAGAAATCCCTTGTTATTATAGAAAACCAAACTCAGATATATACCACTGCAGGTTCATTATTTCTAACGATCTAAGACTATTCCTTTTCCAATGTGTGTTCATTACCCGTACACAATGCGAGACATCCCAACAAATCTCCACCTTAGCCCGCATTCATCCATGTGTCTTCCACTATGCCATCACGATGTCTGCACCATATTGAGATTTTGTTCTAGTACCATTCTACTAGACCTTATATACCATGATCTAGCTTCACCTTAAGACCGACTACTTAAGTCTATACTGCTAGTCACCACGATTTACAAATCTTTTGTACATTGTCCATTGTCGCAGGCGTAACCATTGGCTCTGATACCATGTTGAAATCCGTCCGCATATCCCTCTGTAGGAGCAACATATTAGTTTGATCAACACCTTTTAACAAAAGAAATCTTTTGTAGTTACATGCGACCAACTCGTATATATACCACTCTATCTCCAATCTTTACGATGTGAGACTATTCTTTTTTCAATGTATGCCAATAACCTACATATAATGCGAGATGCCCAATAGTTTTGCGTCTAGTAAATATGGACGGTTTTGCACTAAAATAGTCTCGTATCATTAAATAGCTTGATGACGTGCTGTATAAATATGGGCTGAGAGACATATAATATTGGAGATTACTTCTGTTACAATAAGTGTTAGGTTGTCTCGCATGTTACATAGCATATATGAAAAGAATGAATCTAAAAGACGTTAAGTGTGAAGGAAGAACAAGATAACAGTCCTCTTTTGAAGAGGCAAGTCTTTCTAGGAAAGTAAGGCTGTCAATGGATACACGAAAAAACCAAAATCCATCTGTATATTTGAAAAGCAGATAAATATTCGATATCCGAAAAAACGAATGCGGATACGAAGTCATCCATATCAAAAAATTATCCGTTTGGAATTTGTTAAGATCATAGTTAATTTTACGTATATTTTAGAAGTGTGCTCCTATTGACATTTAGGTTTTTCCTTTCGGCCACCATTATATTTTTATTAGACATCAATATTTTCTATGTGTTTCTGCTCACTAAATTTTATTCTTTCACCTAGTCTTACATAGCTGTAGCTCTCATTTCTTCTTAATAAATCTTACATATTTCTAAAAAAATTCAAATCTGAACAAAAAATAAATTACTTTTGCCTAATAAATGATGAAATGTGAAGAATTAGTGGATAATCTCAATTGTGATGATCATGAAGGTATTATTCTCTTTTCATGTGTTAAAGTCTATCACTATTTCAAATCTCATTTATTTCAGTCGAGATCTCGACCGAGATCTCATTTTCAAACTTAAGCGAAACGAGATTTAGCAAAATGAGACATTATATTTTGTTTATATCATATTTGACACTCATCTTGTCCAAGATATTAATATCTCAAGCAGAATTTGAGATAAATTTTAATATAAAATCTCATTCAAAGATTTTTTTCATTTATATATTTCTTTAACTTCGTATGTGGGTTTAAAAGAAATTGCACTCTGATGACTTTTTACTAGCTCTTTTTTATTTTTTGTTTTCCAACGAGAGCAAAATATAAATGACTTTTGTTTATTTTTTTATTTTTAATATTCAAACGAGTAGAATTCATTCGATCAATACAAAAATAATCATTTAACCACTCTCCTCTAACACGAAAATTTTTGTATTATTGTTTTTTTTAAGAATTGTGTATGTTAGTAAGTTTATATTTAGATAATAGTTACCATAAAAATGTTTTGAAATCTTAATTTTTGATGCTTAAGTTACTTCGAGATAGTCCCGAGATAGACTTTAAATCCGAGATGTACATTCAAGATACACTCATCTCACCCGAGATCTCGTTTAATATGAGATATTATGATGTAGAATTCCCGAGATGAGACGCGATCGGAATCTGAGATTTAAAACCTTGAAGTACACTTTTCTTCAACAAATCAATCATAGATACATTATTTAAGAGTTTTTTGATTCTTCAATAAATCAATTAACCGCAACCAATTCAACTGCGATTTGAAAATATAGGATTTGACAAAAAATAATGAAGGAATGCTTACTCGATGACTGCATAAGTTGTTGAGTGACAGTGAGCTTCTAATTTGGTGACAAACGACTTACTTCTTTATTTTTCCTGCGACAGCGGCGTTCGTTCTGAAGAAAAGAAAAAAAACAAGCATTTTGAATTTTAATGTCTGTTCACGTAAAGAAAATAGTAATTAATGCTAGCAATAGTGGAATTGAATTATTTAAGGTGGTCTTTAGTTTTGGTGGTCAGAAGGAATAAACCGGTTGCCAATGATAGCACACTTTTGAAAAAATGAAATATAAGCATTTATTTTAAATATTAAATTAATAATTTATATTATATGCATTTAATGCATATTAACTGTTAAAATAATTGATTATCATCATATTTATTGTTTTGTACACTTCCATAATCAACGAGACTGAAAAAAGATTCATTTTAAGCCAAAATTTTCTATTATATATTTTTGATTTATCGAACGTTAGCGGATAAGATAATTATCTGATATTCATCCATATCCACGGGAGCGAAGCAGACATCCGATATCCAAAAATGATTAAGGTGCAGATATGGATATGACGCTATCCGCATCCGAAAGTATTCGTTGACACGTTTAAAGAAAAAGAAGAAGACCAAATTTGGAAAGAGAACTCATCATTATTATTTTTGAAAATAAGTCATTTAGTGAAATTTTACCATAAGCCGAGAAAGGATAAAGAGAAATAGAAGGTATCATAAGAAGGCAAAAGCAAGCAATGGTAAAAGTAGCGATGAATAAGTAAAGTTTGGCGCTATAATTAATGATAATATGCTCTGTGTTGATAAAGAAAAATGCAAGAATTGAGTGTTTAATCCGGGACATGTTCCGACATAAGCAAGAAAAAGTAAATGTTCATTAATTATGAAAAGCAAAGTGACAAGGTGGAATTTGCTAGTGACAGATATTTTGAGTTTAAGATCATTGGTTCATTTAGGTTGGCAATGTAGAATATCGGTAGAGGTATGTCATGCAAGAAGTATAGATTGGAGATTAATTGTTCATACGAGAACTAGTCAGAGAATAATTGGGGTTAGACATTTTCGAGAAAGCCATGTATTTTTGAATTTTTTTTTGCATTAATTAATTCAAAATAAAATTTAGGGGTTGGATGGACTTGTGAGCAACCAATCTGAAAAAGACTAGTACGTAAATGGTTGTAAGAGGCATCAAGCCTTTCTAGGTAGCACTTAGTAGGTAGTACTTAGTTACCAGTTAAGATGCCTAAGGGCATCTCCAGTGGTTAAATTACTTACTGAATTTGTCCAAAAAGATCTTCAGTAGTCAAATTCAGGGCACGAATTTAGTTGAAAGTTCAGGATTCAATTCAGGATCCTGAACTGGGCTTGGGCGTCCTTTTAATGGGCGCCCAAGCCCCACCCCATCCAATCCTCCCTTCTCCGCTACACACCGTCTTATTCCGATCTGCAACGGCTGTAAACGGTCCGTATTTTGAAGTCCAACGGTTATAACCGGTCATATTTTGATTCCAATGGCTATAAACGGTCATATTTAAAATTACAACGGCTATAAACGGTCATATTTATGATTTCATTACATATATCGGACTATTTTTCAGATTGTAATACACACATCTCTTCTTCTATTATAATTTTATTCTCAATTCCATAATATTGAAAGTATGTCTCATCCGTTTCAATCATATAGCGAAGCGATGAATATGGATAGCTGGGATTTTGATTTCCAACCCATTCAAAATGTTCATCCCCAGACCGCACCCCCTCTATCCTTCCATTCTTCTGCTCCATGGTCCGGCAATGAAGATAAGAATTTGTGTTATATTTATTGTCATTTTTCTAACGACTCGGTAAAGGAGAATGACCAAAGTGGAGAGACGTTTTGGACAAAAATCATGACTGCGTACAATAAAAATCATGTTGAAAAGACGAGGTCAATGTTTGCAATTACGGGTTGTTTTGGGAAGATTAATCGACAAACACAATTCTACGAGTCGCAGATTTATAAAATAAGAACAACAAATCCAAGTGGAATGGGTGGCAAAGCTGAATTGGTAGCGTTTTGAAAAATATCATTTTTAATTTATATTCATTTCTGATCATTTTGTTAATAAATCATTTTGTGTTTCTGTTTTTTTAGAAAAGAATGACGAACGATCAATTTTTGAAATTATTTTCAAGAGAAAATGGTATAAAGAAACCCCACTACTATCAGTTTGCAAACTACTATGATTGCTTGTTAGTCAACAAAAATGGAGCTCAAACACTGCAAAAAGCTTAAGAGATGTCCAGACGAAGTCGAAGGGCAAGAAAAAAACAAGTCGAACTAATTATAATTCTAGCCCAAGCAATTCTTCTCGTATGGACTCTAATGTATGCCCA
Organism: Allium cepa; assembly: GCA_030765085.1. Lineage (NCBI taxonomy): Eukaryota > Viridiplantae > Streptophyta > Magnoliopsida > Asparagales > Amaryllidaceae > Allium > Allium cepa. Next base: position 211,555,893 of record CM060939.1, on the reverse strand, counting down.
GATAACGAAGACGAAGAAGCAGAACCCACATTTGATGAAGATGCTAGGCCGATGGGGCAACGAGCAGCTAAGAAGAAAATTGCTGTTTAATCTCAAATCGATTCTCGTTTAGCCCTAATGCATGAAAAACATGCGAGAGAAAATGCAGAACGTCAAAGAGGAAGTGCAGAAAAACTTGTCGTGTTAAAAGAATTGACCGACATTGAGAAGGGCCGGTTTGAGCTAGAGCGACAACGCCAAGAGACCTTAGTAATGGAAAGGGATGTCACCGGAATGGACAATTACAATGCAATATTGGATGGAATACAAACAACGCATTGTTGAGAGTAGATCAGGAACAAAACATATGTAGCTGAAATATTCATGTGATATTTTTAGTTATTGCAGTTTGAATATCCATGTATCTTCAGTTTATATTTTCAATTACATGCTATTTTTAGTTTTAAAATATTCAATGGTATATCATTTTTTTCGATGCATTCTGTAGATATCAATATAGATTTACTTCACCAAGCATAAATGATATTACAAACATAAAAATTATAGCATTCTACACTTCATTACAGAAATAAAAAGGCAAACAGATGTAATTAAACAAAGATCCACCATCCCGAACTATTGATTTCTATGAGAATTTCAAATATGCTCCATTAAATCCCTTTAGAGCCTATTATGAATAGCTGCATTACGATATACTTCATGATGATCGTCATGAATCCCGTACTGTCATTCATTTCGTAACGTGACTGTGTGAAACAATTCGAAGGGTTGTCTTGCCCCCATCATACTTGAAATCGGGATAGTCCATACCACGTTCATCTTCAATGATCATGTTATGCAGAATTATACGACAGAACATAATTATAGCCATTTTTGATCTTTTACATAATCTACATGGATTGCTGACTATTGCAAACCTTTCTTGAAGGACCCCAAACGTCCTTTGTACGTCCTTCCTTTGTCCTTTCTGCATTGCAGCAAATTGTTTCTATTTTGCCATCATTGGGTTTGCAAATGTCTTTACAATCGTACTTCATTTGGGATAAATTCCATCTCCTAGATAGTATCCATGCTCATATGTGTTATGACCAAGAGTAAATGATACGAGAGTTGACTTATCTTGCACCAAATCATTAAACAAATGAGATCGTTCGACAACTTTTAAGTCGTTAAGAGAAACTGACATTCCAAAGAAAGCATGTCAAATCCACAAATCATGAGATGCAACTGCTTTTAAGATGATAGTTGGTTTTTTCTTTGCCGTTATATGCTTCATGAAAATCTTTTGGACAGTTCTTCCACTCCCAATGCATACCGTCTAGACTTCCAAGCATTCCAGGCCAGCCTTTGCTTTCATGCATTCCACAACTGACGGACAGAAGTGATCTAGGTTTTCCAATGTCGTACTCTCTGCAATACGATATGCGTCGTCAAGGGCATCGATGGGTGTACCATATGCTAACATCCTCAAAGCTGCGGTCATCTTTTGATGCCCACTCAAGCCTTGTTTTTTTGCAACGTCCTGCTTGTAAACAAAATAATTATTATTCTGCTGAATACTTTCGAGAATTCTTAAAAACAATGGACGACTCATTCTGAATCGTCGTTTAAACATTTTTGGATCGTAATTTGGATCACGGGCAAAGTAATCTTGCATAAGTGTTTTTTGAAATGCTTGCTGGTTACGATTGATGTATTTTCGACCCACAACTGAATCGTCATGTTTTTCAGAAATTGAACCGTATGCTTCACGGTATATCTCCATCAGTTCCTCCTCTTGTTGATGCGCTAACGCATGCGCTTCGTCTTCAGAGTCACTGTCACATAGCAATATAGCTTTTAGTAAATTTTCAGACATTGTTTGATATTTGAGGATAATTGTTTGATATTTGAAGGTTTTGTTAGACTAAATTGTGGTGAGCAAGTATGAGATCCATATGGTTATATATATAGGAATAATTCTTGAATGGAGAGAAGGTGGCTCAGTGTGCGGTCAAATCACGTGCTGTAGCCACGTTCATTTGCCGGTCAAGATTCCTTGCTTTGTTGAGTGGAGAGAAAGTGGCTCAGTGTGCGGTCAAATCACGTACTGTAGTCACTTCATTTGCCGGTCAAGATTCCTATGCTTTGTTGAATGGAGACAAGGTGGCTCAGAGTGCGGTCAAATCTCGTACTGTAGCCATATTCATTTGCTGGTCAAGATTCCCTGCTTTGTTGAGTGGAGAGAAGGCGGCTCAGTGTGCAGCCAAATCACGTACTGTAGCCACGTTCATTTGCCGATCAGGATTCCCTGCTTTGTTGAGCGGAGAGAAGGTGGCTCAGTGTACGGTCAAATCACGTACTATAGCCACGTTCATTTGCCGATCATGATTCTCATGCTTTTTTGAGTGGAGACAAGGAACATCCATTATATAAATTCACAAATCGTTATCTGTTTAAATAATTTAAAAACTTAACATTATTCAAACTACATCGTCCAACATGGCATATACGTCTCATGAATTGAAGTTGCTTATGCAGTACTACATACAAACCGATGAGATGTGTAACAATCAGGAGTTAATGGTAATTCATTTTTGGGACACTCTGGCTGAACTTTACAACAATGACGTAGGCTGTCAAGTCGGACGTACGGCTCAAGAGTTCAGGACTGGATACGGAAACTTTACTAGGACATGCACGCGTTACACAAAGATTATTAATGAGGTAATATCGAAAATATGTTCGAGACTACACGTTCGACTTATGACGGTCGATACAATTTAAAATACCGCACTCCGTTCACTGGCCTTGATGTGTACTTCATACGCCAAAATTGGCTAGAAAGATTTGGATGGCCTTAAGATAACAGTATTGCTAGTTGGTTATGTAACAGTTTTTAATGTGTAGAGAGCTTTCTGAATTGTCTTTTCAAATAAAAACGTCTGTTGTTGTCAAATCAAAAAGTAGTGGTAGCACATAAATTAAATAAACCTGTTTGTTTATATATGCGCTTTCTGATTTACTTATTCATTATTCATAATCATCTTCTACCTCACTCACAACGATAAATTCTTCATCGCAATGCTTTCTTGGCCTTTTTCTATCGATTCAGATGCAGGTTACTTGCCTACGGAAAGTCCACATACTAATGAGGATTGGCTTATCAATTATCAAGAACAACACTATGAAGATGTCTGCGTTCAGTTTCAAAATCTTGAGCAGTTGAGACTTGAGGAAGTGGTTGAACCAATTTTTCGTCATGCATATGAACAACCTGAGAACCAGGTTCAAGTAGTTCAACCTTCCACTGAGCAAGAAGTTGAATCGTATCCAGTTTGTTGTCAGTGCGGGTATGGAGTTGAAGTTGTAATACGTGCGGATGGAGAAAATATTGATCGTCGAATCCAACTATGTCAATTTTGGCCAAATGGATGCAATTACACGGAATGGTTGGATGATCCTTTATGTCCAAAGGGCATAACCTATGCAAACGAACTAGAACAGGACATAAGACGTCTTAGACTTTCTTTACAGGAGTTGCAATTTAATCGTCACGTCTAGTTTCTTCATATTTGTGTTCTATTATTACCGTGTTGTTTTTTATCAGTGTTCTATGTTCGTACATCTTCAATTCTAATGTCACTAGTAGTTTCTTTATGTTTATATGTCACTAGTTGGTGCTTATAAGTATACACAAACATATATAATTCACAGTATAAACAAAGATATAGAATTCACAGTATACTCGAACATTATCATCCAAAATCCAAGAAAGTGAAATTATATAAACATAAAGAATAGACAGTATACTTAAACAATGACATAAGTACATAAGCTATAGGAACTGCAATGTATAATAAAACATCCATTATGCATAAACTAAAAGGTATACAGGTAAAGTAATGCAACATCGTCGTCGTCAGCATCATCACCATCATCCCCATCACCATCATCATTATCTCTGTCATTATCATCATCATCCTGTCACCATCATCATCATCTCCGTCATCGTCATCCCCATCACCATCCTCCCCCTCATCCTCATCATCCCTATCGTCCTCATCCTCATCGTCCTCATCTAAACCACCAGCATCATACTCATTTGGACTAGCATCACTTCCGCCTTGTGATCCGAAAGGCTCATATATAGCAAGTCTTGCTGATAACTGATCAATCTGCGCCTCTAGCATCTGTGTATGCTGCATGTACATATCATGCATGGTGTGTGTAAGTGCAAGAGTCATATCGTGAAACACACCAAGTGAAACTCTGGTCTGGTTCAATCTAGCAACATACTATATAAAGATGATATTTGACATAGTAAGAAACTAAGCATAAAAAAATGAAAATAAACAACAAACGTACCTCATACGGAGGATATGATCGATTGAAGGCACACCAGGATAGTCGGGGTGATTTGGAAAAAACTAAAGGCTGCTCAATCAAAGTACATGTCACGTCATATGCTCTAAAAGTAGTATCAGACTCCAACTGCATGGGAGTATGAAAGAACTGTGACGGAATCAGGTCAAATGAAACCTGTGGTATCTGAACTCTACCGGCTGCCATGTGAGGTCCTATATGATCAGAGTTGACCCCACGAACATAATCTGGTACGATGAATCTATATGGTGCTACTCTAGCCCAATAAGCATCGTAATCTCCATCGATGAAGAAAGAACTACTATCCACTCACCCAGCCTGTCGTAGAGCATCTAAGTACCGATCGCCAATCACCCTATGTCTACCAAACATGTCCTCACAATATAAAAGATCATATGGTATACGACGATCACCCGTAATCTGATAAGCATACATCTCTTCCAAATATCACATAGGCATAAATGCAGGTGTATGCAAAGCAACCCTACGTTTAGATAGTGAATACGCAACCATCAAGGGATGGTCGTCCATCATAAGACCTGCAACTGCTAGATGAGTCCAATGTGTGGCCCAAGGAGTCCGAATGATATTACCTCGACTATGCATATCAAGCTGTGACCTAACCTCCATCAAGTCATGCCGTACACCTAAGAAAACATGTTGTACGTACTGCACAGTCTCCCATCGTCTCATCCTAAGGAAGTACTGCTCAGCAGCTTGATTAGCCATGTTCTGGATGCGGGGATGTATGTTTGTCGTGTACTTGTAGTGCCATAAGGACAAAATATACCAAAACATGCATTTGTTTGACATCGCCAAACGCAAATGAATCTAGAGAGGTATAAAGGGTGCCTAATATCGTTGTGCCCCAATCAATAGTATGTAGCTGGTCTAATCTGACAAGAGATGCTAAATAGCCTAGTCTAACCGTACCTTTTTGGCTCGAAAAAAAGGTCGAACCAAATAAGTACAACAGAAATGTTCTAGTAACTGCATCCATTATATCGGCTCTAGCTATATGAGTGGTGATGTAGTGATGTACTGCGGAGGGAAAGTCAACTTAACAGAACCACTAGTGACGCATGTAACATCTACCATTGGTAGAAAAACAGTAGACAGATTGGAGGACTCGTATAAATCATCAAATGGAAAAGGTCGAAAACCATGTCATCCAATCTCAATGTCAGTGAACATGTAGAAATCAACTGGGGTGATACCAAGCTCAAAATCTGAAAAATGAAACGTATGCGTGGTGGGCCACCACCTCTTGGCTAATGCCTGAATGAGAGGTCGATCAAAGAATTGAACATGCCTAATTGACAAAAAAAGACCAAAAGAACTAGCATGTAGCCTCTCAATAATAGAACCGGAAAGAGAATCATAAAACTGGGTAATATACTTGGCTCAGCTACCCCGATAATGATTGTAATGGTCCTATAGATAATTTATGAATTAATAATTTTTGATAGAATAACAATTATTTAATATGATAATGTGATGTACATATAAAAATAACCAGATATATTAATGTGCAATTTATACTTGTACAGTCGTCAAAGCGGTTTCGGCTCTATGCCGATAACCATCTGGAAGCTCGTGTAGTATACGTAAATCGTTTGGTGAAACTCCAGGTGGCGGCGGAACGTGTAATGGTCCAGCTTGCTCCGCTTGATATCTGTTAATCGTTATTCGGACGATTTTGTTTGGACGCGGTGCCATTTCGTTTAGCTTTTCTGTTTAAAAAAAATTAAAATGAAAATGTAGTGGAAAGTGCAGAAGGGAGGGAAGGGAACGGGTTTATGTAGAGGGGAGCTGGCGTCCATTTTATGGGCGCCTGCCATTCAGGCGCCCATAAGATGGACGCCTGGAAATCAGACGACCATTAAATGGGTGTCTGGCCATTGGGTGACCAATCCCGATTCAGTGCTGAATATTCAGCCCTAAATCCACTGGAGTTGCCTTTAGATCAGGGACGGAGGGAAGTTATGGCTGGTGAGGCTGCGTGACCTCACCAGAAACGCGATGTCAAAACAGAACGCGATTTCATTAAAAAAAAGTCAATCACGGTATTCTTCTTCAGCCGTCGAGCAAAAGGCGATTCAAGCCTGCCACTTCCAATCAACTTTCTACGCCTCTCTTGCATCCTCTTCCTCCGTTCATCTCGCACCATCGACAATAATGGGTAATCTGCTAACCCTAGTTTTAATTTCCACTGATTTGAATCTAATTATTTAGGATTTTACTTGAATTAGTTATTGAATTGAATGAAGATGCTGATTAGTTGGTGATTTTGGACTGATTTTAATGAATTTACTTTGTTAAATTATGACTGAAATGAATTTTTTTTGAAGTGGTACTCCTTGCAGAGATAGGTAGTTGTATTGCATACGCCGAGAAATATATATTTACGCACGTTAGCAATGATGCAATCATTGATCAGTTTCAAAATACGAGAACTTGACGTGGAATATTTATGTTACAGTTGTTTAGTTTGAAAAGATCAAAATAATTGGTTATTTTTGTAATCAAATACTATTTTATCACATATTATCTATGGTTGTTTAACGGTTTATTATGAAATTTTCTTTAATATCATTAAATACTTGCTTTTTTTTTCGGGGGCTGCCGCCCTTGAACCCCCACACTTTTCAATTAGTGACCTCACCAAACTTAAATCCTGTCTACGCCACTGCTTAGGAGGTGTGTTAATTTTTTCTATGCGGGTCTAGATGAGCAGTTAGACGTGGCAAGCCTTGCCTAGCGCTTGAGTGTAGGGTCTGGATGGGGCATCAAACGGATTTTTACAACAAAGAATGGTAGGGTGTATAATCTAATTCTAAGTCATAAACTTATTATCTCATGTATCTTCATGATTTTGTGGAGTAAACACGGACTCTTTTCTCTTTCTCCAGCACTGAGATTACAAACCAATTCAAGACATGTCTCAGAAATTTCAAGATTAGTAAAATACCTATTAAGCAACTATATTCGTGACATTAATTCTCTCTTTGTCAATAAGGACGATATCCCTTGGATTGGCTAACAAGAGCATGACAATTATCAATCTTTAGTAGCTTTTGTCATTAGTCGTTGATCAAACTAAGATCAAACTAGTCTTCTAAGCCACTAACTACTCAATTTTAGTTATATTACTGTAATATCCAACTGTGATCAATGCATTATGCATAATCAACTGTAGTACCGAAAACTTTCAAATGAGTATCATACAATCTATTTCTATGATAGCTGGGAGTGGGAGTAGATCTTGAGCTTCTTCTTCCCTCACTTATCGTATGGTTAAAATGATCTGTATTCCGATCAGTAACTTCCATGATCTACAAGATGAAAAACAAATGTTACAAGTGATAAAAATGCATGTCTGAAAACAACATAAATCATAAATGTAGGTAAATATTATAACATTTAGCTCACTTCCTCGTTCCTTAAACACATAAGGAGAATTAAATATGCTTGCTATCATTGTAAAACTTGTGAGCATTTCAAAACAAATTCTAATATAGAAAAAGAGGTAACAAGCAATAAATTTTGTGTTGCAGGAGTAACCTCGTGTACAGTGGATTTGGATAACAAGAAGGTGGTGGTGGAGGGGGACATAACTCCGTTTGAGGTGTTGGACAGTGTCACCAAAATTATCAAATATGCTGAGCTTTGGGTTGGTCCATATGATGACTACTAGTTTATTATATTTCTATTTCAATGTCATAGTAATCTAGCATCATCAGATTTGGAATACATATTTTTCTCAATCAAGCTTTATAATTTTAAAGCGACCAGGGTTTCTTTTGTTCTGGGTTCTAGCTTTCTTTCTATCAATCTGCAGTGGTAAGCTTTTTCTTTGTGTGTATATGCTGCGTAAACTAGACCATTGTTATGATTTGATGTCTATATGCATGTCAGCTTATCTTGTGAAGTATCATGTTTTTATGTGCACTTTCATAGTTGAGATAAAGTAACCACTTAAGTCTACACTTGTATTTTTGGACAATTATTGTCGTTTTTGTCAAGCATTATTCCTTTCTATCAATATCGGCTTATTTCCTTTCTTGGTCTGGAAAGTTTGTTAGCCAATTCTCACCAGTAGCAGCTTACTCTTCTGAATGTTAATGTTACTTCTTGTTTGGTTTAAAATCAAATTTTGTGTTTTCGATTCGTAAATGTATATCAAATATGAGAATAATGAAGAGACAACAGAGGGATGAAAGAAAGACGGATGGAAGGACGAAGAAGATAGAGAGACGACGGAATAATAAATTGTTTCACTTGTTTGTAATATTTTTCAAAATGCAGAAAATAAAAGAAGTTTATTTTCTATTTTGTATGTTAACTTATTTTTTTAAATTGGTCGTTTTCGTCAACATAAATGTTTCTTGCTTATTTTTATATGGAAGAAAGCTCAATACTTAAAGTAACACACCAAATATCACCTTAAGTTTTGAGTAGGCTCCTATTGTATGAAGCTACAAGCCTAGATTTTTCCGAATTTAGTTTACTAATTTTTGGATCGCAAAAATATGTTGACGTAACGTTGACAATAACAAGTATATGCAAATTATATACTATTTTGAAATCCTTTAATCTAGAAATTCTCTACTTCAAGTCAGTGGCGGAGCTAGCTTTGGAGCTCAGCTAAGGTCAAATTTTAGTCTCCATCGGCTATGTACCCATATCGCCTATGTATATATATCAATATATGTATTCTTATTATAAAACAATTCACCTAGGACGATGAAATGATTTCGTCTGGGTCAACTAGGTCAATTTTGCATTTTTGTGTCTGTTTTCCAATTTCTGAGGTTGGGCCTTGGCCTTAGCTGGCCTTAACGTTGCTCCGCCCCTGCTTCAAGTCCTTCTGTCGCATGTTCAAGAATTCTTTTGAGCAACTTTCAAGCGATCTAGAATGGCGTGGACCTTTCCTGTCGCCTCTCAAGCCATATTGGGTCCGAACACAGCACATTCTTCAATGATCATCCAACAAGTGGGAAATACATGTAGTCTATACGTTGCTTTCAAATCGTGTCATCCTGACAGGTACTCCCATGACAGCTATTTAATATAAGTGGACTCCGCCAAACGAATGTGGTTCTCCCATTAATAACGTAAGTCAAGAACGTAAGCACATGATAAATTTTGAACCATTCGGTTCAAATGTTTTAGTTTGCCCATCCACAATTCATGTAAATGCTACCAAACTCTATTTTTCCCCATTTTCCCAAGCTACTACTCATACTTAATCGTATTTAAGTCAAATATCTACTCCTTCGTCATTTCGTAGACTAATATCATCGAATCGTTGTTTGTGAAAAATATCATATTATATATGTGTAAATAAGTAATAATACTTAATATATATATATATATATATATATATATATATATATATATATATATATATATATCACTACAAGACACACTATTTAAAAACAGCCTATAGCAGTCGACCATCGTTCTTAGTCCTTTGAAAACCATGAGTAATAAATTTTATATTATGACATGTCAATCGTCATCTTTCATCCTACTAAGTTTATTGTTTTTAAAGTCAACACATCTATTGGAGATTGGAAGAAATCATATTAGGGCATCTTAGTACTTTCACCCACTTTAACACAAATTTTACTTGTTTGCTTTCTAGTTCATAGAATGCTTTGGTTTTTTTTTTTTTACCGTCGTTGAGTTTCATATGAAGTTCGAGACTAAAGGCTTTATTTTGTTGTTGTATTTGTTAAAATAATATTTAACCCTTATTTTCTAATAAACATCATATTTATTTATTCATTTTAACGAATCGTTTTTAGTTTAATATTTGTTTCAAAAGAAATTTATTATTTCAAACTACTTCCAAAAATACACACATAAATTTTTAGTAACTACAAATTAAATTTTAAAGTATATTTTATAATTCATTCAACTATTTAACATTTTATTAACTTAAATTTTTTTTAATTTTAAACCGTATTTTATAATTTATTTAACTATTAAAAAATTTAATTTGACTATTTTGTAGACTAAAATTTGAAGTTTGTAAAAAGGCGCACTAATCAATTAACTATCAAAAATAATTAATCATTAAAAATAACTTTATTTTATAATTTTCACTAACACTTATAATTAACACAGACTAATTAATTAACACAGAATTGTGTTTAACTGTAAGTTTTATATTTAACATATTCACTATTCAACCATACACATAGCCCTAAAATTATTCTAAACTGCAATAAATAATCGCAAACACTAATCAACATATATTTTAATCAATATTTATACACTAATTTTCAAATTTTCAGCCCTAATTTATAATTGAAAATAAAACATTACACCACTAATTAATATCACTAAATCAAGTAATACGCTATATCACTAAGTAATGTGCAATATTCATCAGTTTTAAAACCATAATCACACTAATTAGCTCCAAATCAGAAATTAGGATAAAAAAATTACCAAAATCGAGAGGAAAATGGAAAGATGGGAGATTCCATCAAATTGTGATGGCCTACGGCGACATTGACGAGTTGGCATGGCTTCCAAGGGGTAGCGGCGTCTTAGGGAGATGATTTTTTTCATTTGCACAGGGTTTGGGAAGACAGGATAATGAAGAAAGTCTTACGGTTTGGTTTCTGTATACTCGACGTCGGCTAGCGCAGGCAAGCGACGATGAGTAAATTTTCTATGTTTTTTTTAATTTTTTCTTATTCATATTACGTTTTAAAAAAGTTTAAAAATACTAATTTAATTCCTAAAAAATAAACAATATATTTTAGCACAACCATTCGGCCTATTGACTGCTTATGATTGGTTAAAGTAGTATTTTCGATGGTCAATCATTGTATAATTTGAATATTTATCGTTATCGAAATCTAATTACACGATCAATCTATGCGACTTTTAGTCGGTCCATTAAGCAACTTCGATAAGTTGATTATTTGTAATATTCTTATGAATTTACTTTTTTAAACCGTTGTGTAATTAATTATGAACTTTTAACTGTATCTAGTATGATAAAATTATATAAAATAAAATATTTGGTAGAAAAATAATGTAACACCCCTAATTTTTGATAACATTATTCAGAAAATTTAATTAGATAAATTAAATAGAATAATGTAAGAATTAGAATGATAAGGAGATTGAGATTTGAATAAATCATTAGAGGTAGTGCTTCAATTACTTAAATGGGTTCAAAATGGCTAATATGTTGTTAATTTAAAACAAGGCCTATTAGGGAATAGCCGCACCTATTGTTCACATACCCTTTTATTTCTTGCGTCCATTTTCATTCTCACAAACACAAATTAAACCTAAGAGGAGCCGGTCATTGCTAGGAGAAAAGGAGAAGAGAAACTAAATCAAAGCTAAGGATTAAAGATAAGGGGAATTAATCTTCAACAAATCTCAAAGTCCTTATCATATTCAAGGTGAATAATAATTTATTCCATCTCTATTTTGTTTTATGATCATAAGTTTTCAGATTTAGGATTAATTCCTTTTTATGATGTTTTAGATGATGATATACTTGAAGTATAATATGTTTGGTTTAAATCAAATCATTTAAATATTGATTTATATGGTTTTAGGGCAAAATCAAATGTAAATATTTTTGAATGCCATGGAAAAATTATTTGTTATGAAAAATATGATTTTGGAAACGGGTTTCAATTTTTGTAACTTTCGAAGCTATGGAAAATTTATTATGAATTTTTAAAGGAAAATATGATGAAATTGGGTCTGGATTTTTTGTATGTTAGTTAACATAATAAAAGTGAATTTTGTAATTTTTGAGGACTTTTCTTAAGTGTTTTGCTACGAAAATTAAATTATTATAGATGAAGGACATGTGTGCAATTTTGGTTTTGCTTAAGGGAAGGGCATAATTATTAAATTTTCTTTGATCAAGATCTGGCAACATGCGACAGTTATTTTGGTAAAGAATTTGAAAAGTTTTAAGGCTACCAATCAAAGAATTACAAATAGGCAGGTTAGTTATGAAGTAATAACTAAAATTAGCATAATTTTATCCTTGTTCTAGAGAAGTTGTTTCCGCCTCCTTTAAAAGTGCCTTCGACTCCAAAGCTTCTACTTCGACTTAGTCGAAACCAACCCTACCGAAACCCACCTTGTTGAAACCAATACACAAGGTATCACTTAGATGGTACATAGTGAATTAAAAGAAAACGGAAGGCATAGTGTCGAAAGCATAGCTTTCGATGGGGTCAAAACCTTAGCCTTACTTTCAAATGAAAAAGCGCCTGCCTTGTTTTATTAAAGCTTTCAAAGGAGTCAAAACATCCGCTTTCGAAAGTCTAAATAGCTTTCGAAGGGGTTGCTATTTTATGTTTTAAAAGTGTAGGCTTTCGAATGGGCTCCTTTATCTATAAAATAATGCTTTCGAAGGTAATGGTTCCGACTTAGTCGAAACCCAGCCGCTATTCTTTTATCTTTCGAGTGTATTGAAGTCATCAATGCTTTCGAAGGGTAATCTTTGTTTAAAACTTATACTAAGTCACTTCCAAAATGCTTTAGAAAGGTTCAAGAGTTTCGAAGGCAATTGTGTCAAAAGAATTTTCGATGCTATCTTTCAAAGTTTTACTCAAGGGTTCTGAGCTTTCGAATGGATGGTTCTGATGCCATCAAATTTTCACCAAATAGTTTTATTAAAGGTTTTGAAAGAGATACTTTCACATATATTTACTTTGACCCAAAAGATGTTTTTAAAGAGTAAGCCCAATGGTTTCGAAAGGTGTACTTTCATTGGTTTCGAAGCTATGTTTCTATTTTTTTAGTATTGTTTTGACACTTTCGCAAGGTGTACTTTAGGTTTGAAAGAGATAATTTAAAGGGCTTCGAAAGTTATCCACTTAATGTTTTGAAAAGGAGTTTTCTATGCTTTCGCAGCTGTGTAGTTAATGCCCCGCTACTAGCCCCGCTACTAACCCCCTACAAACCCGCTATATCTCATAGCGAATTTCTACCGCTACGATTTTTTCATATAGCCCCAAAATATAGCCTTTCCGCTTTAATCCCCGCTATTTCCGCTATATCCCGTTATTCCTGCTATATTTTGCTATTTCCGCTATATCTTCTTTAATAAAATGAATTAAAAAATTGCAATCATATATTATAAAAATTATGAAACTAATTTATTTGATTTAATTTTTAATATATTTTCAGAAATGAAAATACTCTAATATTCTATTAAATTCAATTATGTTATATAACAGTTTTACGTTTATTTAAAGTATATTCGCACATATTTTTTGTTTAAAATTATTTATGTATTAATTATAATTCAATTGAATGATAAATTTTCATTTAATTACCATTTATATATTTGTAAAAACATTGAGTAAAAGTTTTATATGCTATTTTAGAGCCATCCGCTATATCCCGCTATATCCTCGCTGTATCCCCGCTATGACTTTTTGCACCTCTACCGTTTCGAATCTGCCAAGCGCTTTAACTGCACAGTTTCATAGGAGGTTATCCATGGGTTTCGAAAGTGATGTTTATGGTTTTCAGAACAAATAACCCAATCTTATTTTAAAGAAAAAACCATGGCATAAATAAAGAGTTTTGAAATGGAGTTTTTGAAGAAGTTTTCCTTGATTAACAGATTAAAGAGATTAACCAAGTTTTATATAAAATAATTTCATGGATATTAAACTACATGTGTTGGTATTATTATGTTGTTATGATTGCTTCTTCATATATTTATTCACATTGCAACGAACCCATAACGGTACTTTGGGAAATGACATAATAACCAGCTAGGTTGATTCATTGTGAATATAAACTAAGAATGCTAAAATATTGATTAAAGATATTGGAAGGGGCCAATAGATTTATAGTAAGTCCATAAAAACTGTGTATAGGAAAAGATATTGGCATGGGCTTATACGTTCACCGTAAGCCTATGAAAACTATGTATAAACGAAGGTGTCAGGAAGATAGGTTCATGGTAAGCCCATGAAAACTATGATTTGATATTGGCATCGGCTAATAGGTTTGTAGTTATCCCATGAAAACTATATCTGGATTAAGATATTGGCAGAAGTCAATAGGTTCCTAGTCAGCCTATGAAAACTGGAATATGAGGGAAAGCTATTGGAGTTACCATAGGTTAAGGGAGAACCCATGAAACAGTAAAGATATTGACAGGGGCCAATAGGTTCTTAGTTATCCCATGAAAACTGTGAAATCGGACAGGGAGTGTATAAACATTAAACAGGTTGTTGGTAAACCATGAAAGCTAATAGGTTAATAGTAAACCTAGAAACTACAAATGAGATAGTTAGTCAGAATGAATGGGGATGAGAAATCCAGAATTGATTTACTTAATTGCATATCATTAAATTGTTTTAAATTGTATTGACCATTGTGGATGCAGAAGCACAATATATGGTTTTATAAAAGGTTTTAAGATACCAATGAAAGGAAAACCCGTTCAGTTAAGCGACATGGTCTCACTAGGTATCTAAATGGTTTGGGATAGTAGATTATTATTCATACCAGGCTTTATGTCTGCCTTGAAAATTTTGTTTTCTCCTTCAACTCTCGGATGCTCAATTGATTTTGAGTAGTTTGAGGGTTAACATTTTCAAGTATTCTTTTAGACGAATAAAGCTTCCGGAGACGTGCAGGAGACATGCTAGCTATTTAGAGTTCTTTTTTTATTTATTCCACTGTGTATTTGGTTTTAATGGCAAAGTAGTTTACTTGCCTATATTAGACTCCCATCATCCATGGGGACATCATCATATGTCTCTCTTGACGTATGTTGATATATATTTTATCTGAGCATGGTTTCTTATTAGGATTATGTAATGAACATGAAATGTGTTGAAATGGAATGCGGAATGTGTTTTGATGTTTTAAATTTTTTCTATATCCATGTATTTTTGTATATCAATGTATATAACATCACCGTATTTGGTCGTCGAAGATTAATAACTATGGGAGATTGCAGCATCCGTAGCCATTGGTTTTGACCTTCAAGTGGGGGATGTTACAAATAAATTTGTTGGATCTTATGTCAGGAGTTAGTTCAGTCCGTACAGTTTGATTCAATCCGTACAGTTTGATTCATAAAAAAATTCGAAAAAAATGCTCGAAATGGGTCATTTTGTCAGGAGTTGTATATAAAAATTTAATGAGAATATCAGTAATATCTTGTCAGAAGTGAAGGAAGTTGAGATTGATAAGTCCGATGATGATTTCGATGAGATTTTGAGGATAGTCGTGGAGGGAGCGGACTTGGAGAAGTTGAGATGGTTGACCAAGAGATTCTGCATCGGATCTTTTCTTGAGATGTCGATGTCTGGAGGTCGTAAAATTTACCGTCTACAACCCACCTCGTCGTTCGCATCATTCAGCAGAACATTATTTCTAAGACGGAGAGCTTTGAGCAGATTTATGAATTTGTTTAGAAGGCCACCTACGCCATCATGGATGGTGCAACTATTAGTTGGGCTTGTGCAATCATAAGCCACTAAGCGAATCCTAAAGTTGGGGCTCTATGGAACTACATTTTGCATTTTTGTCTCTTCACTCGTGTCTTTAAATGATATAGAGTGAATTTCGATGGAGAGCCAGCCTAGAAGTAGGTCCCTATCCCATTCGATAGAGCTTCCCTAAAGAAGATGGAGATCATTGAGCCACAACTTGAGATAGCGGCACCAGCAGCAGAAGAGCAGCCGTCGTAAGAGGCAGAGCAAGGACATGGTGCTAGAGGATACCAGAGTCCGAGCTAGTTGCTATCTGACAGGTCTAGGCCGAGCTCCAAGATATTCGATTGGGTGTATAGCTGCCATGCCATGCCCATTCCAGGGTCATGGTAATGGATCAAGCTCTCATAGAGGATCGGAACCATCGCATAGTATATAGTTAGTATCTTAGATCGAGTAGTGTTGTTGTTATTTCCTTTCCAACATTTATTCTTTTCTTTAGGTTGTTTGAGTTGTAATCATTAGTTGTCTCTTTGTATAAAAGATGTGTATGCTATATTATGAGATGTGTTTCTATTTATTCACTGTACTATTGTTTCTGAATATATAGACCGCTCTTGTATGTGTATTTGGAAGAAACAATATAAATATGGAAATCTCATAAAGAAAATAAACTAAAGGAAAATGTAATGTAAGATTGGAAGTTTATAAAATAATAAATTTTAGCAAGCGAAGGACATGCTAATGTTGTTGTGAAATCATGGGTCATTATTCATATTCCTTAAAAACTAACATTTGTAAATAGGTTAGTGTGTCGTCCTTTTTAAATAAAAGAATAGGTTTTAAGGTCTAGGATTTATTGCGCTAGGATCAAATATATGCGTTAATTCATAATTAAATTCCAATTACGCAGAAATGTGGATAGAGTTATTAAAGATGGAAAAGGCAAATTTTAAAAAAAATTACATTCGATTAAAGAAGAAAAATTAGCTTACAAATAATTTTTGGAAGTTTTTGTCCAAATGTTTTTAAAGAAAATGGTGTTGAAATTTTTTTGGAAGTTGACTTTTCAAACCATGTGCAAATTTGATTGAAAATGTCGAAAAGATTTTTTGGGTTTTTTTTATTTTTGAAGGCCACATATTAGACGTAAGGAAGAGAGACGAGTTAGTATATATGAATTTAGTGGGGCATTAAGACCGACGTTAGGATAAGTGTAGATGATGATAGGAAAAAAGTTGTTTTAGCCTTGAAATTTCTATTTTCATATCTTGTTAATGACGTACAGATCGTTCTTGAATACAATTCTATTTTAGAGCTTGAAAACAAGCTTTCTTATGCATATTGTACATAGAAAAATTTGAAGAAAATCAGGGGCAGCGAAGAAATTTTCAATGTACAATGGGAATCAACAGGGTGTTAAGAATGTAAAACTCTCCACTTAAATTCCTTTTTCAGCATAGGAGTGAATGTTTAGAAAACAAAAATTCAATGTGTTAGGTTTTGGGATGGTAGGAATTGGATACAAAATTGGTTGATCCATGCTTCTATTCGTATGAGTACGGAAATTGTTGTCTGAAAAATATCTTTGAAAACCTGCATACATATAGAACTACAAGCATATATAGGTTGTATGCATCATATTTTCAATTTTTTTTAAAAGAATGAATTCATACAGGAGGACCCAATTTAGAATTATTCTGCATACATGTTTTCTATGTTGTGATACATTATGCACTTGTACACGTTTGACTTTAAAAGAATGAATTCATACAGGAGGACCCAATTTAGAATTATTCTGCATACATGTTTTCTATGTTGTGATACATTATGCACTTGTACACGTTTGACTGCAAAATTAGTTGTACACTAATTAGTTGAATGGTTTAGGATGGTTGCACACAATACTCCATAATTTAATCATTAGAGTTATTTCGAAGATGAAATTCTTTTAAGCGAGGAAGAACGTAGCACCCCATATAATTTACGTTAATAAATTAATAATTAAAAAGACTCCAAAAATGTAATTTGAGCAAATGACGGAATTCGATC
The DNA here is from genome assembly GCA_030765085.1 of Allium cepa. Taxonomy (NCBI): domain Eukaryota; kingdom Viridiplantae; phylum Streptophyta; class Magnoliopsida; order Asparagales; family Amaryllidaceae; genus Allium; species Allium cepa. The sequence goes on along the minus strand of CM060939.1, from coordinate 211,538,014 downwards.
ATGAAATTTGCACCATCGTATTCATGGCGATTATCTAAGCATCTTTCACATTTAGAATTTATTGAACTTCAAAAGAAGAAGTTACGGGCATTTAAAGTTTTCGTAATGAAAATAACTAAAAAAACAAATATAGTTAATATTTAGAACCCCGTCGATCGACAACCTATAAGGGTTCGATCGACAGATTAGTGTATGACGGCTAGGGTTTGAAGTGATCAGGATTTAATAATTTTAATTTAACGGTTATGATTAATTAGAGCGCCTATAAAGACAGGCATAACTTCTCACTTATGTTATAATATTTTTTGATCAAGAGCAATGAAGTTCTGCCATTTTATCTTCTCCACAATTCCTCATAATTATAAAATAATTTATGTTTATACAAATTGGAAAAGAGTGGAAAATAAAAAGAAAGCAGAGAAGAAGCGAATTAGCGTTGCGCAATAAAAAGGTAAATTTGACTATTACAAATCTATATTCTCCTTAACCCTAAATCTCTTCTCAGATCTGTAATTCTAATAGTATGTATATATCATGTTATACAAATTTCTTTGGATTAAAAAGGAGGTTGAATCAAATGATCAGATTCAGATTTGGGAGATCTGGAAAGCCTCAAATGGTGGGTGAGAAATTTTGTAATTTATTTGTATCCTTGGAATTTATTTCATTGGATTTATATTTAATTATTATGCCTAAACAAAGATCTGAAGTGTTGTTGGATCGAATTAAACATATACAAATATTGCCTACATATTCTATAATTTGGAAAATTGGATTGGAATATTACTTGCTACCGGATCTGGAAGTTGGTCCTCAAGTTATTAAAAGTTTGATATTGATATGATGTAAAATTTATTCCAGATCTACAATTGAATTGTAATGAATGGTAGTATAATATTTTGGCCAATTTTATTTAAAGGTGAATTTCCATGATTTAATTCGTTGGAAGTATTATCTATATAACATCCATAAATTATCTAATTTCTTAAATACATAGAAAAAGTACAGCGTTTGAATTGACAAGGAAAATTCACAAACAGGGATAGAGGTGTGTAAAGTATGGATATTTTTCCATAGTTTACATCATCTATTTCAGTAAAAGTGAAATAAATAATTCCTTGTAATTTCAAATGAAGCATATCTCTCGTTTAGGTTAATTTATGAAAAGTTGTAACGCGAAACCTTTTTGGAAGAATAATTCTAATGGATTAGAACATGAAAAGGAATATTATAGTTAGGGATTACTAACTAAAAACATAAAAGTAAATATATAAATATGTATACCACTCTAAACATTTAAAATAGAAATGTAATTAATACAACGCAATGTACGTCGATATTTGCTCGCATAATAAATAATAGGAATGGGAAATGTAGATAGAAATATTGTGACTCCTAAATTAATAGGGTAATAAATATGCAATAAATAAGGAGTTACAAGAATTTAAGAAAGGATATAAATTGATTAATGGGACCGATTAAAAAGATTAATATGGTAGTTATGGAGAGATAAGGGGTTATTGTAACGACCCGCCATTTCAAAGCATTCAAATAGAAAAATGTAAGACTTGAATCGCTCTAAATAACAGACTGTTAATATATTTATTTGGCATAACTTAGCATATACAGTAAATAAATCAAGCACAGAATCACATATACAGACTTCAACCAACAGCGGAAAGATAAACAGTAGTTCATGAAGCTACTATAGAAATAACATAGTCTAAAATAGAATACATCAGAAATCCCTATACACAGAAGTCTCTAACACAAAAGTAACTGAAAAGTTTGAAACATACAACTGAAATAACAAAATAAACTAGAAGCTGAAATAGATAAGATAGATCTTCCAAGCGAACTCCAAGATCCAAAAGATGAGTTCCAAAAGGTGTGACATTCAGGCTGACCCGAGCGTAAAACAAAACAAAACACTTAAATCAAGATTAACATTCTTATGCAGATAAATCAAATTCAAGTGAAATGTCAAGTAAATGCAGTATAACTCAAAGGAATGTTGGGATTTCATCCTTCGAGGATCTGATAAACTATCTACATACATAGTACAATACGCTACATATATAATGTCTACAGTAAATTAAAATATCAAAATAGCGTTAAGGCGTTACCCATATCCTCCTTAACATATTATGTATATTCTCGTAGTCTATACAATATCGTACGCTCCTCCGTAAATTAGAGGTTTACCTAGAGGACACCACTTACGAAACAAACTCATAGAAGGCACGATACGGCATGTGACAAGGCACTTGAATTTTATGTGGTGTAATGTATACAACATGTAAAACTCGTAGAAAAAACACATTAATGCGCATAAAACTCGTAGAAGACACCACATACAAAACAAACAAAACAATGTGTACATTTCTGCAAATAAAGTATGCGCAGCAATATGTATACATTATTGGCCAGTGTATAAAAAACGGTACCCGGTTGTCATATACTTCTCTAAATATATATATAACAATATATGACACTGCACATATATACTTTCCAAATACGAATTTTATGCATTTCGTACTTCTGAGATTGGTATATATGCACAACAATTTGAAGAAAAGGGGAATGAGTTGTCACATATACCCATTTCAAGCAGAGGTCAGTACATCAACAGGAAAGAGTGTGTGTGTGTGTGTGTGTGTGTGTGTGTGTATTCGAATAACAGTGCCTATATAAAGATGTGAACGTGAGAGAGCAATTTAAATCACTGAGATGTAAGCATGCATCTCTGCAAGGCAATAGTATAACAGCAAGGCATATATATATATACAACAATAATGCGTATATATATATTACAAAATGCAAATATATATATCACTGAGAAGCAAAACTTCATTGCACCTGCTCGAGTTTGACTTCGAGTCAGAGTAGTGAAAACCCGGACACCGGATGACAGAAATGAATGTACCGCGGAGATCAGCACGATGAGACGAATAGAATGATATACAGATATCAGTGATATGATCAAAATTTTGAAACTCGAATTTTCACTGCCAAGAATGCTGAAAAAACGCAGAAAATAAGAAAAAAAGGAGCCGTAGAAGTTCGAATTTGCCAAAACGAATTACGACATCTTTATTAGAAAATGAATTACATTTTTATTATATAAAAATATTCAATTTTCAAAAATATTTAAATTTCACCAATTATACCGATTAAATTCAAAATTCAAAATTTCAAAATTGAATTAACTTTAATATTTTTCAATAAAAATTTACCAATTGCTATATTTAAATAGATGCAATCCAAATACCAAATTTTTATTTCAAAATTTTATTATTTAAATTTCAATAAAATTTTAGTTAATTAAGTTATAAAACGGTTAAAATTCCTAGGTCATTACAGATATAATATGTAAAACCAGAAAAAATAAATAAATGTTTTTAGAAATGGTACGATTAGATAATACTCCTTTATTACAGACAAAGTGACATTTATAGAAATAGTAAATAAACATGAGGTAGTAATTAAATATTATAAGGTGGTATAATTGTCATTATGTAATTATATAGCCTTAACTTAACTATGAAAACAAAGATTAGTAGGATTAGCCTAATAATTAAACTTAATATGAATAATTTGATTTAGTAATTTAGGATGCGAGGTCAGTATAGTTACACAGCATAAGCCTGCCATTCACTCAGAGGCTACCAGCAGTTATGTGCACTTACTTCTGATGTTGGGCATCTCCAACCATAGGAGCCATGGGAAGGGATATACTTTGCAGATAGGTAAGGGAAAGTATATTGAGGGTTAGCCTTGGATTTGAAGTATTAAACTGTCTAGTACAATTTGGGAAATGAGGTCTACTTTATATTCAATAAGAGATAGTAAGTAAATGAAAAGGGCACTTTCTTTGACTTATAGTCTAAACGGAATGTCAGCTATGGAGGTTTGGTGGGCCTGTTAGTTGTTTAGGCCAATATTTAGTAGTAGGTCTGGCATATAGGCTTTGGCACCTAGCGATCCCAAGCAAATAGTGTAGAATCCATATGGCATACACCTAGACCTCATGATAAATGGTTAGGTGAAAATTTAGTTTACTTGAGGTGGGCAAGTTAACTAGATGAATCTTTGAGTTGCGGTAGTAGTATGGGAAATAAATTATATATTATATTATAAAGCCGTATATAGGAGCTGTTGGTCTCTATAACTAGAACCGATAAACTAGCATTGACTATGCAAATGGCCAACTTTATATTTAAGATGTATTAAGTGGTTGGGGTTTCAGGTAGTGAAATGTTAAAATTATATATATACATAGGCATATATATATATATATATATATATATATATATATATATAGTATACCTTCGAGAAGGTTAGGATAGATATATTGTACATACATATAAAATTAAATAGATTACCCGTAAATAATAGACTTAACATTTAAATGGAAACTAGTCGGTATAAGTTTGTGTTATAGATAAAGTATGAAATTTCCCAGTCACTAGAAAATTGTTCTAACTCCCTTCCTCATTACAACCCATAGGATAAAATTAAAGGGTCGGGTCACTAGAACAAGAAGAGAAAAATTAATGGAGAAGTCTTCTTATTCGTGTTCAGTATTGACAAGGCAATTAGATGTCTAAGGAATACCATTGATTCTGAGGTAGTAGCCACAATCAGTATTTATGTTATGTTGTATTTTCCATTCCACCATGAGTTTAGATTGATCAATCTCTGATATACTTTGTTTATTACATGTTACCAAAACCAATGATCCATGCCCCAATGGACTTGGGTTCGATTTAGTCAAAACCCGTTAAGATGCAGGTTCTTATAAGTTATCTCCAAAAGTGACTGTTCCACTATCAATATAGGTTATGTTCGCTAGCAGTTCCAAGTTTCTAGTCACGTGTTTGGAGCATCCACCACCGAGAACCCATTTCTCCTTTTTATGTCAGGGAATCTACAAAAAATAAGCGAAATTGGTACATACTTCATACGTTAGGGTGGTGGCATTAGTAACTTAGGTATTGGTTTTGATGGTAAAAACTATAGAACATTATATAAAATATAGAAACTAATGTTTTATTAAGATATATATAGTATATAGTATAATATATTAGATAAATGTTGATTAAATAGACTGTATAGTATCGAGATGCTGATATCAAGAGTAGATCCATATAAACTTTCGACTAATCAAGAATGAAGACTCATGAGTATTGGAGAGTTCAATATTTCAAGATATTCCAGATAAGTTATAGAGTCATAGAATTAATGTTAAAACCTTGATAGCACTTTCCTCATCTCTCTCATCTTCTCTAATTTTGTTTTAAATTATTTTTCGGATATTCTAATTTTAAATAATATGTTCAAATTGTTTCCTAAAATGATTTTCCATCTCTTACTTATAAAGATATCTTTATTGTGTTTTTAAGTTTATATATATATATATATATATTGAATTTTTGTTTATATTTTAATAAGTTATAATTATATTAATTTATATATATATTGTTGAATTTTCCTATTGAATATTTCAAAATTATTTTATAAAGTTTTGTCAAGTTATATTTTGATTAAAATGTGTATAAATTATCTCTAAACGATTCTATAAAGCAACGGATTTTCAAAATAACATTTTTAAAATGTATTTCAAAATACAAAGGACATGTCGACATATTCTATCTATGTACGTCAACATAATGATCATGAAATTCCTAATTCAAATTCAAAGGGAAGTGTTTTTTCATCGTATCTCTTCGCGAATGAACATGATCATTGTTTCCCTATATATACAGACTTTCAAACGAATTAACTACTTTCTTATTTTTCCCTCCTCACTCTCTTGATTTTAAAATCAATTATTACTAAAACTCCACCGAAATTCAACCAAAATCAAACTTAATTACTACTAATTTGATTCTCCTTCATCTACTAAATGATTTCTCTCATTCCTCTAAAGATCAAACTGGGATTCAAGAGTTATAGGGTCAATTGTAATCAAGATCGAAGATCTGAGTCTATAAACTCTATCAAATCATACTCTTATACTTTGTGGTGTACTTAGTATCCCTAAAATCCAAGTAGGTATGATTATAGCCTATTAAAGTCAAATGAGTGTGCTCAGTAGCCCATAAATTTAGTGGGTGTGCTTGTAGCCCGGAAATCAAGTGAATTTACTTGCCCAAAGGTCGGGATTTTGGAGGGTATGCCTTGAAATCGAAATTATATATGCATTTACTGGATTAAATAAAATCCGTACAAGGAGTTGTGCGACACTGGCTGTAGGGTAACTCCAAACCAATATAATATACTGGCATGTTCTTTTCTTTTTTACTTTTACTGCGTTTACTTTTATCTATACTTTGATTCTGTGATTGTTAATTACATCATCAATGTATTTCTTAAAGAATTTGAAAAATATTCAAATAATTCATTAAAATATTCACCCTTCTCTAGTGTGAGTCTTAAGGTCCCTAATCCGTTGACTTACATTTGGTATCAGGGCATTAGTTTTCAAAATATTCATAATCTGATTTTTGAAAAAGTTTCAACGGCAATTTTTGATAATACTTTTAAAACTATTTTTGAAAAGATAATTTGCAAAATCATCATGATGCTATTTCATAAATTTGCATCTATTCATTATAAAAAATCACATGATCTTTTGAAAATGTATAAATTGCAGGAACATACATGTTACATGGCTTTCGATGAACAGGCACCCGATGATCAAATGCCATAGATTACGAAAGGACAAATGGATATTGGATGCACAAGATACATGATTGGAAGTCTGGAGATTTTAAAAGATAAAGTTTATAAAGATGGTGAATCATTAAATTTTGAAGACAACTCTAAAGGATATGTGATTGGCATAGGTAATGTTGGTAATTATAAAATTCCTACTATTTCTAATGATTTGTTGGTTAGAAATTTAAAGCATAATCTGTTGAGTATTAGTCAATTATGTGATAAGTGTTTCAAAATTAAATTCGTAAAAGATAAATGTCATAGTGAAGATAACGAGTTAAACATTATCTTTGAAGGCATTAGGAAATGAAACATTTATATAATAAGTATGAGAATCTCAAATGATAACCTATATCTTTTGGTTGAATCAAGTGACCCTTGGATTTGGCATAAAAGATTTGGTCATTTTAATTTCAAACTAATATCTAAAATTACTAAAAATGATCTAGTTAGAGGTCATCCCAAAATGAATTTTAAAGTTAATAATTTATGCGATGCATGTCAATTAAGAAAACTTAGAAAAAGTTCTTTTAAATCAAAAGATATGAATTCTACCTCTCAACCCCTTAAACTTCTTCGCGTAGATCCTTTCGGTCCCTCACAGATGTAATCTATAAATCAAGTATATATATATATATTTATGTAATCGTAGATGATTATTCTAGGTTTACATGGATTATTATCTTAAAACTTAAAAGTGATGTTTCTGGAATGTTTAAAATATTTATTAAACGAATTCAAAATTAAATGACTAGTAAAATTAAAACTATTCAGAACGATCATGGTGTAGAATTCAAAAATGAAAATTTTGAGAATTTCTATAATAAGAAAGGTATAACTCATAGTTTTTCATTTTCAAGAACACCACAGCAAAACAGATTAGTAGAATGTAAAAATATGATGATCCAAGAGTGTTCTAGAACTATGCTAAATGATAGTAATTTACCTAAAAAAATTTAAGCCGAAATAGTTAGTACTACATGTTTTTATATGAATTATTCCATAATAAAAAGCCTGAAGTACCATACTTTAGAATTTTTGGTAGTAAAAGTTATATTTTAAATATTAAAGATAATTTGGATAAATTTGGTGCTAGATCAGTTAAAAGATTCTTTATTGGATATTCAAATAGAAGTAAAGCCTATAGAGTTTTCAATACTAAAAATAATACTACTGAAGATACATTGCATGTATTATTTGATGAAAATTTAAGGTTTATAATCCAAATATTTATGGAGTAGAAAACATTGATGACTTGAACGAAATTAGTAATAATGAGATTACCGAAAATGAAAATAACAATAATTCAAAGAATTCACATCCACATAGAAGAAGAAAATACTTAAAAGATCATCTTTAGAAAATATACTTGGAAATATGGAGTTTGATGTTAAAGCTAGAAATCAATTAGATAAAATGAATAAAGTTGCTTTTATTTCAACTGTTGAACCTAAATTTCAAAGGAAGCATCAACTGATGATTTATGTGATTCTTGCTATACAATAGGAATTGAATCAATTTACAAGAAATAATGTATGAGAATTATTCCTTAGACCTGATAATAAATCCATAATAGGAACAAAATAGGTATATAGAAATCAATTGAATGAACAAGGAGAGTTTGTAAGAAATAAAGCTCGATTAGTTGCATAAGGATATTGTAAAGAAGAAGGAACAGATTTTGATGAATGCTTTGCACCAATAGCAAGATTAGGGGCTATATGAATTTTACTTGCCTTTTCTAATCATAATAATTTTAAGTTATATCAAATGGATGTTAAAAGTGCATTTTCAAAACGGTTTTATTAAAGAAGATGTATATGTGGAACAACCCGCACTTTTTGAAGATGAAATACTACTTAATCATGTTTACAAATTAAAGAAGGCTTTATATGGTTTGAATCAGGCTTCAAGAGTTTGGTATGACAAACTTAAATCCTATCTACTACAACCAAATTTTGAAGTAGGCAAAGTAAATATTACACTTTTTTTATTTAAAGAGATAAAAATGATATTCAGATAATACAAATATATGTAGACGATATCAATTTTGGATCTACCAATAATAAACTAAGTAAAGAGTTTTCAAAGATAAAGACTAAGGAATTTGAAATGAGTCATATGGAAGAACTAAATTATTCTTTCGGATTACAAATAAAACAACTAAGTAATGGAATTTTTCTTTGTCAAGAAAAATATTCTAAAAATTTAGTTATGAAATTGTTATGTCAAATACCAATGGTAAACCAACTTTCATGGCAACTAATGAAAAATTAAATAAAGAAGAAAATTCAAAAGATGTAGATAAAAAATTATATAGAGGAATAATTGGATCACTACTCTATATAACTGCGAGTAGACCTGCTATAATGCATAGTGTTTGTCTCTGTGCAAGATATCAATCTCAAGCTAAAGAAACTCACTTAAAATCTGTAAAACAAATTTTGAGCTATGTAAATAACACATTAGACTATGGAATTTTTTACTCGAAAGAGAACTCCTTTGAATTAATTTCATGTAGTGATGCTGACTATGCTGGTTGCAAATCAGACTGAAAAAGTACAAGTGGAACTTGTCACTTTTTGGGACACTCTCTGGTTTTCTGGTTGAGTAAGAAGCAAAACTCTGTATCTCTGTCTACGACAGAAGTACAATATATTTCAGCAGCATTAGTCTGTGCACATGTTATCTATATGCCACAAACATTAAAATATTTTGGTTTAAATTTTACTAAATCATCATGTGATAATACAAGTGCGATCAATCTATCTAAAAATCCAATTCATCATGCTAGAACTAATTATATTAACATAAGACATCATTTTCTAAGATATAATGTAGACAAAGAAATAATATCACTTGAATTTACAAACACTGAAAATCAAATAGTTGATATATTAACAAAACCATTGAATCAAACATCCTTTACTAAGTTAAAAGGAGATTTAGGAATTTGTTATCTATTGGAAATATAAAAATAATGACGTAAAAATTAAAAAATATAAAGAAAACCAAAATATTCAAAATAATACTATGTATATTGACATACCCTAACCTCATATGTCGACGTATAATGGTAAATTCTTTTTTTTTTATTTTCCCTCTAAAATTCAAGTTGTTTGTTATATAATAACCAAATTTTGACTTTCTTTTTAATTTTTCTTTATTCTCTCTATTTTAAACTTCTGAAACAAATAAACCATGGCCTCCTCTAATTCCAAACTTTCTACAGAGGAAAATTTATCATTTTCCTTCCCTTCTCCTACTCAAGGCCCTTTCCAAAGCACTAAAATGGAGGGTGAAAAGAAGAAAATTCTGCAAATGCTCACTGAAATTCAAGTGGTGCAACTTCTTATGACCATAGGACAAGAGAAGCAAAGAAGAACTCTTCGCAATTTGCAAAAATATATATTGGATAATCCTAAGAGTCCAAAATTATTGAAGATGATTCTGCAAATTCGGCTATTCATAACTCCGTTCTATGCAGCGATGATGAGGAAGAAGAGGAATAAGAAGAAGAAGTGGAAGAACACATGGAGGAAGATGATAAAGTTTGAAGCGGTGGAGGAGTATGTTTCAATCGAGACTGAAATCTCGTCAAACAAAAAGGGAACTTTTGCCTTAGTTATCCTTATTGTCCCATTCATAAATCACCATGCATTCGAAATTCACGTTAGATAATATTTTATTTGCTTTGATTGCTTTGAATGTGTGGTAAATTTGATTTGATTTGACAAGTTTACTTCAAACCTATATGTATAGTTTAAGATTTGATTGGAATGTGATTACTTTTCATTTTGATATTGAATGAATATGTAGTTTGATATGGTTACTATTAATGATTTGTCATTTCTTATATATCATTCTTATCATTGTTACAATAGGTATCTTAGTTAGGGGAGTTATAGTTAGCTTATTTTTATTGATGACAAAAGGGAAGGCATATATAAAATCTAGGCATAGATTAAGGGAGAGTTTTATAACTTAGGAGAGTTATAATATATTTTATATACAGAGTTGTCATCATCAAAAAGAGAGAGATTGTTAGTATTTTATGTATTGGTTTTGATGATAACAACTAGAACATTATATAAAATATAGATACTAATGTTTTATCATGATATATATATGGTATGTGGTGTAGGATATTAGGTAGTTATTGATTAAGAAGATTGTATAGTCTTAAGATGCTCATATTAAGAGTATATTTAAGATGCTAATGTAAAGTTTCAAACGTTCAAGAATGAAGACTCATGAGTATTGAAAAGTTCAAATTTTCAAGATATTCTAAATAAGTTACAGAGTTGTAGAATTAATGTTAAAACCTTGATAACACTTTCTTGAACTCTCTCGTCTTCTCTAATTTTGTTTTTAATTATTTTTCGAATATTCTTTTATTAAAATAATCTTTTTAAAATACTTACCAAAATGATTCCAATCTCTTACTAAAGTTATCATAATAGGGTTTTTAAGTTTATATATATATATATATTGATTTTTTTCTACATTTTAATAAGTTATAATTATATTAATTTTTATATATATATATATATATATTATTCAATATTCTTATTAAATCATTCAAAATTATTTTATATAGTTTTATTAAGTAATATTTTGATTAAAATGTGTATAAATATATTTGCATGATTCTATAAAATATCAAAGTATTGTATAAAGCAATAAATTTTCAAAATAACGTTTTTAAAATGGTTTTCAAAATACAAAAGGATATGTTGACATATTCTATCTATGTATGTCGATATAGCGGCCGTAAAATTCAAAATTCAAGTTTGAATGAGTGTCTTTTCGTCTTATCTCTTTGCGAATGGCCATGATCGTTTTTTCCCTTATATATACACCAGACTTCCAAATGAATTTACATTAACTACTTTCTTATTTTTCTCTGCACTTTTCACTATCTTGGTTTCTAATCAATTTTCACCAATACTATGCCGAAAATCAACTGGATTCAAGTTCAATTACTACTAATTTGATCTCTTTCATCTACTCACTGATTTCACTCATCTATCTCAAGATCAATGTGCTATTCAAGAGTTATAAGATCAATTGTAATCAAGATCGAAGATTTGAGTCCTTAAACTCTATCAAATCATACTCTTATACTTTGTGCTGTGCTTGGTACTTGAAGTCTAAGTAGGTGTGATTGTTGCCTGTTAGAATCAATTACGTGTGCTTAGTGGTCCATAAATCTAATGGGTGTGCATGTAGTCTGAAAATCAAGTAACTCTACCTAGATGTCGGGACTCTGGAGGATGTGTCTCGTAGCTTTGAAATCGAGATTGTATTTGCATTTACTAGTTGAAATGAAATCCATGTAAGGAATTATGCAGGAATGGATGTAAGGTCACTCCAAACCAATATAAAATCCTAGTGTGTTCTTTCCTTTTTACTTTTATTGCATTTACTTTTATCCGTACTTTGATTCTGCGATTGTTTTTGTGGTTATTAATTACATCATCCAAAGAAGATTCTTAAAGAATTTAAAAAATATTTATATAATTCATTATACTATTCACCACCTCTAGTGTTAAATTATCCTTATGATCCCTATTCTGCCGACTCACAGGTAGGGGTTAGGTCAAGGTAACTATACCCAAGAGGGTTTAGCAGAGCTTTTCAAAATAAAATCATCATTAATAATGTGAATTTTAGTAAAAAATTTATACGTATATATTTATATTTAAATTATTGTTTGTTTTGAAACAAAATTTTTAATTTTCTTAATACTTTTCATTATAGACTGACTATTGGATTTCCTGAAATTAGTATATAATGAAGCATACTTAACATTTTGACTAGATTTGTTAACCTTTGATTTCTTAAAACTAAGCCATTTTTGTTACTATAAGGTTTGAAAATACTTATTAAATGAGGCAAATTTTCTTTTCCTTTATTAAACTTAGTAACATTTAACGTAATTTTTTCCAATTCAGTCTTTAAACAAGCAATTTCAAAATTTGAAGTTTCTAAGTTATTTTTGAGTTCAAATAATTCCTTTGAAAATTTGACGTTCTCATCTCTATAGTTTTTTAATTCATTGTTTAAAAGAGAATTTTGAGATACCAAATTTTCAAAAGAACTTTAATAGTTCCTCTTCAAAGGTAATTTTTTCATCCATACGCATACTTTTTTAAGTCTTAGTCCTATTATGTTTTCCAATATTACCCTTACTTGATTTCGTTAACGTCCTTACTTATCATCTAGCTCTTTAGTTGTTATACGTCCAGTATACCAAAACAGAGAATAATCAATTATAAACTCGCCGCACAAGTTTATAACTCAGATTTCCACTACACTGGAATTCTGTAGTAATTATTATAACGATATGAATGTTGTAAATAAATTACAACAACAACGTTATACTATTTTGAATAAACAATATAACCAGAATAATGGATAGAATATAGAATAATGTATATAAATATACAATCAGACTAGAATTCTAACCGGATTACGTCTGAGGCTTGTCGTAACAATTTCCTTAAGAATTTTATTTCAAAACTCTCCCAAGATACAACAGACGTAATCTGCACGAGATTGTAATGAGTATGTCAACTCTGTGATATATATGGAATATTGAGCTGTAGAGCAAAGAAGCAGAAGAAATTAGATTGGAATCGGATAAGAATGTGATCAGTATTCTCTCCTATTTATAATTTCGTCCGCATCCCTTCAAACAGTCGCGTCCGCTTGATGGGTCACACCCGTTGCCTTTTGGTCGCTGCTGTTCGTTAACGGGTCGCGCCCGCCTGCTACTGTTTTGCACCCGCTCGTACTGCCCGCTACTGTTTCGCCTGTACCGCTTCAGTCGGGTCGCACCCGCTCGCGTTTGGCCGCACCTGTTTGCTTCTAACGGGCACCCGCTACTGTTCGCGTCCGCTTATGAAAATTCGCATCTCCTCAGGCAAAAACCCTGCGTCCGTCTTCACCCGCCCGCTTCTCTTCAAATTCCAGGCCCAGCCCAGTTTCAAACGAAGCCCAAAACCGTTAAACAGTGGTCTAGTAAAAAGAATGGTCATTTTAGACCCGTACCCGAGCCCGACCCGGCCCGGTTCGGATGGACGGCGGCGGCGGCGCGCGCGCGTGTGTGGTGGTGATGCGTGATCTCCCTCCTCACAACGAAGCATACATTTGGGAGCCCCAGGCCCCCAACCTCCACTTGAGAAAGCTATTAATATACTTGGCTTTCTTAGTATATTAGGCGATGTGGGACTTATGTTTGTTATCATTCACTTTGTTTGTTTTAGGAATTCCAACAATCCCCCACATGAATGATAATATACATATCCACCACACAAAGCGAAATATCATAGAGTACATATGGAAAAATGCTTTATCGTGGATAAGTAGATATTTCACTTTGAACTTTCCCAAGTTAAAACTTATCGGATCTACTTGTCCAATCGGTGAATTATTTCATCTTGAACCGTCGGCCTTTATTGTATATCCAGACAATAAGCTTTACGAAGCATTGATTCCCTTCTCATCCAATCTCTTGGTTGTGTTCATTTTGGTCCTGAACAATTTTTGGTTCTGCGAGTGTTTTAGAGAATAAAAGCCTTTTAATATTCTCATAGAGCCGACCCAGCTCACACTAACATAGGTGATCGCAACCATTAAGAGTATCCTACATATACCCCACTTGTTATTTCCAAGATATGGTCATCATTAAAAAACATAGTTTTAACCTTTACATACTTCTGTAGGCATGCATTTATGTTGTGCACCATAGGAATGGAGTTGGACTATGTCCACGCAAATGCATTACGTCTTGAGTTACTCAGAACTGGTTTGCCTATTGATCCTAGTCCGTGAGATCTCCAGTCGCTAGGATAGGTTTCTGTATAAGGTAACTCTTGTTGGTTTAGGCTTTTAAACCCATTCCCCTCGATGCGCAGTCAATTTTCTCTCTTGATAAACCTTTAGTAAATGGATCCGCTAGGTTATCATTTGTTCTTACATAATCTATGTAAATTGTTCCATTTGAGAGTAACTGCCTAATTGTGTTATGGCGTCGACGAATATGTCGTGACTTTCCATTATACACAAAGTTGTGCGCTCTACTTAGCGCAGCTTGGTTATCACAGTGTATACATATGGCCGTCACAGGTTTTGGACAAAATGGAATATCTTCTAAGAATTGACGAAGCCATTCTGCCTCTTCGCCTGCTTTATCTAATGCGATTAACTCAGATTCCATGGTGGATCGAGTTATGCATGTTTGTTTAGTAGATTTCCATGACACTGCTGCTCCTGCAAGGGTAAAGACATAACCACTTGTGGATTTTGATTCCTCTGAATCTGCAATCCAGTTTGCATCACTATATCCTTCTAAGACGGCAGGATATTTTCCGTAATGTAAGGAAAAATTAGTGGTATTCTTTAAATATCCAAACACTCTCATTAGTGCTTTCTAGTGTTCCTTCCCTGGATTACTTGTATACCTGCTTAGTCGACTTACCGCGTAAGCAATATCTGGTCTGGTGCAATTCATCAGATACATTAAGCATCCTATTACACGAGAGTATTCCAGTTGCATTACACTCTCATCAGTATTTTTATGCAGTATTTCCGATGGATTAAAAGGTGTCCTCACTCCTTTATTTCCATACTCTTGGAATTTTTCAATCACTTTGTCTACATAGTGTGACTGAGATAGTTCAATTCCATTGGTGTTCTTATTATTTTGATTCCCAAAATAACGTCCGCAACTCCTAAGTCTTTCCTATCGAAATTGTTTATTAACATCTTCTTTATAGTCTCTATTACTTTAGTATTAGGACCAAAGATTAGCATATCGTCTACATATAGACAAATCATCACATATGATTGTCCAACCTGTTTGTAATAAACACATTTATCACATTCATTCATACGAAAATCATTTTTCATCATGACACTATCAAATTTTTCATGCCATTGTTTTGGAGCTTGTTTTAGTCCGTATAGTGATTTCACTAACCGACATACTTTGTTTTCATTTCCTTTGGAAATAAAACCCTCAGGTTGCTCCATGTAAATCTCCTCATCGAGATCTCCATTTAAGAATGCTGTTTTGACATCCATCTGATGAATTTCCAGATTATATATGGAAGAATTGCTATTAACATTCTTATAGAGGTTTTTTGTGTAACTGGTGAATAGGTATCAAAGAAGTCTACTCCTTCTTTTTGACGATATCCTTTGGCTACTAATCTGGCTTTATACTTGTCGATAGAGCCATCTGCTTTCATTTTCTTTTTGAAAATCCATTTGCAGCCAATTGGTTTTATTCCTGGTGGAATATCAACAATTTCCCAAGTTTTATTACTCAGAATTGAAACAATCTCACTTTGGATTGCTTCTTTCCAACATGAGGACTCAAAAGATGACATTGCTTCCTTGTATGTTTGAGGTTCGTGCTCTAATACATATGTAAAAAAGTCCGAACCAAATGTTTTGGAAGTTCTAGCCCTTACGCTTCTTCTTGGTTCAGCATCCTCAATTTCATGATGAGTTTCATCTTCATGCGAATCATTCGATTCTTCCCTTGTCCTTTTTGGGACATTATTTCCTTCATTCCTTTTGTGCGGAAACACATCTTCAAAGAATGAGGCATCTCTTGATTCCATGATTGTATTTACATGAATATCAGTTATATCAGACATGAATACCAAAAATCTGTAGGCACTACTATTTCGGGCTGGCCCAAGATAATAACAATCTACTATTTTTGGTCCAAGTTTGACTCTCTTCGGAGGTGGAACTGGAACTTTTGCCAAGCACCCCCACACTTTGAGGTATTTAAAGCTTGGTTTGTGTCCTTTCCATATCTCATATGGAATTGTTCCCGTTTTATTGTGAGGAACTTTGTTTAAAATGCGATTCGACATATTTAAGGCTCCCCCCACAAGTTTGTCGGTAGACCAGAGGTTAAGAGCATTGCATTAATCATATCTTTTCATGTTCTGTTATTTCTCTCGGCTATACCATTTTGTTGTGGTGAATATGGTGCTGTTGTTTGATGAATTATTCCATTCTCTGCACAGAACTGTTCAAACGGTAACTCATATTCTCCACCTCGATCAGATCTCAATATCTTGATCTTTTTATTTAACTGATTTTCTACCTCAGCCTTGCATTTTATAAATGCGGTTATTTCTTCATCCTTACTATTTAAAAGATATACATAGCAATTTCGCTAGGCAAAACTCAACGCGGTTGAAAATATCGGGTCGTTACAGTTGGTATCAGAGCTTTGGTAGCGCTAGGCAAAACTCAGTATATAGGGTAAATGTATTTACAGAATCACTTTCATTCGAGTTTAAATCTCTTCCTTTTTGACTCGATTCCTTTGAATTTTGAAACATTCCCTGTGGTTCCAAAATCCATTCGTGTCCCTCACTATTTATCTTCTTTTGTTTCTGGAGTATCCCATAACTCAACTTCAAAAGATCTTCATAATGAGTCGGCGGTCTCGCCAACCTCAAATTTATTTGTAAAGGGGAAAACTCCTTTACAACAACATCGATTCTCCAGAGATTCTATATCCTCGGTTTAGATGCTAGTATCTCTTATAACTTCCAACTCTACATCTTGAGATCGAATGTCGATTTACCCAAGAAATCCACATCGATCTTATTCTTTAAGTCACGGTTGACCCGGTTAAGGTTGCCCGCGATTTATATAAATTCATCCATCTCCCTATTCTGTTTTTTAAATATCTCATCTTTGTTTCGAACTTATCTTCAAATTATTCTTGAAGTGTATTTGTAAACTAATATTTAAAATGTTTTATATATTTTGTTGTTTGAGTTGTTGATGTTGATTTGGGTTTCTAATCGATTCGTCTGATCAACGCCATCGATAAGATTTCCAAAACACTTGAACAGAGCAAACTGACACAATATGTTTTTAAAATTTAGCAATGAAATAAATTTTGTGAAATAAATTTTGTACCTTTATTATATATCTTTATCTGGATTTTATTTGAATTGGTTGTTAAGAAATAATATTTGATTTTATATATCATTTTCTATTGTTTCATATATCTAATTGAACTATAAAACATGGTTATAAATTTATTTGGAAATTTAAAATGAATGTAAAACAAGAATTTGAGAATTTAATTTCTGATGGATTTCAAACTTTGTGTTTAAAGTTTTAAAGGATATATTATTTAAAGTATTTTCGAATAGAAATTTTTTTCCAAAGAATTTTAAATTTAAATTTAGTGCTCTTCTCTTTGTCGCTGGAAAATAATTTCGGTGATGACTGCAGCATCATCGACATTCATTTTCGAGTTTCGAAGTGAAGAGACCATTCTGTAGTCCTGCTATAGTTTTGTTTTGGGAAAATTTAATTGATTTTAGTTTCTAAAATAAGAATGGATTTATAACATATGCTGATATATGATTTAAATTTGAATGGATATATATATAGTATATGAGCATTTATTTATCTCTAAATAGTTTGGAATTTATCGAAAATTTAATTCCTAAATTTTTTCTTCAAAGATAATTTCTAAGTATAATTTCAAGATTTGGATAAATATTCAAGCTTGAAATAATTGAATTAGAAAGTTTTATTTGTATAATACACAATTTCATTCCAATATAACTTACCTTAATTTTCAAAAGTTGAATATGTAATTGGATAATATACAATATAAAAAAAAAGATTTTATAAATAAAATTTGAGTGGTTATTATAAATGTTATATACTTAAATTTAAGTTATAAAAGGATTAACAGAGGTAAATAAAAAAAAGTGTAATGGAATAATTTACAATATAAAATGATGATAAAGGAACTAAGAATCAATTTAAGGGAGTTACAATGAGTGTAAATATATTTAACATAGGTGATAAAATATATTGAGAGGAATAAATTTAATTTTAATTAGTAGTGAAGAAGAACTAAATTTTATTTGGCACATTTTGAGTATAATAAAATATTTTTCAAATACATGATTTTAGGGATTTGTTAATTTAAGATAATTGGATGATAAGATAATGAAATTAGAGTTGTTAAAGATTTATTTGACTTATGTAAAATTAATTTTCATTTTAAGTTGAAATTTTATGGTTTCAAATTTATTATCTTATTTTGTTTTTCAAACTATCTTTTAGTTGTCCTAATTTCCCTTATCTTGCTACAGAATGAGAGGTTATTGCATATACCAGTCTGTTTAGAAATCTTTCTAAAATCTTTAATAATCTTTGGCACTCATCTTTGAATCTAAGCACCGCTTGCCATCCACAGACCGTCGGTCAAACGGGAAGGGTGAATCAGATTCTAAAAGATTTTTTTTCATGCTTGTGTTCTTGATTCTGGAGGATGTTGGAAAAATCATCTCCACCTTGTTAAACTTACCTATAGCAACAGTTATCAGGTATAATTTTAATCTTCTTGTCATCTTGTCTTAATACTATTTCATTCAATCTTTTTCTGTGCTTTCCCGTACCTCATTCCTTTTCGGGGACGAAAAGTTTAGTGGGGAAGAGTGTAACAACCCTGTATTTTCTGATTATTGTAATTGTATATTTTAATTATTTTAATTTAAATTCCTAATTTAAAAACTTTATTTTATTTATTAAAATTAATATATTTTGTTAATTGAAATATAAATGTTGATTTTGATGTGGATTAGAATTTCGAACATGCATAAATTGAATATTTCCAGAAAATGTTGATTTTGGTCAAAATAGTCAAACTTTGACTTTTAACTTAAAAATTTAAAAGTTTGAAATTTTAAATTTTATCTTTTATTATGAAAATAGATTTAATAACTTGAACATTGCTTTTTGTTTCGTGGAAACGGAGTTAAACTGCAAAAGATATGTACATTTCAATTTTGAGTATAAATTGTTTATTTTGCAATTTTGTTATTTTAAATTGTATAAATTTTATTTTTCTTTGTCATATTTTATTTTAATATGTTTTAATATGTTATATTATGTATAT
Source organism: Allium cepa (assembly GCA_030765085.1). Lineage (NCBI taxonomy): Eukaryota > Viridiplantae > Streptophyta > Magnoliopsida > Asparagales > Amaryllidaceae > Allium > Allium cepa. Next base: position 211,518,324 of record CM060939.1, on the reverse strand, counting down.
TTTGACTTTTAAATATTTTTGAAATGATAATAGAATTTTCCTAAAATTTACTATGATGATTTCCTATTTTTAAAAGGCTGTTTTCCTTTTTCTGCTATTTTCTTCATCTAAACTATACTTAAATTAAAATTTATTTATTTATTTTTGTGATTTCCTTTTTATTTTGTGTTCTTATCTTTATTTATAAATATTTTTAAGTACATAAAAATTTTCCCAAGTTCATTGCACTTATTTTTCATATTTTCAAGACTAGTTGCAAATTTTGCTGTTTTTATTTAATTAAACTATATATAATTAATAATTAATTAATTTATTTTTGTTTATTTACTATATTTTCGTATTTTAACTGAATTTATATATGTTTTTCAGTTATATAATAATTTAAAAAGAAATAATGAATATATGAAGAGTTTGAGATCTTTTGTATGCTTAGTCCTTTTGCATTCCGACCTTTCACTTTCCAAACTCCATTCATCAATGCTTTGGCCGTACCCTACTCCATCTTTCAGCCACATTCCTCACTCTTTCTCACGAAAATTTTATCATCTTTCTGGAGAAAAAAACTCATGGCCATTTGTTTTACAAAAATTTGGTAAATTCTATCATCTTTCTTCTTGTTTTTATGATTTTCCTATTGATTTTTGCATTGATCCTTCTTGTGTTTTGCTAGGCCTAGCCTCTACCACCACCACTACCATCCTCTCCACCATCATCTCCAGCAGCTCATAAGCCTCTCCTCTGACCAAGACAGTAGCCATGACCATCCGTTGATGTTGCACCACAAAATTTGCACAAAAGTTCCACCAAACTAGCCTAGCCAAACCCTTAAGGCCATAGCCTTCATTTTTAACCTAAACCACCTCCATGGCCGCCGCCACCAGTCCCTCCACCACCTCTGGCTGCCCCTTTCACTACTGTCCAGATCTAACCTGACATGAAGACCTCATGGCCGAGCCTATATGTGGTCATAGCCGAGTCAAAATGCACCAAAAACTTCACATATTTGCCTTGAACCCATGTATGCTTCATGTTGTAACTCTTCCAGCACCTTCATCCACTTGTAACCTGACCTTTATGGTTGCCATACCTGGCCCAAACCAGAGCCTAGTGTGGTGAGATCAAGCCCAATTGATCATGTGACAAGCTTATGTTGTCGGGTGCAAGTCTTTTGCTTCTAAGGTTTGGTCATCTCTCTTGTTTTGCAACTGTTTTGCAAACTAAAGTTGTTGATTATATTTGTATGTCGATATCTATATTTGTGCTTATGTATGTTATATTTTGTGTTGTTTACAAGGGTCACCATCAATTCAAATCAAATCGTGCTTGTCGTGCCTTTGGAATCGCTCTTGTGTGTGTTGTTTGTCTCTAGCTTCGTAAAAGGTGAGTCTTTCTCACTCTGACATATTTACTTATGAAATAGTAAATTAATGACAAGTGTTTAGTAATATAAAATGTTATGCAAGTTAATGATGATCATATGATATGCTATGCCATGTTATTACCATGTTAAAACTGTTAATTATCACCTGACATCTGATATATGACATTATATTGTGACATTGACATTATTTATATAGTTTATGCATATATTCACACTGCAAGTTCCCTGTTAGAATAGAATCACTATGGGTTGAAATGATACATACCCAAACGGACTTTAAATTAGGGAAAAATCGTTATGGGCTGAAATGATAGGCCCGAGCGATTTTTATTGTATTTTATTTGACTTGGGATTGCGGGTTTGAAATGATAGAACCCGGGTTTTCTTTGTAAACCGCGGATTGAAATGATATATATCCGTATCACTTGACCTAGATTAGAAAATTATACACAGACCCCGTGGTATATTTTTAAATGATTTTTATTAAAATATGTATTTTTTTAAAAGTATGAAATTTTGATTTAAAAATATATATTTTATGGTTTTAAGAAAATTAAATATTAAGTCTTGAAATTGTGAATTTGAGTACGTAAATTTGAAGTAATTGAGATTTTAGACTTTAAAATGTAAAAAAATAATGGAAATTAAATTTAAAGTTTTTAAATCGTATTTGAAGTAAAATTTTAAGTTTTATTTAATTTATATGTTAATAAACAGTGAATTTTGACTTAATAAATGAATGGAGTTTTTAAATTGAATATTTGATCTAAAAATTTTGTTGTGTTAAATCATATGTTAAAATGATTTTAAATGTGAAATTTTGAAGTCTAGAAATATGATTTTTAAGTTATAATAAAAATTTGGAGTTTTATTATTATTTTTGAAAAGCTAAAATGAAATCTGGAATTTTATAGCATTTTCAAAATGTTGTAGTCTTTTGACAGCATTTTTAAATGCTATTGTTTTGAATCTAACAATGTTTGAAATAACTAAATATCTATTACGACATTTTATAAATCCCGTTATTCTTGAACTAAACCATTTTTGGAAGCTATAAGCTACAATAGCACTTTATAAATGCTGTCGTTGCTATAATTTGACAATGTTTGAAATGTTATAGATTTTAACACTTTTTGAGTTATATTTTAAAGTGTTAAATGATTTAACTTTTGAAAATTGATTAATTGTGAAATTTAAGAAGTTTTGAATATATTTTTATATTTAAATTTGAATTTTTAAGGAATTTAAATTTAAATTTGAATTTAAATAAGGTTTACTTGATTATGTGTTAAATGGAATGAAATGTAATGAGATAAATGAATTTTTGAATGGAATTTTTAATGTGTTTTGTAATAATACTTGAAATAAAAAATGAATGACTTATTTGATTTAAAAATGATATTTAAATTTGATTATTTGAATTTGAATTCAAATAATGATTTGATAATAAGGTTTGGAAATGATTTGATCTTTATTTTGATAAAGAATATGAATTGGAATGATATGTACTTTTGATAAATGAATATTTGAAGTTTATATTGGTATGAAAGGATATTTAGTTTAATTGTGAATTGAGTTTATTTAAATAATCTTGGATTTATGAAATGAATATTTCAAAACTAAGTAATAATGAAACTAGATTTGAGATATATGAAATTATAAAATTTAGTTTTTGAAATGCAGGATATTAAAGCTTTGAAATATATTAAAAATTGAATAGTTTAATTTGTGGATCAAATCTATATTTGAAATTAATATGATTTGAAATGGTTATTGGGAAATTTAATTGAAACTGATGGTTTGAATTGAATTAAGTTGGAAATTGAAAATTTGGGATTAATTGAATGAATTGTAAAATGTAAAGAATTAAATGAATATCCGATGATTTCAAATGTATGATTTTGAAATGTTATGATTTTCAAAGTGTAATTATTTTAAGTATTTTTGGTTTCGAAAGAGTTATACTTTGAAAATATTATGATTTTGAAATGAATATATGTTTGAAATGTTTTTGGTTTTGAAGTATAAACTATTTTGATTGAATAAATAGTTTTGAAATAAAAATGGTTTTGGTTTCGAAGTATAAATTATTTTGAAAGAAATATAGTTTGAAATGAAATGATTTGATCTTTTTAAAGTATAAATTATTTTGAAATGACCACGGCGTTATAATAACGTTTGGTTGTTAAAGAGACCGGGATCGGAAGTTGTCATACTCTCTGCCAACTCCGAAAACCACTTTAACAACCGTGTACGCGGTGGAGATTCCAGAATGAAGTAGGATGGTGGCGACGTTCTTGAGGTATATTACGTGGACCCAACTCCCGTGAGTTGGCATAAGGTGGCTAAAACTGGAGCGATCTCGGGCCAAGTGAGGTCATTCCTCCTATCGGACACATTCCTTAGATACTATACTCTTACTGGTGATTGATTAGATGGCCAACCTCCGATTTTGATATGGGAGTGTGTTCCGAGGTGGGCGTATGTGGCTGCTGCGTTACCACCAGCCCGTGTGCGTAATTGGTACATCTACCCTGGCATTGCCTTGTGTGCCGTGTCACCTACTATACCGAGCCTTTACTACGAGTTTGTTTTTCTCCCGTAGCCCGTGTGGTATCCTCTGACAGTCACCCGGAGTGGAGATGGCATGATATTGGATGGACTATTGGGACTATTATGTGTGAAGGGTGATATGGGTAGCCCGGAACGCTATTTAAAAGTATGTTTATTTTACTGTAGACATTATTATAATAGCGCAATATTACTACATAGTAAATAGTTTAACGGATTCTTAAAGGATGGGCGATCCCAAGCATTCTTTAAGTTACTGATGCATTTTTTGTTACTGTTTACTTGAGTTGATTTATAGTTCATAAGTATTTATCTCCTGACTCGAGTGTTTTGTGTTTTGCTTTACGCTCTAGTCTGATTGAGTGATTCAGCATTCAAGACTCACCTTTGGAGTTGGAGCTTTGCTTGAAGATCCAGCCATCTATTTGTTTTCAGTATCCAGTGTTTCCAGTGATGTATTTTGATTTGTACTTGATGTATCTTGTTACCCTTCTACTGTATATTGTTTAACTCTGATGTATCTTATTTTTATATAGTAGCTTCATGAACTACTATTTCTTTTAAATTCCGCTGCATTATTAAATACACTGTGTCTGTGATCTGTGATTATGTATTTACTGTATATTCTGAGATTTGCCAAATTTTATTTACAACGCGGTATTTTGAGCAATTCAAGTCCGACATGTGCGGATACGAATGGTTGAAAATATCGGGTCGTTACAGTTGGTATCAGAGCTTTGGTAGCGCTAGGCAAAACTCAGTATATAGGGTAAATGTATTTACAGAATCACTTTCATTCGAGTTTAAATCTCTTCCTTTTTGACTCGATTCCTTTGAATTTTGGAACATTCCCTGTGGTTCCAAAATCCATTCGTGTCCCTCACTATTTATCTTCTTTTGTTTCTGGAGTATCCCATAACTCAACTTCAAAAGATCTTCATAATGAGTCGGCGGTCTCGCCAACCTCAAATTTATTTGTAAAGGGGAAAACTCCTTTACAACAACATCGATTCTCCAGAGATTCTATATCCTCGGTTTAGATGCTAGTATCTCTTATAACTTCCAACTCTACATCTTGAGATCAAATGTCGATTTACCCAAGAAATCCACATCGATCTTATTCTTTAAGTCACGGTTGACCCGGTTAAGGTTGCCCGCGATTTATATAAATTCATCCATCTCCCTATTCTGTTATTTAATTATCTCATATTTGTTTCCAACTTATCTTCAAATTATTCTTGAAGTGTATTTGTAAACTAATATTTAAAATGTTTTATATATTTTGTTGTTTGAGTTGTTGATGTTGATTTGGGTTTCTAATCGATTCGTCTGATCAACGCCATCGATAAGATTTCCAAAACACTTGAACAGAGCAAACTGACACAATATGTTTTTAAAATTTAGTAATGAAATAAATTTTATGAAATAAATTTTGTACCTTTATTATATATCTTTATCTGGATTTTATTTGAATTGGTTGTTAAGAAATAATATTTGATTTTATATATCATTTTCTATTGTTTCATATATCTAATTGAACTATAAAACATGGTTATAAATTTATTTGGAAATTTAAAATGAATGTAAAACAAGAATTTGAGAATTTAATTTCTGATGGATTTCAAACTTTGTGTTTAAAGTTTTAAAGGATATATTATTTAAAGTATTTTCGAATAGAAATTTGTTTCCAAAGAATTTTAAATTTAAATTTAGTGCTCTGCTCTTTGTCGCTGAAAAATAATTTCGGTGATGACTGCAGCATCATCGACATTCATTTTCGAGTTTCGAAGTGAAGAGACCATTCTGTAGTCCTGCTACAGTTTTGTTTTGGGAAAATTTAATTGATTTTAGTTTCTAAAATAAGAATGGATTTATAACATATGCTGATATATGATTTAAATTTGAATGGATATATATAGTATATGAGCATTTATTTATCTCTAAATAGTTTGGAATTTATTGGAAATTTAATTCCTAAATTTTTTCTTCAAAGACAATTTCTAAGTATAATTTCAAGATTTGGATAAATATTCAAGCTTAAAATAATTGAATTAGAAAGTTTTATTTGTATAATACACAATTTCATTCCAATATAATTTACCTTAATTTTCAAAAGATGAATATGTAATTGGATAATATACAATATAAAAAAAGATTTTATAAATAAAATTTGAGTGGTTATTATAAATGTTATATACTTAAATTTAAGTTATAAAAGGATTAACAGAGGTAAATAAAGAAAAAGTGTAATGGAATAATTTACAATATAAAATGATGATAAAGGAACTAAGAATCAATTTAAGGGAGTTACAATGAGTGTAAATATATTTAAAATAGGTGATAAAATATATTGAGAGGAATAAATTTAATTTTAATTAGTAGTGAAGAAGAATTAAATTTTATTTGGCACATTTTGAGTATAATAAAAGATTTTTCAAATACATGATTTTAGGGATTTGTTAATTTAAGATAATTGGATGATAAGATAATGAAATTAGAGTTGTTAAAGATTTATTTGACTTATGTAAAATTAATTTTCAGTTTAAGTTGAAATTTTATGGTTTCAAATTTATTGTCTTATTTTGTTTTTCAAACTATCTTTTAGTTGTCCTAATTTCCCTTATCTTGCTACAGAATGAGAGGTTATTGCATATACCAGTCTATTTAGAAATCTTTCTAAAATCTTTAATAATCTTTGGCACTCATCTTTGAATCTAAGCACCGCTTGCCATCCACAGACCGTCGGTCAAACGGGAAGGGTGAATCAGATTCTAAAAGATTTTTTTTCATGCTTGTGTTCTTGATTCTGGAGGATGTTGGAAAGATCATCTCCACCTTGTTAAACTTACCTATAGCAACAGTTATTAGGTATAATTTTAATCTTCTTGTCATCTTGTCTTAATACTATTTCATTCAATCTTTTTCTGTGCTTTCCCGTACCTCATTCCTTTTCGGGGACGAAAAGTTTTGAGTGGGGGAGAGTGTAACAACCCTGTATTTTTTGATTATTGTAATTGTATATTTTAATTATTTTAATTTAAATTCCTAATTTAAAAACTTTATTTTATTTATTAAAATTAATATATTTTGTTAATTGAAATATAAATGTTGATTTTGATGTGGATTAGAATTTCAAACATGCATAAATTGAATATTTCCAGAAAATGTTGATTTTGGTCAAAATAGTCAAACTTTGACTTTTAACTTAAAAATTTAAAAGTTTGAAATTTTAAATTTTATCTTTTATTATTAAAATAGATTTAATAACTTGAACATTGCTTTTTGTTTCGTGGAAAACGGAATTAAACTGCAAAAGATATGTACATTTCAATTTTGAGTATAAATTGTTTATTTTGCAATTTTGTTATTTTAAATTGTATAAATTTTATTTTTCTTTGTCATATTTTATTTTAATATGTTTTAATATGTTATATTATGTATATTTTGACTTTTAAATATTTTTGAAATGATAATAGAATTTTTCTAAAATTTACTATGATGATTTCCTATTTTTAAAAGGCTGTTTTCCTTTTTCTGCTATTTTCTTCATCTAAACTATACTTAAATTAAAATTTATTTATTTATTTTTGTGATTTACTTTTTATTTTGTGTTCTTATCTTTATTTATAAATATTTTTAAGTACATAAAAATTTTCCCAAGTTCATTGCACTTATTTTTCATATTTTCAAGACTAGTTGCAAATTTTGCTGTTTTTATTTAATTAAACTATATATAATTAATAATTAATTAATTTATTTTTGTTTATTTACTATATTTTCGTATTTTAACTGCATTTATATATGTTTTTCAGTTACATAAAAATTTAAAAAGAAATAATGAATATATGAAGAGTTTGAGATCTTTTGTATGCTTAGTCCTTTTGCATTCCGACCTTTCACTTTCCAAACTCCATTCATCAATGCTTTGGCCGTACCCTACTCCATCTTTCAGCCACATTCCTCACTCTTTCTCACGAAAATTTTATCATCTTACGTCCACGCAAATGTATTACGTCTTGAGTTACTCAGAACTGGTTTGCCTATTGATCCTAGTCCGTGGGATCTCCAATCGCTAGGATAGGTTTCCGTATAAGGCAACTCTTGTTGGTTTAGGCTTTTAAACCCATTCCCCTCGATGCGCAGTCAATTTTCTCTCTTGATAAACCTTTAGTAAATGGATCCGCTAGGTTATCATTTGTTCTTACGTAATCTATGTAAACTTATCCATTTGAGAGTAACTGCCTAATTGTGTTATGGCGTCGAAGAATATGTCGTGACTTTCCATTATACACAGAGTTGTGCGCTCTACTTAGCGCAGCTTGGTTATCACAGTGTATACATATGGCCCTCACAGGTTTTGGCCAAAATGGAATATCTTCTAAGAATTGACGAAGCCATTCTGCCTCTTCGCCTGCTTTATCTAATGCGATAAACTCAGATTCCATGGTGGATCGAGTTATGCATGTTTGTTTCGTAGATTTCCATGACACTGCTGCTCCTGCAAGGGTAAAGACATAACCACTTGTGGATTTTGATTCCTATGAATCTGCAATCCAGTTTGCATCACTATATCCTTCTAAGACGGCAGGATATTTTTCATAATGTAAGGAAAAATTAGTGGTATTCTTTAAATATCCAAACACTCTCATTAGTGCTTTCTAGTGTTCCTTCCCTGGATTACTTGTATACCTGCTTAGTCGACTTACCGCGTAAGCAATATCTGGTCTGGTGCAATTCATCAGATACATTAAGCATCCTATTACACGAGAGTATTCTAGTTGCATTACACTCTAATCAGCGTTTTTATGCAGTACTTCCGATGGATTAAAAGGTGTCCTCACTCCTTTAATTCCATACTCTTGGAATTTTTCAATCACTTTGTCTACATAGTGTGACTGAGATAGTTCAATTCCGTTAGGTGTTCTTATTATTTTGATTCCCAAAATAACGTCCGCAACTCCTAAGTCTTTCATATCGAAATTGTTGATTAACATCTTCTTTATAGTCTCTATTACTTTAGTATTAGGACCAAAGATTAGCATATCGCCTACATATTGACAAATAATCACATATGATTGTCCAACCTGTTTGTAATAAACACATTTATCACATTCATTCATACGAAAACCATTTTTCATCATGACACTATCAAATTTTTCATGCCATTGTTTTGGAGCTTGTTTTAGTCCCTATTGTGATTTCACTAACCGACATACTTTGTTTTCATTTCCTTTGGAAATAAAACCCTCAGGTTGCTCCATGTAAATCTCCTCATCGAGATCTCCATTTAAGAATGCTGTTTTGGCATCCATCTGATGAATTTCCAGATTATATATGGAAGCAATTGCTATTAACATTCTTATAGAGGTTATTCGTGTAACTGGTGAATAGGTATCAAAGAAGTCTACTCCTTCTTTTTGACGATACAATTTGGCTACTAATCTGGCTTTATACTTGTCGATAGAGCCATCTGCTTTCATTTTCTTCTTGAAAATCCATTTGCAGCCAATTGGTTTTATTCCTGGTGGAATATCAACAATTTCCCAAGTTTTATTACTTAGAATTGAATCAATCTCACTTTGGATTGCTTCTTTCCAACATGAGGACTCAGAAGATGACATTGCTTCCTTGTGCGTTTGAGGTTCGTGCTCTAATACATATGTAAAAAAGTCCGAACCAAATGTTTTTTAAGTTCTAGCCCTTACGCTTCTTCTTGGTTCAGCATCGTCAATTTCATGATGAGTTTCATCTTCATGCGAATCGTTCGATTCTTCCCTTGTCCTTTTTGGGACATTATTTCCTTCATTCCTTTTGTGCGGAAACACATCTTCAAAGAATGAGGCATCTCTTGATTCCATGATTGTATTTACATGAATATCAGTTATATCAGACATGAATACCAAAAATCTGTAGGCACTACTATTTCGGGCTGGCCCCAGATAATAACAATCTACTGTTTTTGGTCCAAGTTTGACTCTCTTCGGAGGCGGAACTGGAACTTTTGCCAAGCACCCCCACACTTTGAGGTATTTAAAGCTTGGTTTGTGTCCTTTCCATATCTCATATGGAATTGTTCCCGTTTTATTGTGACGAACTTTGTTTAAAATGCGATTAGACATATTTAAGGCTTCCCCCCACAAGTTTGTCGGTAGACCAGAGGTTAAGAGCATTGCATTAATCATATCTTTTCATGTTCTGTTATTTCTCTCGGCTATACCATTTTGTTGTGGTGAATATGGTGCTGTTGTTTGATGAATTATTCCATTCTCTGCACAGAACTGTTCAAACGGTGACTCATATTCTCCACCTAGATCAGATCTCAATATCTTGATCTTTTTATTTAACTGATTTTCTACCTCAGCCTTGTATTTTATAAACGCGGTTATTGCTTCATCCTTACTATTTAAAAGATATACATAGCAATATCGCGTATAATCGTCAATAAAAGTAATAAAATACTTTTCCCACCTCTTGTAGGTAGTGATTTAAAATGACACAAATCTGTATATACCAAACCTAATGGTTCGGTGCTTCTGTCAACAGATTAAAATGGTTGTTTGACCGTTTTTGCTTCTACACATGTCTCACATTTGTAGTTCTTATCTACTTGGAAATTTGGAATCAATCCCAAGTTTGATAATTTCTTCATTTTTCGGAAGTTTATGTGTCCAAATCTATCGTGCCATAGTAAAATTTCGTGCTCAAGCAAGTAAGAGACTTCAATTTTATTAATAGCACAATCAGAATACATAGATTTATTGCCGATAACGGCTATGTTTGCCCTAAATAGGCCATCACATAAATAACCCCTTCCGATATACATTCCAGCTTTGAACAGAACCATCTTGTCTGATTCGAACACAATTTTGAATCCTTTCTTTGATAGCACCGAGCCGGAGATCAGATTCTTGCGTATGTCTGGAACGTGAAGCACGTCATTCAATTTGACAGTTTTTCCAGAAGTGAACTTGAGGATAACTGTGCCACTGCCTTCGATCATGGAAACTGCAGAATTACCCATGTAGAGTCTTTCTTTCTGATCGAATTTCTGGTATGTTGAAAACATGAATTTTTCAGAGCAAACATGACGAGTAGATCCTGTGTCAACCCACCATTATTTAGGGTTCTGAACCAAATTGCATTCAGAAATAATCGCTGAAAAGTTGGATTTATCCATTTTCATGTTGTCAACTGTTTCCATCCCCGTTTTAGCGTAAAACAGTAAAATTCTTAAGATGTTAGACGTCTAGTGTACCAAAACAGAGAATAATCAATTATAAACCCGTCGCAAAAGTTTATAACTCAGATTTCCACTACACTGGAATTCTGTAGTAACAATATGAATGTTGTAAATAAATTACAAAAATAGCATTATACTATTTTGAATAAACAGTATAACCAGAATAATGGATAGAATATAGAATAATGTATATAAATAAACAATCAGACTAGAATTCTAACCGGATTACGTATGAAGCTAGTTGTAACAATTTCCTTAAGAATTTTATTTCAAAACTCTCCCAAGATACAACAGACGTAATCTGCACGAGATTGTAATGAGTATGTCAACTCTGTGATATATATGGAATATTGAGCTATAGAGTAAAGAAGCAGAAGAAATTAGATTGGAATCGGATAAGAATGTGATTAGTATTCTCTCCTATTTATAATTTCGTCCGCATCCCTTCAAATAGTCGCGTCCGCTTGACGGGTCGCACCCGTTGCCTTTTGGTCGCTGCTATTCGTTAACGGGTCGCGCCCACCTGCTACTATTTCGCACCCGCTCGTACCACCTGCTACTGTTTGGCCTGTACCGCTTCAGTCGGGTCGCATCCGCTCGCGTTTGGCCGCACCTGTTTGCTTCTAACGGGTCGCACCCGCTGCTGTTCGCGTCCGCTTATGAACAGTCGCATCTCCTCAGGCAAAAACCCCGCGTCCGTCTTCACCCGCCCGCTTCTCTTCAAATTCCAGGCCCAACCCAGTTTCAAACGAAGCCCAAAACCGTTAAACAGTGGTCTACTAAAAAGAATGGTCATTTTAGACCCGTACCCAAGCCCGGCCCGGTTCGGACGGACGGCGGCGGCGGCGCACGCGCGTATGTGGTGGTGATACATGATCTCCCTCCTCACAACGAAGCATACATTTGGGAGCCCCAGGCCCCCAACCTCCACTTGAGAAAGCTATTAATATACTTGGCTTTCTTAGTATATTAGGCGATGTGGGACTTATGTTTGTTATCATTCACTTTGTTTGTTTTAGGAATTCCAGCAATCCCCCACATGAATGATAATATACATATCCCCCACACAAAGCGAAATATCACAGAGTGCATATGGAATAATGCTTTATATGGAATATGTCGTGACTTTCCATTATACACAGAGTTGTGCGCTCTACTTAGCGCAGCTTGGTTATCACAGTGTATACATATGGCCGTCACAGGTTTTGGCCAAAATAGAATATCTTCTAAGAATTGACGAAGCCATTCTGCCTCTTCGCCTGCTTTATCTAATGCGATAAACTCAGATTCCATGGTGGATCGAGTTATGCATGTTTGTTTAGTAGATTTCCATGACACTGCTGCTCCTGTAAGGGTAAAGACATAACCACTTGTGGATTTTGATTCCTCTGAATCTGCAATCCAATTTGCATCACTATATCCTTCTAAGACGGCAGGATATTTTCCATAATGTAAGGAAAAATTAATGGTATTCTTTAAATATCCAAACACTCTCATTAGTGCTTTCCAGTGTTCCTTCCCTGGATTACTTGTATACCTGCTTAGTCGACTTACCGCATAAGCAATATCTGGTCTGGTGCAATTCATCAGATACATTAAGCATCCTAGTACACGAGAGTATTCCGGTTGCATTACACTCTCATCAGTGTTTTTATGCAGTACTTCGGATGGATTAAAAGGTGTCCTCACTCCTTTAATTCCATACTCTTGGAATTTTTCAATCACTTTGTCTACATAGTGTGACTGAGATAGTTCAATTCCATTAGGTGTTCTTATTATTTTGATTCCCAAAATAACGTCCGCAACTCCTAAGTCTTTCATATCGAAATTGTTGATTAACATCTTCTTTATAGTCTCTATTACTTTAGCATAAGGACCAAAGATTAGCATATCGTCTACATATAGACAAATCGTCATATATGATTGTCCAACCTATTTGTAATAAACACATTTACCACATTCATTCATACGAAAACCATTTTTCATCATGACACTATCAAATTTTCATGCCATTGTTTTGGAGCTTGTTTTAGTCCGTATAGTGATTTCACTAACCGACATACTTTGTTTTCATTTCCTTTGGAAATAAGCCCTTAGGTTGCTCCATGTAAATATCCTCGTCGAGATCTTCTTTTAAGAATGCTGTTTTGACATCCATCTGATGAATTTCCAGATTATATATGGAAGCAATTGCTATTAACATTCTTATAGAGATTATTCGTGTAACTGTGAACAGGTATCACAGAAGTCTACTCCTTCTTTTTGACGATATCCTTTGGCTACTAATCTGGCTTTATACTTGTCGATAGGGCCATCTGCTTTCATTTTCTTCTTGAAAATCAATTTGCAGCCAATTGGTTTTATTCCTGGTGGTATATCAACAATTTCCCAAGTTTTATTACTTAGAATTGAATCAATCTCACTTTGGATTGCTTCTTTCCAACATGAGGACTCAGAAGATGACATTGCTTCCTTGTACGTTTGAGGTTCGTGCTCTAATACATATGTAAAAAAGTCCGATTCAAATGTTTTGGAAGTTTTAGCCCTTACGCTTCTTCTTGGTTCAACATCCTCAATTTCATGATGAGTTTCATCTTCATGCGAATCGTTTGATTCTTCCCTTGTCCTTTTCGGGACATTATTTCCTTCATTCCTTTTGTGCGGAAACACATCTTCAAAGAATGAGGCATCTCTCGATTCCATGATTGTATTTACATGAATATCAGTTATACCAGACTAGAATACCAAAAATCTGTAGGCACTACTATTTTGGGCTGGCCCAAGATAATAACAATCTACTGTTTTTGGTCCAAGTTTGACTCTCTTGGGAGGCGGAACTGGAACTTTTGCCAAGCACCCCCACACTTTGAGGTATTTAAAGCTTGGTTTGTGTCCTTTCCATATCTCATATGGAATTGTTCCATTTTATTGTGAGGAACTTTGTTTAAAATGTGATTAGACATATTTAAGGCTTCCCCCCACAAGTTTGTCGGTAGACCAGAGGTTAAGAGCATTGCATTAATCATATCTTTTAATGTTCTGTTCTTTCTCTCGGCTATACCATTTTGTTGTGGTGAATATGGTGCTACTGTTTGATGAATTATTCCATTCTCTGCACAGAACTGTTCAAACGATGACTGATATTCTCCACCTCGATCAGATCTCAATATCTTGATCTTTTTATTTAACTGATTTTCCACCTCAGCCTTGTATTTTATAAACGCGGTTATTATTTCATCCTTACTATTTAAAAGATATACATAGCAATATCGCGTATAATCGTTAATAAAAGTAATAAAATACTTTTTCCCACCTCTTGTAGGTAGTGATTTAAAATCACACAAATCTGTATGTACCAAACCTAATGGTTCGGTGCTTCTGTCAACAGTTTTAAATGGTTGTTTGACCATTTTTGCTTCTACACATGTCTCACATTTGTAGTTCTTATCTACTTGGAAATTTGGAATCCATCCCAAGTTTGATAATTTCTTCATTTTTCGGAAGTTTATGTGTCCAAATCTATCGTGCCATAGTAAAATTTCGTGCTCAAGCCAGTAAGAGACTTCAATTTTATTAATAGCACAATCAGAATACATAGATTTATTGCCGATAACGGCTATGTTTGCCCTAAATAGGCCATCACATAAATAACCCCTTCCGATATACATTCCATCTTTGAACAGAACCATCTTTTCTGATTCGAACACAATTTTGAATCCTTTCTTTGATAGCACTGAGCCGGAGATCAGATTCTTGCGTATGTCTGAAACGTGAAGCACGTCATTCAATTTGACAGTTTTTCCAGAAGTGAACTTGAGGATAACTGTGCCACTGCCTTCGATCGTGGAAACTGCAGAATTACCCATGTAGAGTCTTTCTTTCTGATCGAATTTCTGGTATGTTGAAAACATGGATTTTTCAGAGCAAACATGACGAGTAGCTCCTGTGTCAACCCACCATTGTTTAAGGTACTGAACCAAATTGCATTCGTAAATAATCGCTGAAAAGTTGGATTTATCCATTTTCATGTTGTCAACTGTTGCCATCCCTGTTTTAGCGTAAAACAGTAAAATTCTTAAGATGTTAGACGTCTAGTGTACCAAAACAGAGAATAATCAATTATAAACTCGTCGCACAAGTTTATAACTCAGATTTCCACTACACTGGAATTCTGTAGTAATTATTATAACAATATGAATATTGTAAATAAATTACAATAACAGCGTTATACTATTTTGAATAAACAGTATAACCAGAATAATGGATAGAATATAGAATAATGTACATAAATATACAATCAGACTAGAATTCTAACCGGATTACGTCTGAGGCTTGTCATAACAATTTCCTTAAGAATTTTATTTCAAAACTCTCCCAAGAAACAACAGACGTAATCTGCATGAGATTGTAATGAGTATGTCAACTCTGTGATATATATGGAATATTGAGCTGTAGAGCAAAGAAGCAGAAGAAATTAGATTGGAATCAGATAAGAATGTGATCAGTATTCTCTCTTATTTATAATTTCGTCCGCATCCCTTCAAACAGTCGCGTCCGCCTGACGGGTCGCACACGTTGCCTTTTGGTCGCTGCTGTTCGTTAACGGGTCACGCCCTCCTGCTACTGTTTCGCACCCGCTCCTACCGCCTGCTACTGTTTCGCCTGTACCGCTTCAGTTGGGTCGCACTCGCTCGCGTTTGGCCGCACCTGTTTCCTTCTAACGGGTCGTGCCCGCTACTGTTCGCGTCCGCTTATGAACAGTCGCATCTCCTCAGGCAAAAACCCCGCGTCCGTCTTCACCCGCCAGCTTCTCTTCAAATTCCAGGCCCAGCCCAGTTTCAGACGAAGCCCAAAACCGTTAAACAGTGGTCTAGTAAAAAGAATGGTCATTTTAGACCCGTACCCGAGCCCGGCCCGGCCCGGTTCGGACGGACGGCGGCGGCGGCGTGCGCGCGTGTGTGGTGGTGATGCATGAACTCCCTCCTCACAACGAATCATACATTTGGGAGCCCCAGGCCCCCAACCTCCACTTGAGAAATCTATTAATATACTTGGCTTTCTTAGTATATTAGGCGATGTGGGACTTATGTTTGTTATCATTCACTTTGTTTGTTTTAGGAATTCCAACAATCCCCCACATGAATGATAATATACATATCCCCCACACAAAGCGAAATATCACAGAGTACATATGGAATAATGCTTTATTGTGGATAAGTAGATATTTCACTTTGAACTTTCCCTAGTTAAAACTTATCGGATCTACTTGGCCAATCGGTGAATTATTTCATCTTGAACCGTCAGCCTTTATTGTATATCCAGACAATAAGCTTTACGAAGCATTGATTCCCTTCTCATCCAATCTCTTGGTTGTGTTCATTTTGGTCCTGAACAAATTTTGGTTCTGCGAGTGTTTTAGAGAATAAAAGCCTTTTAATATTCTCATTGAGCCGACCCAGCTCACACTAACATAGGTGATCGCAACCATTAAGAGTATCCTACATATACCCCACTTGTTATTTTCAAGATATGGTCATCATTAAAAAACATAGTTTTAACCTTTACATACTTCTGTAGGCATGCATTTATGTTGTGCACCATAGGAATGAAGTTGGACTATGTCCACGCAAATGCATTACGTCTTGAGTTACTCAGAACTGGTTTGCCTATTGATCCTAGTCCGTGGGATCTCCAGTCGCTAGGATAGGTTTCCGTATAAGGTAACTCTTGTTGGTTTAGGCTTTTAAACCCATTCCCCTCGATGCGCAGTCAATTTCCTCTCTTGATAAACCTTTAGTAAATGGATCCGCTAGGTTATCATTTGTTCTTACATAATCTATGTAAATTGTTCCATTTGAGAGTAACTGCATAATTGTGTTATGGCGTCGACGAATATGTCATGACTTTCCATTATACACAAAGTTTTGCGCTTTACTTAGCGCAGCTTGGTTATCACAGTGTATACATATGGCCGTCACAGGTTTTGGACAAAATGGAATATCTTCTAAGAATTGACGAAGCCATTCTGCCTCTTCTCCTGCTTTATCTAATGCGATAAACTCAGATTCCATGGTGGATCGAGTTATGCATGTTTGTTTAGTAGATTTCCATGACACCGCTGCTCCTGCAAGGGTAAAGACATAACCACTTGTGGATTTTGATTCCTCTGAATCTGCAATCCAGTTTGCATCACTATATCCTTCTAAGACGGCAGGATATTTTCCATAATGTAAGGAAAAATTAGTGGTATTCTTTAAATATCCAAACACTCTCATTAGTGCTTTCCAGTGTTCCTTCCCTGGATTACTTGTATACCTGCTTAGTCGACTTACCGCGTAAGCAATATCTGGTCTGGTGCAATTCATCAGATACATTAAGCATCCTATTACACGAGAGTATTCTAGTTGCATTACACTCTCATCCGTGTTTTTATGCAGTACTTCCGATGGATTAAAAGGTGTCCTCACTCCTTTAATTCCATACTCTTGGAATTTTTCAATCACTTTGTCCACATAGTGTGACTGAGATAGTTCAATTCAATTAGGTGTTATTATTATTTTGATTCTCAAAATAACGTCCGCAACTCCTAAGTCTTTCATATCGAAATTGTTGATTAACATCTTCTTTATAGTCTCTATAACTTTAGTATTAGGACCAAAGATTAGCATATTGTCTACATATAGACAAATCATCACATATGATTGTCCAACCTGTTTGTAATAAACACATTTATCACATTTATTCATACGGAAACCATTTTTCATCATGACACTATCAAATTTTTCATGCCATTGTTTTGGAGCTTGTTTTAGTCCGTACAGTGATTTCACTAACCGACATACTTTGTTTTCATTTCCTTTGGAAATAAAACCCTCAGGTTGCTCCATGTAAATCTCCTCATCGAGATCTCCATTTAAGAATGCTGTTTTGACATCCATCTGATGAATTTCCAGATTATATATGGAAGCAATTGCTATTAACATTCTTATAGAGGTTATTCGTGTAACTGGTGAATAGGTATCAAAGAAGTCTACTCCTTCTTTTTGACGATATCCTTTGGCTACTAATCTGGCTTTATACTTGTCGATAGAGCCATCTGCTTTCATTTTCTTCTGGAAAATCCATTTGCAGCCAATTGGTTTTATTCCTGGTGGAATATCAACAATTTCCCAAGTTTTATTACTTAGAATTGAATCAATCTCACTTTGGATTGCTTCTTTCCAACCTGAGGACTCAGAAGATGACATTGCTTCCTTGTGCGTTTGAGGTTCGTGCTCTAATACATATGTAAAAAAGTCCGAACCAAATGTTTTGGAAGTTCTAGCCCTTACGCTTCTTCTTGGTTCAGCATCCTCAATTTCATGATGAGTTTCATCTTCATGCGAATCGTTCGATTCTTCCCTTGTCCTTTTTGGGACATTATTTCCTTCATTCCTTTTGTGCGGAAACACATCTTCAAAGAATGAGGCATCTCTTGATTCCATGATTGTATTTACATGAATATCAGTTATATAAGACTTGAATACAAAAAATCTGTAGGCTCTACTATTTTGGGTTGGCCCAAGATAATAACAATCTACTGTTTTTAGTCCAAGCTTGACCCTCTTGGGAGGCTGAATTGGAACTTTTGCCAAGCACCCCCACACTTAGAGGTATTTAAAGCTTGGATTGTGTCCTTTCCAAATATCATATGGAATTGTTCCCGTTTTATTGTGAGGAACTTTGTTTAAAATGTGATTAGACATATTTAAGGCTTCCCCCCACAAGTTTGTCGGTAGACCAGAGGTTAAGAGCATTGCGTTAATCATATCTTTTAATGTTCTGTTCTTTCTCTCGGCTATACCATTTTGTTGTGGTTAATATGGTGCTGTTGTTTGATGAATTATTCCATTCTCTGCACAGAACTATTCAAACGGTGACTCATATTCTCCACCTCGATCAGAACTCAATATCTTGATCTTTTTATTTAACTGATTTTCTACCTCAGCCTTGTATTTTATAAACGCGGTTATTGCTTCATCCTTACTATTTAAAAGATATACATAGCAATATCGCGTATAATCGTCAATAAAAGTAATAAAATACTTTTTCCTACCTCTTGTAGGTAGTGATTTAAAATCACACAAATCTGTATGTACCAAACCTAATGGTTCGGTGCTTCTGTCAACAGATTTAAATGGTTGTTTGACCATTTTTGCTTCTACACATGTCTCACATTTGTAGTTCTTATCTACTTGGAAATTTGGAATCAATCCCAAGTTTGATAATTTCTTCATTTTTCGGAAGTTTATGTGTCCTAATCTTTCGTGCCATAGTAAAATTTCGTGCTCAAGTATGTATGAGACTTCAATTTTATTCATAGCACAATCAGGATACATAGATTTATTGCCGATAACGGCTATGTTTGCCTTAAATAGGCCATCACATAAATAACCCCTTCCGATATACATTCCATCTTTGAACAGAACCATCTTGACACAATTTTGAATCCTTGCTTTGATAGCACTGAGCCGGAGATCAGATTCTTGCGTATGTCTGGAACGTGAAGCACGTCATTCAATTTGACAGTTTTTCCAGAAGTGAACTTGAGGATAACTGTGCCACTGCCTT
Source organism: Allium cepa (assembly GCA_030765085.1). Lineage (NCBI taxonomy): Eukaryota > Viridiplantae > Streptophyta > Magnoliopsida > Asparagales > Amaryllidaceae > Allium > Allium cepa. The sequence goes on along the minus strand of CM060939.1, from coordinate 211,498,522 downwards.
CGATCATGGAAACTGCAGAATTACCCATGTAGAGTCTTTCTTTCTGATCGAATTTCTGGTGTGTTGAAAACATGGATTTTTCATAGCATACATGACGAGTAGCTCCTGTGTCAACCCACCATTGTTTAGGGTTCTGAACCAAATTGCATTCAGAAATAACCGCTGAAAAGTTGGATTTATCCATTTTCATGTTGTCAACTGTTGCCGTCCCTGTTTTAGTGTAAAACAGTAAAATTCTTAAGATGTTAGAAGTCTAGTGTACCAAAACAGAGAATAATCAATCATAAACTCGTCGCACAAGTTTATAACTCAGATTTCCACTACACTGGAATTCTGTAGTAATTATTATAACAATATGAATATTGTAAATAAATTACAACAACAGCGTTATACTATTTTGAATAAACAGTATAACCAGAATAATGGATGGAACATAGAATAATGTATATAAATATACAATCGGACTAGAATTCTAACCGGATTACATCTGAGGCTTGTCGTAACAATTTCCTTAAGAATTTTATTTCAAAACTCTCCCAAGATACAACAGACGTAATCTGCACGAGATTGTAATGAGTATGTCAACTCTGTGATATATATGGAATATTGAGCTGTAGAGCAAAGAAGCAGAAGAAATTTTATTGGAATCGGATAAGAATGTTATCAGTATTCTCTCCTATTTATAATTTCGTCCGCATCCCTTCAAACAGTCGCGTCCGCTTGACGGATCGCACCCGTCGCCTTTTGGTCGGTGCTGTTCGTTAACGGGTCGCGCCCGCCTGCTACTGTTTCGCACCCGCTCGTACCGCCTGCTACTGTTTCACACGTACCGCTTCAGTCGGGTAGCACCCGCTCGCGTTTGGCCGCACCTGTTTGCTTCTAACAGGTCGCACCCGCTACTGTTCGCGTTCGCTTATGAACAGACGCATCTCCTCAGGCAAAAACCCCGCGTCCGTTTTCACCCGCCCGCTTCTCTTCAAATTGCAGGCCCAGCCCAGTTTCAGACGAAGCCCAAAACCGTTAAACAGTGGTCTAGTAAAAACAATGGTCATTTTAGACACGTACCCGAGCCCGGCCCGGCCCGGTTCGGACGGATGGCGGCAGCGGCGCGCGCGCGTGTGTGGTGGTGATGCATGATCTCCCTCCTCACAACGAAGCATACATTTGGGAGCCCCAGGTCCCCAACCTCCACTTGAGAAAGCTATTAATATACTTGGCTTTCTTAGTATATTAGGCGATGGGGAACTTATGGTTGTTATCATTCACTTTGTTTGTTTTAGGAATTCCAACAATCCCCCACATGAATGATAATATACATATCCCCCACACGAAGCGAAATATCACAGAGTACATATGGAATAATGCTTTATCGTGGATAAGTAGATATTTCACTTTGAACTTTACCTAGTTAAAACTTATCGGATCTACTTGGCCAATCGGTGAATTATTTCATCTTGAACCGTCGACCTTTATTGTATATCCAGACAATAAGCTTTACGAAGCATTGATTCCCTTCTCATCCAATCTCTTGGTTGTGTTCATTTTGGTCCTGAACAATTTTTGGTTCTGCGAGTGTTTTAAATAATAAAAGCCTTTTAATATTCTCATAGAGCCGACCCAGCTCACACTAACGTAGGTGATCGCAACCATTAAGAGTATCCTACATATACCCCACTTGTTATTTCCAAGATATGGTCATCATTAAAAAACATAGTTTTAACATTTACATACTTCTGTAGGCATGCATTTATGTTGTGCACCATAGGAATGGAGTTGGACTATGTCCACGCAAATGCATTACGTCTTGAGTTACTCAGAACTGGTTTGCCTATTGATCCTAGTCCATGGGATCTCCAGTCGCTAGGATAGGTTTCCGTATAAGGTAACTCTTGTTGGTTAGTCTTTTAAACCCATTCCCCTCGATGCGCAGTCAATTTTCTCTCTTGATAAACCTTTAGTAAATGGATCCGCTAGGTTATCATTTGTTCTTACATAATCTATGTAAATTGTTCCATTTGAGAGTAACTGCCTAATTCGGTTATGGCGTCGATGAATATGTCGCGACTTTCCATTATACACAAAGTCGTGCGCTCTACTTAGCGCAGCTTGGTTATCACAGTGTATACATATAGCCGTCATAGGTTTTGGCCAAAATGGAATATCTTCTAAAAATTGACGAAGCCATTCTGCCTCTTCGCCTGCTTTATCTAATGCGATAAACTCAGATTCCATGGTGGATCGAGTTATGCATGTTTGTTTAGTAGATTTCCATGACACTGCTGCTCCTGCAAGGGTAAAGACATAACCACTTGTGGATTTTGACTCCTCTGAATCTGCAATCCAGTTTGCATCACTATATCCTTCTAAGACGGCAGGATATTTTCCATAATGTAAGGAAAAATTAGTGGTATTCTTTAAATATCCAAACACTCTCATTAGTGCTTTCCAGTGTTCCTTCCCTGGATTACTTGTATACCTGCTTAGTCGACTTACCGCGTAAGCAATATCTGGTCTGGTGCAATTCATCAGATACATTAAGCATCCTATTACACGAGAGTATTCCAGTTGCATTACACTCTCATTAGTGTTTTTATGCAGTACTTCCGATGGATTAAAAGGTGTCCTCACTCCTTTAATTCCGTACTCTTGGAATTTTTCAATCACTTTGTCTACATAGTGTGACTGAGATAGTTCAATTCCATTAGGTGTTCTTATTATTTTGATACCCAAAATAACGTCCACAACTCCTAAGTCTTTCATATCGAAATTGTTGATTAACATCTTCTTTATAGTCTCAATTACTTTAGTATTAGGACCAAAGATTAGCATATCGCCTACATATAGACAAATCATCACATATGATTGCCCAACCTGTTTGTAATAAACACATTTATCACATTCATTCATACGAAAACCATTTTTCATCATGACACTATTAAATTTTTCATGCCATTGTTTTGGAGCTTGTTTTAGTCCGTATAGTGATTTCACTAACCGACATACTTTGTTTTCATTTTCTTTGGAAATAAAACCCTCAGGTTGCTCCATGTAAATCTCCTCATCGAGATCTCCATTTAAGAATGCTGTTTTGACATCCATCTGATGAATTTCCGGATTATATATGGAAGCAATTGCTATTAACATTCTTATAGAGGTTATTCATGTAACTGGTGAATATGTATCAAAGAAGTCTACTCCTTCTTTTTGACGATATCCTTTGGCTACTAATTTGGCTTTATACTTGTCGATAGAGCCATCTGCTTTCATTTTCTTCTTGAAAATCCATTTGCAGCCAATTGGTTTTATTCCTGGTGGAATATCAACAATTTCCCAAGTTTTATTACTTAGAATTGAATCAATCTCACTTTGGATTGCTTCTTTCCAACATGAGGACTCAGAAGGTGACATTGCTTCCTTGTACATTTGAGCTTAGTGCTCTAATACATATGTAAAAAAGTCCGAACCAAATGTTTTGGAAGTTCTAGCCCTTACGCTTCTTCTTGGTTCAGCATCCTCAATTTCATGATGAGTTTCATCTTCATGCCAATCGTTCGATTCTTCCCTTGTCCTTTTTGGGACATTATTTCCTTCATTCCTTTTGTGCGGAAACACATCTTCAAAGAATGAGGCATCTCTTGATTCCATGATTGTATTTACATGAATATCAGTAATATCAGACTTGAATACCAAAAATCTGTAGGCACTACTATTTTGGGCTGGCCCAAGATAATAACAATCTACTTTTTTTGGTCCAAGTTTGACTCTCTTGGGAGGCGGAACTGGAACTTTTGCCAAGCAGCCCCACACTTTGAGGTATTTAAAGCTTGGTTTGTGTCCTTTCCATATCTCATATGGAATTGTTCCATTTTATTGTGAGGAACTTTGTTTAAAATGTGATTAGACATATTTAAGGCTTCCTCCCACAAGTTTGTCGGTAGACCAGAGGTTAAGAGCATTGCATTAATCATATCTTTTAATGTTCTGTTCTTTCTCTCGGCTATACCATTTTGTTATGGTGAATATGGTGCTGTTGTTTGATGAATTATTCCATTCTCTGCACAGAACTGTTCAAACGGTGACTCATATTCTCCACCTCGATCAGATCTCAATATCTTGATCTTTTTATTTAACTGATTTTCAACCTCGGCCTTGTATTTTATAAACGCGGTTATTGCTTCATCCTTACTATTTAAAAGATATACATAGCAATATCGCGTATAATCGTCAATAAAAGTAATAAAATACTTTTTCCCACCTCTTGTAGGTAGTGATTTAAAATCACACAAATCTGTATATACCGAACCTAATGGTTCGGTGCTTCTGTCAACAGATTTAAATGGTTGTTTGACCATTTTTGCTTCTACACATGTCTCACATTTGTAGTTCTTATCTACTTGGAAATTTGGAATCGATCCCAAGTTTGATAATTTCTTCATTTTTCGGAAGTTTATGTGTCCTAATCTATCGTGCCATAGTAAAATTTCGTGCTCAAGCCAGTAAGAGACTTCAATTTTATTAATAGCACAATCAGAATACATAGATTTATTGCCGATAACGGCTATGTTTGCCCTAAATAGGCCATCACATAAATAACCCCTTCCGATATACATTCCAGCTTTTAACAGAACCATCTTTCTGATTCGAACGCAATTTTGAATCCTTTCTTTGATAGCACTGAGCCGGAGATCAGATTCTTGCGTATGTCTGGAACGTGAAGCACGTCATTCAATTTGATAGTTTTTCCAGAAGTGAACTTGAGGATAACTGTGCCACTGCCTTCGATCATGGAAACTGCAGAATTACCCATGTAGAGTCTTTCTTTCTGATCGAATTTCTGGTATGTTGAAAACATGGATTTTTCAGAGCAAACATGACGAGTAGCTCCTGTGTCAACCCACCATTGTTTAGGGTACTGAACCAAATTGCATTCAGAAATAACCGCTGAAAAGTTGGATTTATCCATTTTCATGTTGTCAACTGTTGCCATCCCTGTTTTAGCGTAAAACAGTAAAATTCTTAAGATGTTAGACGTCTAGTGTACCAAAACAGAGAATAATCAATTATAAACTCGTCGCACAAGTTTATAACTCAGATTTCCACTACACTGGAATTCTGTAGTAATTATTATAACAATATGAATGTTGTAAATAAATTACAACAACAGCGTTATACTATTTTGAATAAACAGTATAACCAGAATAATGGATAAAATATAGAATAATGTATATAAATATACAATCAGACTAGAATTCTAACCGGATTACGTCTGAGGCTTGTCGTAACAATTTCCTTAAGAATTTTATTTCAAAACTCTCCCAAGAAATAACAGACTTAATCTGCATGAGATTGTAATGAGTATGTCAACTCTGTGATATATATGGAATATTGAGCTGTAGAGCAAAGAAGCAGAAGAAATTAGATTGGAATCGGATAAGAATGTGATCAGTATTCTCTCCTATTTATAATTTCGTCCGCATCCCTTCAAACAGTCGCGTCCGCTTGACGGGTCGCACTCGTTGCCTTTTGGTCGCTGTTGTTCGTTAACGGGTCACACCCTCCTGCTACTGTTTCGCACCCGCTCCTACCGCATGCTACTGTTTCGCCTGTACCGCTTCAAACGGGTCGCACTCGCTCGCGTTTGGCCGCACCTGTTTCCTTCTAACGGGTCGCGCCCGCTACTGTTCGCGTCCGCTTATGAACAGTCGCATCTCCTCAGGCAAAAACCCCGCGTCCGACTTCACCCGCCTGCTTCTCTTCAAATTCCAGGCCCAGCCCAGTTTCAGACGAAGCCCAAAACCGTTAAACAGTGGTCTAGTAAAAAGAATGGTCATTTTAGACCCGTACCCGAGCCCGGCCCAGCCCGGTTCGGACGGACGGCGGCGGCGGCGTGCGCGCGTGTGTGGTGGTGATGCATGAACTCCCTCCTCACAACGAATCATACATTTAGGAGCCCCAGGCCCCCAACCTCCACTTGAGAAAGCTATTAATATACTTGGCTTTCTTAGTATATTAGGCGATGTGGGACTTATGTTTGTTATCATTCACTTTGTTTGTTTTAGGAATTCCCACAATCCCCCACATGAATGATAATATACATATCCTCCACACAACGCGAAATATCATAGAGTACATATGGAATAATGCTTTATCGTGGATAAGTAGATATTTCACTTTGAACTTTACCTAGTTAAAACTTATCGGATCTACTTGGCCAATCGGTGAATTATTTCATCTTGAAACGTCGGCCTTTATTGTATATCCAGACAATAAGCTTTACGAAGCATTGATTCCCTTCTCATCCAATCTCTTGGTTGTGTTCATTTTTGTCCTGAACAATTTTTGGTTCTGCGAGTGTTTTAGAGAATAAAAGCCTTTTAATATTCTCATAGAGCCGATCCTGCTCACACTAACATAGGTGATCGCAACCATTAAGAGTATCCTACATATACCCCACTTGTTATTTCCAAGATATGATCATCATTAAAAAACATAGTTTTAACCTTTACATACTTCTGTAGGCATGCATTTATGTTGTGCACCATAGGAATGGAGTTTGACTATGTCCACGCAAATGCATTACATCTTGAGTTACTCAGAACTGGTTTGCCTATTGATCCTAGTCAGTAGGATCTCCAGTCGCTAGGATAGGTTTCCGTATAAGGTAACTCTTGTTGGTTTAGGCTTTTAAACTCATTCCCCTCGATGCGCAGTCAATTTCCTCTCTTGATAAAGCTTTAGTAAATGGATCCGCTAGGTTATCATTTGCTCTTACATAATCTATGTAAATTGTTCCATTTGAGAGTAACTGCCTAATTGTGTTATGGCGTCGAGGAATATGTCGTGACTTTCCATTTTACACAAAGTTGTGCGCTTTACTTAGCGCAGCTTGGTTATCACAGTGTATACATATGGCCGTCACAGGTTTTGGCCAAAATGGAATATCTTCTAAGAATTGACGAAGCCATTCTGCCTCTTCGCCTGCTTTATCTAATGCGATAAACTCAGATTCCATGGTGGATCGAGTTATGCATGTTTGTTTAGTAGATTTCCATGACACTGCTGCTCCTGCAAGGGTAAAGACATAACCACTTGTGGATTTTGATTCCTCTGAATCTGAAATCCAGTTTGCATCTCTATATCCTTCTAAGACGGCAGGATATTTTCCATAATGTAAGGAAAAATTAGTGGTATTCTTTAAATATCCAAACACTCTCATTAGTGCTTTCCAGTGTTCCTTCCTTGGATTACTTGTATACCTGCTTAGTCGACTTACCGCGTAAGCAATATCTGGTCTGGTGCAATTCCTCAGATACATTAAGCATCCTATTACAGGAGAGTATTCTAGTTGCATTACACTCTCATCAGTGTTTTTATGCAGTACTTCCGATGGATTAAATGGTGTCCTCAATCCTTTAATTCCATACTCTTGGAATTTTTCAATCACTTTGTCTACATAGTGTGACTGAGACAGTTCAATTCCGTTAGGTGTTCTTATTATTTTGATTCCCAAAATAACGTCCGCAACTCCTAAGTCTTTCATATCGAAATTGTTGATTAACATCTTCTTTATAGTCTCTATTACTTTAGTATTAGGACCAAAGATTAGCATATCATCTACATATAGACAAATCATCACATATGATTGTCCAACCTGTTTGTAATAAACACATTTATCACATTCATTCATACGAAAACCATTTTTCATCATGACACTATCAAATTTTTCATGCCATTGTTTTGGAGCTTGTTTTAGTCCGTATAGTGATTTCACTAACCGACATACTTTGTTTTCATTTCCTTTGGAAATAAAACCCTCAGGTTGCTCCATGCAAATCTCCTCATCGAGATCTCCATTTAAGAATGCTGTTTTGACATCCATCTGATGAATTTCCAGATTATATATGGAAGCAATTGCTATTAACATTCTTATAGAGGTTATTCGTGTAACTGGTGAATGGGTATCAAAGAAGGCTACTCCTTCTTTTTGACGATATCCTTTGGCTACTAATCTGGCTTTATACTTGTTGATAGAGCCATCTGCTTTCATTTTCTCTTGAAAATCCATTTGCAGCCAATTGGTTTTATTCCTGGTGGAATATCAACAATTTCCCAAGTTTTATTACTTAGAATTGAATCAATCTCACTTTGGATTGCTTCTTTCCAACATGAGGACTCAGAAGATGACATTGCTTCCTTATACGTTTGAGGTTCATGCTATAATACATATGTAAAAAAGTATGAACCAAATGTTTTGGAAGTTCTAGCCCTTACGCTTCTTCTTGGTTCAGCATCCTCAATTTCATGATGAGTTTCATCTTCATGCGAATCGTTCGATTCTTCCCTTGTCCTTTTTGGGACATTATTTCCTTCATTCCTTTTGTGCGGAAACACATCTTCAAAGAATGAGGCATCTCTTGATTCCATGATTGTATTTACACGAATATCAGTTATATCAGACTTGAATACCAAAAATCTGTAGGCACTACTATTTTGGGCTGGCCCAAGATAATAACAATCTATTGTTTTTTGTCCAAGTTTGACTCTCTTGGGAGGCGGAACTGGGACTTTTGCCAAGCAACCCCACACTTTGAGGTATTTAAAGCTTGGTTTGTGTCCTTTCCATATCTCATGTGGAATTGTTCCCGTTTTATTGTGAGGAACATTGTTTAAAATGTGATTAGACATATTTAAGGCTTCCCCCCACAAGTTTGTCGGTAGACCAGAGGTTAAGAGCATTGCATTAATCATATCTTTTAATGTTCTGTTCTTTCGCTCGGCTATACCATTTTATTGTGGTGAATATGGTGCTATTGTTTGATGAATTATTCCATTCTCTGCACAGAACTGTTCAAACGGTGACTCATATTCTCCACCTCAATCAGATCTCAATATCTTGATCTTTTTATTTAACTTATTTTCTACCTCAGCCTTGTATTTTATAAATGCGGTTATTGCTTCATCCTTACTATTTAAAAGATATACATAGCAATATCGCGTATAATCGTCAATAAAAGTAATAAAATACTTTTTCCCACCTCTTGTAGGTAGTGATTTAAAATCACACAAATCTGTATGTACCAAACCTAATGGTTCCGTGCTTATGTCAACAGATTTAAATGGTTGTTTGACCATTTTTGCTTCTACACATGTTTCACATTTGTAGTTCTTATCTACTTGGAAATTTGGAATCAATCCCAAGTTTGATAATTTCTTCATTTTTCAGAAGTTTATGCGTCCTAATCTATCGTTCCATAGTAAAATTTCGTGCTCAAGCAAGTAAGAGACTTAAATTTTATTAATAGCACAATCAGGATACATAGATTTATTGCCGATAACGGCTATGTTTGCCTTAAATAGGCCATCACATAAATAACCCCTTCCGATATACATTCCAGCTTTGAACAGAACCATCTTGCCTGATTCGAACACAATTTTGAATCCTTTCTTCGATAGCACTGAGCCGGAGATCAGATTCTTGCGTATGTCTGGAACGTGAAGCACGTCATTCAATTTGACAGTTTTTCCAGAAGTGAACTTGAGGATAACTGTGCCACTTCCTTCTATCATGGAAAATGCAGAATTACCCATGTAGAGTCTTTCTTTCTGATCGAATTTCTGGTATGTTGAAAACATGGATTTTTCAGAGCAAACATGACGAGTAGCTCCTGTGTCAACCCACCATTGTTTAGGGTTCTGAACCAAATTGCATTCAAAAATAACCGCTGAAAAGTTGGATTTATCCATTTTCATGTTGTCAACTGTTGCCATCCCTGTTTTAGCGTAAAACGGTAAAATTCTTAAGATGTTAGACGTCTAGTGTACCAAAACAGAGAATAATCAATTATAAACTCGTCGCACAAGTTTATAACTCAGATTTCCACTACAATGGAATTGTGTAGTAATTATTATAACAATATGTATGTTGTAAATAAATTACAACAACAACATTATACTATTTTGAATAAACAGTATAACCAGAGTAATGGATAGAATATAGAATAATGTATATAAATATACAATCAGACTAGAATTCTAACCGGATTACGTCTGAGGCTTGTCATAACAATTTTCTTAAGGATTTCATTTCAAAACTCTCCCAAGATACAACAGACGTAATCTGCACGAGATTGTAATGAGTATGTCAACTCTGTGATATATATGGAATATTGAGCTGTAGAGCAAAGAAGCAGAAGAAATTAGATTGGAATCGGATAAGAATGTGATCAGCATTCTCTCCTATTTATAATTTCGTCCGCATCCCTTCAAACAGTCGCATCCGCTTGACGGGTCGCACCCGTTGCCTTTTGGTCGCTGCTGTTCGTTAACGGGTCGCGTCCGCCTGCTACTGTTTCGCACCCGCTCGTACCGCCTGCTACTGTTTTGCCTGTACCGCTTCAGTCAGGTCGCACCCGCTCGCGTTTGGCCGCACCTGTTTGCATCTAACGGGTCGCACCCGCTACTGTTCGCGTCCGCTTATGAACAGTCGCATCTCCTCAGGCAAAAACCCCGCGTCCGTCTTCACTCGCCCGCTTCTCTTCAAATTCCAGGCCCAGTCCAGTTTCATACGAAGCCCAAAACCGTTAAACAGTGGTCTAGTAAAAAGAATGGTCATTTTAGACCCGTACCCGAGCCCGGCCCGGCCCGGTTCGGACGGACGGCGGCGGCGGCGCGCGCGCGTGTGTGGTGGTGATGCATGATCTCCCTCCTCACAACGAAGCATACATTTGGGAGCCCCAGGCCCCCAACCTCCACTTGAGAAAGCTATTAATATACTTGGCTTTATTAGTATATTAGGCGATGTGGGACTTATGTTTGTTATCGTTCACTTTGTTTGTTTTAGGAATTCCAACAATCCCCTACATGAATGACAATATACATATCCCCCACATGAAGCGAAATATCACAGAGTACATATGGAATAATGCTTTATCGTGGATAAGTAGATATTTCACTTTGATCTTTCCCTAGTTAAAACTTATCGGATCTACTTGGCCAATCGGTGAATTATTTCATCTTGAACCGTCAGCCTTTATTGTATATCCAGACAATAAGCTTTACGAAGCATTGATTCCCTTCTCATCCAATCTCTTGGTTGTGTTCATTTTGGTCCTGAACAATTTTTGGTTCTGCGAGTGTTTTAGAGAATAAAAGCCTTTTAATATTCTCATATAGCCGACCCAGCTCACACTAACATAGGTGATCGCAACCATTAAGAGTATCCTACATATACCCCACTTGTTATTTCCAAGATATGGTCATCCTTAAAAACATAGTTTTAACCTTTACATACTTCTGTAGGAATGCATTTTTGTTGTGCACCATAGGAATGGAGTTGGACTATGTCCACGCAAATGCATTACGTCTTGAGTTACTCAGAACTGGTTTGCCAATTGATCCTAGTCCATGGGATCTCCAGTTGCTAGGATAGCTTTCCGTATAAGGTAACTCTTGTTGGTTAAGGCTTTTAAACCCATTCCCCTCGATGCGCAGTCAATTTTCTCTCTTGATAAACCTTTAGTAAATGGATCCGCTACGTTATCATTTGTTCTTACATAATCTATGTAAATTGTTCCATTTGAGAGTAACTGCCTAATTGTGTTATGGCGTCGACGAATATGTCGTGACTTTCCACTATACACAAAGTTGTGCGCTATACTTAGCGCAGCTTGGTTATCACAGTGTATACATATGGCCGTCACAGGTTTTGGCCAAAATGGAATATCTTCAAAGAATTGACGAAGCCATTCTGCCTCTTCACCTGCTTTATCTAATGCGATAAACTCAGATTCCATGGTGGATCGAGTTATGCATGTTTGTTTAGTAGATTTCCATGACACTGCTGCTCCTGCAAGGGTAAAGACATAACCACCTGTAGATTTTGATTCCTCTGAATCTGCAACCCAGTTTGCATCACTATATCCTTCTAAGACGGCAGGATATTTTCCATAATGTAAGGAAAAATTAGTGGTATTCTTTAAGTATCCAAACACTCTCATTAGTGCTTTCCAGTGTACCTTCCCTGGATTACTTGTATAGCTACTTAGTCGACTTACCGCGTAAGCAATATCTGGTCTGGTGCAATTCATCAGATACATTAAGCATCCTATTACACGAGAGTATTCCAGTTGCATTACACTCTCATCAGTGTTTTTATGCAGTACTTCCGATGGATTAAAAGGTGTCCTCACTCCTTTAATTCCATACTCTTGGAATTTTTCAATCACTTTGTCTACATAGTGTGACTGAGATAGTTCAATTCCATTAGGTGTTCTTATTATTTTGATTCCCAAAATAACGTCCGCAACTCCTAAGTCTTTCGTATCGAAATTATTGATTAACATCTTCTTTATAGTCTCTATTACTTTAGTATTAGGACCAAAGATTAGCATATCGTCTACATATAGACAAATCAATTCATATGATTGTCCAACCTGTTTGTAATAAACACATTTATCACATTCATTCATACGAAAACCATTTTTCATCATGACACTATCAAATTTTTCATGCCATTGTTTTGGAGCTTGTTTTAGTCCGTATAGTGATTTCACTAACCGACATACTTTGTTTTCATTTCCTTCGGAAATAAAACCCTTAGGTTGCTCCATGTAAATCTCCTCATCGAGATCTCCATTTAAGAATGCTGTTTTGACATCCATCTGATGAATTTCCAGATTATATATGGAAGCAATTGCTATTAACATTCTTATAGAGGTTATTCGTGTAACTGGTGAATAGGTATCAAAGAAGTCTACTCCTTCTTTTTGACGATATCCTTTGGCTACTAATCTGGCTTTATACTTGTCGATAGAGCCATCTTCTTTCATTTTCTTCTTGAAAATCCATTTGCAGCCAATTGGTTTTATTCCTGGTGGAATATCAACAATTTCCTAAGTTTTATTACTTAGAATTGAATCAATCTCACTTTGGATTGCTTCCTTCCAACATGAGGACTCAGAAGATGACATTGCTTCCTCGTACGTTTGAGGTTCGTGCTCTATTACATATGTAAAAAAGTCCGAACCAAATGTTTTGGAAGTTCTAGCCCTTACGCTTCTTCTTGGTTCAGCATCCTCAATTTCATGATGAGTTTCATCTTCATGCGAATCGTTCGATTCTTCCCTTGTCCTTTTTGGGACATTATTTCCTTCATTCCTTTTGTGCGGAAACACATCTTCAAAGAATGAGGCATCTCTTGATTCCATGATTGTATTTACATGAATATCAGTTATATCAGACATGAATACCAAAAATCTGTAGGCACTACTATTTCGGGCTGGCCCAAGATAATAACAATCTACTGTTTTTGGTCCAAGTTTGACTCTCTTCGGAGGCGGAACTGGAACTTTTGCCAAGCACCCCCACACTTTGAGGTATTTAAAGCTTGGTTTGTGTCCTTTCCATATCTCATATGGAATTGTTCCCGTTTTATTGTGAGGAACTTTGTTTAAAATGCGATTAGACATATTTAAGGCTTCCCCCCACAAGTTTGTCGGTAGACCAGAGGTTAAGAGCATTACATTAATCATATCTTTTAATGTTCTGTTCTTTCTCTCGGCTATACCATTTTGTTATGGTGAATATGGTGCTGTTGTTTGATGAATTATTCCATTCTCTGCACAGAACTGTTCAAACGGTGACTTATATTCTCCACCTCGATCAGATCTCAATATCTTGATCTTTTTATTTAACTGATTTTCAACCTCGGCCTTGTATTTTATAAACGCGGTTATTGCTTCATCCTTACTATTTAAAAGATATACATAGCAATATCGCGTATAATCGTCAATAAAAGTAATAAAATACTTTTTCCCACCTCTTGTAGGTAGTGATTTAAAATCACACAAATCTGTATATACCGAACCTAATGGTTCGGTGCTTCTGTCAACAGATTTAAATGGTTGTTTGACCATTTTTGCTTCTACACATGTCTCACATTTGTAGTTCTTATCTACTTGGAAATTTGGAATCGATCCCAAGTTTGATAATTTCTTCATTTTTCGGAAGTTTATGTGTCCTAATCTATCGTGCCATAGTAAAATTTCGTGCTCAAGCCAGTAAGAGACTTCAATTTTATTAATAGCACAATCAGAATACATAGATTTATTGCCGATAACGGCTATGTTTGCCCTAAATAGGCCATCACATAAATAACCCCTTCCGATATACATTCCAGCTTTTAACAGAACCATCTTTCTGATTCGAACGCAATTTTGAATCCTTTCTTTGATAGCACTGTGCCGGAGATCAGATTCTTGCGTATGTCTGGAACGTGAAGCACGTCATTCAATTTGACAGTTTTTCCAGAAGTGAACTTGAGGATAACTGTGCCACTGCCTTCGATCGTGAAAACTGCAGAATTACCCATGTAGAGTCTTTCTTTCTGATCGAATTTCTGGTATGTTGAAAACATGGATTTTTCAGAGCAAACATGACGAGTAGCTCCTGTGTCAACCCACCATTGTTTAGGGTTCTGAACCAAATTGCATTCAAAAATAACCGCTGAAAAGTTGGATTTATCCATTTTCATGTTGTCAACTGTTGCCATCCCTGTTTTCGCGTAAAACGGTAAAATTCTTAAGATGTTAGACGTCTAGTGTACCAAAACAGAGAATAATCAATTATAAACTTGTCGCACAAGTTTATAACTCAGATTTCCACTACACTGGAATTCTGTAGTAGTTATTATAACAATATGAATGTTGTAAATAAATTACAACAACAACGTTATACTATTTTGAATAAACAGTATAACCAGAATAATGGATAAAATATAGAATAATGTATATAAATATACAATCAGACTAGAATTCTAACCGGATTACGTTTGAGGCTTGTCGTAACAATTTCCTTAAGAATTTTATTTCAAAACTCTCCCAAGATACAACAGAGGTAATCTGCACGAGATTGTAATGAGTATGTCAACTCTATGATATATATGGAATATTGAGATGTAGAGCAAAGAAGCAGAAGAAATTAGATTGGAATCGGATAAGAATGTGATCAGTATTCTCTCCTATTTATAATTTTGTCTGCATCCCTTCAAACAGTCGCGTCCGCTTGACGGGTCGCACCCGTTGCCTTTTGGTCGCTGCTGTTCGTTAAAGGGTCGCGCCTGCCAGTTACTGTTTCACACCCGCTCGTACCGCCTGCTACTGTTTCGCCTGTACCACTTCAGTCGGGTCGCACCCGCGCGCGTTTGGCTGCACCTGTTTGCTTCTAACGGGTCGCACCCGCTACTGTTCGCGTCCGCTTATGAACAGTCGCATCTCCTTAGGAAAAAACCCCGCGTCCGTCTTCACCTGCCTGCTTCTCTTCAAATTTCAGGCCCAGCCCAGTTTCAGACGAAGCCCAAAACCGTTAAACAGTGGTCTAGTAAAAAGAATGGTCATTTTAGACCCGTACCCGAGCCCGGCCCGGTTCGGACGGACGGCGGCGGCGGCGCGCGCGCGCGTGTGGTGGTGATGCATGATCTCCCTCCTCACAACGAAGCATACATTTGGGAGCCCCAGGCCCCCAACCTCCACTTGAGAAAGCTATTAATATACTTGGCATTTTTAGTATATTAGGCGATGTGGGACTTATGTTTGTTATCTTCCACTTTGTTTGTTTTAGGAATTCCAACAATCCCCCACATGAATGATAATATACATATCCCCCACACAAAGCGAAATATCACAGAGTACATATGGAATAATGCTTTATCGTGGATAAGTAGATATTTCACTTTGAACTTTCCCTAGTTAAAATTTATCGGATCTACTTGGCCAATCGGTGAATTATTTCATCTTGAACCGTCGGCCTTTATTGTATACCCAGACAATAAGCTTTACGAAGCATTGATTCCCTTCTCATTCAATCTCTTGGTTGTGTTCATTTTGGTCCTGAACAATTTTTGGTTCTGCGAGTGTTTTAGTGAATAAAAGCCTTTTAATATTCTCATAGAGCCGACCCAGCTCACACTAACGTAGGTGATCGCAACCATTAAGAGTATCCTACATATACCCCACTTGTTATTTCCAAGATATGGTCATCATTAAAAAACATAGTTTTAACCTTTACATACTTCTGTAGGCATGCATTTATGTTTTGCACCATAGGAATGGAGTTTGACTATGTCCACGCAAATGCATTACATCTTGAGTTACTCAGAACTGGTTTGCCTATTGATCCTAGTCCGTGGGATCTCCAGTCGCTAGGATAGGTTTCCGTATAAGGTAACTCTTGTTGGTTTAGGCTTTTAAACCCATTCCCCTCGATGCGCAGTCAATTTCCTCTCTTGATAAAGCTTTAGTAAATGGATCCGCTAGGTTATCATTTGTTCTTACATAATCTATGTAAATTGTTCCATTTGAGAGTAACTGCCTAATTGTGTTATGGCGTCGACGAATATGTCGTGACTTTCCATTATACACAAAGTTGTGCACTCTACTTAGCGCAGCTTGGTTATCACAGTGTATACATATCGCCGTCACAGGTTTTGGCCAAAATGGAATATCTTCTAAGAATTGATGAACCCATTCTGCCTCTTCGCCTGCTTTATCTAATGCGATAAACTCAGATTCCATGGTGGATCGAGTTATGCATGTTTGTTTAGTAGATTTCCATGACACTGCTGCTCCTGCAAGGGTAAAGACATAACCATTTGTGGATTTTGATTCCTCTGAATCTGAAATCCAGTTTGCATCACTATATCCTTCTAAGACGGCAGGATATTTTCCATAATGTAAGGAAAAATTAGTAGTATTCTTTAAATATCCAAACACTCTCATTAGTGCTTTCACTGTTCCTTCCCTGGATTACTTGTATACCTGCTTAGTCGACTTACCGCGTAAGCAATATCTGGTCTGGTGCAATTCATCAGATACATTAAGCATCCTATTACACGAGAGTATTCCAGTTGCATTACACTCTCATCATTGTTTTTATGCAGTACTTCCAATGGATTAAAAGGTGTCCTCAATCCTTTAATTCCGTACTCTTGGAATTTTTCAATCACTTTGTCTACATAGTGTGACTGAGATAGTTCAATTCCATTAGGTGTTCTTATTATTTTGATTCCCAAAATAACGTCCGCAACTCCTAAGTCTTTCATATCGAATTTGTTGATTAACATCTTCTTTATAGTCTCTATTACTTTAGTATTAGGACTAAAGATTAGCATATCATCTACATATAGACAAATCATCACATATGATTGTCCAACCTGTTTGTAATAAACTCATTTGTCACATTCATTCATACGAAAACCATTTTTCATCATGACACTATCAAATTTTTCATGCCATTGTTTTGGAGCTTGTTTTAGTCCGTATAGTGATTTCACTAACCGACATACTTTGTTTTCATTTTCTTCGGAAATAAAACCCTCAGGTTGCTCCATGTAAATCTCCTCATCGAGATCTCCATTTAAGAATGCTGTTTTGACATCCATCTGATGAATTTCCAGATTATATATGGAAGCAATTGCTATTAACATTCTTATAGAGGTTATTCGTGTAACTGGTGAATAGGTATCAAAGAAGTCTACTCCTTCTTTTTGACGATATCCTTTGGCTACTAATCTGGCTTTATACTTGTCGATAGAGCCATCTTCTTTCATTTTCTTCTTGAAAATCCATTTGCGGCCAATTGGTTTTATTCCTGGTGGAATATCAACAATTTCCCAAGTTTTATTACTTAGAATTGAATCAATCTCACTTTGGATTGCTTCTTTCCAACATGAGGACTCAGAAGATGACATTGCTTCCTCGTACGTTTGAGGTTCGTGCTCTATTACATATGTAAAAAAGTCCGAACCAAATATTTTGGAAGTTCTAGCCCTTACGCTTCTTCTTGGTTCAGCATCCTCAATTTCATGATGAGTTTCATCTTCATGCGAATCGTTCGATTCTTCCCTTGTCCTTTTTGGGACATTATTTCCTTCATTCCTTTTGTGCGGAAACACATCTTCAAAGAATGAGGCATCTCTTGATTCCATGATTGTATTTACATGAATATCAGTTATATCAGACCTGAATACCAAAAATCTGTAGGCACTCCAAGTTTGGGCTCTCTTGGGAGGTGGAACTGGAACTTTTGCCAAGCACCCTCACACTTTGAGGTATTTAAAGCTTGGTTTGTGTCCTTTCCATATCTCATATGGAATTGTTCCCGTTTTATTGTGAGGAACTTTGTTTAAAATGTGATTAGACATATTTAAGGCTTCCCCCCACAAGTTTGTCGGTAGACCAGAGGTTAAGAGCATTGCATTAATCATATCTTTTAATGTTCTGTTCTTTCTCTCGGCTATACCATTTTGTTGTGGTGAATATGGTGCTGTTGTTTGATGAATTATTCCATTCTCTGCACAGAACTGTTCAAATGGCGACTCATATTCTCCACCTCGATCAGATCCCAATATCTTGATCTTTTTATTTTACTGATTTTCTACCTCAGCCTTGTATTTTATAAACGCGGTTATTGCTTCATCCTTACTATTTAAAAGATATACATAGCAATATCGCGTATAATCGTCAATAAAAGTAATAAAATACTTTTTCCCACCTCTTGTAGGTAGTGATTTAAAATCACACAAATCTGTATATACCGAACCTAATGGTTCGGTGCTTCTGTCAACAGATTTAAATGGTTGTTTGACCATTTTTGCTTCTACACATGTCTCACATTTGTAGTTCTTATCTACTTGGAAATTTGGAATCGATCCCAAGTTTGATAATTTCTTCATTTTTCGGAAGTTTATGTGTCCTAATCTATCGTGCCATAGTAAAATTTCGTGCTCAAGCCAGTAAGAGACTTCAATTTTATTAATAGCAGAATCAGAATACATAAATTTATTGCCGATAACGGCTATGTTTTCCCTAAATAGGCCATCACATAAATAACCCCTTCCGATATACATTCCAGCTTTGAATAGAACCATCTTTTCTGATTCGAACACAATTTTGAATCCTTTCTTTGATAGCACTGAGCCGGAGATCAGATTCTTGCGTATGTCTGGAACGTGAAGCACGTCATTCAATTTGACAGTTTTTCCAGAAGTGAACTTGAGGATAACTGTGCCACTGCCTTCGATTATGGAAACTGCAGAATTACCCATGTAGATTATTTCTTTCTGATCGAATTTCTGGTATGTTGAAAACATGGATTTTTCAGAGAAAACATGACGAGTAGCTCCTGTGTCAACCCACCATTGTTTAGGGTTCTGAACCTAATTGCATTCAGAAATAATCGCTGAAAAGTTGGATTTATCCATTTTCATGTTGTCAACTGTTGCCATCCCTGTTTTAGCGTAAAACAGTAAAATTCTTAAAATGTTAGACGTCTAGTGTACCAAAACAGAGAATAATCAATTATAACTCGTCGCACAAGTTTATAACTCAGATTTCCACTACACTGGAATTCTGTAGCAATTATTATAACAATATGAATGTTGTAAATAAATTACAACAACAGCGTTATACTATTTTGAATAAACAGTATAACCAGAATAATGGATAGAATATAGAATAATGTATATAAATATACAATCAGACTAGAATTCTAACCGGATTACGTCTAAGGCTTGTCGTAACAATTTCCTTAAGAATTTTATTTCAAAACTCTCCCAAGATACAACAGACGTAATCTGCACGAGATTGTAATGAGTATGTCAACTCTGTGATATATATGGAATACTGAGCTGTAAAGCAAAGAAGCAGAAGAAATTAGATTGGAATCGGATAAAAATGTGATCAGTATTCTCTCCTATTTATAATTTCGTTTGCATCCCTTCAAACAGTCGCGTCCGCTTGACGGGTCGCGCCCGTTGACTTTTGGTCGCTGCTGTTCGTTAACGGGTCGCGCCCGCCTGCTACTGTTTCGCACCCGCTCGTACCGCCTGCTACTGTTTCTCCTGTACCGCTTCAGTCGGGTCGCACCCGCTCGCGTTTGGCCGTACCTGTTTGCTTCTAACGGGTCGCACCCGCTACTGTTCGCGTCCGCTTATGAACAGTCGCATCTTCTCAGGCAAAAACCCCGCGTCCGTCTTCACCCGCCCGCTTCTGTTCAAATATCAGACCCAGCCCAGTTGCAGACGAAGCCCAAAACCGTTAAACAGTGGTCTAATAAATAGAATGGTCATTTTAGACCCGTACCCGAGCACGGCCCGATTGGACGGCGAAGGCGGTGCGCGCGCGTGTGTGGTGGTGATGTATGATCTCCCTCCTCCCAACGAAGCATACATTTGGAAGCCTCAAGCCCCCAACCTCAATTTGAGAAAGCTATTAATATACCCGGCTTTCTTAGTATATTAGGCGATGTGGGACTTATGTTTGTTATCATTCACTTTGTTTGTTTTAGGAATTCCAACATTACGAACTTATAATAATTCAGCATAAGAAAGCTAATATCATACATCGTTGGTTTCCATAAAGCATACGTTAGCTTATTCCCAATCACTATCGATATCAGAGAATAAGGATGAGTCTGAATTATCCCATGTAAATTGAAAAGCTGCTTCTTCATTTTTTCAAACTTTTCATATATGCATTTTGGTTCTGTTTATCTTGTAACATACTTTTGCATATGACCAAATTTTCACACTTATAACATTTGATTGAGGTTGGATTACTATTACAGCTGCTGCTGCTTCTAAATTTTTGTTTTTTTTACCATTTATGAAAACTTTCTAAATCTTATGTAATTCTTTGCAATGGAGAAAAAATCTTCCTCCTCTTGTTTTGAATCATCTTCGACCTGAAAAGCAACATTTAGTTTTCTTGGGCTAGTACTTTTCTAGCCTGCATGTTAGTTTCATATGGCTTAAATTACCCATTAGCTCTTTGACTTTATATGTGGAAAGATCATTTGCTTCATCAATTGAAAGCATTTTCATCAAATCGTTAGTTAAAGAGTTCAATATTTTGACACAAAACTAAATTCAGTAAATGTAGCCCCTAATGCCATTAAGTCATGTTGTATGCTTTGAAATCCTGAATATATATCAGTATACTTTCATTCTGTTTCATTTTAAAGGACGAAACTAATTTTTCAATAAATTGCTACTGGTCTATTTAACCTTAATTGTGCCTTTGCATGTGATTTCTAACATGTGCTGTACGTCATGTGCAGTTTTATGCATCATTACATTAGAAAATTAATTTTTATCTAGTGCAAAAAAATTCATCGCTTTTGCATTGTTGGATGCACCAGTTCTTTGAGCTTATGTCCAAGTACTCATGTCTGGGGCTTCACTCTAAGTTTGAGTAGCTTGCTAAATCTCAAGTTCACTGGCTTCCATAAAGATTTTCAAATATGTAGCCTAAAACAATAGTTAGAATCAATGAAGAGAGGAGGACATGCAATGGACCGCCCTTCCTGAAACGTATTAAAACCTATGTTTGTCGTATTAATATTTTTTAAAATCTAGGCTTTGGTATCAACTGAAAGTGCATGTATATGTATGAAGTTAATTAGTATGGCTAAATAATGAATGGTTGAGTATAATTGAGCCAAGCATAAAATGCAAGCAAAGCAAATAAGTAGTAAAAAACGATCACACTCGAATTTTATATTAGTTTGGAACTCTTGTCCTACATTTAGTGCCAAAGATCCCTTTGGTATTTCACTAATTGGAAATGCCCTCACTTCATTTGAAGGAATAGTTTTACGACAGCTTCCTGAATCTTCCACAAAATGTGATTTCTACCAACTTTCAACTAAATGTTTGACTTTGACAATCACTATGCCTTAATACATGGATTTTTCACTGAATACAATCGCTTATATAATCACTCGATATATTTGATATTTAAATGAACAGGGCGAAGGAGAATAGTGTTTTGAATATAGAATCGAATGCTCAAGTGGACGGCAGTCATGAGCTTTCAGATCAAAACATAAATAAGCAAAGTAAGCAAAGGCGTGTTTTATGGCTTTGGTCTAAGGTATATTTACAGTTGTGTAGGGTTGTGGAGAGGGGTTGCATTGCTTTAGAGAGTTTGGGTGAAAAGTTCTAGGATTTGGTGAAGAGAAACAAAAAAATATAGCAAAAACATTTAAGAATTTCAAACAGCACGCAAAACAGCTACCCACCGACGGGAACCCTGCAAGTCAACTGATGTAGACCTGTCAAAATATGACCCAACCCATTAACCCAACCCATTTACCCTACTTTTAAGTGGGTTGGGTCAACCCATTTATGAATTTTATTAAATGGGTTATGGGTTGGGTTGACCCATTTTTAAAAGGGTTATAAGTGGGTAACCCATTTATTAAAAACATTAAATTTTAATATAAATTTGAAAAATAAGAATTTTAAACATACAATGTAGTTTTCATGAAATTGACAGTTGTACTTAAAAAATAACAGGTCACTGCATCTTCATATTTGAACTTTACCTACTGTAGAAGCCGCTATTTTTTCTGTTCAGACTGCAATTAAAATTTCTAATTCCAAATTATAAATACGAAATTTCCAAAAATTTCAAAATTTAAATTTCAAATTTCAAATTTTCATATTCCAAATTTCAAATTCGATATTTCCAAAAATTTGAACATTTAAATATCAAAATTTCAAAATTCAAAATTTCCAAAAATTTCAAAATCCGAAATTTCCAAAAATTTCAAAATCCAAAATTTCCAAAAATTTAAATTTCAAATTTAAAATTTTAAAAATTTCTAATTTCAAATTTAAAATTTTCAAAATTCGGAATTTCCAAATTTAAATTTCAAAATTTTAAAATTTACAATTTTTAAATTCAAAATTGAAAATTTCGAATTTTAAAATTCAAATTTTCAAAATTCAAAATTCGAATTTTGAAATTTTAATTTGAAAATTTAAATTTGAAAATTGGAATTTGAATTTTTAAAGTTCAAAATTTTGAAATTTCAAATTTTGAAATTCAAAATTCGAAATTTTGAAATTTGAAATTTTGAAATTTGAATTTTGAAAATTTGATATTTGAATTTTAAAATTTTGAATTTTGTACCGTAAAATTTTTGAATTTTCGAAATTTCGAAATTTGAAATTTTTAAATTTGAATTTTGAAATGTGAAATTTTGAAATTTGAAAATACATTTTTTTTGAATTTTTTCATATAAAAAATCGACTTATATGAGTCGAAAAGCAAAAAAAAATTGCTTTTGCAATAAGTTGAAAAATGACTTTTAAAAGTCGGTAGATTTTGTTTATCCATATTGACTTTTTAATTTTTTCATTTTATAAGCAAAAATAACTTATTTATTGTAATACAAATGGCCCCTAAATCTTTAAATGGGTTAAATGGATAACCCGCTTATTAAACGGGTTGGGTCATATATGGCTAGGGTCATAAGTGGGTAAAAAAGAATGGGTCATAAATGGGTTGGGTCAAACTCGACCCAACCCATTTTGACCCAACTCAACCCATTTGACAGGCCTAAACTGATGGGACCGGTACACTGGTGCTTAGGCACCATGGATATTGCTATTATAATTTTTTTGGGTGTTTTTTCTCCCCTTTTTTCTCCTTACTACACTTTGAAAATTATGGAAAATAAAAGACATGTTTTAAGAGAATGTGACAAGGGTTGAGAGATATTGGAATTTATATGAGTGGTTTTAACAGTTTATAGCTCTAAGACTTGACTATTGACTCAATATAAAAGCTTACTCTTTGAGTATCTATAACGATCTCGGTTTTGAAAATAAAATTTTATTTGGTAATTAATATAAAATTTTGGGACTAACTGAGAATTAATTTGAAAACTTGGAATAAATATATATAAAAAAGATTTTAAATAAAGAAATTGATTTGGAAATTCAAATATAAATATATTAAAAATAAGTTAGATTTTAAATACTCTATATTTTAAATTAATGAAATTTGTTTTCTAATTATAACATATATATTTAAATAGTTATATCATATATATTCTAAAATCAAAAGCTATTTAAAGGTTAAATTTTAAAATATACATATCTTTTGGAATTTAATAAGAAAACATATGTGAATAAAAAAATTTGGTTTGTAAAATATGTAAAGCGAGATTTAATTTAAAGATTTAAAATTACACACACACACACATATATATCTTTGGAAATTTAATAAGATTTATAAAAGGATCATTTCTTTTAAATATAAAAACTTTGATATGAATATACCTTTTTGTAAGTATAAAACATATTAATGAAAACTTGTTTCATAAATTAAAATGAAGTAAGGTTTAAAACATAATTTGTAAATAAATTCAAGAAAAGGATTAAACATAAACTTAAATATGTTAACAAGTGTAAGAAAAATAATATGACTTTGTACAAGTGTTAGCAATAATTACAAGTGGAAAGATAACATTTTTCTTTTAATCTAGAATTATAGAAAAATATGAAAAAGAAGAAATCCTGGTTATTTACCTCAGTTCAAGCTTTCTCTTCACCTTCTAAAAAGAAAAAGAAAAAGAAAAAAACTCTGGAAAGAAAATCAAAACCAAAAACTGGAAATCAAAACAGCTTCAAACAAGTTCAAAAAGAAATCTGAAACCTGGAAAATGAAGATCAAACAAAGCAGTTCAAAATCAAAGCCTGTTCTCAAAACATCTCGACTTGTAAACAATGAAAAAATAATAATCAAACAAGCATGCATATTCAAATTTGCAACCTGGAATCAAGCTAAGCAAGATTTCAACTCATATAAATCAAGCAAGGATTCAACATCATGATCATCTCCAGATCAAAACAGAAAATCAAAACAAAAGATCAAATAATCAAACAAATTTTCAGATTTTATAAAATTTGTTGTTCTGTTCTTTCAAAAGCCAGGTGAGCAAACCTTTAAATCTATATATTTATTCTGGTTTGCTTGTGATCAATATTGGATATGTGTTGTGAAATATGTTTGTATTGGATGCAAATATATCTGCATACCTATATATATATTTGGATTAAGGTGAGTATACAAGAAAAAAGAAAATATAGGTCTTTGTTCATTATTTTCGGGTTTTAAAAACCTGTTTAAAAAATTAGAATCCTATCTTCTGATCATCTTTAAACTTTGATGTCTAAATGAAATAAGTTAGATTTGGCAAGAACTAATTCTAAAAATATTTTTAAGTATTAAAAGTAAAAGGGGTTGCTGGAAAAGATTAAGGCACAATAGAATCAAAATTTGTTCAAAATTTAGTTGATTTAAATCTGAGTTTTGATTACATAATCTTGTTAGTCTTCCTAAATCCTGAATTTTAAAGGAAGAATCGAGATTTTTAGTATAGTATCGTTCGAAAAATTCAAAGTTGAACGGTAAATGGAAATAAGCCAAATTCCGACGATCAAAGTCGAACTAGGTGTCATGGTCATTGGTGATGGTGGGTGGAGCATGAGGGAACTTCGCAAAAATATTGATTGATTTTATAAAGTGCTGTGGCGGTAGGAGTTCGTTGATCTAGGGTTTTATTGTGTTGTTTGCTCATCGAAGTTTGAAGGGGTAGCTTGCCGTCGATGGAGAATCGGACGAGGCCAGTCTAGTGGGAATCATTGCTGGAGGTCGAGGTGATGCTTTGGTCAAGATGGCGTGGATGATCGTGGACGGGTCGCCATTGGCAAGGCGTTTTTATCAGAGGGTTGGGTTCCAGTTTTTGGGTCAGGTTGTTCAATTTTGATCGACGACGAATGGGAAGATTCTAAAGGGCTGGGCTAGTCGTGGTGGTTTACGGCAACATGCCGGAAGTATCATCGACGACTAGATCGTTGTCGTTGGCTCGTGCACGTGCACACTCGAATTTGTGGTGTCTGGGAATTTGGTCTCGGGGCAAACTCGAAGTAAACGAAGATGTTGCTCGGGGAAAATGAAGGAGCGAGTAACTTGAAGTTGTGTTCGGGATTTCATAATATGGCTCGGGTTTTTGAAACGTGGGCAAGTTTCAAAAGAAGAAAATGTCAAGTTTTAAAAAGTTTAAATTTAATCAAGTTTTAAATGATTTCCTAATCAATATTTTTTTAAAATAAATTTTTTTTTATTTAAGTTAGAAAATAGTTAAAGTTGTCTAACTTTAACTAAGTTTAAAAGAATTTTATTATATAACCTTGTTTTCTTGAAAATAAACTTAATATTTTGATTAAGTAAATGATTAAAAAGGATGAGGTGTTTTAATCTTTAATTTAACTTAAAGGTTTAAGTTAAGGTGGTTAATAATAATTAACTATAAGGTTATTAAACAAGGTGAAGTAATTAATTAAGATAAAATGTTTTATCTTTTAATTAATCAAGATCATAAATAATTAATGATTAGTTATTAAGGAAAGTAATTAAGAAAAATTAAGTAATAATTAAGGATAATTAACTTATGATTAAGGGTTGATTAATCAAGTGATTAAAGAATAATTAATTAAAGGATAATTAATTTATGTGATTTATTAATTAAGGAAATTAATTTGAGGATAATTAATTAATTAAAAGTTAGTTAATTAATGAAAGTGATTAAGGAATGATTTGTTAATGAAGATTTAATTAATAAATGTAATTAATTAAGGATAATTAATTAAAGAATAATTAAAGGTTAATTATTTAATGATTAAATTTTAATTGATTTATTAGTTAAGGTTGATTAAGTAATAATTAAAGGTTAATTAATTTATTATCAAAGGTTAATTAATAAATGATTAAAGGATAATTAATTAAGTTTGTAATTAATTAATATTAATTAACCAAGATTATTAATTTATTCATATGTATTTAATCTGATTTAAATTAATCAGATAATTTATTGATCTTACTTATGAATGTTTGGGTTCTATTGAATGTTTGAATTGTTTGACACTCTTGATGTGTGATGCTTTGTGATATGAATTATTTTGATTCGAGTTGTGATGAATGAAATTTATTTATCAGTGATGAATGTATATTGTTTATATGTGAATTTGTGAATGGAAGATAAGCATTATAGATTATACTGCTTATCATATTGATATGATTGAATATGTGATGATTAATGACGTTGCACTATTGTGTAAAACTCTGGACTAGACCATACACACAAATATGGATTTCACGAGGAAATCGGTTAAGTCAAAGACATTTTAAAATCTAAATATTATTTTGTTTAAAATTTGAAGTCTGAATCCAAATGGATTTGGAAATGGAATTGAATTGAATATGGAAAAACCTTTGAAAGGGAAGTTTTGAAATTTGAAATTTAGTTTTGAATAAACTATATCTTGTTAAAATTATTTTGGAAATCATGGTTTGAAAGGTTAATACAATTTCTATATATGAATGAATCTTTGTGAAAGGTTGGTGAATTTTGTTTTTCAAATTGAAGAGGATCTTAATGGTGTATCTTTTGTATAAACGATTTGAATTGTAAATAGTTTTGAAAGCTATGAATGAATCTTTGTGAAAGGTTGGTGAATTTTGTTTTCAAATTGAAGTGGATCTTAAAGGTGTATCTTTGTATAAAAGATTTGAATTGTAAATAGTTTTGAAAGCTATGAATGAATCTTTGTGAAAGATTGGTGAACTTTGTGAAGTGAATCTTTTTGTTTAAAGATTTTGAAAATGATAATTTGTTTAAACCATTTGAAGAAAGGTTTTAGGCTTTAAGTTGTGACTTAATTAAGATCCCACATATCCATATGCTTTTAAAACTAAGCGCTCATTATTCGGTTTAGCCGGGAGAGGACATTGTGTCATATTAACCATTCCGAATAATGATATGACATTATGGATTACATCTGAAGACCGGTGGTGAAGACCGGTTATTTTCGAAAGTGAAAGGATTACCTGTTGAATGTCTCTGCACCGAATGGCCCCGGTA
Organism: Allium cepa; assembly: GCA_030765085.1. Classification (NCBI taxonomy): domain Eukaryota; kingdom Viridiplantae; phylum Streptophyta; class Magnoliopsida; order Asparagales; family Amaryllidaceae; genus Allium; species Allium cepa. The sequence goes on along the minus strand of CM060939.1, from coordinate 211,470,754 downwards.
TAGAGATTTGATCACCCTTTGTGTTAGGGAGTCCGGACGTGATTAGGGAATATTTGGATTGCTAGGGCTTCTTTGTGAAGTGCCTTCGGTTCTGTTCGAACCCGGAACAGACTTGTATGGATGTGTGTCTGACATTACACTTTGAGATGTAAACTAGTTTCTATCAAATACATTTCTGTTTGGTGGCGGAGAATTTATTCTCTTAGCTTAACACCCTTCTCTGAGACATACGAGCTCAGAGGTTATGTAGTTGATGGTTATTAGTGATACATTGCCAATTTGGTAATGTGACATACGAAATGTTACTGATCATGTGTTGATCGAAGCATGGATTTTGTATAAAGCGTAGCTTTGTGGACGTGACCTCGTCGGACTTCACAACCCGGAATGGTCGAAATAGGAAAGATGCGGCAAGGTTATTTGGGGGCAGCTCCCCCTGAGGGTATGTCCATTTCATTCTGGAAAAGGGTAGTATCATTGTATGGATCCTAGATACTTAACATATGTGGTTACTGCAAATTTATTACTTTGTGGTTGTTGGTGTTGAGCGCTCGGATAAAGGTCGGTAAGGACCGAGGGATGGCATACTCGTATAGTTGTTACCTAGTTACAGAGGTAACCCAGCCTTGTGTTGGCAGAGAGCTGGTTAAGTTCTCGGGGCATCCCTCTAGAGGCGTACCCATGTAGCCCAGGAAGTTCCTTTGCCTTACTATTTGTTGGAAATCCAATCACCAATATGCACCCTTTACGATTGCAGTTGTATAACCTGCCATTCTTAAATGGTAGCTATAGCAGGCATAATATTATGGTACCTATGCTAGCTAAGATTAATATTATACTTTCGAAAGGTTTTCTGCACTATGCACTAATAATAATATCAAAAGGATTTTGCGTATCAAGCATGTTTGACTATCATGAGATATCTCCTCCAATTGTGCGCTTGCATTGTGTGTGTGCAGGAGGCCTTATGGTAGTTTCATTTTCCAAAAAGCAATGTGGATTTCTTTTAATTTCTTTTGTTTTTCTTTTGTTAAAGATAAACTGTTTTGTTTGCTCATACTAGTCCCATGACTGACCTGGAGTTTATTGTTTCCTTTCTAAACTCTGGCTGCCCATAATTTTTCACATGGGCAGTCTACAGTTAGATTTTCAGATAATCAGCTAGTAGATGTAGATTCAATAGCCTTCAGCTTTTCGTTTGGAATTCTTTGGAGTATTTGGATTTTGGCGATCGCATTTGGTTCATCAGTTACCTAGTTTGCTTCACTGGAATTCGATGGTGGTTCGAGCTTATTGGATTGGAGATCTTTGGAGCTTTGGCAATTGGAGATGTTGTTTTCCGCTGCTATCGATGGTGTTTGTTGCTGTTGTATCTTTCCGCTGTTGTGTCTCTGATAATATTGATATTCATTTGTATCGAATATTGTATCCATTGTTGTATCAATGATATATTCATTTCTTCTTCTGCTGTGTTGTTGTCTTAATGTGTTATAAGCTCCATCCGAACTGGAGTTCGACGTTCGAACCTGCGGCATTCGAATACGCATGAAGTATGGTTGTCGATTTTCAAACGTTGAATTTCGAGTCATGACAATTTGGTATCAGAGCTGAAGGTTGAACTTTAGCTCAGGAGTATAACACATTAGGTAAATCATTAGAGATAGGGTTACAATTACCCTAGAATGAGTATATCCCTAAGATATCCATCCGTATGCTTCAATAAATTCTCTTATTATCCATTGGTAGTGAGTACGAGTGCAAGAAAAGGATGAGATAGGGGACAGAGGAGTATCATTACAAATGGTCGATACCTTGCAACAACAAGGAAACAACCCTTCCCAATCTCCTCTGATCCAATCTCAAATTCTTTAATGGTTTTCTGGTAACTACAGAAAGAAGCTTTGATGGTGGCCCTGCGAATCTTCAGTTTATATAAAATCTTTCCGTTTTAACCTTAATAAATTTGAAATTTATTTGAAATAAATTGGTTAATAAAATACGAAACTGAAATAAAATGTATCGATAGAATGATTTCGGTTAAAATCAAACATTGGGAGGTTTTGTTGTGATTTCTTGTGAGAATCCAAATCCGATGAGGAATAAGCTGGTATATACCTTGGGATATTCCAACCTAAATTGAGTATCCATCGTTTTTTCTTTTGGGTCCAGATATATTCTTTGAACGGTTAGTTGCCTTTCGGACTAACCAATGCCCCTGCATATCCCGTAGATCGGATAGCCCGAATTCGTGAAGATTTGTATGAGATTATTCTCATATTTATTGATGATATTCTGATTTGGTGAACCAAATGCAGAATAAATATTCAGCTTGATCTGGTAAAACATTCTTCATCTATTCTTTGTTATCTCCCTAGCAAATTTCAAGGTTGAAATTTTCTTAAGGTGGAATCTATAACGATTCGGTTATTTGTCAAATTTAATTTGGTAATTAATATTAAATTTTGGGATTAATTGAGAATTAATTTAAAAATTTGGAATAAATATATATATATATAAAAGATTCTAAATAAAGAAATTGATTTGGAAATTCAAATATAAATATATTAAAAATAAGTTGGATTTTAAACACTCTATATTTAAATTAATGATTTTTTTTCTAATTATAACATATATAGTTAAAAAGTTATATCATATATATTCTAAAATCTAAAGCTATTTAAAGGTTAAATTTTAAAATATACACATCTTTTGGAATTTAATAAGAAAACATATATGAATAAAAAAATTGGTTTGTAAATATGTAAAACGAGATTTAATTTAAAGATTTAAAATTACACACACACACACACATATATCTTTTGATATTTAATAAGATTTATAAAAGGATCATTTCTTTTAAATATTAAAGCTTTGATATGAATATACCTTTTTTGAAGTATAAAACATATTAATAAAAACTTGTTTCATAAATTAAAATGAAGTAAGGTGTAAAACATAATTTGTAAATAAATTCAAGAAAAGGATTAAACATAAATTTAAACATGTTAACAAGTGTAAGAAAAATAATATAACTTTGTACAAGTGTTAACAATAATTACAAGTGGCAAGATAACATTTTTCTTTTAATCTAGAATTATAGGAAAATATGTAAAAGAAGAAAACCTGGTTATCTACCTCAGTTCAAACTTTCTCTTCACCTTCTAAAAAGAAAAAGGAAAAAATATGAAAAGAAAATAAAAACCAAAAACTGGATATCAAAACAGCACCAAACAAGTTCAAAAAGAAATCTGAAACCTGAAAAATGAAGATCAACCAAAGCAGTTCAAAATCAAAGCCTGTTCTCAAAACATCTCAACCTAGAAATAATGAAAAAAAATAATCAAACAAGCATGCAGATTCAAATTTGCAACCTAGAATCAAGCTAAGCAAGATTTTAACTCATATACATCAAGCAAGGATTCAACATCATGATCGTCTCCAGATCAAAACAGAAATCAAAACAAAAGATCAAATAATCAGACAAAGTTTCAGATTTTATAAAATCTATTGCTCCGTTCTTTCAAAAGTCAGGTGAGCAAAACCTTAAACCCATATATTTATTATGGTTTTCCTGTGATCAATATTGGATTTGTGTTGTGAAATATGTTTGTATTGGATGAAAATATATCTGCATACCTATATATATATGTTTGGATTAAGATGTGCATATCAGTATACAGGAAAAAAAAGGACTTTGTTCATCATTTCCAGGTTTCAAAAACCTGTTTAAAAAATTAAAATCTTATCTTCTGATCATCTTTAAACTTTGATGTCTAAATGAAATAAGTTAGAATTGGTAAGATCTTAATTCTAAAAATATTTTTAAGTATTAAAAGTAAAAGGGGTTACCGAAAAAGATTAAGGCACAGTAGAATTAAAATTTGTTCAACATTTAGTTGATTTAAATCTGAGTTTTGATTACATAACCTTGTTAGTCATTCTAAATCATGAATTTCAAAGGAGAATCGATATTTTTAGTATAGTATCGTTTGAGAAATTCAAAGTTGAACGGTAAATGGAAATTAGCCAAATTCCAGCAATCAAAGTTGGACTAGGTGTCGTGGTCATTGGTGAAGGTGGCTGGAGCATCAGGGAACTTCGCAAAAATATTGATTGATTTTGTAAAGTGCTGTGGCGGTAGGAGTTCATCGATATAGGGTTTTATTGTGCTGTTTGCTCGTCGAAGTTTGAAGGGGTAGCTCGCCGTCGATGGCGAATCGGACGAGGCCGGGCTAGGGGAATCGATGCTGGAGGTCGAGGTGAAGCTTTGGTCAAGATGGCGTGGATGATCGTGGACGAGTTGTCGTTGGCGAGGCATTTTTATTAGTGGGTTGGGTTTCAGTTTTTGGGTCAAGTTGTTCAATTTTGATTGACGGCGAGTGAGAAGATTCTGGAGGGCTGGGCTAGTCGTGGTGGTTCGCGACGACATGCCAAAGGTATCATCGACGATCAGATCGTTGTCATTGGCTCATGCACACGCACACTCGAATTTGGGGTGTTTGGGAATTTTGGTCTTGGGGCAAACTCGAAGAAAACGATGATATTGCATGGGGAAAATGAAGGAATGAGTAACTCGAAGTTGTGTTCGGGATTTCATTAATAAGGCTTGAGTTTTTGAAACGTGGGCAAGTTTCAAAAGAAGAAAATGTCAAGTTTTAAATTTAATTAAGTTTTAAATGATTTCCTAATCAATATTTTTTTCAAATAAAAACTCGTTTTATTTAAGTTAGAAAATTAGTTAAAATTTTCTAACTTTAACTAAGTTTAAAAGAATATTATTATATAACCTTGTTTTTTTGAAAATAAACTTAATATTTTGATTAAGTAAATGATTAAAAAGGATGAGGTGTTTTAATCTTTAATTTAACTTAAAGGTTTAAGTTAAGGTGGTTAATAATAATAATTAATTACAAGATTATTAAACAAGGTGAAGTAATTAATTAGGATAAAATGTTTTATATTTTAATTAATCAAGATCATAAGTAATTAATGATTAGTTATTAGTGAATTTAATTAGGAAAAATTAATTAATAATTAAGGATAATTAACTAATTATTAAGGGTTGATTAATCAAGTGATTAAAGAATAATTAATTAAAGGATAATTAATTTATGTGATTTATTGATTAAGGAAATTAATTTAAGGATGATTAATTACTTAAAAGTAAATTAATTAATGAAAGTGATAAAGGGATGATTTGTTAACGAAGAGTTAATTAATAAATATAATTAAATAAAGAATAATTAAATAATTAAAGATTAATATTTAATGATTAAAGGTTAATTAATTTATTAGTTAAGGTTGATTAAGTAATAATTAAAGGTTAATTAATTTATTATCAAAGGTTAATTAATAAATGATTAAAGGATAATTAATTAAGTTTGTAATTAATTAATATTAATTAACCAAGATTAGTAATTTATTCATAAGTAATTAATCTGATTTAAATTAATTAGATAATTTATTGATCTTACTTATGAATGTTAGGATTCTATTGAACATTTGAATTGTTTGACATCCCTGATGTGTGATGCTTTGTGATATGAATTATTTCGATTCGAGCCGTGATGAATGTAATTTATTTATCCATGATGAATTTATTATTTATATGTGAATTTGTGAATGGAAGATAAGCATTATAGATTATACCGCTTATCGATATTGATATGATTGAATCTGTGATGATTGATGATGTTGCACTATTGTGTAAAACCCCTGGACTACACCACACACACAAAAATATGGATTTCACGAGGAAATCGGTTAAGTCAAAGATATTTTGAAATATAATTTTTTTTTAAAAGCTGAAGTTTGAATCCAAATGGTTTTGGAAATGGAATTGAATTGAATATGGAAAAACCTATGAAAGGGAAGTTTTGAAATTTGAAATTTAGTTTTGAATAAACTATAACTTGTTAAAAATTATTTTGGAAATCATGGTTTGAAAGGTTGATACAATTTCTATATATGATTGAATCTTTGTGAAAGGTTGGTGAATTTTGTTTTCAAATTGAAGAGGATCTTAAAGGTGTATCTTTTGTATAAAAGATTTGAATTGTAAATAGGTTTGAAAGCTATGAATGAATCTTTGTGAAAAGTTGCTGAATTTTGTTTTCAAATCGAAGAGGATCTTAAAGGTGTATCTTTTGAAAGGTTTGAATTGTAAATAGTTTTGAAAGTTATGAATAAATCTTTGTGAAAGATTCGTGAACTTTGTGAAGTGAATCTTTTGGTATGAAGATTTGAAAACGATAATTTGTTTAAACCATTTGAAGAAAGGTTTTGGGCTTTAAGTTATGGCTTAACTAAGATCCCACATATCCATATGCTTTTAAAATTAAGTGCTCATTATTCCGTTTTGCCAGGAGAGGAATTTGTGTCATATAACCCATTTCGGATAATGATATGATGTTATGGATTGCATTTGAAGACCGGTAGGGAAGACTGGGTATTTTCGAAAGAGAAAGGATTACCTGTCGAATGTCTCTGCACTAAATGACCCCGGTATAGAGATTTGATCACCCTTTGTGATGGGGAGTCCGGACGTGATTAGGGAATATCCGTATTGCAAGGGCTTCTTTGTGAAGTGCCTTCGGTTCTGTTCGAACTCGGAACAGACTTGTATGGATGTGTGTTTGACATTACACTTTGAGATGTAAAGCTGGTTTCTATCAAATACATTTCTGTTTGGTGGTAGGGAATTTATTCTCTTAGCTTAACACCCTTCTCTGAGACGTACGAGCTCAGAGATTATGTAGTTGATGATTACTAGTGATACATTCCCAATTTGGTAATATGGCATACGAAGTGCTGCTGATCATGTGTTGATAAAGCGTAGCTTTGTGGACGTGACCTCGTCGGACCTCACAACCCAGAATGGTCAAAACAGGAAAGATGTGACAATATTATTTGGGTGTAGCGCCCCCTGAGGGTATGTCCATTTCCTTCTGGAAAAGGGTGATATCATGGTATGGAGCCCAAATACTTAACCTATGTGGTTACTGCAAATTTATTACTTTGTGGTTGTTGGTGTTGAGCAATCGGATAAAGGTCGGTAACGACCGGGGGATGGAATACTAATGTAGTAGTTACCTAGTTACCTCTGTAACCCTATCTTGTGTTGGCAGAGAGGTGGTTAAGTTCTCGGGGCGTCCCTCCAGAGGCGTATCCATGTATCCTAGGAAGTTCCTTTTCCTGACCATTTGTTGGAAATCCAATCACCAATATGCGCCCTTTACGATTGCAGTTGTATAGCCTGCCATTCTTAAATGGTAGCTATAGTAGGTGTAATATAATGGTACCTATGTTGGCTAAGATTAATATTTTACTTTCGAAAGGTTTTCTGCACTATGCACTAATAATAATATCAAAAGGATTTTGCGTATCAAGCATGTTCGACTACCATAAGGAGAAATCTCCTCCAATTGTGCGCGTTCATTGTGTGTGTGCGGGAAGGCCTTATGGTAGTTTCATTTTCCAAAAAGCATTGCGGATTTCTTTTAATTTCTTTCGTTTTTCTTTCGTCGAAGATAAACTATTTTGTTTGCTCACACCAGTCCCCTGACTGACCTGGAGTTTATTGTTCCCTTTCTAAACTCTGGATGCCCACAATTTTCCATACGGGCAGTCTAGAATTAGATTTCAGATAATCAACTAGTAGATGTAGATTCGATAGCATTCAACTTTCTGTTTGTAATTCTTTGGAGTCTTTGGATTTTGGCGATCGCATTTGGTTCATCAGTTACCTAGTTTGCTTCACTACAATTTGATGGTGGTTCGAGCTTATTGGATTGGAGATCTTTGGAGCTTTGGCAATTGGAGATGTTGTTTTCCGCTGCTATTGATGGTACTTATTGCTGTTGTATCTCTGATAATATTGATATTCATTTGTATCGGATATTGCATCCATTGTTGTATCAATGATATATTCATTTCTTCTTCTACTGTGTTGTTGTACTTAATGTGTTATAAGCTCCTTCCAAACTGGAGTTCGACGTTCGAATCTGCGACATTCGAATACGCGTGAAGTATGGTTGTCAATTTTCGAACGCTGAATTTCGGGTCGTGACAGTATCGATTCCATCTTTATTCTAACTCAACGACTTCAACATAATTTCTTGAATGCTCTATCTCCTATCTACTTCTTCGTATGCTCAATATCTATAAGTTGTTATTTTAATAATATACTACAAATATAGTTAATAATATACATTTTGTTGACATCATCATGATCCATGTTCTAAGGGTTATCACCTGTGACGCCCCACCTCTATACCCACGCTAGCCAAGAACACTACGGTGTAGTGCTGTCAACTAGCACGGAGAATAAGGCTGTTGAGGAGCGACCATCCGTGTAATTGCTTTGTGCGAGCACCGATATGCCAGATAGTAAAAACGTGCATTTCATTTCAGGAGGAAATCCGACATGCCGATGCAAACTCAAAGCTACTACACAGTGGCTATAATATTCTAGGACAAAAATATAAAATAACAACACAGATAATATAAATGCGGAACACAGATGAAACAGAAAGTCTCATATATATATATATATATAATAACTGATGTCAGTTACAATACATTCACACGGTACATATGATACAACTACAACAGTCGACTAAGAAAGTTACATATACAAGTACATTAACGTATTTAATATACATGAACACATATCTTCCTATACAATTTTACAGACTACTACAAATGATATGAAAGAACTTCATAGCTCTAGCAGCAACCCAAAGCAGAATATCTACAACCTGAAATACTCGGTCTGACCCGAGTATAAAATTTCAAAAGAAAATAATACTCGGGTCAGTCTAATTCAAACTCAGTTATTAATGCACAGAAGCAATAATAATTAAATAATGAATAGACGACAATCATAGAAATAAATTTACCTATCCGATTCTTAAATAAGAAATCGGATAACGATAAATATGACGCGAACCAATTCAAAACAATTGGAACATCAATTAAAAGACCAACACGAGTAGGGCTGCAGTATACGCACACGTATACTGCCTCGCCACTACAACATATGGAATACGAAATAGATCCATAAATCAATAGCCAAAGAAATAATAATAAAACCAATACCGTGTGGCTGCAGTTCACGCTTGCGTGCACTGCCTTGCCACTATAGTGATGATGTACCCATTGAATACCGTGTGGCTGCAGTTCACGCTTGCGTGCACTGCCGTGCCACAACAGTGACGATGTACCCAATGAATGTACATAACAACTGCACATGGAAAATGATTCAGAGGTGCAACGGGAAGCAGTATAACTCAAATGAGAAAGTGCAAATAAGTAAGCTGCACAGATAGTAGGGCCAGGCAACACATTGCCAAAGAATTCAACAAAGTATCGAACAAGCCCAAGACAATGCCAAAATAGTCAAGAGAAGATGAAAATAGTGGTATAGTGGACCACATTAGATTCAGAAGTGTATAAGTCAATGCACTGCAAAGCACATCAGACTCAAAACAGTCACAATATAAAGACAGCAAGAAAACTGCAATGCTCAAAGTCAGGTGGACAACACTGACTTAAGTACACAAGTGACACGGCAATGCATAGAACCAAGATACAAAGGAATGTCAAAATGGTAGTGAAGTGGTCAAAGAATAGCCATACACAAAGGTAAAGCACAATCCAGACCAGGTGGTACAAGTATCAAGACCGAAGTCAGATGAAACAATGCCCAAAAATCCAACATGCTCAAAGTAAAAGCATATATACAAGCAATCTGAAGGCAACATGACCATATGATCAGAGGGATACATGCAAGTACATAGTGGAAAAGCCACAAATGCACATGCACCAGACATAAATGATCAGTACGACCAAGTATCGGACTCGAGCATAAAGGTTACAACTGAAGACAGTGAAACAATAATGCAAACAAAGTTCAAAAGAACCAAAGTCAGAAATGACAGACAGCGATGAAAATGCAGTGATGATAACACATTGAAGCAACTGCATGCATGCTTATATATATAAATGCAAGAAACAATACATATGAACTCAGGTGGGAACATATATATATGGAGTGCAATTGTAAATCTGGACAGTGCTATCAGGTTGAAAACTTATTATTGGATAAAGCATAATTAAAGTCTCCAACATATAAAACAATGAATCCAATAAATGGAAACATCAACAGGGAACTGTCTCGAATGGTGCAACATATAGTGGAAACAGTCACAACCAAATTCAAGCTAGCAGTGGTCAGAGTTGAGACTACAACTCAAAACATAACACATGAAGAACAAGTATGCAAGTGAAGACAAACGAACACAGTGAAGTACAACCCAATGCAAACCATAAGAATGGTCACAGGCATAACACCCAAATAGATATATGCAGTGGTGAAACAAGACAATGCAAGTTAATGACGTGAACGATGCACAAGCTCCACTGACATACGTATAAATGCTACATGAAAATGGACAGAATTAACTCGACCATAAGCAGTGGACACAAGTGTAGTGGTGCAAACATCGACATGAACAAGGCTCCATTCAACGTGACAGAAGTGGTGCAATACATATGTACCAGTTAAACAACTACTACATAATGGAACAACCAACAAAAGTTCAGTGAAAACAAGACAAGCCGGAATTACAAAGTGAACCCGAAGAAATTATTTTCAAGTTTAAAAGTCACGGCTGATGCCAACTAAAAATCAACGCCGTGATGGCCATCAAGGAAAACGCAAGTTCAAAACCATGAATGTCAAGCTACAGGTCAAAGGCAAGGTCAACTCAAGGCATATACAACGACTAGCGACAATTCAAAGTAATGCCGAGGTCAACGAGTCAAAACGAGTTCAAAATCATGAAACAACAGTTGAAAATCAATACGTGGTAGCCACGAAAATCCAGCACAAAATCACGAAATTGCAGAAGTAAGAAATCATCATGTGCTTGAATTAGATGCGAGTGAAAAAATATCACTCACCTTTTTGAGTCGCAGATTCATAGCCGAGCACGAGAATTGAAGAAGCCCTAATTTGGAAAAGGGGGAAACGAACGAGAACGCCCCCATTTTTATTCTTTTCGTGGTTTTAGGTTTCGAATAAAAACAGTGAAGGGGGAGCGGAACGGTTTTTTTTTTTTTTTTTTGCTTAAACAATTGTCTCGGCCCAACATAAAAGAAAGGTGGACCACAATTTAAAAATCAAAGCCCCTCAAACTTTATAACAATTTGTAATTTAAATTTAATTTTAAATTTTAAAAACTTCAAAATGGCAATTGACGAAAATATAAATCGTTTTAACGTCGATTATGAATTGACGCGAATATCGGGTTGTTACAGACTCCCCTCCTTAAAGAAATTGCGTCCTCGCAATCTTAAGAAATAAATAGACAAAAGGTAACAACCATAAGAGCATACTATCACAAGATGAAGAAATTCGAATAGGAAGTTCACCATAAAGAACATGAAAGAGTAAGCTTGAACGTGTTTGCTCGATGAACTCTCAAGATTCATAATCAGGGTAGAGAACAAATTTCTCACCCAAAAATAATGATGCCAAATTTTTAAGAGCGAAATCAACAGCCACGAGCACTAGACCATGAGTGGCATATCTAGTCTCAATAGGCATTAATGAAATAGAAACACAATAGACAACACGTTCTCTTATGCAAGAGAATGGCATGCAACCCAATACGATTAGCATGGGTAAAAAAAAAGATAAAGTCTTGGTTCCCTTCGGGAATCACAAGAATAGGAGTATCGGAATTTTAAATAATAATTCTTTCCGGAAAAGCTAAAACTTATCTTTTCAGAAAAATTTTCATTTTAAAAATTCAATTTACTGTGTCTGATTGTCTCATCAAAGCGTCTAGGAGATTCCTATCGATATCGTTGATCAAGCGCATCGACCAGAATTCTTAAAGCACTCAATGGGCAATATAATCACAAAATATTCTCTTAATTTTATAAAAGGAATTTACAAATTTTCACCCTCAAACGGACAAGTCCGGAATTAAACGAATCAGTAAAAGAAAGGGGTCATAGTCCTCGATTTTTCTGAAACGTTTAAATCGCTTCCTCATTCTTTTGAAAGCGTAAAGTATAAAAATTTTGAAAACGATTTTTATTTTGAAACAATTTTTAAAACACGTGATTAACACAGCGATATCAGTAGCAACTTCGATAAGTGGATTTTCATTCATCAAAAGTGTCACGAGAATCTTCTCAAAGATAGAAAGGGATATCATACCCTAAACTTGTATTCATAACAAGTCAATAACACACGAATTCACCAATGCACAAGAATTGATAAAACTTATCAATAGAAATCACGAAAATTGGTGAAGCACAAATTCTAGAAATCTACACAAGAAATCCAGAAATCACAAAATAAGAGTATGAAAACTCGGACGGGAGTATGAAAAGTCGAATGAGAGTATGAAAACTCGGACGGGAGTATGAAAACTCGAACAGAGTATGAAAACTCGAACAGAGTATGAAAACTCAAACGGAGTATGAAAACTCAAACAGAGTATGAAAACTCAAACGGAGTATGAAAACTCGAACAGAGTATGAAAACTCGAACAGAGTATGAAAACTCAAACGGAGTATGAAAACTCGAACAGAGTATGAAAACTCAAACGGAGTATGAAAACTCGAAGGAGAGTATGAAAACTCACCTACACGCGAGCATGAAAATTCATTAACACATGTAACGCATAACGAGAACGGGAGCACGAAAACTCACCTACACGCGAGCATGAAAACTCATCAGCACATGTAACGCAAAGCGAGAACGGGTGCACGAAAACTCACCTACATGCGAGCATGAAAATTCATCAGCACGTGCATCGCATAACGAGAATGGGAGCACGAAAACTCACCTACATGCGAGCATGAAAACTCACCAACACGTGCAATGCAAAGCGAGAACGGGAGCACGGAATCTCACCTACACGCGAGCATGAAAAATCATCAACACGTGCAACGCAAAGCGAGAACGGGAGCACGGAATCTCACCTACACGCGAGCATGAAAAATCATCAGCACGTGCAACGCAAAGCGAGAACGGGAGCACGGAATCTCACCTACACATGAGCATGAAAAATCATCAACACGTGCAACGCAAAGCGAGAACGGGAGCATGGAATCTCACCTACACGCGAGCATGAAAAATCATCAACACGTGCAACGCAAAGCGAGAACGGGAGCACGGAATCTCACCTACACGTGAGCATGAAAATCATCAACACGTGCAACGCAAAGCGAGAACGGGAGCACGGAATCTCACCTACACGCGAGCATGAAAATCATCAACACGTGCAACGCATAACGAGACGCTATCTCATGGTTGCAAGCCATTAATTTTGACACACGAATGGCCCGAAGACCGTGGGGCGCTACCCCACATGTGTGAGTCGGAATCACACAGATTGAGGTCAAAACTAACCTTGCAATCAAAAGAAAAGTATGTGTGAACGAAATCACACAAATGGTGTCTAGACAATCCTCAAAGCCCAAGAGATATGTGTGAGACGAAATCACACCGATGAGGCCTAGTCTAACCGAAAAGGTATATGTGAACGAAATCACACAAATGGTGTCTAGACAATCCTCAAAGCCCAAGAGATATGTGTGAGACGAAATCACACCGATGAGGCCTAGTCTAACCGTAAAAATGATCGTCATGATCAACGAGAAGTGTCAATTACACTAAGTTAGTAAATATAAAAGTTTAGCTTCATGTCCCATAACCACTTGCTTAACTTAAATATTTACGAACAAACTGTAAATCTTCACTAGAAAATTGTCACATGAGGTTCAATCGAACAAGTCCAAGAATTAACCGACGAAGTGAACGCAAGCGTTTCATACCACTTGTTTTACTAAGCCGTTTAATTAGATTTCTCATCCGAGTGAGGTAAAGGCTTGTATATACTAGCAGATTGAAAAACGGTTTAGGAAAAGAGTTTGATATTGAAAATAGAGTTAAAAACATTTTGATAAAAGAGTTTTGATATTTACTACTAGTATAGAAAACCTTTATATTTTTAAAGTGACAAATCACAAAAATGATTGTAGAAACAATCAATCACAAGAATTTCACATACGAAGACGTGAGTAGAATCCAAAGAAATTGATACCGAATTCATCGAAAGGTATGTTCACAAAAATCCCGAAGAAAAGGTCATCAAAGTTGCTAATAAATGATAGCAACAAATCAGGAATTAATCAAGAATCGATTAAATTCGAAAACCAAATCAATTCACTAAGATTCACATTCGAAGACGTGAATAAAATCCGAAGAATTCGATTCCAATCCATCAAGGTAGGAATACACAAAAATTCCTGAAATAGAAGTTATCAAAGTCGACAAAGGTGATAACAACTAATCGGAAAAGAAGAATCGATCAACAATTGGAAAAACGAAGCAAAACGAGCATAAATGCATGAATGACTTTAACAAAAGTAAAAGTCAAGTCAACGTCGATATCGACAAGGCAAAGTCCAAGACAATTTCTTTTATACCAAAGAAATTTTAAAACTATCAGAGAGAGGCACATGAAAACCAAAAACCATGGATAAGCAGACAGAGTCGACAATTGAAATGCAATTTGTCTCAAAGATTGAAACCCAAAAACCCAATTGTATGGAGACTGCATTAAGTACACGAATCAGAGACAAGAATGCATATATACAGCAGTTCGAATAAACAATGCGAGTTCAAATTGAAGTGGTACGAATTGCAGCAATATGCAACTTGGTAAAGCATATACACAATGATACTTAGCAGTACATACAGAAATGAGCAAGTGCAATAGAGAATAGCAGCAATGCTCATGAATAAGAGTTAGGAATTCATACCTAACAAATCAAAGATGATCTTAAGCAAAGATGAGAGAGAAAACATCGACAAATAGTTGTAACACATGTACTATCTAAGTTATGTTTTATATTTGTTCTAAACCCCAGGCTTTGATACCAAGCTGTGACGCCCCACCTCTATACCCACGCTAGCCAAGAACACTACGGTGTAGTGCTGTCAACTAGCACGGAGAATAAGGCTGTTGAGGAGCGACCATCCGTGTAATTGCTTTGTGCGAGCACCGATATGCCAGATAGTAAAAACGTGCATTTCATTTCAGGAGGAAATCCGACATGCCGATGCAAACTCAAAGCTACTACACAGTGGCTATAATAGTCTAGGACAAAAATATAAAATAACAACACAGATAATATAAATGCGGAACACAGATGAAACAGAAAGTCTCATATATATATATATAATAACTGATGTCAGTTACAATACATTCACACGGTACATATGATACAACTACAACAGTCGACTAAGGAAGTTACATATACAAGTACATTAACGTATTTAATATACATGAACACATATCTTCCTATACAATTTAACAGACTACTACAAATGATATGAAAGAACTTCATAGCTCTAGCAGCAACCCAAAGCAGAATATCTACAACCTGAAATACTCGGTCTGACCCGAGTATTAAATTTCAAAAGAAAATAATACTCGGGCAGTCTAATTCAAACTCAGTTATTAATGCACAGAAGCAATAATAATTAAATAATGAATAGAGGACAATCACAGAAATAAATTTACCTATCCGATTCTTAAATAAGAAATCGGATAACGATAAATATGACGCGAACCAATTCAAAACAATTGGAACATCAATTAAAAGACCAACACGAGTAGGGCTGCAGTATATGCACGCGTATACTACCTCGCCACTACAACATATGGAATACGAAATAGATCCATAAATCAATAGCCAAAGAAATAATAATAAAACCAATACCGTGTGGCTGCAGTTCACGCTTGCGTGCACTGCCTTGCCACTATAGTGATGATGTACCCATTGAATACCGTGTGGCTGCAGTTCACACTTGCGTGCACTGTCGTGCCACAACAGTGACGATGTACCCAATGAATGTACATAACAACTGCACATGGAAAATGATTCAGAGGTGCAACGGGAAGCAGTATAACTCAAATGAGAAAGTGCAAATAAGTAAGCTGCACAGATAGTAGGGCCAGGCAACACATTGCCAAAGAATTCAACAAAGTATCGAACAAGCCCAAGACAATGCCAAAATAGTCAAGAGAAGATGAAAATAGTGGTATAGTGGACCACATTAGATTCAGAAGTGTATAAGTCAATGCACTGCAAAGCACATCAGACTCAAAACAGTCACAATATAAAGACAGCAAGAAAACTGCAATGCTCAAAGTCAGGTGGACAGCACTGACTTAAGTACACAAGTGACACGGCAATGCATAGAACCAAGATACAAAGGAATGTCAAAATGGTAGTGAAGTGGTCAAAGAATAGCCATACACAAAGGTAAAGCACAATCCAGACCAGGTGGTACAAGTATCAAGACCGAAGTCAGATGAAACAATGCCCAAAAATCCAACATGCTCAAAGTAAAAGCATATATACAAGCAATCTGAAGGCAACATGACCATATGATCAGAGGGATACATGCAAGTACATAGTGGAAAAGCCACAAATGCATATGCACCAGACATAAATGATCAGTACGACCAAGTATCAGACTCGATCATAAAGGTTACAACTGAAGACAGTGAAACAATAATGCAAACAAAGTTCAAAAGAAACAAAGTCAGAAATGACAGACAGCGATGAAAATGCAGTGATGATAACACATTGAAGCAACTGCATGCATGCTTATATATATAAATGCAAGAAACAATACATATGAACTCAGGTGGGAACATATATATATGGAGTGCAATTGTAAATCTGGACAGTGCTATCAGGTTGAAAACTTATTATTGGATAAAGCATAATTAAAGTCTCCAACATATAAAACAATGAATCCAATAAATGGAAACATCAACAGGGAACTGTCTCGAATGGTGCAACATATAGTGGAAACAGTCACAACCAAATTCAAGCTAGCAGTGGTCAGAGTTGAGACTACAACTCAAAACATAACACATGAAGAACAAGTATGCAAGTGAAGACAAACGAACACAGTGAAGTACAACCCAATGCAAACCATAAGAATGGTCACAGGCATAACACCCAAATAGATATATGCAGTGGTGAAACAAGACAATGCAAGTTAATGACGTGAACGATGCACAAGCTCCACTGACATACGTATAAATGCTACATGAAAATGGACAGAATTAACTCGACCATAAGCAGTGGACACAAGTGTAGTGGTGCAAACATCGACATGAACAAGGCTCCATTCAACGTGACAGAAGTGGTGCAATACATATGTACCAGTTAAACAACTACTACATAATGGAACAACCAACAAAAGTTCAGTGAAAACAAGACAAGCCGGAATTACAAAGTGAACCCGAAGAAATTATTTTCAAGTTTAAAAGTCACGGCTGATGCCAACTAAAAATCAACGCCGTGATGGCCATCAAGGAAAACGCAAGTTCAAAACCATGAATGTCAAGCTACAGGTCAAAGGCAAGGTCAACTCAAGGCATATACAACGACTAGCGACAATTCAAAGTAATGCCGAGGTCAACGATTCAAAACGAGTTCAAAATCATGAAACAACAGTTGAAAATCAATACGTGGTAGCCACGAAAATCCAGCACAAAATCACGAAATTGCAGAAGTAAGAAATCATCATGTGCTTGAATTAGATGCGAGTGAAAAAATATCACTCACCTTTTTGAGTCGCAGATTCATAGCCGAGCACGAGAATTGAAGAAGCCCTAATTTGGAAAAGGGGGAAACGAACGAGAACGCCCCCATTTTTATTCTTTTCGTGGTTTTAGGTTTCGAATAAAAATGGTGAAGGGGGATAGGAACGGGTTTTTTTTTTTTTTGCTTAAACAATTGTCTCGGCCCAACATAAAAGAAAGGTGGACCACAATTTAAAAATCAAAGCCCCTCAAACTTTATAACAATTTGTAATTTAAATTTTAATTTAAATTTTAAAAACTTCAAAATGGCATTGACGAAAATATAAATCGTTTCAACATCGATTATGAATTGACGCGAATATCGGGTTGTTACATCACCTTTCAATCGAGATCCTAATATAGGTAGTAGATGCTAATAAAATTTCTTTATTTCTTTAAATTACCCAAAAATAAATAGTAGAGATGAATTTACGATAGCTGATTTTCCGGATATTTGATAGGGAACATAAATATGTTAATAAATATACAATACATGGATGAAGGTACTTTTACATTTGATGATAACTCTAAAGGTTATGTCGTCAGAAAATAGGATGTCAGCAATTTTGGTACTCCCCAATTGTAACAAACATTCCATTAGTGGAATACTTGAAAAATAGTTTGTTATGTGTAAGCCAATCATGTGATGAAGGATTCAAAATAATTTTTGAAAAAGGGTAAATTAAATATTTATCAATAGGATAAATTGGTTTTTGAAGAATTTGGAGAGGAAAATATTTATGTTTTAAAAATGAAAGTTAATCATGAAATCGACATATGTCTAGTTGCGAATCTTAGGGACATATGATTATAGCAAAATAGATTTTGTCATATTAACTTCAAAGCTTTGAATAAACTTGCAATAAATGAAATTTTCAAAGGTTTACTGAAGATGAGTTTTAAAGTTATTAATTTATGTGATGCATGACGGAAGGGAAAATTGAAGAAATCAACTTTTAAATCTATTAATAAAATTACAACTACAGAATCACTTGAAATACTTCATCTTGATTTATTTAGTCCGACTTGGTTAGATCCATAAATCATAATAAATATACTTTTGTAATCGTAGATGATTCTTTACGCTATATTTGGATGCTATTTTATACAAAAGTGATTCTTTTGGAATTTTTAAGATTTATGTATGGATAATACAAAATTTATAAAATATTAAATCAAGAATATGTGTAGTGACAATGGTGGAGAATTCGAAAATGATTTATTTAATGATTTTTGTAAAAAGAAAGGAATAAGTCATAATTTTCATTTTTTGAACATTACAGTAAAATGGTGTTTTGAAACGAAAATATGACTCTATAGAAATGTGTTAGGACATTACTAGGTAGCACAATTCTTTACCTCAAATTCGTTGGGTTGAAGTAGTTGTCAATGCGTGTTTTTCCTATGCCGTGTTTCCATAATTCCATTTACTAGAATACTCCGTGTGAATTATTTAATGGTAAAGACCTATAGATTCTTACTTTAAAGTGTTTAATTCAATTTTTTTTACCATTAACACAAAATACCAATTATGCAAATTTGACCTATAAGCCGTTGGAAGTATCTTTGTTAGTTATTCTGAGAGAAGCAAAACATATAGAATTTTGAAGAAAAGAACATATAGTATTATAGAACCTGTACACGCATCTTTTGTTCTGAATTTAAGGTTTGGACGATGAACCTGAAAATGTTATTATAATTCAACCAACCATTGCCAAGCAAAATGTTCCAAAAATAATGAACTAACTATTGAAATGATAATAATGATAATAATCAAAATGATAATATTTTAAAATCTCCACCAAAGATTTTGAATGGCCATCCTTTTGAAAATGTACTAGGTGATATCTCTACAAAAGTAGTAATATATTATCAGTTAAATGAAATAGGTCATCCTACATTAATTTCTAGTCTAGAACTTAAGCCTCATTTATAAGTAGCAAAAGATGAATACTAGATTCTAGCTATGCAAGAAGAACACATCTAGTTTGAGCAAAATAGCATGTGGGAATTAATTCCAAGACTATTGAATAGTCAACGATTGGGACTAAATGGGTCTACAAAATAAAAGTGATGAAAACGATGAGATAATCAGAATCGGAGTTAGATTGGTTGCACTTGGGAACAATTAATAAGATGGGATAGACTATGATGAAACACTCGCCTTTGTAGCCCATTTTGAAGCATTAAAAATATTATTTTCTTTTGCATGTTATCATAATTTTATACTATACCAAATAGACGTTAAAAGTGCTTTATTAAATGGTTTTATTAAAAAGAACATCTATGTTGAACAACCACCACTACTAAAACATGAGAAATATCTCGATCACATATACAACTTAAAAGGTACTCTACGCTCTTAAGCAAGCACTGTGTGCTTGATATGATAGATTAAAGTGCAATCCGTTAAGCTTTGAATCTGAAATTAGAAAAGTAGATTCCATGCATTTTATAAAAAGAAATAAGAAAGACTTACTTGTTATACAATTCTATATTAACGACATTATTAATGAACAACTATGTATACTTTTTTAGCATAATGAATGAGTTTGAAATGTTACATATAGGAGAAATGAACTACATTTTAGGTTGATAAGTAAAACAATTAAATAATGGAACTTTAATTTATCAAGAAAAATATTTTAAAGACGAAGTAAAATAATTTGGCATGAAAACACTGCTAGTGATGTTGACTAGTGACTATGCTAAAGTATGTTCGAATCATTGCTTTACTTAAAATCTAACCGACCAGATATTATGTTAAGCATATGTTTATGTGCATAATTTCAAGTGGATCCAAAGGAATCACACTTAAAAGTAGCTAAACGTATACTATATTGCTTAGTCAGAACTAAAGACTATGTACTCTTCTATTCAATTGGTTATCCTTTTGAGTAAATGTGACGACCGCTCTACACCATCGGCACCCAATGTATCCGTATAGTGCGTTGTAGCAGTGCTCGGCCGATGTGGGACATCCGTCAAGTGTATGAAGTAAATAAAAAAACAACAAAACTGATCGTATATCTCACAACACATCAAATAAAATATAGTAATAAACATCTCATATATAAATCAGGTGAGATAGTAAGTAACTGAATGAATCACTAAATCAGAATGCATAAATCCATATAGTAGACAACATAGGAAATAGAGTTATGCAACAAATAATAACTCATAAATAACTATCTTTAAGTAATAAGGGCATTAGCAAGCTCCATAGTGTTGTGTAGTTGAACAACAAATAAGTAAATGTAGTAATACAAGAGTATAGCCTCTCACTCACCATTTGTTCAGCTCCATGTGCTCACCAGACATGATATTCCTAATCTACTCATTTAAGAGTACCTAAAGTAGTAGGAAGCAAAGCTAAAACCCAAGGTCAGACGGTAGTCTGGCGTAAGCGATAGTGAATCTCTAAATACTAATATACCACTAAAATAGGAAAAATGGCATGAAGAATTATACATGACCTATCACTACATCCATAGAGTTTGCACATATATTAAACTTACGCCACTCTACACCATAGTCATCATGGGTGCTACACATCAAAACTGTGCAGTTAAAACCCCATTAAGGCCCTACAAAATCACCGCTATAGCGCATAGCACTTTTCGATCGCTGCGCTTTTTCAATATAGCATTAATAAACAATAGATTCGCTTTAAGCCACACTATTTCTACCACATCCGCTCTGTGCAGTTAAAGAGCTCGACAGATTCAATGCGGCAGAGATGAAAAAAGTCATAGGGGGATATAGTGAGGATATAGTGGGATGTAGCGGACGACTCTAATATATCATATAAAGCTCGTACTTAATGTTTTTACAAATATTTAAATGGTAATTAAATGAAAAATTAACATTCAATTGAATTATAATTAATACATATTAAATAAAAACATGTTTGAGTCTACCACAAATAAACGTAAAACTGCTACATAGCATAACTGAATCTAATAGAACATTAGAATTTTTTTTATTTCTGAAAATATATTAAAAATTTAATTAATTAAATCAATTTCAGTACTTTTATAATGTATGAATTTCATTTTTCAATTCATTTCTTTTAAAGAATATATAGCGGAAATAGCATAATATAGCGAGACTAACGAGATATAGCGGAAATAGCGGGGATTAAAGCGGAAAGGCTATATTTGAGGCTATATGACAAAACCATAGCGGTGGAAATCCGCAATGAGATATAGCGAAGTTATAATAGGGTAATAGCAGGGCATTAACTACACAGGATCCGCTAAATCAAGGCATTTTAACACTCACTTTAGCACAATTAATATAATTTTTTTGATTTGACTAGTTCTTCTTTAAACAAAATCAATACAATTAGGGTAAAGACCTAATTTTAAGGTATAATTCTCAATGTAAGTTAGAAATCTATTATAGTTACTGAAACAAACCACACCCCTTAATATACCCAAAAGAACACATTAAAAGGCATAGTGTATTGTAGGTATAACTGAAACTAATAGAGACTAAGATTCACAAAATAAAAATAGGTAAAAATAGCGGAAACTAAAATAATAACTTATTAAAAACATAAATTTCGTAAGTGCTTCATAAACCAAATAAGTCAAATACCGATACGACATACGTGTCTCAAAACCCAATATGTCTCATGAAATAAAAACTCGTAGTCTCAACAAAAATTAGAGTATAAATATTCCTCTCAAGTGACACTACAAAAAGAAAGAAAAAAATTGAAATAAAAGTAGGGAAATACATAGCAAAATCTTCTCTAAGAAACCTCTAAGCAACTGCAATCTACTGCCCTCACCCTTGATTGCCAATGGGGGAAAGAGGAAAAATAGAGGAGTGTGTCAAAATAAAAGTCTGTTGAGTGATAGTAACTACTAGAATCTTTAAGCAAAGTAAAGGTAATAGACTCTTCAATAGTTCTAGTATATACAAAAGAAAACAAAGGAAATAGGACAGAGATAAACTAGAACATACGATTAAACTATTACAATTGATAAGATATGTCAACTTTGATTGTTTGCACTTGTCTTTGATAGCTGCTTGATTAGGATAAATTCCTAATCCTATAATTAGGCTGAATTCTAGTTCTACCCTTCGACCGGCCTGCTACTCCATATACCTTACAATGGACTAGACACTATATAACTTCCTATACAGCAGCCAATGGTAACTACGAAAGATACAGAAAGCATCCACCGTGGACTAGACGATACATAGCTCCCTACACAGAAGGAAATGGTGTCTACGAAAGACATACATACTAATCGCTTGTAACTCATAGCGATTACTGAGCACCGAAATGGAAGTCACACACGTAACTGCCACCATGCTCATGCTATCTGTTGATCCATCTATTGGGTCATATTATTACCTCGACTCAGCTTAAGCGCGCCCCTTGTCTCACTTCAGGATTATTCGAAACACAGTGTCCATAGAAAATATTAGGGAATGCTACCGGTACTGGCCCGTCATCCAAATAATTTCTAATAGCGCCCTTGTCTAAATCATCCATGATTTGAACATCTTTATATTGACTAATTACCACCATTACTAGCATAAGAGTGCCTCTTGTCTCACTTCAGGTTTATGTTAAACACCATACCCATAGAAAATAATAGGGGAATGCTATTTGGTACAAGTCCTACTTTAATTCTTTGCTTATTAACTTAGATAAA
This sequence comes from Allium cepa, assembly GCA_030765085.1. Lineage (NCBI taxonomy): Eukaryota > Viridiplantae > Streptophyta > Magnoliopsida > Asparagales > Amaryllidaceae > Allium > Allium cepa. The sequence goes on along the minus strand of CM060939.1, from coordinate 211,447,386 downwards.
TTATTTAAATAAGCCTTTACTTTTGTTCTTACCATCCGTACTTATTAATTTATCCTAAGTCCTAATTAAGCCTTATTCTGTTCTATTTCTTATTATAACCTACATTATAATCATGCTTATTATTTAACCAAAGATCTAAGTGTGAAAATAAGCTTCTTTTATTCTTTTTAGTTATAATTCTAAGTTATAACTAGGTCAATATCTTTAATTCGGTCCAATTAATAATATAATTAGGCATAATTTTAGTCTAATTCCATTTATATTACAGTCTTTATAAGTTACATCTTATATTCCATTATTTCAGCTTTTTTATAATTTAATCCAATTTCACGTTAATTCTTATTTGAATCCATATGCGAAGAAGAAGAAGGGGGAATAAAAGAAAATTGAAAATAGAAAGAAATCTAAGGAGTAAGAAGAAGATGTAAATAACACATAAATAATAGTAATCAAACTAAAATATTGTAAATAATATGTAAATAAATGAAAAAGCTAGAAATAAACTGAAATTAATTGAAAAGAATAACTAGAAGAAATAGACTGAAAATAATTCTAAAAATTGTAAATAAATTACTAAAAAGGTTACTTCAAAAATCGTAGTAAAATTACAACTATTGAAAACCCTATTATTTTAAATTACTTAAAGAAATTTAAAATAACTACGATCATTCACCTCTAGTCCTTAGCTCTTCCCTTCAGGCTAAAACGGATCCACTTGGGGTTGTTAAATATTTTTATTTAAAACGATTTTCTCCTTGAAAAATTATACCGCTTAGGGTCCTTCCTGAATAGGTGAACCCAATTGGAGAAAATCTGTAACGACCCAGTATTTTCAACCATTCACATCCGCACATGTCGGACTTGAATTGTTCAAAATACTGCGCTGTAAATAAAATTTGGCAAAATCAGAATATACAGTAAATACATAATCACAGAATCACAGACACAGAAATCAGAATACTCGCAGCGGAATTTGAAATAACTTAGTGGTTCATGAAGCCACTATCACAAAGTCTCAAAATAAGTATAAATTACATAGTTTTAAAACCAAATATAGTTTGGAACAACCACATAAAATCTCAATATTCAATTATCTTGATTTCATAAGCAAAGATAAGAACTGAACATAAATTAGGCAGCAGCTTGGTAAAGATGGTCTTCATCAGTCCCAGCTCCAAGGAACGAAGTCCGAACTGATACTCAGGCTGACCCGAGCGTAAAATAAAACATAAACACTCGAGTCAGGATATACATACTTATACAGTGTAAGCTAATTCAAGTGAACTTTAATATACAGCAAGTAACTTAAAGGATGCTTGGGACCGCCCATCCTCTAAGGATCCGTTAAACTATTTACCATGTAGTAATAATTTCGCTATTATATTAGTGTCTATATTAAAATAAACTAACTTTTAAATAGCGTTAAGGCTTTACATTTTCCACCTAAACACGTAATAGTCCCAGTAGTCCATCCAATATCATAGTCCCTCCTGATCGGGAAGCCACTAGAGGATACCACACGGGCTACGGGAGAAAACCAAACTCGTACAAGGAGCGATAGGCTAGGTGACACGGCACAACTAGGCAATGCCAGGGTAGATATACCAATTACGCTTCCGGGTTGGTGGTAACGCGTAGCGTGCAGCTACCGCCCACCTTGAGCCACACCCCCAAATAAAAAAAAATCAAAAGTGGCCACCGAATCAATCCAAAAGTCAAAGTATAATATCGAAGGGATGTGTCAGATCAAAGGTGCTACCTCATTAACCCGTCGATCGCTCCTGTTTTAGCCACCTTATGCAAGCTCACGGGAGTTGGGTCCACGTATTTACCTCAATAGAACGCCACCGCCATCCTACTTCATTCTGGGACCTCCACCGCGTGCACGGTTGTTAAAGTGGTTTTCGGTATCGACGGAGAGTATGGCCATATCCGATCCCGGTCTCTTTAACAACCAAACGTTATTATAACCCGTGGTTATAAATTTCAAAAATAGTTTATACTTAAATCAAAATACTTCATTTTAACTTTAAAAAGTGAAGTTATTGTATTTTTAAATCAAATATTCAAAAATCTCATTTCAGGCTACGACAACACTTAACAAGTGCTACTGTAGCCCTTTTATTTATTCAGGTTTAGTTTTAAATTTCGCAATCACAACACTTACCAAGTACTGCAATAGCCTTTAATTAATTTTAGCCCTTTGTTCATTTGCATCAACTACGGTACTTACAAAGTGCGGTAATATACCTTACAACAAAATTTTACGTAAATTAAATTTCTGGCTTTAATATAAATGTATCAATAATTAAACTTTAATTTAATCAATTTAACTAAAAAATCATATTTCCACTTTTAAAATGGTCATTTAAATTTCTCAAAATTAATGATTTATATAAGGTAAATTTCACAAATAAATATCAACTTCTTAAGGCTTCACTTATTAAAGTCAAATCAAAATTTTCTATTCTTCACATTCAAAATTTACTTAATAATTAAATTTGATTTATTATTCCAAAATATAACTATTTTTCAATTTATTCCTCAACTTACCCATTTTCTTAAACTAAACTCCACTTCTCTTAAGTTTAGTTATATTCAAAATTTTATTTTATTTATTTATTTTATTAGCCATTTATTTATAGAAAATTTAAATAACACCTTATTTATCCATTTAAATTCAATTACATCAAATTTATTTTACTTTATTTACTTAACTTGAATTTCATTCCTTTACAAAATCAATTTCCAAAATAAATTTATATTCCACATTCCAACTTACCCATTATTTATTTATATATTTTTAACTTGTATAAAATCACTAAAATAATTTTTAGTCAATTCAAATCAAAATAATAAATATACAAATTTAAATTACTTAAATTTTCAGATTATATAACCACGGCCTGCATGATATTTTCTACCCTAGGTTAAATGGTACGGATAATATATCATTTCATTCCGTAATTTTCAAAGAAAACCGGGTTATATCATTTCAAAACCACGATCCCAAGTTAAATAAACAAATAAATAAATAAATAAACAATATCATTCAGGCCTATCATTTCAGCCCGTAACTATTTCTATTCTACAGGGAACTTGCAGTGATAAACAGTAAATAAATAAATAGTATAACAGCTTAAATATAACAGTATATAATATGACTGATGATGTGTCAAATTAATAACAAGGTTTTTAACATCATAAATTTATATCATAGGCAGGAAAAATAAAATATAAATATCTACAATTACACTTGTTATTAATTTACACATCTATAAGTACGTTTGTCTAATGAGAATACTCACCTTTACGCTGCTGGAGTTTTGATACAAAATAACAAATATCTACACCGGAAAGTGTACAAAAGGCACGATCAATTTTCAGAGGACGCGACAACCCAATTTCGATCTTGAACAAAATAAAACGAATAGCTAATTACGTGAATTTAAAATGATTATAGCAAATTTTAAATAACAACAGGACCTAAGATTAGGAAAAAAAGAATTTTGACACACGTGGCTCGACCACTTCACCACACACCCCGACCCCAACTGCAAAGGCTCGACCTAGATAAATTTTTCTGAAACACGATATCACTAAAGCAGTGGGATATATGCATATAGGCGGTGCTTCAACTCAAAGGTGGAGCATGAATTTACTATTTACTATTTATTTATTTTTTTATTTTTTTCAATCAACTCTGGCCAGAACACGGTGGAACAAGGATGGAAAAAAAGGAAAACTAAAGAAGAAAAATAAGAACGGAGAAGGAGAGCAGCTATTTACCTGATATAGCTCGTGCTAGAGAGAGGAGATTGAACCCAAACGAGATGGAACAGAACTTTATACGTGGGTTTATACTTTAATCAGTGAGGTGGCGATTTAATTTTATGAACATGGGTTATGAATTTATATAGGAAAGTTTGCATATGGGTTGCGTGAATTTAGGTGAAATAAAATAGCAAGGAATAATTTTTGAAACGTCAGAAGCAATAGAAAGCATTTATTCCACATATACAAGAGGTAAATGGAAATGAAATACGTGAGTTTTAATTAAAAAAACGAGTTGCGTAAACAAGGAGGGGAAAGTGGAAAGAATTAATTGATTTGAAACGTCTACAGGAATTTGAAGATTTTGTTCCAATTATATATGAGAGGTAAATGGAATTGGAATGTGGGTTTTTATTTATAAGATGAGTTGCGTAATTCCAGGAGGAGAAAGTGTTAAGAAATATTCAAACCAAATATTATTGCACTGGTAATAGCATACGTGATCGAGTATTCAAAGAAAACTTGCATTGATTTGGGAACAAAAATGGCAAGATATTAATTTGCTGGAAAACGGCTATGCGAATTTAGAGGAATTTATTCCTATTATATAAGAGAGTCATGTGTAGAAAGTTGCACGTGAATGACAATGCAACAAATGAATTTGAACAGTAGGGAAATAAATATTTTATACCAATTAAAATAATTTGAACAAAAGGAAAGTGTGTAAAGTTTAAACGCGAATGACTGTGCAAGTAATAAATTTGAATGGCTATAGATAATTTCTTCCCTCCTTTGAATTACCCAGCTATTAATTGATTGATTGATTTATTTATAGCTAAGGTAAGAAATTTGCGAATGCGTACTAAAGACTCAATAATTTAAATCAAACATACGCCTAAATTATAAACAAGAACGTATCTAAATTTATACGTTTTCTTATTTACTCGTTACCTATATTTAGTAAATATACGTTTAAAGAATATTTCATTAAATGCGTACCACTTATGCCAACTAAATTAATCAAAACGGAAATAAGCGTACAAATTAGAACTCACGTATGCTAAAAAAAAGGTTATTTTACCCCTGAAAACATAAATTAGAACATTACATGACCAAATGAAATATTATTTATATAATAGTAAACAATTTTGTTAAATATAGCAAATTACACACAATAGTTAAAAATACATAACTTTCACATTATAAATCAGATTTCAACGAAACGAAAAGCAGTATTCTTAAAAATTTATTTACTTTCGAAATAAAAGATAAAATCCAAAATTTTAAACTTTTAAATTTTTAAATTTAAAAGTCAAAGTTTGACCATATTGACAAAATTCACATTTTCGGAAAATTTTCTATTAGTTCATGTGTGGAATTCTAATCCACACCAAAATTTAAATTTTAAATAACAAAATTATCTAAATTAAATAAATAAAACATTTATTAAAATTTTTGGATTGATACATAGATGGTTTGGATGGCAAGCAAAGTGAGAGTAAATGCTAAGAACAGAAAAGGCATAAGTTAAGGAGAAAGAAACGTATATATGTTTTATTCTTAAATGCAAATGAAAATAAGGAGTTTTGAAATGAGAAATAAATCTTCTTGTACATGATTTGCAAATGTGAAATACACGGCTAGGAAAAGAGTTTGTATGGCTAAAGAAAGAAATAAAGAGGTCTTGTAGAAAAAGGCAAGAAATCAAGCAATGACCTGATGGATTTAATTTCTTTCCTTTGTATTTAACAGTTGTTCTTAATTTTATTGAATTTGTTAAATGTGTACATTTATTATGATTGAATCCTCAAATAAATTCATTCAGATAAGTTTCATTCTTTTATATTAACTTATGAATAAAATATGCATTTCCACTTTAACATTACTTCCTTATTTTGTTACGAAGTTTATTTTTCTTCATATTAAATTATCAAAATTTTATCAATTAAAAATTTATGGGTCGTTACACTCTCCCACACTCAAAAATTTTCGTCCTCGAAAAGGAAGAAGGTAGGGGAGTAGAAACAACCTGAAAGAAAACTAAATTGAAACTCAAAATAGAATCATTACTCTAGACCATACAAATTCAATTTTAAATTAATAATTGATTTCATCTATTTAATTTCACCTAAGTTAAATTTAACTATTTCAAATTTCATTACTTCATCTTCCAATTATCTTAAAATAAAAATGTCCAAAATCATAAGTTTGAAAATCATTTGTTATACTCAAAAATATGTTTAATAAATTAGTTTCTTCTTTATTCCTAATTATAATTAAATTTATTTCTCTCAATATATTTTTATCATCTATGCTAAATATGTTTTCACTTATTACAACTACTTAAATTTATTCTTAGTTCCTTTAACATCATTTTATATTGTAAATTATTCCATTATCCTTATATTCTATTTACCTATGTTAATCCTTTTATAACTAGAATTTAAGTGTTTAACATTTATTATAATCACTCAAATTTTATTTATAAAATCATTTTTATATTGTATATTATCCAATTACATTGTTAACTTATGAAAATCAAGGTAAGTTATACTGAAATGCAATTGAGTATTATACAAATAAAACTTCCAAATTTAATTATCTCAAGTTTGAATCATTTATTCAAAATTTTGATTTTCTTTTTATAATTGAAATTATTCCCCAAGATAAAATTTAAGAATTAAATTTCTGATCCCTTCAAACCATTTAGAGATAAATAAATATATGTACATAATATGTCAAATCAAATTTAAATCATATATCTGTATATTACAAATAAAGTCATATTTTAGAGATTCAAATCAATTAAATTCTCAAGGTAACACTGTAGCCAGACTGCAGAATGATCTCTTCACTTCGAAACTCGAAAATGAATGTCGATGATGTTGCAATCATTACTGAAATTATTTCCCAGCGACAAAGAGAAGAGCACTAATTTTTAAACCTTTAAAATTCTTTGGAACAAATTTCTATTCGACAATAATTTAAATAATATATCCTTTTTAAACACAAGGTTTGAATCCATCGGAAATTGAATTCTCAAGTTCTTGTTTTAAATTCATTTCTGTTTCCAAATTAATTTATAACCATTGTTTATAGTTCAATTATTTATATGAGACAAAACCCATGGTTTACAAAACCATAAATAAAATCAAAGACTATTATCTCTTGATAACTAGTTAAATTAATTATAAAGTTCTGAAAGTTATACTTATATATATAATATTAATTTTTTTTCAATTATAAGAATAAAATTTTCAAAACAAGGATAGAGATTCAAATTTGATGGACTCAAATCAAAGAGAATTTTGATTTAAAGATAAGTTGGAATCAGAAGATCCGATGATTAAAACAGACGAAGGAAATGGATAAGTTTATATAAATCGTGGGCAACCTTAATCGGGTCAACCGTGACTTAAAGAATAAGATCGATGTGGATTTTCTTGGATAAATCTTCATTCGGTCTGAAGAGATAGAGTTTGGAATAACCAAAGATATTAGCACCTAAACCGAGGATAAATATAAATATCTGGTGAATCAATGCTAATTGTAAAGGAGTTTCACCCCTTTATTAGAATATTGGCGAGATCGCCAATTCACTATAAAGATCATCCGAAGTGGAGTTATGGGATACTCAAGAATCGAAAGAAGATGAATAGCGAGGGACACGAATGAACTTTGGAACTGCAGGGAACGTTCCAAAATTCAAAGGAAATCGAATCAAAAGGAAGAGATTGAATGAAAGAGATTCTGTAAATCAAATTTACCATGCATTCTAAGTTTTGCCTAGAGCCAAAGCTCTGATACCAAATGTAACGACCTGGTATTTTCAACCATTCGCATCCGCACATGTCGGACTTGAATTGTTCAAAATACCACGTTGTAAATAAAATTTGGCAAATATCAGAATATACAGTAAATAAATAATCACAGACACAGAAATCAGAATACTCGCAACGGAATTTGAAATAACTTAGGTTTCATGAAGCCACTATCACAAAGTCTCAAAATAAGTATAAATTACATAGTTTTAAAACCAAATATAGTTTGGTACAACCACAGAAAATCTCAATATTCAATTGTCTTGATTTCATAAGCTAAGATAAGAACTGAACGGAAATTAGGCAGCAGCTTGGTAAAGATGGTCTTCAGCAGTCCCAGCTTCAAGGAACGAAGTCCGAACTGATACTCAGGCTGACCCGAGCGTAAAATAAAACATGAACACTCGAGTCAGGACATACATACTTATACAGTGTAAGCTAATTCAAGTGAACTTTAATATACAGCAAGTAACTTAAAGGATGCTTGGGACCGCCCATCCTTTAAGGATCCGTTAAGCTATTTACTATGTAGTAATAATTTCGCTATTATATTAGTGTCTATATTAAAATAAACTCACTTTTAAATAGCGTTAAGGATTTACATTTTTCACCTTAACACGTAATAGTCCCAGTAGTCCATCCAATATCATAGTCCCTCCTGATCGAGAAGCCACCAGAGGATACCACACGGGCTATGGGAGAAAACCAAACTCGTACAAGCAGCAATAGGGTAGGTGACACGACACAACTAGGCAATGCCAGGGTAGATATACCAATTATGCTTCTGGGTCGGTGGTAACGCGTAGCGCGCAGCTACCGCCCACCTCGAGCCACACCCCCAAATAAAAAAATCAAAAGTGGCCACCGAATCAATCCAAAAGTCAAAGAATTATATCGAAGGGATGTGTCCGGTCAAAGGTGCTACCTCATTAACCCGTCGATCGCTCCTGTTTTAGCCACCTTATGCCAACTCACGGGAGTTGGGTCCACGTACTTACCTCAGTAGAACGCCACCACCATCCTACTTCATTCTGGGACCTCCACCGCGTACACGATTGTTAAAGTGGTTTTCGGTATCGACATAGAGTATGCCCATATCCGATCCCGGTCTCTTTAACAACCAAACGTTATTATAACCCATGGTTATAAATTTCAAAAATAGTTTATACTTAAATCAAAATACTTCATTTTAACTTTCAAAAGTGAAGTAATAGTATTTTCAAATCAAATATTCAAAAATCTCATTTCAGCCAATGGCAACACTTAACAAGTGCTACTGTAGCCCTTTTATTTATTCAGGTTTAGTTTGAAATTTCACAATCACAGCACTTACCAAGTACTGCAATAGCCTTTAATTAATTTAAGCCCTTTATTCATTTTCATCAACTACGACACTTACAAAGTGCGGTAATATCCCTTACAAATTTTTTTTACGTAAATTAAATTTATGACTTTAATATTAATGTATCAATAATTAAACTTTAATTTAATCAATTTAACTCAAAAATCATATTTCCACTTTTAAATGGTCATTTAAATTTCTCAAAATTAATGATTTATATAAGGTAAATTTCACAAATAAATATCAACTTCCTAAGGCTTCACTTATTAAAGTCAAATCAAAATTTTCTATTCTTCGCATTCAAAATTTACTTAATAATTAATTTTGATTTATTATTCCAAAATATAACTATTTTTCAATTTATTCCTTAACTTACTCATTTTCTTAAACTAAATTCCACTTCTCCTAAGTTTAGTTATATTCAAAATTTCATTTTACGTATTTATTTTATTAGCCATTTAATTTATATAAATTTAAATAACACCTTATTTATCCATTTAAATTCAATTACATCAAATTTATTTTACTTTATTTACTTAACTTGAATTTCATTCCTTTACAAAATCAATTTCCAAAATAAATTTATATTCCACATTCCAACTTACCCATTATTTATTTATATATTTTTAACTTGTATAAAATCACTAAAATCATTTTTATTCAATTCAAATCAAAATAATAAATATACAAATTTAAATTACTTAAATTTTCAGAAATATATATATATATATATATATATATATATATAACCATGGGTCTATATGATATTTTCTACCCTAGGTCAAATGGTACGGATAATATATCATTTCAATCCATAATTTTCAAAGAAAGTCGGGTCTATCATTTCAAAACCACGATCCCAAGTTAAATAAATAAATAAACAAATAATATCATTCAGGCCTATCATTTCAGCCCGTAACTATTTCTATTCTACAAGGAACTTGTAGTGATAAAAAGTAAATAAATAAATAGTATAACAGCTTAAATATAAAATTATATAATATGACTGATGACGTCTCAAATTAATAACAAGGTTTTTAACATCATAAATTTATATCACAGGCAGGAAAAATAAAATATAAAAATTCTACAGTTACACTTGTTATTAATTTACAGATCTATAAGTACGTTTGTCTGGTGAGAATACTCACCTTTACGCTGCTGGAGTTTTGATACAAAATAACGAATATCTATACCGGAAAGCATACAGAAGGCATGATCAATTTTCAAAGGATGCGACAACCCAATTCCGATCTTGAACAAAATAAAACGAATAACTAATTACGCGAATTTAAAATGATCATAGAAAATTTTAAATAACAACAGGAACTAAGATTGGAAAAAAAAAAAGAATTTTGACACACGTGGATCGACCACTTCACCACACACCACAACCCAACTCCAAAGGCTCGCCTAGATAAATTTTTCCGAAACACGAAATCACTAAAGCAGTCGGATATATGCATATAGGCGGTGCTTCAACTCAAAGGCGGCGCATACATTTACTATTTTATATTTATTTATTTATTTTTTCAATCAACTCTGGTCAGAACACGGTGGAACAAGGATGGAAAAAATAAGAAAACTAAAGAAGAAAAATAAGAAAGGAGAGCAGCTGTTTACCTGATGTAGCTCGCGCTAGAGAGAGGAGATTGAACCCAAACGAGATGGAACAAACTTTATACGTGGGTTTATACTTAAATCAGTGAGGCGGCGATTTAATTTTATGAACATGGGTTATGAATTTATATAGGAAAGTTTGCATATGGGTTGCGTGAATTTAGGTGAAATAAAATAGCAAGGAATAATTTTTAAAACGTCAGAAGCAATAGAAAGCATTTATTCCATATATACAAGAGGTAAATGGAAATGAAATACGTGAGTTTTAATTAAAAAAAAATGAGTTGCGCAAATAAGGAGAGGAAAGTGGCAAGAATTAATTGATTTGAAACGTCTACAGGAATTGGAAGATTTTGTTCCAATTATATATGAGAGGTAAATGGAATTGGAACGTGGGTTTTTATTTATAAGCCGAGTTGCGTAATTCGCAGTGGTATTAGCATACGTGACCGAGTATTCAAAGCAAACTTGCATTGATTTGGGAACAAAAATGGCAAGATAATAATTTCCTTGAAAACGGCTATGCGAATTTGGAGGAATTTATTCCTATTATATAAGAGAGTCAAGTGTAGAAAGTTGCACGTGCATGACAATGGAACAAATGAATTTGAACAGTAGGGAAATAAATATTTTATACCAATTAAAACAATTTAAGCAAAAGGAAAGTGTGTAAACTTTAAACGCAAATGACTGTGCAAGTAATCAATTTGAATGGCTATAGATAATTTCTTCCCTCCTTTGAAACGCCCAGCTATTAATTGATTAATTTATTTATAGCTAAGGTAAGAAATTTGGGAATTCGTACTAAAGACTCAATAATTTAAATCAAACATACGCCTAAATTATAAACAAGTACGTATCTAAATTTATACGTTTTCTTATTTACTCGCTACCTATATTTAGTAAATATACGTTTAAAGAATATTTCATTAAATACGTACCACTTATGCCAATTAAATTAATCAAAACGGAAATAAGCGTACAAATTAGACGTGTAATTAATTTTCTTATTTATACACTATTAATTTAAAATTTATTTCTCATTTAAAAATAAGATTTGTTTACATCCTTTTTATTCATTTATCATTTACTAAGAACTGATTTATATACGTAAAATTTATTTCTTTTACAGAATATTAATTACTTAAATTAAAAGGTATATAACCATAATAAATAAAACAATTGCGAAATAAATATTGTACATATATATACTTTATATGAAAGATTTGAACTTAGAACTTAGAATTTAAAATTTCAATTAGGGTTAAACTTAAACAAAAATCAAAATTACCGAAATTGCCTATATTTATTAAAATTTTGGGCAATGATTTCAAGAAAAAAAATGGAAAAGAATTAAAGAAATATTTTATTAAATTGAAACAAGGCTTAAAAATTTACACACAATACCACTAGCTTGGAAAAATTTCTACCACACCTTAAAACAAATAAAAATCAGTGAATAAAATAAAACAAACTGAAATAAAGTGAAAAGGATAATAAATAATTATATTTTAGGAAAATAGAAAGATAAATAAAGAAAATAGCTTAATTTATTGAAACTAGCTTAAGAAAATTGCAAACATAATTCACTTAACTTTGGGAAATTACAACTCTTCTTAAAAATGGTTTAAAATAAATCTTTGAGAAACAAAAATAAAGTTAGAATGAGAATAAAATAAGTTCTTAAGAAAAAATATAAAAATAAATAAAGAATGTCTTAAATTAATTGAAGTTGGAAATTAGAAATTCTAAACAAAATACAACTGACACTGGAAAATATCAATTACACTTTTAAAAACGTTCTAAAACCAAAATATATACAAAACAAGTTATTTTATCCCTGAAAACATAAATTAGAACATTACATGACCAAACGAAATATTATTTATATAATATTAAACAATTTTGTTAAATACAGCGAATTACACACAATAGTTAAAAAGGCATAACTTTCTCATTATAAATCAGATTTAAACGAAACGAAAAGTAGCATTCTTAAAATTTTATTTACTTTCAAAATAAAATATAAAATCCAAAATTTTAAACTTTTGAATTTAAAAGTCAAAGTTTGACCATATTGACAAAATTCACATTTTCGAAAAATATTCTATTAATTCATGTGTGGAATTCTAATGCACACCAAAATTTATATTTTAAATAACAAAATTATCTAAATTAAATAAATAAAACATTTATTAAAATTTTTGGATTGATACATAGATGGTTTGGATGGCAAGCAAAGTGAGAGTAAATACTAAGAATAGAAAAGACATAAGTTAAGGAGAAAGAAACGTATATATGTTTTATTCTTAAATGAAAATGAAAATGAGGAGTTTTGAAATGAGAAATAAATCTTATTGTACATGATTTGCAAATGATAAATACAAGGCTAGGAAAAGAGTTTGTATGGCTAAAGCAAGAATTAAAGAGGCCATGTAGAAAAAGGCAAGAAATCAAGCAATGACCAGATGGATTTAATTTCTTTCCTTTGTATTTAACAGTTGTTCTTAATTATATTGAATTTGTTAAATGTGTACATTTATTATGATTGAGTCCTCATATAAATTAATTTAGATAAATTTCATTCTTTTATATTAACTTATGAATAAAATATGCATTTCCACTTTAACATTCTTTCCTTATTTTATTACAAAGTTTATTTTTCTTCATATTAAATTATCAAAATTTTATCAATTAAAATTTTTTTGGTCGTTACAAAATCTTAGAATGAGAAGAAGTGTTAGGCCTAGGGTTCTATTTATAGGAGTAGAATTGGTTCTCAGACCGTTGGATTTGGGGTTTGCATAGGATGCAACCATGTCATAGACTAAACAAAGGCCATCTGATGTAGAAACGGAAGGATCATATTAGCTTAAACGATGCAAAATACGTGTTCAACTATTGCTGAATCGTTAAAACGAACGAACGTTCATTCGCTTGCCAAAAGGCATGGCAGGTCGACCGCCCCTTTGCCTAAGTCGACCTGTATTATATTTCTTTTCATTTATTTGATTATTTCATTCTTTGCTCATATTTATTCGGATTCTGACGTTCTATATATGGAAATTAACCATAAAATTACCACAGACACAATGGTGCAACTCCCTTGACTCAATTCTAATAATTTCACAAACTTATTTTATTATTTAATTAATTAACAAATTAATTATTACTGGTTAAATTTTAGGTTGTTACATTCTCCCCTCTTTAAGAGATTTCTTCCCCCAAAACTCTAATGATAAAAGAATGTACTAAATGTTTTCATACAAGTTCTACAACCAACTACTCAATCATCACTCATTACATCCATTGTTCTTAAGTTTTTCTAATGAAATTTATGATACTTATGCAATTAGTGTAGTGTAAATGTTCCTATCTAATGCAAAAGGTTAGGCGGTCCACTTGTGACGTCCTACCTCTATACTCTTTGTTATTGTGATTCAGTTGACCTCCTTTTATGCAATCATGCCTGTTCTATATATCCAAATGAATGAAAAAATTTCCTAATGAAAACTCATAGTTCTATATGTGTGCTACGTACAGCATTCAAATGCAAACAATCATCCATTTGTAGCAACCATTAAAAATAGAACAAAAACGCGCACACATCCATATGCATATGCTCTAGTGTCCTAGTTAGGCTGATTCCTAGAGAATAATAGTGCCTAGTCTCACCTAAGCCACCCTTTTCTATCAGTGGAATAACGTCAGAGATGCCTAGAGACCTCTCCTCGGCCAATCCTATCCATCACATCCATAAGCTCCGAATCCTCTTGCTGCTTCGAGCCAATCTGATCCATAAGGGTAGGCCTCACCTCTAGTGTCGCTAACAATCCGAGAGTAATGTCCGTAGAGGGCTTAAAATCAAAAGTAGAAATGAACTCCAAGCTCCTCTACTCTAAGAATAAAGGACTAAGGGTTGCTTTATTCCTACTCAATGCATCCACAACCACATTACCCTTGTCAGTGGTACAAGCAATCTCAAAATCGTACGAGGCTAAAAACTCCATCCATCTCTGTTGCCTCATGTTCAGGTCCTTCCACAAGAATTGGTACTTCAGTGACTTGTGGTCGGTGAAAAGATTGAACCACTCTCCAAGCAAATAATGCCTCCAAGACTTGAGTGCAAAAACTATGGTAGCCAACTCCAAATCATGGGTATGGTAGTTCTTCTCATGAGTCCTCAACTGCCTACTACTATAACATACCACCTTCCCTTCTTGCATCAACACCGCTTCTAGGTCCGTCCCATATGCATTAGTGTATACGGTAAAAGGTTTAGCTCCATCGGGTAGTACTAACATTGGTGCACTAGTAAGGGCTCTTCTAAGCTTTGTGAAGGAATCCACACAATCCACATCTCACACGAAAGCTTTATTCTTTTTAGTAAGGCGCATGAGTGGTGCCGAAATCTTGGTAAAGTCTCTAAGAACTTCCTATAGTAGCCAGCCAATCCTAGGAAGCTCCTAACTTCAGTGACATCCTTGGGGGCCTTCCAATATTGTACTCCTATCACCTTAGTGGGGTCAACAGGAAAACCTTCCTTCGAGACTACGTGCCCCAAGAAACATACCTCCTCTCTCCAAAAGTGACACTTCGAAAACTTAGCTATCAAATGGTGACTACAAAGTGTGCAAAGAACTTCCTCTAAATGAACAATATGCTCCTCCATATTCTTGGAAAATACCAAGATGTCATTTACGAATACCACTATGAATTTATTTAGGACTTCTCTGAAGACACAGCTTATAAAATCAACAAAATAGGCTGGGGCATTGGTTAACCCAAAAGGCATAACCAACCACTCATAAAGTCCGTTTGGAGTCCTAAACGCAGTCTTTTCTATGCTGTCATTGGCTACTCTAAGCTGATGGAATGCCGTGGCTAAATCAAGCTGAGAGAATGTTGAAGAGCCAACTAACTGGTCAAAAAGATCATCATACCTAGGGAGTGGATATCGATTCTTCTTGGTGAGCTTATTTATATCTCTATAATCCACGCAAAGTCGAAGAGAACCATCTACCTTAGTAGCGAAGATGACTAGTGCTCCTCATTCTGATATACTCCTTCTTATAAAACCCTTCTCCGAAAGCTCGCTAACTTGTTTGCTTAACTCTTTCCTCTCCCTAGGTGCCATGTGCCTCACAGGTAACACCATTGGCTTAGCATTCTCGGTCAAATAAATTATGAAGTCAATTTCTCTCTTACGGGGCAGTCCCCTAACCTCCTCGAAGACGTCGAGAAAATCTCTAACGATAGGAACCAAATCAAACTCTGCTGAAGATGAATCGAGGGAATAGAGAAAGCTCAACATGACCGACCCTTGCGGGTCGCAAGATACCTTGAGAGTACTACTACTGCAAGTCTCTAATCTAACGAGTTTCCTCTCGCAGTCTAAAATAGCTCGATATGTGGATAGCTAATCCATACTCAAGATCATCCCATACCTCGAGAATCCCAAAACATAGGCATCACAATCAAATTCTACGTCTAGGATATAAATTTTCAAACCCCTACAAACCATAGAAAAGTGTGCCGATCCACCTATAGGGTTTGAAAAAACAATGAGGTCCATCACTAAAGAAATGTCTAAGTGCAAAGAATCCACAAGAGAACTAGAAACAAAAGAGTGTGATGCTCCAGAATCGAATAAAGTACAAATGGGAAAATTGGATATAGAAATCAAACCTTCAGTTGTGACTTTCCTACCTCTATTCAGAATGCTACTGGAAGGTGATATGTCTAATGACTGAATCTTTACGACTGGTGCACTCGCTCCCTGACCAATTCTCAAGGGACAACTCCTACCCATATAACCAGGCTGCCCGCAATTGAGGCACTTTCCCTTCATCTTTTCCCTTTTGCTATCCTTGGCGATATGTCCCATTATTCCACTACTATTACACCTCTATCCTTTCTTAACTACTTCTAAGATCCAACTCCTTTCTTTTTCTCTTTGTTGTTTCTCCACCATTTCTTCTTTGGAACTTCCGACTTAACAACTTCCTTATACTCCCCTTCCTTGACTGCATCAGACATAAGTGCCATCTCTACCAAAGACTCATAAGTAACTCCCATCGGTATGTGAGTCAACAACAATCCCTGAAGGGGCCGATTCAATCCCTTCACAAACTTCATAGCTTCCTTATGCAGCGTATTTAGTTACTTCACTCTGAACTGAGACAATTCATTAAATTAATTCATGTACTCCTTCACCGACAAATTTCCTTGCTTTAAATTAATAAACTACTCTAACTGAACATTCTCCTCTCCTTGAGACAAAAACTTCCAATCAAACCGCTTTCGGAATCCATTCCAAGTCACCTCCCTTCCTTCTAATTCTATGACCTCCCACCAATACGAAGCCTCCTCTTTCAGCCGCTAAGATGCTTGTTGAACCGACTGTTGGACCTCCAATCCTATTAAGCCAAATATCCTCTTGGTGTCCCTAAGCCAAGATCTCGTCTCTACAAAAGCCTCCTTGCTAGAAAAAGTCATTCTGCCCAAAGTCGTAAAATCCTTTCAAAGCTTAGAGAAATTGATGGCGGCAGGTGGGTTGATAGGGTACCCACCCGCTGGTGCAGGATTGGATGTTGGCCCGTGCACCTTTGGAGTCATGGTTTGTAAGTACCTACGAAACTAGGAAGTTACTAGAATGCCCTCAGGAAGGTTCGAGGCATCAGCCATTCTACGAAAAGAAAGAGATAGTTCAGGAAAGAGTCAAAGGGAGATTGAACCAGACTTACGGGTTGATTTTTATAAAAACTCTTTTATTCTTATAAACATTTCTAAGAGTTCTTTTCTGAAAAGTACTTTTTTTAAAACAAGTTATTTCGAAAAATACTTTATTATATTTTTTGAAAATAAAATTTTTGGAATCCTGTAACCCTACGCTCTGATACCATGTAAAACACCCCACACCCTTAATATACCCAAAAGGACACAATAAGAAGCGTGATGTGTTGTTGGCATAACTGAAACTAACAAAGACTAAGATTCACAAAACAAAAATAGCTAAAAACAACAGAAATTAAAATAATAACTTAATCAAAACAAAAACTTCATAAGTGCTTCATAAACCAAATAAGTCAAATACCAAATACAACATGCATGTCTCAAAACTCAATATGTCTTAAGAAATAAAAACTCGTAGTCTAAACAAAAATCAGAGTACAAATATCCCTCTCAAGTGCCAGTACAAAGAAAGAAAAACAGAAATAAAAGTAGGGAAATACATAGTAGAATCTTCTCCAAGAAACCTCCGAGCCACTGCAACTACTGCCCTCTCCCTTGATTTGCTATGGGGGAAGATGAGGAAAATAGAGGAGTGGATCAGACTAAAATCTAGTGAGTGATAGTAACTACTATAATCTTTAAGAAAAGTAAAGGTAATAGACTCTTCAATAGTTCTTGAATATACAAAATAAAATAGAGGAAATAGGAAAGAGGAAAACAAGAAAACACGATTAAACTATTACAATTGATAAGATAGGTCAACTTTGATTGTTTGCACTTGTCTTTGATAGTTGCTTGATTAGGCTGAATTCCTAATCCTATTATTAGGCTGAAATCCTAATTCTACCCTTTGATCGGCCTACTACTCCATAGACCTTATTACGGACTAGATGCTATATAACTCCCTACACAACAGCCAATGGTAACTACGAAAGATACAAAAAGCACCCACTATGGACTAGACGTTACATAGCTCCCTACACAAAGGGCAAGGGTGTCTACGAAAGACACGCATACTAAGCGCTTGGAAATCATAGCGATTACTGAGCACCAAAATAGAAATCTCACGCATAACTACCACCATGCTTATGCTACCTGTTGCTCCACCTATTGGGTTGTATTGTTACCTCGACTCAACAAAAGCGTGCCCCTCATCTTCAGGATTACGTGAAACACCGTGTCCATAGAAAATATTGGGGAATGCTGTCGCTACTGGCTCGTCATCTAAACAATAACTAATAGCGCCCTAAATCCCCTGTGATTTGAACATCTCTATATTAATCAATTACTACCATTATTAGCAAAAGTGTGCCTCTCGACGCACTTCAAGTTTATGTGAAACACCATACCCACAGAAAATAATAGGGGAATGCTATTTGGTATAGGTCCTACTTTAATTCTTTACTTATTAACTTAGATAAATTATTTAAATAAGCCTTTACTCTTGTTATTACTATCTGTGCTTATTAATTTATCCTAAGTCTTAAAATAAGCCTTATTCCGTTCTATTTCTTATTATAACCTACATTGTAATCATGCTTATTACTTAACCGATGGTCTAAGTGTGAAAATAAGCTTCTTTTCTTCTTTTATTTTTTTAGTTATAATTCTAAGTTATAACTAGGCCAATATCTTTAATTCAATCCAATTAATAACATAATTAGGCATAATTTCAATCCAATTTCATTTATATTAAAGTCTTTATAACTTACATCTTATATTCCATTATTTCAGCTTTTTTATAATTTAATCCAATTTCACGTTAATTCTTATTCTAATCCATGCACGAAGAAGAAGAAAAGGAATAAAAGAAAACATAAAATAGAAGGAAATCCAAGGCGTAAGAAGAAGATGTAAACAGCGCATAAATAATAGTAATTAAACTAAAATACTATAAATTAATTGTAAATAAATGGAAAAGCTAGAAACAAACTGAAATTAATTGAAAATAATGCTAGAAGAAATAGATTGAAAATAATTCTAAAAACTGTAAATAAATTACTAGAAAGGTTACTTCAAAAATCGTAGTAAAACTACAACTATTGAAAACCCTATTATTTTAAATTACTTAAAGAAATTTAAAATAAATACGGTCACTCACCTCTGGTCCTTAGCTCTTCCCTTTAGGCCTCACGCATCCACATAGGGTTTTAAATATTTTTATTTAAAATGATTTTCTCCTTGAAAAATTATTCTGCTTAGGGTCCTTCCTGAATAGTTGAACCCAATTGAAGAAAAATCTTAGAATGAGAAAAAGTGTTAGGCCTAGGGTTCTATTTATAGGGTAGAAGTGGATCTCAGACCGTTGAATTTGGGAATTGAATATGATGCAACCACGTCATAGGCTGAATAGGGGCCATCAGATGTAGAAATGGAAGGACCAGATTAGTTTAAACGATGCAAAATACGTGTTCAACCGTTGTTGAATCGTTCGAACGAACGTACGTTTGTTCGCTTTCCAAAAGGCAAGGCAGGTCGACCGAGCGGTCGCTCGCCCCCTTGCCCAGGTCTACCGGCTAGTCAACCTGTATTATATATTTTTTTTCTTTGATTATTTCGTTCTTGCTCATATTAACTCGGATTATGACGTTTATATGTGGGAATTGACCAAAAAATTACCACAGACACAATGGTGAAACTCCAATGGCTCAATTCTGATAATTTCATAAAGTTATTTCACTATTTAATTAATTAACAAATTAATTATTATAGGTTAAATTTTGGGTTGTTACAGTTACCAAATTTGAACAACATAAATCATAGTTTGTAGGATCTAGATTAACCCTAGAGGGGGGGGGGGTGAATAGGATTATAGCAAATTTTCTCGATATAAACACAGAAATAAAACGCAGAAATAAATATGCTGAAAAAGTAAATCACACACAAAATTTACCCAGCTTCGGCAACCACTGCCTACTGCTGCATTCCAGATTTCTATTAGAATTAAACAGTATCACGCTTACAAACACTCTACTAGACTCGCAGACATTTGCTCCCGCTCACAAACACTCTACTAGACTCACAAACATTTGCTCCCGCTCACAAACACTCTACTAGACTCACACACCCTGCTCCCCCCTATAGAGTTTCGTTTACTCGCAAACTCTGCTCCCGCCTACAATAGAACTTTGCTTACTCGCAAACTCTGCTCCCTCCTTTAGAGCTTTGCAAACTCGCACACCCTGCTCACTGAACTAATTCTAACTAGACAATCTGACACTACCTAAACCCTAGGTGGTGATTTACAAATTCTTTGACTCGAAAAGAAAAAACAACTTCAAAATTAAAACCAGGAGAAAAATTAAAATACGGACTTGAATGCGTAATTTTTGCTCAATTAAAAAAATAAGAAAACCCCTTTAATTAAAACCCTAAATAACTAAAAACCCCTTTGTAATTAACAAGGCCGGCCCCTTTATCTTTAACCCGATCCACTGTCTTTTGTTTGAGAAGGAAAATGGCGGCCTCTGTTGTTTTGTTCATTCTGAAATTAGGGCTTGCGATCCAAATTGGGGCTTTTCAATATTTGATTCCTCTGATGTTGCTCGCGCTCGTTCTCTGATGATTTGGTTGACTTTGAGATTGTGTTGCTCGGCTTGCTCGTTCTCTAACGATTGATTTGCGTCGACTTCGAGGTTGCAAATTGTTAGCAGCTGCTTCTTTTGATCGAGTTTACTGTTGCGGAATGTAAATTCTTTGCTTGTTTGTGCTTTTGTGATTTTAGAACTCAAACTCGATTGCCGATGATGTACTCTTGGGTTTGATATTTATATGAAATTCGAGACACTCGAATTTGTTCGTACTCGTTTACACTTTCCTAATTTTCTGTTACCTGATGCGCACGGCTTCTATTCTGTAGCGTTCGATTGCCTTGAGTCATACGGCAAAGAAAACTTTCCTGTTTTATTTGTTATGACTTTTTCAAAGATTGCAGATACACACTTGTCTTGATTTTGATCTCGGTCAATTTTGTCTTCGTGAATTTCCTTGTTGACTTCACTGTATGCTTCCATGATTTCGACTTGGACTTGTTTATTGCTTTCGACTTTACTGACTTCACTGTTGCACATGCTATATTGTATACTTATGTTGTCTCTTTGATACTGACTTTGCTGTACATGCATTCCTGTTGTTCATCTTGTAGTTGCTCATCTGCAAGTGCATTTTTCGATTCACTGTGTCACTTGTTCTGTTGCACTGTTGCATACATGAGCTTGATACTGTTGGTCGACTATCTCCTTGAGTTGTAGTGAGCTCGACATTGTTGTTTACTTCACTTGTGGTCTTCATTTTTGATTCAGAACTTCTGTCATTATGTCTTTGACTGCCATGTGTATACATACACCTATGTATGTATATATGTGCTGCATTTACTTGCATCTATACTTTGATGGCTGATCATTTATTGTTTCTCGGCATTGACTTTGAGCTGGAATTGTTTCTTTGATATTGAAACCTGTACTTGCAGTTGTGTAGTTGTTGACTACATCACCATATATCAATTGCTCGGCCTTTGGTTTCATGTGCATTGAGCTTTGACCCTTTGTTGTTCATCTGCATGTAATTGTTGACTTAGTTTCTGTTGGTCGTGGCTTGGTATATGTGAACACATTTGTGTTGCATTGCATTGATGATTTTGTATGCTTGTAACTTTGGTTTTATACTACTTCACCATGTCACTTGAGGTCTTGCAGTTTGGTTTATTGATGCGTTCATGTACACTGCATTCATGTTCAAAGACTGCTACTTGTTTTTGTACCCTTTTCATTCAGTTTATTGCATTGACATGTTGTAGCTGGTCTTTGTATTGCTTGGTGGCATTGTGTATCTCAACTTGTTCTTGTATTCACTGTTATATTTGGGATTCACTGAATCTTTAATTGCATACTTAGGCTGCTGGACTTGTTGTAGATTGCATAGTGCATTGCCTTGTTTGTTGAAGTTGTGCTTGCACACTTGCTATTGTTGGCTGCGCACACGAGTTGGCGAGGCAGTGCACACGTGTATGAATTTACACGTGTGTATTGCAGCCACTTATGGTTACCTGTCCCTGTAATATCTATATGCACGACTTTGTGATGAAATCAAGTGTGAATGATGACGAACAACCCAAATAACTGAGGCAAATGATACTTTCAAAAACCATATTTCATTTTATATTGCAAAAACATTTCTTTTTCAATTTTACTGCGTTAGTGAATATTTTTGCAGATTTCTCAGATGCTGGATTCAAACTGGAATGCAGTTGAAGACAAAATACGAGTGTGAGTGATATGTAGTGAGGTTGTTAATGTAAATATAAAATCGTGATGTATTCAAAATTGTATATGTATAGTGAGAGCTTGAAATTGTACTATTCAAGATTGTAATAAATATTTGTTTGAATAAAATTTCTGTTTGAATTCAAATTCTGTTCAAATTCTGTGTAGTTTATTTTATTCAACAAATATTTATTTAATCTATGAAAAACAAAATAGTACATTACCAAATACATTTAAATGAATATATATGTTTATTATCATCAAACAAAAACATATAAGCGCATATTCAACAATCTCCCCCTTTTGATGATAACAAACATATATTTAAGATTTTGACCGTGTTAAATGTATTTGATCAATGATATACTCTAATTGCTCCCCCTATTTAAATGCTTCCTCTCTACATGATGCTCCCTCTACATATATGCATACAAATAGAAATATATTCAAATGAGCCTAGATGCAAATGGAACATTATTTGACCTTTGCTTGATTCTATTTGACAAAATCTTAACTTTTCTCTCCCCCTTTTGTTATCAGCAAAAGAATAATAGTGTTAGAGAAAAATAGAGATTAAGTGATCGATATTAATCCAACATTAAACTCAAATTGAATATAAATATTAAACTTCAATAAGAATCAAACAAAAACCATAACTACCCTTATTAGGCGCATATTCCACTTTTAGAAATGAATGATGTTCTAATATAAAATCATACAATTTGTATCAACTTTTGGTACATTTATATCAGGAATTTGAATATCTACTAATCATGCATAACCATTAGGACTTTTAAATGAGATTAGTAGTATTCGAATTTAATTTTTAAAAATGAATTCAAGTATCTTCTAACCACGCATGACCGTGAGGACTTTTAAATGGGATTAGAATCAACTTGTCTGTTAAATCAATTAATTTTGATATGCGTTCCATACATGCATAACCGTAAGGACTTTTAAATGAGCATGGAAGCACATAATCAAAAATCCAAGTAATTCACCCATGCATAACCGTAAGGACTTTTAAATGAGAGTGAATACTTTGGATATTTATTTATTTTTAAAAAAAAATGTGACATGAAATACAAATGATTCCTGATTATAGTACCACATATCGACAAACTATATTGAATATTTGATAAACCATGGTCGATAGAAATAATGATAGATATAGAAATGGTCATGGAATCTTTACCCAACAAAAAGTTTTATAATTCTTGTTTTAATTCCTAAAGAAATTTTCTAAATATACTCTCTTGAGTATGTATGTTAAATATCAACACTCATCACCTTTTCAATCACTATTTATCTTTTTGATAATTAGTAGGGAGTCGGATTAGTCAAAATTTGTCATTTAAAATCAAATAAAAGTGACTAATCTGAAAATATGGTCAAACAATTATTTTCTCGAAGGGGTTATATGAGAAAAAAAATTATGTTAAATGAAAAATTATTTCAAGTGAAAAATATGCCGATATTTTCTTTGAAAAACGATGCAGCAAATGAATGTTTCAAAAATTAATCACGTTACACTGGTAATTTTTCTATCAACTATATTACCAGTGTAATCGGTATCTGAATTTAAATTTCACTCAATATTCACTCGTTGGATATCAAAGACCAGATTGTGAAATTTCAACAAACTATCTCAGAATGAAATTTGAAATGAAGCCATGTTCACACTCAAACAAATATCATGGTGTTAATTTCAGAAATCGTAGGATAAACAATTATATTCATGAGTAATCAACAGTCAATCAACATCATAATTATTTCAAAAACAATTTCTTAAAATCCTTTTTAACAGCTTTCATATGAAATTTAAATCGTGCAAATTTACAAGCAGTGACCAAAATGTCAAAATATATCTACGTGTAGCATGAGTAATCAAGGATCAATAAAATACCATCATTTGACCGAACAAATTTATATGGATTAGTTCAAAGTTGAAAATTTGATTGGTCATCATTTAAGCACAAATCAAGGTCATAAATAAGAACAAGTCAAAAGAAAAATCATATCAATAAGTCAGAATTAAAGACATCACATCATTATCACAATTTTGGCTGATTTAATTCAGAATATGGTGCAGATTATCACATTTAATATACCTTCACCTGTTTTACCTTTACGATAATTTCTCGTGATTGCCCATTGTGATTCTGTCACCTTTATACTAGGCTAAGGAACTTTGCTATGTTGCCCGTTGTGTTTCTGGAACAGCCAAAATCTAGAGAACACCGTTGTTGTTCCTTAGCCTGCCACCACACCTACACGATGAAAGATTTTTGTGACCTATTTCTAGGTCCATGATTGTTAGTGGCAGAAGCATTATGAATAAACAAACCCTTTGGAACCCAAACTTGTTTAGTCCTTTTATTCTTGTTCCAATAGACATGAAATTTGTTTGTAGAATTCTTAGGAACCCAAACTTATATAAATTTTGTGTTCTTGTTCCTATGACTACAATTTTCAACACGATGTCCAATTATTTCACATCTATCAAAGACACTCTTCCCTTTTGCATTATCCTCAACTTGTGTTTTCCCAAAACCTAGTCCTTTTCTGTTGTTAGCAAAAATTTGATTTCCCAATAGCATGTTGAAAGATTTTTCGCCTCTTAAAAAGTTATTCATAGATTTCTCAAGATTTTGGACTTTGGATTTTAGTGTTGTGTTTTCAGTGACAAGTGAGATGCATCGATTTATAAAATCCTTTTTCCTAGTTTCAATGATTTCCTTAAGACTCAAGTTTTCTTTTTCAAAATTCTCAGAGTTATTCTTAAGTCTTGTCAATTCTGAATCTAAAACTTTACATCTTTACATTCTAGGTTTTGAACATTTTCAAGTTCAGTTTTTAACCTAAAATTTTCACGAGTAAGTTCTCTCCTATCAGTTTTAGTTTTTCAATTTTAGATTCAAGAGCATCAACTACTTCAGTGAGATCAAGACACATAAAAACAAGATCTCTATAGGAATACTCACTAGATTCCTCAGAGCTTGAATCTGAATCTGATTTCGCCATAAGACACAAGTTAGCCTCCTCTGAGCTGCTATCCGAAACTTCTTCTCCTTCTTCATCGTCCCAAGTCGCTGCAAAAGCCTTCTTCTTCTTTTTCTTTCCTTTGTTGTATTTGAGAAGTGGGCATTCTTGTTTGAAGTGGCCAGGCTTGTTGCAGTTATAGCAAGTCAGTTCATTATCGAAATTGTCAGAATCTTTTGACCTATTACCCTTTGTTTTCTTCTTGCGTGGCTTGAATCTCGACCATTTTCTAAGATTATTGACAACCATTGCAAGCTCTTCGATTGGATCTTCTTCTATATGGCTTTCTTCTTTGCTCTTTAAGGCAATCGTCTTCTTCTTTGGTTCGGAGTTGTTGCGTTCTTCCTTTGCTTTTAACTCAAGCTCATATGTCATCAAGTTACCAATCAACTCCTCCATGCTTAGTTTACTCAAATCTTCTGATTCTTGGATTGCCGTGACTTTTGCCTCAAAGTTCATCGGTAAGACTCGTAGTATCTTCCGCACAAGCTCTACCTCAGTGAATACCTTTCCAAGCGCTCTAGCGTTGTACACCAAAGTTGAAAAGTGTCCAAACATGTCTTTTGTGCTCTCGCCTTTGTCCATCACAAAGTTTTCGTATTCATTGTTGAATAGGGCAAGACGAGATTCCTTGACTTGAGAAGTTCCTTCGTGTGTCACCTCCAAAGTGTGTCAAATTTCCTGTGCTGTTGTACAATGAGAAATTCTAGTAAATTCATTTTTATCAAGAGCACATATCAAAGCATTCATGGCTTTAGCATTTGTCGTTTTTAATCTCTTATCGTTAGCATCCCACCTATCCTTAGGTTTAGGAATCTCAGTATCACCAACGATTATAGTGGGAGGTTTATAGGCAGTTTCAATAATATCCCAAACATCATAATCAACGGAACTAAGGTAAATACTCATCCTAACTTTCCAATAAGCATAATCATTCCCGTTAAACATCGGTGGCCTAACAATAGATTGCCCCTCAGAAAAAGCATTATTTGATGAATTCATGACTCTAGAGTTAAAGAAAAATACTAGGCTCTGATACCACTTGTAGGATCTAGATTAACCCTAGAGGGGGAGGGGTGAATAGGGTTATAGCAAATTTTCTCGATATAAACACAGAAATAAAACACAGAAATAAATATGCTGAAAAGTAAATCACACACAAAATTTACCCAGCTTCGGCAACCCCTGCCTACTGCTGCATTCCCAGATTTCTATTAGAATTAAACAGTATCACGCTTACAAACACTCTACTAGACTCGCAGACATTTGCTCCCGCTCACAAACACTCTACTAGACTCGCAAACATTTGCTCCCGCTCACAAACACTCTACTAGACTCGCACACCCTGCTTCCGCCTATAGAGTTTCGTTTACTCGCAAACTTTGCTCCCGCCTACAATAGAACTTTGCTTACTCGCAAACTCTGCTCCCGCCTTTAGAGTTTTGCAAACTCGCACACCCTGCTCACTGAACTAATTCTAACTAGACAATCTGACACTACCTAAACCCTAGGTGGTGATTTACAAATTCTTTGACTTGAAAAGAAAAAACAACTTCAAAATTAAAACCAGGAGCAAAAATTAAAATACGGACTTGAATGCGTAAATTTTGCTCAATTAAAAAATAAGAAAACCCCTTTAATTAAAACCCCCTTTGTAATTAACAAAGCCGGCCCCTTTATCTTTAACTCGATCCACTGTCTTTTGTTTGAGAAGGAAAATGGCGGCCTCTGTTGTTTTGTTCGTTCTGAAATTAGGGCTTGCGATCCAAATTGGGGCTTTTCAATATTTGATTCCTCTGATGTTGCTCGCGCTCGTTCTCTGATGATTTGGTTGACTTTGAGATTGCATTGCTCGGCTTGCTCGTTCTCTGACGATTGATTTGCGTCGACTTCGAGGTTGCAAATTGTTAGCAGCTGCTTCTTTTGATCGAGTTTCCTGTTGCATTATGTAAATTCTTTGCTTGTTTGTGCTTTTGTGATTTTAGAACTCAAACTCGATTGCCGATGATGTACTCTTGGGTTTGATATTTATATGAAATTCGAGACACTCGAATTTGTTCGTACTCGTTTACACTTTCCTAATTTTCTATTACCTGATGCGCACGGCTTCTATTCTGTAGCGTTCGATTGCCTTGAGTCATATGGCAAAGAAAACTTTCCTGATTTATTTGTTATGACTTTTTCAAAGATTGCAGATACACACTTGTCTTGATTTTGATCTCGGTCAATTTTGTCTTCGTGAATTTCCTTGTTGACTTCACTGTATGCTTCCATGATTTCGACTTGGACTTGTTTATTGCTTTCGACTTTACTGACTTCACTGTTGCACATGCTATATTGTATACTTATGTTGTCTCTTTGATACTGACTTTGCTGTACATGCATTCCTGTTGTTCATCTTGTAGTTGCTCATCTGCAAGTGCATTTTTCGATTCACTGTGTCACTTGTTCTGTTGCACTGTTGCATACATGAGCTTGATACTGTTGGTCGACTATCTCCTTGAGTTGCAGTGAGCTCGACATTGTTGTTTACTTCACTTGTGGTCTTCATTTTTGATTCAGAACTTCTGTCATTATGTCTTTGACTGCCATGTGTGTACATACACCTATGTATGTATATATGTGCTGCATTTACTTGCATCTATACTTTGATGGCTGATCATTTATTGTTTCTCGGCATTGACTTTGAGCTGGAATTGTTTCTTTGATATTGAAACCTGTACTTGCAGTTGTGTAGTTGTTGACTACATCACCATATATCAATTGCTCGGCCTTTGGTTTCATGTGCATTGAGCTTTGACCCTTTGTTGTTCATCTGCATGTAATTGTTGGCTTAGTTTCTATTGGTCGTGGCTTGGTATATGTGAACACATTTGTGTTGCATTGCATTGATGATTTTGTATGCTTGTAACTTTGGTTTTATACTGCTTCACCATGTCACTTGAGGTCTTGCAGTTTGGTTTATTGATGCATTCATGTACACTGCATTCATGTTCAAAGACTGCTACTTGTTTTTGTACCCTTTTCATTCAGTTTATTGCATTGACATGTTGTAGCTGGTCTTTGTATTGCTTGGTGGCATTGTGTATCTCAACTTGTTCTTGTATTCACTATTATATTTGGGATTCACTGAATCTTTAATTGCATACTTGGGCTTCACTGAATCTTTTATTGCATACTTGGGCTGCTGGACTTGTTGTAGATTGCATAGTGCATTGCCTTGTTTGTTGAAGTTGTGCTTGCACACTTGCTATTGTTGGATGCGCACACGAGTTGGCGAGGCAGTGCACACGTGTACGAATGTACACGTGTGTATTGCAGCCACTTATGGTTACCTGTCCCTGTAATATCTATATGCACGACTTTGTGATGAAATCAAGTGTGAATGATGACGAACAACCCAAATAACTGAGGCAAATGATACTTTCAAAAACCATATTTCATTTTATATTGCAAAAACATTTCCTTTTCAATTTTACTGCGTTAGTGAATATTTTTGCAGATTTCTCAAATGCTGGATTCAAACTGGAATGCAGTTGAAGACAAAATACGAGTGTGAGTGATATGTAGTGAGGTTGTTAATGTAAATATAAAATCGTGATGTATTCAAAATTGTATATGTATAGTGAGAGCTTGAAATTGTACTATTCAAGATTGTAATAAATATTTGTTTGAATAAAATTTCTGTTTGAATTCAAATTCTGTTCAAATTCTGTGTAGTTTATTTTATTCAACAAATATTTATTTAGTCTATGAAAAACAAAATAGTACATTACCAAATACATTTAAATGAATATATATGTTTATTATCATCAAACAAAAACATATAAGCGCATATTCAACATAGTTTTCTTCGATTTTGTTGTATAAGATTAAATAATAGATTATTTCTACACAAATGATGTGAGAGTTATAATAAATTAACTTTAAATATTTGGTTTTATACTTAATGAAGCTTTTTGCACCTCCGCTGTATCTTCTCTTTATTCTGGCTTTATCCCTGCTATAACTTTTGTACCTCCATCGCTATGAAAACACTAAGTGCTTTAACTGCCACCATCATAGTATTAAAGGGTGCCCAAATATATATACACACATATGTACATACATAAATACATATATGTATGTATATATATATATATATATATATATATATATATATATATATCAATAATATTCATCATCAGTTGACATCCCTAGGGTGACAATCAAACAGATATAACATCCATCATCCATCCTCATATTCACTCAATCGGCGTGTTGGATATACAATCACTCACCAATCCATCACAGTCAAAGTAGGCTATCCATCATGGTATCCTGCATCCTGGTTCCTTGGTACTCAAATCCGTGTCACTCAGTTGAAAAGGAAGTAGACTATATGTCAGTTCGGGGTAAACAAATGCTATATCTAGAATAAGGAGCATCACACTCCAGGAATCATCACGTTCCCAGTATACCACCACCTCATGAGCTCGCCTCTATCACAGCTGACCTTAGATACAATTCCATTCCATAACATTCCATACCTAAAGGGTTTTCTCCATTCTTCATGATCTCCATATCACTATCTAACTACCTATATATCTCTCTTTTATGACAATGTGAGCGTGGCTTACATGACGGTGAATCCTACTTTCAATGCTCGAACCAAACACATTTAAATTGATTATCACTTCGTCAGGGAATGTGTTGCTCATGGGACTCTTATGGTTCTTTTTGTCTCCACTAATCATCAGGTTGCAGATGTGTTTACTGAAGGACTCTCGGTTCCCATGTTTTCAAAGTTTTGGTACAAATGGATTGTTTGTCTACCCAAAACCCTCAAGTTAAAATATCTCTTACCACACATCATCTATATTAGAGTACATCCTAGAACCGATCTCATAATTCCCATCACAAAGTCACCATGGTAGGGACGATTCTCTAAATTCATTATTAACCGTAGAATACCATCATGCGTCTCATAGTCATCATTCAACAGTTCCCTCAATACGACTTATAGTCCTTAACTTTGCATCTCAAAGTACAACTATCCATCATTGAAGCCATCTCTTCCCATCATGGAACCGTCATCGCATCGTCATCGGAAATCGTCGGTGAACTAAGGGTTCGGGATCGATCCCTATAATTAGCAGTATTTCGCTAAGCATTTGGCTTGTCTTGAGTTTAAGGTATCACATACTCAAAGCTTGAGCCAAACCCCATCACGTTAAGAAGCATACATATGGAAACTCGAAGTAAGCACTTGAAGACTCAAAGTCCAACTTCCTCATGCCAAACACCACCGATCAATGCTCACCCCGATCCTATACTTCACATGTAGGTTGTGCTCCACCCCTTGGCCATCCTCCATTGATCACAAGTCATATTGAACAACACCCATAGATCAGTATCGGTCTATGGTACCAATCCTAAACTTAAAAAATTCCAGCTCTTCACTTTCTTTACTTTCCTGGCCTATACTCTCGAGCAATCCTCCCAGTTGTCACTCGTGACCTAAGCCTATGCTCCAAACTCGAAGTATACCCAACCGATCCAACCTTTAGCATTTTCCTTCATCCTTATATGTAAATGATCATCTATGCAAGTGATCCTTCCATTAATCTTTCTCCTTTCCAAGCTAACCATCCTTATCGTTTACCACTATAAGCATACTTCAAGGCAGCCCAATACCGATCCATAGCCTCCAAAATCACCATCGATCCATCTTCAAGTAGCCATAACTTGGGCACATGAACTCTAATGGCTCTAAGCTTGAAACATAGCATTATATGGCCTTTATTTTCACCCTATATCGATCAGAAGGATAGGAAAAAATCATGGACCGGTACCGATCCCCATATACCAATCTCTGGCTTACCCCTGAAACTAAGTTGCCATTCGTTCGGCTTTTTCAACCAAACAAGCAAATATACATTTAGAAATCATCACATACACCATGCACTAACAAACACACAACAAACACATCAATATACATCCTAAATATAAGGTAGTATCCATAAGAACACATGAATCCATAAGAATACAAATTTACATAATTTATCCAAATTACTTGAAATTTACGTATGTTGTTCAAATGCGTTTAAAACTTGTTTTAGAGTTTGCAAGTCATTTAAAATTATTAAACATATAGTAGAGGCTAATTCGTGAGTAGAGGCTTAAAGCCACTCACCTTAACCCAATAAATCCAAAGAAAATCCAATTGGCATGAAATCCAAGGATGAACAACAACTCCAAGATGATCTCCAACAGCAGATTTCCAATCCAAGGTGCTAATCTCGCTAATCTCCTTCTAATGACGTGTTTAGGCTAATTGAAGAAAGGATTAAGGAAATCTTTTGGCTAATAAGATGGTTAATGAGGGATTCTCTTTATTTTTGGGAAGAGTGAAATGATGGAGAGAAGACCCACTAGCCCAAAGCTCATGCTAATCCCAAAATGGGCTTTGGACCTAACCATTAACCCACTAATTACCCATTAAGCTATTTAAAATAAAGTGAAACTTTAAACAGCCATAATTCACTAATGCTAAGTCTGTTTTTCCTATTATGATCGCTATACGAAAAGAGGAACCACCATCCTGTCTAATGGAAGTGGTTGCATCACTAATTTGGCTTCTATTAAAAGTTATAAGCCATACAATATTTTTAGGATTAAATTCTTCCGATAAAAATCCTAAGGATGGAAAATGTCTATAGTAGTCATTTTTCAAAGCTATAGAATTATACAACCCAAAATAAAAATAATATCAATATTCTGCAATCCTTCGATATATAAAATACTGGTCGTTACATTCTGCATGCCTAATAATCGTTTACAAGCATAGGCAACCATCATACATCAAACATGCATACATAACAACAAATGAAAAAGTAAATATCCAAGCCTATCCTAGCATGTAGAATACAACATTATGGTATATTACATGATATCACTAGTGAAATAAAAAGCCATATATAGAAAATATCACCAAGTAAAGAGCTGTGGATAAGCCGTTCTCACGCTCTCATCGGTCTCCTAAGTGCAACCGCCTTTGCTTTCGCTCCACCAAACCTTTTCTAACTTCACCATCTTTCTTCTAAGCTACTTCATATCACGTCCAACGATACGAATAGGCCTACAATGTCTATAAGCTTCTGGTTCAATCTCGATATCATCTAGTTAATCTAGCGCTATAGTTACACCTGGGTCATGAAAAATTTCAGTAAGTGAGAAATGTAGAACACATTGTGCACCCCACCATTCATTAAGGTAAGTCAACTCTTCAAGTAAGATTCTTAATCCTCTCTGGTATCTAAACAGAACCTACAAATCTTGGTGTCAGCTTCATTTTACTACCAAATCAAATTATATATATTAACAGAGAGATCTTGACAAATACCATATCATCGATAGAGAACACTAAATCTCGACATCTCTTATCAGCAAACTTTTCTATCTGTCTTGGGCAGCTTTCATTCATTGTCAAATGAACTCGATCTTCTCCAAAGTTTCTCTAATCATATTTGGTCCAAGTATCAGTTTATCGTCCGCATCCCACCAACTCGAAGGAGAGTTGCAAGGTCGGCCATTCAATGCCTCGAACGGTGCCGTACCAACGTTAGACTAATAACTATTGTTATATGTGAATTCAACAAGATGTAAGTGATCATCCTACGAGCCCCTAAAGTTGAGTGTACAAGGCATGCAAGAGATTCTGTAAGATATGATTCACTCTCTCAGTTTGGTCGTCAGTTGATAATCTGTTCTGAGGACCAGTCCCATCCTTGATGCCTCCTATAAGCTCTTCCAAAACCCACTAGTGAATAACGAGTCCAGGTCACTCACATTGCCCTCTGGGAAATTGTATTATCCACTTCATATACAATTCGGCTAGTTTGGCTTTTGTTCTATTTGACTCGATGGGTATAAATCTAGCACTCTTGGTTAATCGATCGACTATGACCTAAATGTTGCCGTACCCTACTCGAATCTAT
Source organism: Allium cepa (assembly GCA_030765085.1). Classification (NCBI taxonomy): domain Eukaryota; kingdom Viridiplantae; phylum Streptophyta; class Magnoliopsida; order Asparagales; family Amaryllidaceae; genus Allium; species Allium cepa. Next base: position 211,413,812 of record CM060939.1, on the reverse strand, counting down.
TGAATATGCAAATATATTATTTTTGTTTGATGATAATAAACATGTATATATATTCATTTAAATGTATTTGTTAATGTAGTATTTTATTATCACATAATTAAATAAATATTTACTGAATAAAATGAATAACACAGAATTTAAATTCAAACGGATATTTTATTCAAACAAATATTTTTTACAATTTTGAATAGTACAAATTTGAGTTCTCACTATATGCATAATTTTCAAATAATACAATTTTGATTACATCACAATTTTTCATTTACAAATGTGCTCACTACATATCACTCACACTCGTATTTATTTATCAACTCTATTCTAGATCGATTCCAACATCTGAGCAATCCGCAAAATAGACAATAACGCATTAAAATTGAAAAAGAAAATATTTTGTATAAAATAAAAAGTAATTTTGAAAAATTCTATGTGCCTCGGTTATTTGGGTTGTTTGTCATCATTTAATTTTGAATTCATCAAACACGAACAACTTGCGACATACACAGTGTATCACTGTACATGCCACAAGGCCGTGCACACCAATATACACTTGATAAAATTACAGGGACGGGTGAGCACAAGATCAAACCCAATCAAAAGCCGGGTTCAACTCATGCGCAATACAAATGATGTCATGAGACGAGCATAAGTTCAAACCCGATCTTTTTGCAGGATTCAACTCATCTACAATGCAAAACTATGGGTCAACATACATACAACACAGCCTCGACCAAAATTCAAATGTACACTTGAACCCAGACTGGTCAGAAAAACAAGCAATCAAAGTCAAATGCTTTCAAATGAACTCGACCAAATCACTTCAAATGAAACAAAGTGTAGACTTGTATCAAAACAGTTCACCAGGCCTCGACATGAAGTTCAACGGCAATGAAGCATGATCAAACCAGAATACATGAATGCACAAATGAAAGCAAAGACAAGTCAACATGTATGCAACATTAAAAACATGAAGACTGCAACAATGCTTGAAGCATACACATGTGTACACATATATACGCAGTACATATGTATACCAGACCAGGGATGAAAATTATCATAATTCAAATTACAACAGATGACAACAGTGGTGCAGCAGACACAAATGAATATAAGAATCAAATGGCCGAGACCTGATACAAGTACCGACAACCAAAATGCATTTGTGTACACATAAACAAAACTCAATTCTGGTCACAACAAAGGACAACAGAAGTTTAGTCAAATGAAGACTGCATGATGATATCCAACAGTGAAACAAATGCATATGAACTCATGAATAAAAGTGTAGACAAATGTACACAGTGAAGACATGAACTATACTCAGGTACTACCAGAATTCAACGGCAACCAAAACCGAGTACAACATCATATATGTATATATGTACTCGAGGCAACCAGATTATATCCAAGCAAGACAGTGATCGACTAACCAAAGTCAATTTTAAAAAGTCAAAAAATCAAAACGGTGATAGCAAGTTCGAACAAAGAAACTATTGTCAACAGAAATTTCAAACCGAAGTCAAAAGTCCAGCAAATTCAAAGCCGTGATGACAAGGAGCAAGTCGTGATAATCAAGCAACGAAAAGAATGAATTGAACAAGTTAGATCAATCTCAAGCATTCAAGAAAAATCAATGGCCGAGTTAAATTAAAAGAACAAAATATCAGACAAATGAGAAAATAGGAATTCGAATTCTATATAAATGTTTAACATCATCGTCTATGAAATCATTGAGTTCAAGCATATCAACTAGAAAAGCAAAGCGAATAGCATACCAATAAAATCGAACTCGATCGAAGCAGCCGAAGCAAGCTACAAGGAGACGATCGATCAATAGAGCAAGGAAAGTGAAATCACATTCGATCAACCAACTAAAGTCGGCAGCTTCAATAAAGTAAACCCTAATTTTTGCAAAGAGGAATGAGAAGCCATTTTTAAAGATCGAAGAACAAGGAGTCGGGCCAATAATAGAATAAATGGGGCATATTTCTTTATTACATGATTTACTATTGGGTCGGTTCGTTTATTGCATTAGGCCGTTATAATTTCCAATTAGGGTTTTATTGTTAATTGTGTTTTAAATTGTAATTTTTCTTTTAAATTTTTGATTGACTAGTTGTGTGACTGGAGGACGAACTACGGTGGTGTAGTTCGAGAATTCGCAACTCAGAGGCTGAGTTGTGGCAGGGTTTTGAGCGTAGAGTTTGGTTAGTCGATAGCAGGTGTCGCGAGTTTACGAGTGTAAGCGTCCGACTACATAATTTCAAGTAGAAACCTTGGGGGTAGTACATCGGCAGGATTTTGCTAAAGCTGGGTAAATCTTTATGTTCTATTTGCGATTTTTATTATTTTGCTGTTATTTGTGCGGCTATTATTCTGCTATATCTGTGTTGAAATTATTTTATATAAACTTCCACGATAATTTTTATAATTAATAGTATTACCCTATTCACCCCCTTCTACGGTGAAATCGATCCTACAAGAGGTATCAAAGCTAGGAACAAAAGCTATTTTTGTTTTAAAATTTTTGATTTTTCAAAAACCAATTTTTATTTGAATGGCTTCTTTTAATAATACTTTTTGCTCAAGGTCGGTCCAATATTATTTCTCCTGTTTTTGATGGAACAGGTTTTTTGAATTGAAAATTAAAAATGGAATTTTATTTAAAATCTGTTAATATTAAATGTTAGGATATTATTGAAAATGAATGTGATATAATAGATGAGAAAATTACTTCGATCAATGCTCTTGCTATGCATATAATATATGCTCATATTAATCAAGACAATTTTAACTTTATTTTTCATTTTGAAAGTGCACAGGAAATCTCGAATACTTTTGATGTAGTATATGGTGCAAAAGCCAATAACCGTGAGAGTTCCCTCGTAATCAAATCAAAAATTAAAGAAACGTGCTTAGTAGGATTGATAAAATGAAGTAGTGATAATAATGATGATGGAGCAGCTGAGCTTGCATTACTAATGAAGAGATTCAAAAAGTGGAACCGCAAATACAGAAATACAGCTCTAAATCATAAATTGATAAGCAGAATATTCAAAGCACTATGCAACCCAGAAGAGAGGGAGATCATTTGCCACAAGTGCAATAAACCTGGCCATATCAAGCGCAATTGTCTTCAGAATCGACACGGCCAAGAAAAGAATTCAAAAAGAAGACGTTTTGCAGCTATGTGGAATAAAAGTGATGATGATTATAAAAGCATTAGCAGTGAGAGTGAAACAGCAGATCTGTGCCTACGAGGTAATATAACTGATAGCGATGATGACAAACCAAGCGAGGTATCAAAACTTACTCACTCAAAATTACTTATATATTTCCATGAAGTAAATAGCTCTTTTGAAAGACTTAGGGAAAAATATGCCAAAATTGAATCACAAAGAGATAGTTTGATAGAATCAAATAAACAACTTAATCAATTGGTTAAAAACTATCAATCTAAGAGCCCTGAGTGTCAAAAGTCTCCAACATTTGAAGAAGAAATTAAAAACATAAATTAAAATTAAATCACTTGAAAATGAAATTCTGTTTTTGAAAGAAAGTGGAAATACAAGGAGAGAAAATTCCATTAAAGCACATAATTATTGAACGAAAATGAATCTCTCAAAACACAAGTCCAACAATTGTCTACAACTTTAGGAAAATTTTCCAAAAGTGAAAGATCGTTGAATATGCTGTTAGGGAAATAAGCCGTTAATCCAGTTAGACAAGGACTTGGGTATATTCACTCTGAACATATTAGATGTGAAATTAAACAAGTCAATTTCATGTGCACAATTTGTAGAAAATTTGGACATAATCAAAATATTTGTTGGTATAGACCCAAACATGTGAAAACCATACCAATTTGGGTTCCAAAAGGCACGAATATAAAATCCCTTAAGGTAAAACAAATCCGGGTGCCAAAAGGAACAAATATAAATAGTTTTGCGTCTCCACAAACATATTTTTCAAAATCTTTTACCACTAACAACCATGGACCTATAAAAAAATAAGTCATAAAAATCTTTCATCGTGTAGGTGTGGTGGTAGGCTAAGGAACAACAAGAGTGTTAATTGGATTCTGGCTGTTCCAGGCATACAACGGGTGACAAGTCAAAGTTCCTTAGCCTAGTACAAAGGTGGCAGAATTACAATGGGCAACCATGAAAAATTAACGACAAAGGTAAAACAGGTAACGATTTTTTTATTTTGAATGATTATATTAAATGTGATATTCTGCACCATAATCTGAATTAAATCAACCAGCTATGTGATAAAAAAATTGAATGATAATATTGATTCTGACTTATTCAAAATGTTGAACAATCATCTTTGAACTATTTTATATAGATTTGTTTGAATTAATGATGGCGGTTTATTGATGATTACTCTCGGATATATTTGGTTACTTTACTGCTGACACTATGATCACTGTTTGCACGACTTTAATTCAATTTCATTTAAAAGCTTTTAAAAATGATTTTGAGATATTTTGTTGCATACTTCACCATTGGGTCTATGACATTCAACGAATGATAATTTTGAGTCAAAAGAAATTCAGATGCAGATTGCTCTGGTAATCTAGTCGATAGAAAAATTACTAGTGGAACATGATTGATGTGAGACATTCAATAACTACATTGTTTTTCAAAGAAAATATCTGCATATTTTTACTTGAAATAATTTTCAAATAGCAGAATTTCTCTAAAACACCCTCCAGAAAATCATTTTTTTGACCTTGTTTTAGATTAGTCATTTTGGAAAATTTGATTTTATAATTATTTTTGGATTTGATTTTAAATGACTACATTGACTAGTCTGACTCCCTAATGATTATCGAAAAGATAAATAGTGATTGAAAAAGTGATGAGTATTGATATTAATCATATATTATAACTTGAGACAGTATAATTACTAAATTTCTTTAGAAATTTAAACAAGAGCTATAAAAAAAATTGTTGGTAAAAATTCCATGACCATCTTTAATTCTATCATATTTCTATCAACCATCACTCATTAAAATTCAATATAATTTGTCAATATGTGGTATTTTAAACAGGAAATCATTCATTTTTCATTTTATTATATTTTTTTAAGAAATAAAAAGATCTAAAGTATTCACTCTCATTTAAAAGTCCTTACAATTATGCATGGGTGAACTACTTGGAATTTTTGATTATGTGCTTCCATGCTCATCTAAAATTCCTCACGGTTATGCATGTATGAAACACATATCAAAATTGATTAATTAAATAGACAAGTTGATTCTAACCCCTTTTAAAAGTCCTCACGGTTATGCGTGGTTAGAAGATACTTGAATTCATTTTTTAATTTTTTTTGGAATACTACTAATCTCATTTAAAAGTTTTAACAATTATGCATGGTCAGTAGATATTCAAATTCCTGATATAAATATACCACAAACAGACACAACTATATTTTTTTGCGTCATCCCTATCATTCTAAAAGTGTAATCACCTAACAGAGTATTTATGATTTTTGTTTGAATTTTTATTGACATTTAATATTTATATTCGATCGAGTTTTAGTGATGTATTAATATCTATCACTTTATCTCTATTTTTCTAATACCATTACTCTTTTGCTGTTAACAAAAGGGGGAGAGGAAAGTTAAGATTTTGGCAAGTAGAGGTCAAATATTTCCTATATTGCGTCTAGGCTCATTTGAATATTTATTTTCATGCATATATGAAGGAGGAGCTTTGTGTAGAGAGAAAGCATTCAAATAGAAGGAGCAAATTGAATAATCAAATACATTTACTAAATTCAAAATCTTAAATATATGTTTGTTATCATCAAAAGGGGGAGACTGTTCAATATGCAAGTATATTATTTTTGTTTGATGATAATAAACATATATATATATATATATATTCATTTAAATGTATTTGTTAATGTACTATTTTATTTTCACATTATTAAATAAATATTTGCTAAATAAAATGAATAACACAGAATTTAAATTCAAACGGATATTTTATTCAAACAAATATTTATTACATTACAATTTTGAATAGTACAAATTTGAGTTCTCACTATATGCCCAATTTTAAAACAATACAATTTTGATTACATCACAATTTTTCATTTACAAATGTCCTCACAACATATCACTCATATTCGTATTTATATTCAATTCTATTCCAGATTGATTCCAGCATCTGAGCAATCTGCAAAATAAAAACTAACACAGTAAAATTGAAAAAGAAGTATTTTGCCGTATAAAATAAAAAGTGATTTTGAAATTTTTTATTTGCCTCGGTTATTTGGGTTGTTCGTCATCATTTAAATTTGAATTCATCAAACACGAATAACTTGTGACGTGCACAGTATATCACTGTACATGCCACACGGCCATGCACACCAATATACACTTGATAAAATTATAGGGATAGGTGAGCATAAGGTCAAACCCAATCAAAAGCCAGGTTCAACTCAAGCGCAATACAAATAATTTCACGAGACGAGCACAAGGTCAAACCCGAGCTTTTTGCTGGATTCAACCCAGGTGCAATACAAAACTATGGGTCAAGTTACGTAAAACACAGCCTCGACTAAAATTTGAATGTACACTTGAACCCAGACTGGTCAGAGAGACAAGCAATCAAATTCAAATGCTTTCAAATGAACTCGACCAAATCACTTCAAATGAAACAAAGTACAGATTTGTACTGAAACAGCTCACCAGGCCACAACATGAAGTTCAACAGCAATGAAGCATGATCAAACTAGACTACATAAATGCACAGATGCAAACAAAGACAAGTCAACATGTATGCAACAGTAAAAAAAATAAAGACTGCAACAATACATGAAGCACAAAAACCACACATGTACACATATATGGGCAGCACACATGTGTACCAGACCAGGGATGAAACTCATCATAATTCAATCTGCAACAGATGACAACAGTGGTGCAGCAGACACAAATGAATATATGAGTCAAATGGCCGAGACCTGATACAAGTAGCGACAACCAAAATGCATTTGTGTACACATGAATAAAACTCAAGTCTGGTTACAACAAATGACAACAGAAGTATAGTCAAATGAAGACTGCATGATGATATCCAATAGTGAAACAAATGCATATGAACACATGAATAAAAGTGCAGACAAATGTACACAGTAAAGACATGAACTATACTCAAGCGCTACCAGAATTCAAAGGCAACTAAATTTGAGTACAACATCATATATGTATATATGTACTTGAGGCAACCTGATTATATCCTAGTAAAACAGTGATCGAATAAACAAAGTCAATTTTAAAAATGTCAGAAAATCAAAACAGTGGTAGCAAGCTCGAACAAAGAAACCATTGTCAACAGAAATTTCAAATCGAAGTCAAAGTCCAGCAAATTCGAAGCCATGATGACCAAGGAGAAAGCTGTGATAAACAAGCAACGAAAAGAACAAATTGAAAAAGTCAGAACAATCTCAAGCATTCAAGAAAAATCAATGGCCGAGTTAAATTAGAAGAATAAAATATCAAACGCACGAGAAAATAGGAATTCGAATCCTATATAAATGTTTAACATCATCGGCTACAAAATCATCAAGTTCAAGCATATCAACCTGAAGAGCAAAGGGAATAACATACCATTAAAATCGAACTCGATCGAAGCAGCCAAAGCAAGCTACAAGGAGACGGTCGATCAATAGTGCAAGAAAAGTGAAATCACATTCGATCAACCAACTAAATTCGCCAGCTTCAATAAAGTAAAACATTAATTTTAGCAAAGAGAAACGAGCAGCCATTTTTAAAGATTGAAGAATAAGGAGTCGGGCCAATAAAAGAATAAAGGAGGCACATTTGTTTATTACATAATTTATTTTTAGGCCGGTTCTTTTATTACATTGGGCTGTTATAATTTCCAATTAGGTTTTTATTTTTAATTGTGTTTTATATTGTAATTTTTCTTTTAAACTTTTCAAATTGTCTAGTCGTGTGACTAGGAGACGAACTATGGTGGTATAGTTCGAGAATTTGCAACTTAGTGGCTGAGTTGTTGAAGAGTTTTGAGCGTAGAGTTAGGTTAGTCGATAGTCGGTGTAGTGAGTTTACGTGTGTAAGCATCTGACTACTTAATTTAGTAGAAACCTTGGGGGCAACACGTAGGCAGGGTTTTGCTGAAGCTGGGTTAATCCGTGTGTTTTTTTTTTATTTTTATTATTCCACTATTATATGTGCTATAATTATTTTGCCATATCTGTGTTGAAATTATTTTATATAAACTTCCGCAATAATTTTTGTAATTAATAGTATCACCCTATTCACCCCCCTCTTGGGTGAAATTGATCCAACAGAATCCTTGGCAGTGTATCATTGAAATCCATCGATAGTTGTTCCTATTTCCCTCGGGGACTTCTAGTGGTTGCATCAATCCACTATGCTATTTCTACTCTGCCTTAACTAACTGGCAGTTCATGCATTTCGTGACAAATGTCCCAACGTATTACTTCATCCTTTCCCGATAGAAGGTTAGCCCCATTTATGTTACATCTTATTATCGTTGTGATGAATAGTCAATCTTGAACGATGGAACTCTCATAGCACCTCAACCCATCAACATTAGGAGCAAACAATCTCCTATCCTCACGAAGCCAACCATCTTGGTCAAGTCGATATTGTCTTATATATTCAGACCCTGCTCTAGCTTCTATCTTCGCAACGACCTAGCTAATCCGACATCGCGTTTCTGACTAGTACTAATCCGCTTAATCAGAGTAGGCCAATAGTCAAGCTTGCTAATATCTCTTGCTCTAGCTCGCATCTCGATCAGAAATCATAACCAGTAATATACTCTAACTGCGTCCACTATAGAAACATAAATCTCAAGCTGGCATGTCTCCTACTCAATGCATTAGAAACTCCATTACCTTTACCCGATGTATATGCAATATCAAAGTCATAGGAGGCATGGAGCTCTAACTATCACTATTGACGAAAATTAAGATTCTTCTGCGAAAAGAGGCACTTCAATGATTTGTGGTCGGTGAACAGTTTGAACCCCTCTCCTAAAAGATAATGCCTCCAATTCTTTAACGTAAATACAATCACTGCTAACTCTAAATCGTGGATCAAATATTTCTTCTCATGTCGCTTCAATTATCGACTAGCGTATGCAACAACATTGCCGCTTTGCATCAATATCGCCCCCATTCGTGTACCAAAAGCATCAGTGTATATCGTCACCTTTTCATTCTCGCTTGGAATGGTCAATACTGGCGCACTTGTAAACTTTTCCTTCAGACTCACGAAACCCTGCTCACATCTTGCATCCCAAGTAAAATTCTGATTCTTTTTCATCAAGTAAGTCAACGGTGCGTCTACTTTAAAGAATTCCTTGATGAATCGTCTATAATGTCCAACTAACCTTAAGAAACTTCTCACGTCCATAGCATTTTTCGCTCTAGTCTAGTCCTGGATCGAGGTGACTTTTGCAGGATCCACGGCAATCCCCTGCTCAAAAACCACATGTCCCAAGAATTATGCTCTCCTCCAGAAGTGACACTTCGAAAACTTCACCTTCCGTCGGTGCTTTCTCCACACCTCAAGCACAATCCTAAAATGTATCTTGTGTTCTTTCCCTGACCCTGAGTAGACAAGAATATAATCGACAAACAAAAGCACAAATTTGTTTTGCTACCCTTAAAGATGCAGTCGACGAGATCAATAGAGTATGCCGGTGCATTCGTTATCCCGAATGGCATAATCAAACATTCATAGAAGCCTGACGATGCACGAAACGCTGTAATCAGCATGCTCTCCTTCGCTACTCTCCCATCAATGATCCAACTGAGAAAATATTCTAGCACCGAAAAGATGATTGAACAAGTCATCAATATGTAGGATGGATACTTGTTTTCTTCGTTACCTTATTCAGCCCACGATCGTCAACATATAAACTATGGGAACCATCCGCCTTTGTGGAGAATACTACAAGTGCTCCTCATTTAGAAATACTCCTACGAATGAACCCTTTTCACAAAAGGTCGTTCACTTGCACCTCAAGCTCTCTCTACTCTTTAGGGACCATCCTCCTCAATGTTATCACTATGGGTCTAACATATTTAACTAAATCAACATGAAACTCAATCTCTCTATGTGGTGAAAGTCCAATCACCTCCTCAATTACATCTGGATACTCCCTAACAATAAGAACTAATGGAAACTCGTCCGATGGGACATCGAGCGAACATAGAAAACTGACCATCACGGCATCGTCCATTAGGCAGCATAACACTACCATCCGCCCATAATCACCCCAATCGTCACCTATGACTTTTAATAGTCCGCCATCACTATGTCTATAAAGCTAGCCTATCCCTAGAACAAAACCAAACCCAATGAAACCCAAAATAAAGTAATCACAATCAAAAAAGCATCCATGACTTGATAAGATCAAACCATAACAAATCGTACACAGACTAGCGGAGCTTCCAGTATGGCTCTTCACAATCAAAGGTCGGTCAACAATTTCAACTCTCAATCCTAATCTATCTACTAATCACTAGATAAGAAGGAATGTGAAGCCCGACTATCCAATAAAAGTCGTATAGGAACATCATAAATGGAAAGCTTAACTTTAACAATGATGCCTTTTCCCTTCTCTTTCGCTGAAGGAGCATTTGACGAATTTGAAACGCATCGATAGCATATACTTTCACCACCTGCTTCTCCTTCAATGGCTCTAGATAATCCTTCGGAATGTTCCCAAGCGTGTTGCGGTTATAGCATTTCTTTCCCACAACCTTATAGTCTCTACCATAGTGGCCCTTGTCACTACAGTTGTAACAAATGAGTAAGGTCTTACTCTTCTTCTGGCTGCCTTTGTCTGAAACTGCTTCTTCTTATTGTTTCATTTCTTCTTGCCTTCCCTGCCCACTTACAGGTTTGGGTCATCTTTGGGAACAATAGCCCTCAGCTTCAGATAAAGGCTCTCATGTCTCAAGGCCTTTTCAACTAGCATCTCGAAAATTTCATCAATATGGCATATGGACTTCTCTCCTAAGTAATCATCCGAGCCAATGATGAACTTCTCATTCTACTTTGATGGAATGTCTATGAAGGATATTCCATACTTCAATAGAGCGTAACTCATCAACATACTTAGAGATAGTCATATCCCCTTGCTTTAGATCCTAAAACTTATGTAATACGATCGACTTTTTACCTACCGGTAAGAACTTCTCTTCGAATCTGGCTTTGAACTGGTCTTATGTAAACAGGTCCTTGAGAGTAGCGACCTTCAAAGCATTCCACCAATTCATGGCTTACCCTTGAAGCTGTCGGGAAGCCAATGGTCTCTTTATAGCATCATTCAGCTTTAATTCATCGAAGATCCTCTTGCAAGTGTCAAGCCGATCCTACATTTCCATCCCCGACTCCATTCCTCGGAATGGTTTGCATAAAGACTAGCGAAGTCCTTGTTCAGCTTAGTGAAATCGAGCTTAGGCACCTGCAGTGGAGCATCACCATCATCAACAACATTCGAAGCAACTATTTAAGCATTTTGTAGTATGTTCCGCATCATGGTATTGAACATCGTTTGTAGATCGGTATTAGCAGCTCCCAAGTCTTCTCCTTCTTCGACTATAGAAATGGAGTTCCTAGCAGCATTCCTTATTTTGACAACTCGCCTTCAACCTTTAATAAGGACGATCGGTCTTACTCTAAGGAACTCTGCTTAGTAGAACTTATGTGTGCGGTGCAACTTACTATATATATACACTACTATATAGTTTTGAAAACCAAAACATATATCATGCATGTGCTCCCGTATATGTATACACTTTCGTTCGAATCTAGGGTGAGAACTCCTATCCTATATCTACTGGATCGCAGTATCCCTTTGGTTCAATAATACAACCTAAGCTCTAATACCAGATGTGACGACTGCCCTACACCACCGGCATCTAGTGTACCTGTATAATGCACTGTAGCGGTGTTGGCCGATGTAAGACAGCCATCAAGGGGTATGAAGTAAATAAAATAGCATAAAAATCATCGTATATCTCGCAACACATCAAATAAAATATAATAATAAACATCTCAGATTTAAAACAAATGAGATAGTAAATAGCCAAATGAATCACAAAATCAAAGTGCATAGATCCACACAGTATACAACATAGGAAATAGAGTTACACATCAAACTATAACTCATAAAGGATTGTCTCTAAGTAATAAATGCACTAGCAAGCTCCATAGTGCCGTGCAACAGAATATTGGTGAATATAGTAATACGGGAGTATAGCCTTCTACTCACCACCTGTCCATCACCAAGTGCTCACCAGACCCGATGTCCTTGATATGCTCATTTAAGAGTACCCAGAGTAAAATAAAGAAAAGCATAAAATTTAGGTTAGACAACAGTCTGTTGTGAGAGGTAGTGAATTTCTAAATACAAATATACCACTAAAATAGGAAAAATGGTATGAAGGATCATACCTGACCTATCCCGACATCCATAGAGTTAGCACATATACAAAATATACGTTACTCTATAGAATAATCATCATAGGTGTACTATACATTAAAGTGCTAAGGAGTGTCCAAATATATACATCAATAGTATCGGCATCGATTGACATCCCTAAGGTGATAAACAATCAAACAAGCATGACATCCATCACTCATCCTCAAATTCACTCACTCAATGCGTTGGATATACAATCACTCGTTGATCCATCACGGTCAAAGACTAGACTATTCGTCACTGTAGCCTGCATCCTAGTTCCTCGGCACTCAAATCCATGCCACTCAGTCAGCCAACAAATAGACAAACTATCACGCCAGTCTAGGTAAACAAACATCATATCTAGAATAAGGAGAATCATGCTCTAGGAGCAATCACGTTCCCAGTATACCCCTACTACACGAGTACCCTATGAACCCTTGAGTCTCAATTATCCCTTCGCATATGTCATCTATACCAGAGTACATTCTGGAACCGATCTCATGACTTGCATCAAAAAGTCACCACGGTAGGGACGATTCTTTACAGTCATCATCAATTGTAGAATAACTTAATGTGTCTCATAGCCATCGTCCAACAATTCCCTCAATACGACTCATAATCCTCAACTCTACATCGTAAAATACATTTATCCATCGTCAAAGTTGTTTCTTCTTATCACGGAATCACCGTCGTCGCATCGTCATTGGAAATCACCTTCGAACCAAGGGTTCGACAGTGATCCATACACTTAGCCATATTTCGCTATGTATTTGGCTTGTCTCGAGTTTGTGCTGTCACATATCCAAAGCTCGTGCCATACCTCATTAGTCAAGAAGCATACATATGGAAACTCAAAGTAAGCACTTGAAGACTCAAAATCTAACTTCCCCATGCCAAACACTACCTATCCATGCCCACTCCAATCCTACACTTCACACGTAGGTTGTTTCCACCCTTGGCCATACTTCATCAATCGCACTTCATATTGAACAATAGGCATGGATTGGTACTAATCTATGGTACTGATCCCAGACTTAACAAATATTCCATTTCTCTGCTTTCTTTACTACTCTGGCCTACACTCTCAAGCAATCCTCCCAAGCTATCATTCGCGACCCAAGCTTATGCTCCAAACTCGAAGTGTACCCTATTAATCCAAACCCTAGCATTTTCCTCCATCCTTATATGCGAACAATCAATCAATGCAAGTGATCCATCCCTTAAGATTTTTCCTTTCAAAGTGAACTGCCTAATTATTCACCACTCCAAGCATACCTCCAAGCAAACTTCAAGGCAACACAATACCAATCCACAACGTCCAAATTAATAACCGATCCTTCTTCAAATGGCCATAATTCGAGCGTAAGAACTCCAAATGGCTTGAAACTTGAAAGGTAGCATCATGGGGCCTTCCATGTCACCCAATATCGATCAAATGGAATTTGAGGAAAAATGGATCAGTACAGACCCCTGTATACTGATCCCTGACTTACTCCTAAAACTAAGTTCCCATCATTCGTCGTTTACAACCATACAAGCAAGCATCCATTCAGAAATCATAACGTACAATATACACTAAAACAAACAACTAACACATCAATATGAATCCAAAATCTAAGGTAGTATCCATAAGCACATATGAGATCCATGAGAACACAAATTTACAAAATTTACCCAAATTACTTGAAATCTATATATGTTGTTTAAAAGTGTTCAAAACTTGTTCTAGATCTTGAATATCACTTAAAAACATCATTAAACGTCTAAGATAGACTAATTAGTGTAGAGGCTTAGAACCACTCACCTAAACTCAAGCAATCTAAAGTAAACCCAACAGGCAAGAAATTTAAAGATGGATAATAGCTCCAAGATAATCTCTAGCAGCCAATCTCCAACCTAAAGTGCTAATCTCCTTCTAATGACGCATTCACGCTAATTAAAGTTAGGATTATCTTAATTTTTTGGCTAAGGAGATGGTTAATAGGGGATTCTATTTATTTTTGGGAAGAGCGGAGTAATTGAGAGAAGTCCCATCAACCCTAACCTTATGCTAATGGGTTTTGGGCCTAATTATAAACCCACTATTTACCCATTAAACTGTTTAAAATCAAGCGAAAAAAACCATAACATTCGAACGGCAAGTCCATTTTCCTTTTAAGACCACTCTACGAAAAGAGAAACCGCCATCCCGATCCAATGGAAGTTGTTTCAGACCCTAATTCAGCTTCTGTCAAAAGTTATTGGACGTGCAAGATTTTTAGGATCAAAATCGTCCGACAAAAATTCTAAGGATGGAAAATGCCTTTAATAGTCATTTCTCGAAGTTATAACGTCATACGACCCTAAATAAAAAATAATATCAATATTTTATGATCTTCTGACATGTAAAATACAGGTCATTATAATTAGTCCCATAGAGTGATGCTGACTTTAGATGCTGCAAGATGGAAGGAAAGAGTACAAGCAAAACATGTCACTTTAAAGCCTAATTTTCGGTCTCCTTGATTAATAGGGAAAAAATGTCCTTGTTTACGTGGAAGCCAAATATATATTATATTATCTTGTGAGATAGTAATTTATATGCAACAAATGCTATAAGATTTTTGTGTGATTATTACAAAATTTCTTATTTATTACGATTCTATTTGCGCTATTTACTTATCAAAGAATCCTATTAATAACTCCCGTACTAAGCATATTGGTATACGATACCATTTTCTACATGAACATGTTGCTAAAGAAAACATAATCCACATTTTTTTAATTAGAAAGCAAGTTGTTGATATTTTACAAAACCCTTATGTGAATATAGTTACATTAACTTTACATTAACTTAAAATGATGCTAGGAATATGAGCCATGGAGGCCTATATATATATAAGTTTTTACTTGTCTCATTTTTAATAATAGTTGAAAATTTCAAATTTTGAACTTATATTTTATAAAAGGAGAGAAAATACCTTTGTACCTACCCAAGTTTTTTTACTCCTTTTTAACGAAGCCAAAGCGGGAGAAAAATGGAGTATTAATGCGTAAAAATAAGGGAATTGCATAACTACATGGGAAGAATTAACACTTATATAAGTTATATGGTTGTAATCATCAAAAAGGAGGAGAACATTAGGAAAATCATGATGATAACAACAATATAACAGTGTTGCTAACAATTTTGTCAAATAATCCTGATTATGAAGCATTTATATTGAACAAGCAATGTGGTATTGATCGATAAAATGCATAATATAGACACACACACAAATATATAGGGAATATCTCTTATAAAAGCCAATGAAGTATAAAATTTGCACATTTAAAGAATCACAATTGTGTAAACAATTTAATTGCAATCATGACACATGAAGACTAATTGAAAAGTACAAATGCACAAAATAATTGTATGTGTCATGTGTTGAGTTCTAGAATTCAAATATCGTTAAAGCCAATCAAATTTATCCAATTTACTTCAAAATTTGTCATACTTTACGAACTAGTATAGTCAATTTTTTAGAATTTTTTCAGATCTTTCGAAGAAAGAAAAACGAAGAAAATTGGAGAAAAGGTGAAAATTAGTGCCCAAAATTGTGCAATAGATAAAAATTTAACACTGTTTAGTCACCAACCAGTTGATTGATTGGGTATAACCAACCGGTCGATTAACAAGAAATCGATGTACCAATTCTTTTGCAATGCACATTCCATTTCTTGTTAATCGATGTACCAATTCTTTTTAAGTTTTTTTTAAAATAATCACTAATATTTTAAATATTATCAAAATGTATTTATAAATTATAATGATGCATATAAAGTTGTTTTATTTATATTTCTATAATTTAGATGTTGTGTATAATATTAGACAGCAAACACACACAGAGTGTGTGTATGTGTGTGTGTGCGTATGTGCATACGTGTGTATTCATTATAATAAACAATATATATACAACATAAATAAAATGATTATCATATATGATTATAAATAATATTAGATATCAAAATTTGTAGCCTATGAAATGCACCTTGAATGATGAATGAAACTCGTTAAGATCCAATCCAAAACACATCCTAAATTTGCAATAGAGTACAAATGAATACGGCTCTAGATTTAAATTGGATTTTATTTGGAAATGAGGAGCCAGACCCCATGATAATTGTGCCAAGATTGGGCAAAAAGTAAAGTCCGAATGAGTGAAGATGTAAGGTTTAAATCGACACCAAATTTGAGTAAAAAATGGAGATCTCGATCTCCTTATTTGCCCTATTTTAGCCAATTGATAATCATATTTTTTTAATTAAAAACTCACCCTTCCTCTTATGGATGATATAGTAAGGGCTAGATGGCACCATTATTTTTTCAAAATCGATCGGTATTTTATTAATTTAAATATAACTTAAATATTTAACGATATCATATATCAATGCATTCATGTATTACTTTTATTTACTCACTTTGTTAAATACTAATGACGCTCAAATAAATCAAATTATATTTAATGATCAATATTTCATTAATATTAATTAATTTATAATATTATAATTTAATTAAATCGTGTGGTATTTTGGAGTATTCAACATTGCAGTTGTGCCACTCAAATATGCAAAATCAGTTGGCGATTAATATCAAACAATTCGAATGTTAACGTTGATATGTCACCTTGGCTAGATGTATGACTGTTTCGCCAAATTTATTGCATAGACATTTTTTTAGTAAAATCCAATTTTATTATTTTTAGAGGTATCTAGTAATGATGATTATTTACACTAATTCTCTTTGCTGAAACTATATCACTTTCAAGAATTATGGAATTTGGTTTTTGTTAAAATTCCATTATCTTTCACATTAAACTTGTTTAATCCAATCATAGAGTTCTTGGTAACAATTATTATTTAACCGTCCTGCTATAGTCAGAGAGTTTGACTTGGAGTCGACTACAATTGACCATGATACTAACCTCATATAAACGAGGAGGCGAATTCTCTATTAAATAGTGTTTCACTTATAATACTTCAACTCTGACCTAAGTATAGTCATTTGATGGATGTCATGCCATAATTTAACTATAATCAAAATGGAGTGTCCATATTGAAGTTTAATGATATTCTCAAATCGAGAAAAATTTGTAATACCGTCACTTCGAAATTCACTGTTTGAACTCACAACTATATTAACCAATAGAAAATTTTGAGTGAGTCATTCGATAGTTATTCGATAACTATAAGTACGTAACCCATTGTCTCCCCTAACAGCCATGACTAGCACACTGCTTAACATTTGGAGAACCTTATATACTTTAGTCTCTATGAGTATATCGATATCATGTAACATCTTGACTATTAATATTTAAAATAATACTATTAACCCACCTTTTGGCAAGGCCGTGCATATGCATATTTAACCCAACAAACTTCAAGGTTATCAAGGCTGGTAAGTATAGAGCGATGGTTGTATGGCCTACGAATAAGGTACAAATGGTTAAATGAAGCCAGGGTTGGATGGAGTCGGTAGATAAACAACTTAGGATGCTTGAAATGTGGGTGTTAGTTTCGACAAGGAAGGGGTCGACATGGAATGGAAGCATCATATGGTTTGGGATGAATGAAGATAGAGGGGTCGGCTTTATTTATTGGCTTGGATAAGTTAGGGATCGGCATAGCTTGGTGGAAGGCTAGGGATCGGTGTAGATTGGATCGACATGACCTGGTAGAAGGAATAGCTTGGATCGA
Source organism: Allium cepa (assembly GCA_030765085.1). Classification (NCBI taxonomy): domain Eukaryota; kingdom Viridiplantae; phylum Streptophyta; class Magnoliopsida; order Asparagales; family Amaryllidaceae; genus Allium; species Allium cepa. The sequence continues at coordinate 211,395,606 of CM060939.1, read as the reverse complement.
CATGGCTGGGTTAGAACCCGAGGGAATGACATAACGCTGCACAAGTGTCTGTTTAATTCAAATACTGAACAATATGAGCATGTTGTTCATATTCCCACTCATGAAAACCCAAAAAATGGGATTCATAATTTTATGATTGATCTACTTCAAGAAATTAAATTAAAGACATAAGCAATAAACTATAAAAACAAACAGCAACCTTAGGATTTGGTTGAAATACACCAACAATCCATTCGCTTAATAGCATTCGAATGGTCAAATATTCTTCTGAAAAAATAACAAAATAAATGTTGAAGATATTAATCCCACTTACTATAAAAATTATCTTATTCTTCAAGAAAAAGAACTTACCTAGTCTTAGCCAGGCTCTGCTGCCAAATTGTAGAACCTAAAGTTGAATGAAGAAAACCAAAACATACAGCAACAGAGTCTTCTTGTAGAAATAGAAATTTTGTTGGTATACTAAATAATATTACAAAGCTTCCGGATACAATATGAAGAGAAGAAAGGATATCAATAAAAAAAATTATGTTGCCTTTCTACAGAGGAGTCCTCCTTTTACAGCCTCTTCGATTCTTTATTTATTATTTTATAGGCATGATATCCATCAATGCTAGCAATATAGGGATAATATGTGTCTCTTGTAGGTTTAGGATATGTCGATTATTTTAGTTCTGCAGAAGGAAAGCTGGTAAGGCTACGGGTGATATGTCACCCTAGTGTAGAGGCTAGATTGTTTGTCTCTTTATTCTGAGTACTGATCCACCATGCTTCTGGTTTAATTTTGAATTTCTAGGTTAGCTAGAGATTCGTCGTCGAAAGGGTCTGTCCCCATAGTGTCTCTCATTATAGAGTCTCTTCTTAGTTTTTCCTTTTCTACTTGTTCTTCAAAGTATTCTTCTTGTGCCATTGTGCCAACTAGGCCAATTTTGAGACTATCTAAAAACCGCTGAATCTTCATTATTCTGCCTGTTGATGGTTCGAAAGCTGATAGGTAGTCTGACAACAATATTGTTTTGCCTTTAGTGGCAGAGTTGTGTTCCAACTTCACCTTTGCTAATGGCTTCAGTGAAGAATTCTTGTGCTGCTAAGAGCCGTTCATTTTCTTCATTAAATTCCTTTTTATTGAATTTCACGAATTCATGTTGGAGATTTTCTGTTACTCTACGTAATTCCCATAATTAGATAGAGGGATAAAGACATATGTACTATCTTTCTTCCCAAATGCTTCATATTTTGAACATGAATAGAGTAAAAAACCTGCTTGAATGCTCAGCAAGTTTTGCTGTACATATGTCTAGAATATAGTCTGAATATTCCTTAGGATGGCTTGTGTTGACATAAATTTCGTGTACCAAGCCCTTTCTGACATGTTATTTGTATTTTTGTATTTCTAAAAAACAAGCTATTATGTGTAATCTTATGTTGTTATTAAGGATTAACCCTTCATTTTCCAAGAGTTTTGTTAATTCTGTGTCCTCTAATTTTTTGAAGAAAAGAAGAAGATTACTTTCATTGATGAGATGTTGCTGATATAGGAAGATCATATCTTGTACGGTAATTTCAGCCTCCATCTCCTTAGTTTTTGTGTTATCTATCTCATAAGGTCTAAGTAATTCACAAGCTCAGATATTTGCATTTGAGCAAATATTATTTTCAAATGGCTATGTTCAGCTAAGTTGTTAGTGAACAGTTCTGCTTCCTTTAAATCTAGAGCTTCTGACCTAGATGTAAAAGAATGCTGTGATAATTTAGACACTATTTTATGTGTATCTTGTAATTTTTTTCTCTTTTTGACATATTTTATACTTTTATCCCGAGTAAGTTTTTTCTAGTTGAGTTAACCAGAAATTTGCAGTTCTATGGTCTGCAGACTGGATGGCATTATAGCATCCATTGAAATTTTCATATAAGGTAGGATTTGATGCTTTCATTTCTAAGTTATACCAATCTTTGACTACAGCTGAGATGTATGATCTTTGCATTCCTGTTGGAGCAATTGCCTTTCCTTTGTTCATTGGAACAAATTTATGAGTTGTATTGGAAGGTGTTGCCTTGCTTTTGTTTGTTTGAATAGCTTTGGTCTGTTGAACCTTGACTTCATTTACTCTTGTGGAAGTATTGATTTCTTCAGATCCTTGTAAGGATGAAGCCTCTTTGGAGGTTTGCTTGGCTTTTATGGATGATTTCACTTGTTGGAAATCCTCCTATCTTCTCACTGTTTCTAATAGTTCTTTGATTCATTTTATATTGTCTTCATCCATTTTCATAACCTGGTAAGAAGATCAGAAGCAAAGTTAGTGTAGCCTGGAATGTATTTGACATCGTAGTTATACATTTCTAAATACATAGCTAACCTAAATCCTCGAAAATTTTCCTCTGGGTTGTTTACAGTTTTCTTCCTTAAGAATTGAGCAACAGATTTGTTGTCTGTTTCTATTACAAACTGTCTATGCAGAAGATAAATTCGTAAACTTTTGATTGCTAATTTAATAGCTAGCAATTCTTTGTCATAGGTAGCATATTTAATCTGGGGTTTGCTACCAGAGGAATATGCTACAACTTCCTTTTGTTTAGCAATTAATACTCCTGCCCAAAAACTGTCAAAAGCATCAGTTTATAGTGTAAGTAATCTTCATCTAAAGGAAAATAGAGGATCTTTTGATCCTTTATTAGGTCTTTAATTTTTTGTATTTCTTCTTCTTCTTGCTTTTGCAAGGTAATAGGAATTTTGTCTGTGTTCCATCTTCTTGTTTTTTCCCCATTATGCTGTTTATATTTTGCACCTGTGAGCTTTTTTTGTAAATTTTTGATCTTTGCTGATAAATTAGGAATAAATTTTCTACCGTAGTTCAATAATTCTAAGAAACTTTGGAGTTCTTTTAATGTTTTAAATGTATTGGGAAAATCTTTAATTTTAGTGTAAATGTGTTGTAATTCTATTTGACCATTTTTAATTCGTTTTCCAAGAAAACCTATTTCTTTTTAAATAATTCAATTATTTTAGGACTTAGGATAAAGCCATTTTGAAGTAATATTTGTACTACTGCTTGAAGATGTTGTTTATGTTCTTCAGCAGAATTAGAGAAAACAAGGTTGTCGTCTATATAAACAGTTGCAAAAGGTAAATGCCTGAACATAAAATTCATCCATTTTTTAAATACTTGTGGTGCATTTTTTAATCCAAAAGGTATAACTAACCATTCAAAATTTTCTTGTGGGCAACTAAAGGCAATTAATTCTATGGACTGTTTATCAGCAAGTCTAACTGCCAAAAATCCGATTTTGCGTCAAATTTACTATAATATTTTGTTCATTGGATTTTTTTGGTTAGATGCTTAGTAGAAGGAATAAAATATCCATTAAAGATTTGTAGCTATTAAGTTTTCTATAGTTTATTACCATTTTTACCTTTCCCCTTTTAATTTCAGCATGATTTCTCACTAAGAAAGCTGGGAATGAGTGAGTACTTAAACTTTTTTGTATTAATTTTAAATTTAATAAGTCTTTTATTTGTTTTGTGAATTCTTCTTTGTCAGTTGGCGATACCATGATACTGTTAGCTTGGACTTTGGCATCTTTGTATTGTTCTATCAGTTCAATTTTACAATACCTTGGTGCTTTATCAAACCATTTTAATGGATTCTCTGAATAAAGGGGTTCTAACATATTATGCATTAATATTTCAAATTCATTTGTAGTTGGTATATTGTATGTACAAATTTTCGGTTGTATTATTTTTGGTGTTCTTACATTTTCAATTAATGTAACAAGTTTTTCACCACGCTGTGCTGCTGGAGTATAATGTGGTGCAATTGTAGCAGGTTGCGTTACACGAGGCACAAGAACGCCATCTAATTTAAAATAATATTTATTGAATGGAGGGAGATGTCGTAGGATGTCTATTCCAAGGATGCAATCACTATCAAATTGTTTTGGTAGTAATGCAAAATCAAAGTTGTATGTTTTATTATTTCCATGTATATCGGATATTTGTACCTATAAGTTTTTTTCTTTATGAGTAATAAGGACTTGTCTTCCCATAAAGTTATTTAGCATTACTTATTTATCTAAGGGCACCCAGAGTTGCTGGGGAATATATATTTCTTGTAGTAAACTGGCTTCTGCACCAGAGTCTAGCAACGTATGCACCGTGGATTCTTGATATTTAGGGATACATCTCGTTAGTGGAAAATATGTATGTAATTGTGCCTTTCTTTTTAGATCTATGGATCTAATCATGATGTTTTATATTTTCTGTAGGAACGTTTATTACCATTCGGTTTGATTCCTATTCGTTTTGTTTTTCAAGTATTCTCATTGTTCTTCCTTCGATCCGATTTTCTTGTCTAAAGCTCATATGATGACTTATACCTTTTAATATATCAGGAGTTAATTCAACTTCAGACATTTTATTGTATGATTGAGATCCCTTTAATGCATTGGGTGAATTTATATTTTCTTCATTATTTTGGTTATGGTGGAAATGATATTTCCTGATGCTATAAAATATTCCGTCGTAATTGCATTCTTGGTTTAAGCATTTTACAAAAACTTGAATTTCATTATTGAATTTTAAATGTCTTATGTCGATTAATCTAGGTTGGATTGTTTTTCCTAACCCATCTTAAAATAGTTTAACGAATTGTTTGGGTGTAATTGATTTAAACGTAGCAGTATCATTTAAAGCCATACAATGTTACCATTGTATGCCAATAACTTTAGATCCTGATAGAAGTTTAATATTTTGTACATTTACCGATACTGTACAGGCCTTTTCTATATTTTTATCATCAAGACTTACACAAAAAATTAGGACGTATATTTACTCTAAATAATCTATTTGCTAAATTTGACTTTGCTTCTTAAATAATACTATTTAAAGGATTATTGATTATTCTTTCATCCATGCAGACTATCATTATTGGAGTATCAATTCTGGATCTGAATAACCCTCTTACTTTTAGTTGTATTAGACCTATATGAAGGTATTTCATTTTTGGATATTTGGCTTTTATTTTTTCTATTTTATTTTTTATTTAAAAGGCTTATGGAAGTAAAATCTTCCTTTCCTTTTAACTCTACATTTCCTCACATAAACTCAAATATATATATATATATGTATGTATGTATGTTGATTTAGAAATCTAGATTTAAAAGTAAAAGGTTTCTAAATATCCTTTCTGTTTGAGTGAGGGTTTGCCTCTTTTAATATTTTTAAATCTTCATTAGTGACCTCATATTGTTCTCCTGTGCTATCTTGTATTTGTGGGTTCGATGTTTCTTCAGATATAAAATTGTTCATATATATTCTATATTCTTGATATGACTCTTACTCTTTATTTCTCGATGATCGGAATATAGAACCACTTAATGGGGGTAAACGTATCATGATCGTATATTTCTTCTTTTATAATCGGAAGATCTTCATATTTATGTAAAACAAGTAATCCTATTGGGTCTCCTTGCTCTATAATATAATCTTTATCTTCCATACTAGTACTTTTAAATTGTATAGAAGCGTTATTTTTAGAAAGGGGTTCAATTAATCCATGAGTTATAAAAATATTTTCTTTAGTATGTTTAGGCATATTATAAATTTTCCCGTAATATCCTAGTGGGACTTTTATTAGTAGATCTAAAAATACTTCGGTTGTGAAGTATCTTCTTAATCTAGAGCATTTTGCTGCATATAATATATAACCCGAAGAATTTACCTTTTCCTTTTTGGGGAGTATAACATATATAGTCAACGGAATAATTTTTATACGATTGTGTGTCTGATTGATTGTAATCATGTTTATTTTAAAATTATCAAAAGAATCATTAATTTCATCTACATTTTCAATAGTGTCAGAATAAACTAATTCAATTTCATATATGGACGAATTAGCATCACTAGATATATCTTCAATAGTGCCAACATGAATACCGTATTCTTCGATATTTGATATTACAATATTTTGTATATTTGTAGGACATTCATTAGCATAATGTCCTTCTTTATTACATCTAAAACATTTGCAGCCTTTATGGAAAATTTTCTGTTTACTAAACTTTGTCTTAGAAAACTTGTTTTCTTTTCTAAATTTTTTGTTATATTTCGGTTTCCATTTTTTCCTAGTGATTCGATATTTTGGTTTTGTTTTTTTTTGAAATTTCTTGTCTTTTTTCTTTCGAATTCAGGTGAACATCCAAACTGCATATTAATATCTTCAGTGTACTTTGTATGACAAGAAAAATCCCAGTTTTGAGTTTCTAGTTTTATTTTTCATTTGTTTATGTGCCCTTGCTTGCTCACAGACCCTTTCCATAGTTCCTATGCATGCCTTTTTTAATAAGCCCGTGTTATGATTTTTCATTGGTATTGCTTTGTTTTAAAATGTCATAACTTTCTTGTATAATGTTATCCATGAATAAGGTATTTTTGTAAAAGAACTTTTTACCCAGAATACTTTTTGGTTATTATTCTTTGAATGAAAAAGTAGGCCCACGTATTTGGCGGCAAATTTATCTAACAACATGTATCATATAATTGCATTTTTAATAATTGTTTTTCATAATCAGTATCTTCTAGGAAAGTTTCCACTGTAAATTCTGCTGATAGTAATTTTAATAATTCTCCAAGAGCTTCTTGTTTAGATTGAATATTCCTAATTCTTTGTAATTGATTTGGATTTATTCTTTCAAGGTTTAATAGTCAAGCTAAAGCATCTCCTGTCCAATAGCTAGTAGCGTAATATATGTATTCCATTACACACATATTCGAAGCTAATAAATTAATTGTTCCGCTCATATGTTGAAGCCATGTTATAATATATTTTCTTCTTTTTCTATGTGGAAGTCTATCTATATTGAAAGTTAGGGTATATGCTGAAGAGGTTTGTTCATTATAAAAATCTTTTAAATGCTTTCTAGAAGAGTGAAATTTGATCTAATCGAACTAGTACCATGCCAAAGCTTTTCAGAGTAAGGATCAGTGTGCAGACTATTTCATGTGATTTCTTCCTATTCTAGATCTTCCATAAATATATCAGATTGAAGATCGTTCATTACAGAAGCATTATCTGGTGGAGGTGGTGGAGGTAAAATCGGTGCCTTTACTTGATCCGGCTTCATTAGTGTTAATATTGTAAATAAGTTTATCCGATGTATCAAAATTATAACCCGATTCTGTGGAATTTTTAGATTGGTGTTCAGAATCTTCAAATAAAGAATGTTCTTTATTTGCTTTGTATTTAAAATAGTTATCGCTGTTGAATATTCTTCATAATAAGAATAAAGTTCTGTACTATCAATTTCTTCTGTAAGTTCTTTTTCTTGTAGAATAAGATAATTTTTACAGTAAGTGGGATCAATATCTTCAACATTTATTTTGTAATTTTCTTTACAGGTATATTTGACCATTCGAATGTTGTTAAGTGAATGGATTGTTGGTTTATTTCGACCAAATCCTAAGGCTGCCGTTTGTTTTTGTCGTTTATTACTTATGTCTTTAACTTCTAATTTAATTTCTTGAAGTAGATCAATCATAAAATTATGAATTCCATTTTTTGGGTTTTCATGAGTGGGAATATGAACAACATGCTCATATTGTTCAGTATTTAGATTAAAGCACATTTATATGTGTCGAGAATAACAAGCTTACTGTTTTCCATAAAAGAGGTTCTTTTGAGCATGATTCGTTATGAGTCTGCAAAACTTTTGTGGAAAATAAAACTTTTTTCGAATTTTAAGAAAATTGGACAACCTATTGTTATTGATTATTACACTCTGAACCTCTTAGTGGGGTAAACGTATCATGATCATATATTTCTTCTTTTATAATTGGAAGATCTTCGTATTAATGTAAAACAAGGAATCATATTGGGTCTCCTTGCTCTATGATATAATCTTTATCTTCCATACTAGTACTTTTAAATAGTATAGAAGCGTTATTTTTAGAAAGGGGTTCAATTAATCAATGTGTTATAAAAATATTTTCTTTAGTATGTTTAGGTATGTTATAAATTTGCTCGTAATATCCTAGTGGGATTTTTATTAGTAGATCTAAAAATACTTCGGTTGTGAAGTATCTTCTTAATCTAGAGCATTTCGCTTTATACAGTGTATAACCCAGAGAATTTATTTTTTCCTTTTTGGGGAGTATAGCATATATAGTCATTAACTTCTATTCTAGAGCATTTCGGTTCTTTTGAGCATTTCGTTTTTGTAGTTTATTACTTATGTCATTAACTTCTAACTTAATTTCTTGAAGTAGATCAATCATAAAATTATGAATCTCATTTTTTGGGTTTTCATGAGTGGGAATATAAACAACATGCTCATATTGTTCAGTATTTAGATTAAAGAGACACTTATTTGTGTCGAGAATAACAAATTTATTATTTTCCATAAAAGAGTGTCTTTTGTACATAATTCAACTATGAGTTTTTACCAAACTTTTGCAATATGATAAAATTCTTAATTCAAATAACAAATCTTGATTCACAATCCTATAGTTAATAGATTAGTTTTGACCCTATATTAAGCGGCTAGACACGATACCCCTTAATGCTTTCCCAACATACCGTGGTTTTATAGTAGGGTTAGGCCTCAAATTAACAACCACCAGCCTATACTATCGCTTCACTTAAGCAGAGCACAACAATGGTTCATTTCCTACTCCAAAGCGTAATAAACAATAACAATAGGTTATCGAATTGTCTTAAAATTCAAAAAAAAAAATTATCCGCCACAAAAGTTTTGCAGACTCATGATGAATCATGCTCAAAAGAATAGGTTAAGCTTTCATTTTTTTTTAAAAAAAATATAAATTTTGTACACTTTTTTTACTTTACCAGCATAACTACAAAATGAAAAAAATATAAAATAAGAATAACTTATCTAGTCTTAAATCATTTCAAATGAATTCTAAACGTTGCACATTCATCTTAAAAGATATTGATTGGTCATAAGGCTACGTAAAGGCGTTAGCGAAAAATCATTCTACTTAGAGATTGAGGGAACTAGGCCAAATCGCAGCAGTTTAATGGGTGAATTTCAATTTTTTTCCCTTTTTTAGATATCTACTGTTCCTATGAAGTGTAGTTTGTTCTAGGTCCAATTTAAAATATTTCAAATAATATCTTTATTTTATTTAACATGGTAATATAAAGGGTTTCAATTTAGTTTATATAAGATATATTTTATAAGTGTACTGAATACACTTATGTATATAGTGCATGTGCAACATATTAAGTGTACATGATTAATGCGCATGTACATGGATGTTAGGATTTACATAAATAATGGACACATTTATCCTTTTATACATACATTTGTCTGTAGTATTGATGGAATAATGTATATATATAATAATATTTATAGTTGTTTTATTTATTTAAATAATTTGACCAATTCAAAATAATTTAAATTAATATCTAAAACATCTTGTATTAATTTAGAAACGCATCAGGATCTAAAAAAGTATTTCAAATTTAAATTATAATTTCAAATATTTATTTAAATGGATACGTATATATATATTAATCAAAATACATTTAAATAATTTTATAATTTAATTTAAATATATATTTATATACATATTGTAATTAGTAAACATATACATGTATGATTTTTTTTAAATCGAATTTTTGTACTTTTTACCGTAAATGTGTTTGCTAATTTTTTTCCTTAATTGTCAATTCCATGTGGATTTATATTATTATTTTTGAATAATAAATACATTATTTATGTAAGAGTATTTATAAATATATTTATATTATTTATAATAATTCATTTGTATATAATTTATTATTTTTTAAAGTGAATATAATAATTAATCAGGTTTTAAAATTTTAAAATATAGAACGTATATTTTATATATACTTAATTGAAATATCATATTTCAAAATTTATAATCACTAATTAAAAATCTTTTTAATTTTTAAAAAAATAATAACTAATATTTTAAATATTATCAAAATGTATTTATAAATTATAATGATGTATATAAAGTTGTTTCACTTATATTTTTACAATTTAGATGTAGTGTATAATATTAGACAGCAAACATACACAAAGTGTGTGTGTGTTCATTATAATAAACAACATATATACGACATAAATAAAATGATTATCATATATGATTATAAATAATATTAGATTTCAAAATTTGTAGCCTATGAAATGCACCTTGACCGATGAATGAAACTCGTTAAGATCTAATCCAAAACACATCCTAAATTTGCAATAGAGTAGAAATGAATACGACTCTTGATTTAAATTGGATTTTATTTGGAAATGAGGAGCCAGACACCGTGATAATTGTGCCAAGATTGGGCAAAAAGCAAAGTCCTAATGAGTGAAGATGTGAGGTTTAAATTGAAACCAGATTTGAGTAAAAAGTGGAGATTTCGATCTTCTTATTTATCCAACTCTAGCCAATTGATAATCATATTTTTTTAAATTAAAAACTCACCCCCTTCCTCTTATGGTTGATATAGTAAGGGCTAGATGGCACCATAATTTTTTCAAAATCGATCAGTATTTAATTAATTTAAATCTAACTTATATATTTACCGATATCATATATCGATGCGTACATGTATTACTTTTATTTACTCACTTTATTGAATACTAATGACATTCAAATAAATCATATAAAATTTAATGATTAATATTTCATATATATTAATTAATTTATAATTTTATAATTTAATTAAATCGTGTGGTATTTTTGAGTATTCAACGTGCAGTTGTGCTACTCAAATATGCAAAATAAGTTAGCGATTAATATCAAATAATTCGAATGTTAACGTTGATATGTCAAATTGTCTAGTGGTGTGATAGTCTAACCAAATTTATTGCATAGACATTTTTTTAGTAAAATTCAATTTTACTATTTTTGGAGGTATTTAGCAGTGATGATTATTTACACTAATTCTCATTGCTAAAACTATGTCACTTTCAGGAATTATGGAATTTGGTTTTTGTTAAAATTGCAATATCTTCCACATTAAATTTGTTTAATTCAATCACAAAATTCTTGGTAAAAATTATTATTAACCGTCCTGCTATAGCCAGAGAGTTTGACTTTGAGTTGACTACAATTGACCATGGTACCAACCTCATATAAATGAGGAGACGAATTCTCTACTGAATAGTGTTTCACTTCTAATGCTTCAATTTAGACCTAACTATAGTCATTTGATGGAAGTCATGCCATAATTTAACTATAATCAAAATGGATGTCCACGTTGAAGTTTAACGATATTCTCAAGTCAAGAAAAATGTGCAACATCGTCACATCGAAATTCACTGTTTGAACTCACAACTATATTAACCAATAGAAAATTTTGAGTGAGTCATTCCATAGTTATTCAATGACTATAAGTACGTAACCCATTGTCTCCCCAAGCAGCCATGACTAGTATACTGTTTAACATTTGGAGAACCTTTCATACTTTAGTCTCAATGAGTATATCGATGTTATGTAACATCTTGACTATTAATAATTAAAATAATATTGCTAACCTGCCTTTTGGCAAGGCAGTACACATGCAGATTTAAGCCAACAAACTTTAAGGTTATCAAGGCCCGTAAGTACATAGTGATGGTTGTTTGCCCACGAATAAGGAACAAATGGTTATATAAAGCCAGGGTTTGATGGAGTCGGTAGATAAACAACGTAGGATGCTTGAAATATGGGTGTTAGTTTCGATAAGGAAGGGGTCGACATGGAATGGAAGCATCACAGGGCTTGGCATGAATGAAGGCAGAGGGGTCGGAATGTTGTATTGGCTTTGATAAATTTGGGGTCGACATAGCTTGGTAGATGGCTAGGGATTTGCGTAGCTTGGATCAGCATGACCTGGTGGAAGGAATATCTTGGATTGGCATGGTTGGATTGGAACCCGAGGGAACGACATAACTCTGGACAAAAGCATGGATCGGCATAAGTGATGAGGGGGCTCGGCATGTATGGTCACCAAAGGGGTCGATATGATTTAATAGCCAAGCAAGATAAAGGGGTCGATGTATCATTCAAGACGAAAAGGGATCCACATGTCTCCATAGCATATGAGGGATCAACGTAGTCTCAAGAAGTAGCAGGGATCGGCAAAGGTGAGGTGAAGTATGGATCGACATAGTTGGTTCTAGTAGGGTCGCTATACCTCATTAGCTTGGCAAGATGAGGAGTCGGCAAGGGTGGATGCATTGATTGGCGGACTTCATTGATAGGGGTCAATGCTTATCAATGTAACAAGTACATTCTTACGTTCAACAATCAACAACCCTAGCTCTCTTATTCCAAATGACATGAAACTTGGTGATCGAACATATTTAGGCCTGAAGAATTCATCATAGGAGTCGTTGCCAAAAAATCACCCAAGGAAGGGATCGGTACCGATCTCTTTCCATAGGGATTTGGGCCTAGCGACCCTTATGATGGGCCCAAATGGGTAAGGAGGCCCTATAGCCGAAGTATCACTTATAAATACACTAAGCACGACTCCAGAAAAGGGACCTTGATTCTGCTTCTCTTCATATTCTACCTAGGCAATACTCTACCTTTTTACTCTTGAATTTTGCAAACTTGTAATTGTAATCAACAGTATAATCTAATAAAAGGAATTATTTTAGAGTGGACGCAGGCCAGAGTTAGCCAAACCACTATAAAACCTATTGTTCTTTATTTTTGTTTTAATTTGCTTATTGTTTTGATATTTTCCCTTGTATTAATTTAGTTTCTTCATTCACTTCTCTACATAAACATGTTCTTGGGTGTTTGTAAACAATTTTGGCACAAACATTTTGGTGCTTTGACTGAGAAGGCTTGCACAAACAAATTTAGAAACTAAGAGTTTATATTTGAAGCTTGGATACTTGGAGATAGGAAGTATTGGCTAGGTTGCCAACAAGGAGAACGCTACTGGAAAGGAGCCACCATGGAGGGAGTCAAGAGGATTCCTTAGGAGATGGAGCTAATCAAGAATCTATCTACTTCATCAGGGATGAAATGGAAACAATGATAGAGGCCATGCAATAGAGGATGCTGAAAAGGCAGGAAGAGATGATACAGAACCTACTCCAACAAATCGGACAGATTGGAGCCATAGGACTGGTAGGAATGCAAAACCAAGGAGTTGGAGCAATGGGAGCTACTGGAGTTGTGGGACAAGGAGTCGAGTCTACAAGAATCGCTGGAAATCAATATCAGGAACACATGGATGGAACTAATAGGCAAAGGAATGGAGTAGAACAATCGAGGGCAACCCCCGCCAACCTAAAGTGGTCGGCATTGATCCCTCCAAAGGGATCGGTGCTGATACCCATAGGCCGGGGGCATGCCCTCGGGTTTGGTGAGTCATGATGCTGGAGGACTAGCGATCAATCCTGTGGAGCTTGGTATCAATTGGAATTTGGATGATCGACTTGAGGAATACGTCCTAGAGTTCCCTCGTAGACTCGGAGGATAAATTGGGCATAACGATAGGAGACTACCATTGGAAGACAATGGCAGGTTTACAGAGATGATAAGGCGAGCTATGCATGAAGGATTGGTGAACAAGGATCTCGAAAATGTAAATAGAAGTCCATTCACTCCAAATATTAGGCAAGGTAGGAATCCACCAGATTTTAAACTACCAACACTTGAGACATATGATAAAAAACGGATCTTGTTGTTCATCTGACGAGATACATGAGACACATGGAGGTACTGGGGGCATCGGAGGAAGTCATGGCATGGTGCTTCCCGTTATACTTAAGGGAAATATCTACGCTATGGTTTAGACAATTGGAAAGCGGCTCTATTAGCACGTGATGGAATTGATCGAGAGGTTTATGAGGCAATTTAGGGTTCACATCTCATGGCTTAAGAATGTGATGGGTTTGGCAACGCTAAAACAGAGAACCGAAGATTCACTGAGGAGATTCTTAACGCAGTTTAATGTCGCAGAACAGCAATGGATCGTCCAGATCCATCTATGGTTTTTATGGTAGCCGTATCTGGAATTGCTGATGGCATGGAGTTCAAGGATTCATTGGAATGGGTCCCAACTATGGATCTTGGGGAATTTTATCATGAAGTAGAAAGGTTTCTGCGACAAGAAGACGCTCAAGCAAATAAACTGGAGGTGAATGTCATGCAAAGTGGAGGATCGTCAGGAGATGTAAACAAGAATGAAAAAGGAAAAAGGAAAATGAATAATGGCGTTAGTGAGCCCAAGAGGCAGTGAAGAGAACCAAAATTCTCTTCTTATGCGGATTCGACCTAATCTTTGGAAAGGATTTACTTGGATACTGGGGGACGCCTTCAATATCGAAGGCCAGCAAGGAGGGAACCTTTCGAACGTGAGCGGGCATCAGGGAAGCATTGCCTATCTCATAGGCTGGATGGGCATAGTACAAACAACTGTAGGAATTTAAAGGATACCAATGAGGAACATGTGAGGAATGGTCAGTTGCAGCAATACATAAGGACTCGGGCTGCGATGGTGGAACAAGAGCAGCCATCGTCCACCTCGAACGAAAATGGCACTAGGATAAGGCATCATCACCAACTTGTCATTAATTGATCCGGATAGCAAGGAATAAGTAGTGAACTCTGCAGTAATACAGCTAAGTAACTTACATAGGTATGGGGTCGAGGATGGTTCCTATGCATGCTTTGAGATGACGATGCACCGCAGCGCTCGGGTTTGTGAAATTTTATTTATTATTATTTGATTTGAACTTTTCATAATTGCTTGTATGGAATTTTATTTTATGAACTTAAGGATGCTTAAGCCTGGATCAATGTAATAAATAATAGAGGTCGTGGTTGTGGCCTCGACCGGAGAGATGAGGCAATAACCGCGAGGTGCGAGTCCCTTCGCCGTAGAGCGATGGGATGGACTCATACATGGATCAAGTCCTCGACTAGGGATCAAGGTCGAAGAAGGATACCCCATGGATCAAGTCCTCGACCCGGGATTTAGGCCAGATAAGGATACCACACGGACCAAGTCCTTAACTGGAGAGTCGAGGCTGGAGAAGGATACCCTATGGATCAAGTTCTTGATTGAGGATCGAGGCCGGAGAAGGATACCCCATGGATCAAGTTCTCGACTAGAGAGTCGAGGCTGGAGAAGGATACCACATGGATCAAGTCCTCGACTGGGGATCGAGATCGAAGAAGGATACCCCACGGATTAAGTCCCCGATTGGGAACCGAGGCCGGAGAAGAATACCCCATGAATTAAGCCCTCGACCGGAGAATGAAGGCCCGAGAATAAAACCCAACAGGTCGTCGAGTATGGATTGTGCTCGGCAAGGATCCGACAAGATCAAGGATTTGGATTAGGCTAAGGACCCTGAGAGGTCTTGGATTTGGATATGGACCCGCAGTGGTCCTGGACTTGGAAAAAATGACCAAGATAGGTTTATGGATTTGGATATGGACCCAAAGTGGTCTCAAATTTGGATAAAACGATTCGGAGAGATCATGGATTTGGTTAATGAGTTTGGAATGGATTCAGAATTGAATATTGACTCAGAAAAGTCATGGATTTCGCCAATGATACAAAGAAATCAAGGAATTGGATTGGCAATGGATTGGACTCTAGATTGGATAATATAGCAATCAATGGATTATGGACTCTGAATTTTGGATTTATGGAAATTTATAACACACCTTCCTATCCCAAGGCATGTTTTGGGGGGAAAAGTGTTAACCCGCCTTTTGGGAAGGAAGTATACATGTGGATTTAACCCAACTTCAAGGTTATCAAGGCTGGTGAGTACATAGCGATGGTTGTATAGCTCGGGTTTTAGTAACAAATGGTTATATGAAGCCAAGGTTGGATGGAATCGGTAGATAAATGACACAGGATGCTTGAAATATGAGTGTTAGTTTGGACAAGGAAGGGGTCGGTATGGAATGGAAACATCATAGGGCTCGGCATGAATGAAGGAAAAGGGATCTGCATGTTTTAGTGACTTGGATAAGTTAGGGATTGGCATATATTGGTTGAAGGCTAAGGATCGGCGTAGCTTAGATCGGCATGACCTGGTGGAAGGAATAACTTGGATCGGCATAGCTGGGTTGGAACCTAAGGGAACGACCTAGCGCTGCACAGCATAGGTGATGAGAAGGCTCAGCATACACGGTCACCAGAGAGGTCGGCATGTTTTAATACCCAAGCAAGATGAAGGGGTCGACATATCATTTAAGACGAAAAAGTATCGGCATGTCTCCATAGCACAGGAGGGATCGACGTAGTCTCATGAAGTAGCAAGGATTGGCAAAGGCGAGGTGACATGGATCGACATAGTTGGTTCTAGTAAGGTCGGTATACCTCATTGGCTTGGCATGATAGAGGAATCGGCATGGGTGGATGCATTGATCGGCGAACTTCATTGATAAAGGTCGGTGTTTATCAAGTACATTCTTACATTCAACAGTCAATAACTCGAGCTCTCTTAATCCAAATGACATAAAACTTGGAGGTCGAACATATATTGGCATCAAGAATTCATCATAGGAGTCGCTGCCTAAAAATCACCCAAGGAAGGATCGGTACCGATCCCTCTCCATGGGGATTTGGGTCTAGCAACCCCTATGATGAAAGCAATCGGGTAAGGAGGCCCTGTAGCCGAAGTTTCGCCTATGAATACACCACGCACGGCTCCAGAAAAGGAACCTTTATTCTTCTTCTCTTCTTCTACCTAGGCAACACTCTATCATTTTTACTCTCGAATTTCATAAACCTGTACATGTAATCAACAGTATAATCTAATAAAAGGAAAATCTTTGGAGTGGATGTAGGCCGAAGTCGGCCAAACCACTATAAAACCTGTTGTTCTGAATTTCTGTTTTGATTTGTTTATTGTTTTGATTTTTCCTCTGTTTTAATTTAGTTTTTTCATTTACTTCTCTACACAAACCTGTTCTTAGGTGTTTGTTACCAATTTTGGCTCAAACAAATATATTATTTTTAATGTGATAAATTTCTCATGATTACAACACATAGTAATTATTATCGCATAACATATTAATTAAGGTTTTTCTATTTAATATACTTAAACTAAATAATTAATTAACCTAACATAGTATGATACATATATAACATAACTAGAGTAAATTGTAGAATTGCTCCTTGCCATACCCCTGACTCTTCAAATTTCCACTTGCATTTAGGGCCTATTCCCTTTATGAAAGGATATGTTATGTTGCTTTAATTATTTGCCTTGTTAGTCAACTCTCTTCGATTGTAAATAACTTCCTTTATCATGTGGAACAACTCAGAATATATTTCTCTATTTACTAAGCGCTTGGTTCTTTTATGATCTATGTCATGACATCATTGTCATATGACAATGTCACGTGATTCTCAACATTTGGAACTACTCCTAACTAGGTTGTAAAGTTGTGCTTTTATATTTATACATTTATTTTACTGTGTTGCTATTTACTAAAATGTACTTAGCCTATTGGTTGAATCGGTCACAACCTATTTGTTTAGAACATTTCTGGCTTAAAGCTCATTAACCTAGGTTTGTACACGAATTTAATATTGACTATTATACTCGACATAATTTGTGAAGTTCAAGTCTGTATAGTTTTTTATAAAAAGATAATTATTTCTATAAACAATTCTCTGGTATTTCAAAAATACTCGAGAGCACACTTAATTGTCATTTAGCGATCTTTGTCATTTAGCGATCTTTTTTTGGATTTAATGCTTGTTATATGTTTTAAAATACATAAATTGTAATATTGTAGACTATACATCATGTATGATATTCCTATTACCAATGCATAAGGAATCCATCTTACATATTATGCATTAAACATTATAAACTGTGTCTACCTATAATGATTGGGACAATCTGAACGTCCGTTTGTGAATTATAAACGATGTTTTTTCACAACCGATGTCGAGAATGAGAACTACCAAACTAGAATTTTGACATAGGTACATCATTAACAATTTATAGCATGTTGTTTAGTTATAGCTAGAGATATTTAAGTATCTTTTACTGTTCTTTCTTATAGACACTTGTTTCATGTGCATATTGACTGAAAATCAAATAATTTGATATTTGTATCAAAATACTTCTTTAACTCTATTGCTTATTAAATGATGCTTTCATATCAGTTCTCCGAGCATACCCAAAACAAACAAACTAAGTATCACTTCCGCTAACTTTGAAACATTTTGCTATTTATGTGCAAAATAGTCCATTCCAAATTATTATTTACAATTTTCCATTTCAACATATATGCACTAAAACCCAAAATTATGTTGGCGATAATTTTGTAAGTAAAATTCGAATTAACCTAAGCATGTTGAACAATGAATATATTATGTTAATTTCAATAATTTAATTTTATAATGTTATTCTTACCAATGTTACTGACTATATTCTCAACTATATTTTTCTTATCAAGTTACATTTGTGACCGTTAGATCATATACGTTCAGGTACAACTATCAAAATCACATTTTGATAATGTACTTGGAATCCATTTCAAATTTATGCATCGTGCCATATTGTGGAGTCAATAATCTTAATAGCTTGTTGACAACATAGGAAGTTCTTTTCTTGACATTGGTATGAAACTCATAGTTTCACTTTGATGTGCAAGAATATTTATTTAGATATTCTAATATGTTGTGTCTGGTAAGATTTGGTAAATTTCATTTCATCTCTCGTAATTAATTTTATCTCTGAATTGTACCCAAAACCATTTTACCACAAATAATTACTAAAATAAATTCCTTCGTCACGAAGTTGGTTTTTCTTGAAACAACAACTGTCCAGTGCAACAAAATAAGTATTCATAAACATTTTATGAACTACCTTTACATGTGTGTATGTGTAAAGCTATTTTTTTGAGTTCACGAGACTTATATTCATAACATAAATAGGTCAATCAATATCGATTGCCCCTTTTGGATGGTCCATACAAGGTCCCTTACAAACAATTATTACATGCAGTCTTTTGACTCGCATAACCCATTATCTCATTGATCTATTCTTATATTGTATAATCTCATAAACTATGATTTTGGATGAAATTAATTCTAACCTTATGTACTTACTCTTAAGTACACGACCTTGGAGAACGAAGTCGACCCAACTTCACTCATTATAAATAGTACTTTGTTCAATAAAGTCAGTTTACTCATTATTGATGCATCATCATATATCACAGGGAGGAGTGATTTTTAGAATTGAATCATTATTCATTTTTAGGTATATTTGGAACCCTTTTCCAATATACTCAACTATTTGATCAAACTGAGTCGTTTTATTTCCTTTTGCATGTTACCTTACTTAATTCTGTATTATATTCTATTAAATTGTTATGGGAATAATACATGTGTATCAAATTCACATGTTAATTTTATGATAATTCATCAATGAATTTTGATGAAGAATGTAGAATCGTTTTAGTATCATTAGACTTATAACTACACACATATATATGTATCCATCCGAAGAGTTTAACAACTCTTATTCGCTTCTATTAAATGTGTGTTTTGCTGTTAGTCATTTGAGATGCAATTCACTAGTATTATATGATTCATAATCGTATGATCAAAGATTATTTTTCAAGATTATGGCTTATTCCATTTTTCCAAAATAATTATAAACTTTTCAGATGCTTTTGTATTTTCTAATGCGTCACTTTGTTACGAATAGAAATACCATTGCGATAGTTTGATCTTATAACGAATATTCATAACAAATCATATTGAAATAAAACCATGATACTTTAAGTTAATGCTAAAAACAATTATAATTTCGTAAATAATATTTTGTATGTTTAATAAAATATTTTTTCATAACTTGATGCATCAACAAAGAAGTGTTATACGGTATGCTCGCACCATTTTATCCATCACTATAACAGTGCACGAAATGTGAAGCTCAATCCGCTTATTAGAGGATTTTTGTTTATTCACTGAACAAGTTAACTGTCGAGAATTTTAGGTTAAATATCTTAAAATTGAAGAAATAAAGTTTATAGGAAATAATTCTCTATATGAAAAAGCATTTTGGAACAGAAATCATATTTCACACTCCTTGTTATGCATCTATTATCATTTTATACAATTTTCATTTTTGATGTCTCTTCTTAAAGAAGAAGTGAAGATTCATGATAGAGTTAGGGGTATGTCCTAAGAAAAATTATGCAATTTGTTACATATATATAACTCGATAACCAATTTTGTTTAAAATAAGAGTTGTTTTCTTTCTATAATACACTTGTTATATTGTGATATAATTAATTAAGTAATTAATATAAAGTATATTAAATACAAAATTCCTAAATGATATGTTATAAGATAGTAATTATAGCGTGTTATAATCATGAGAATTTTATCGCTTTGAAAAATCACATATTTTTTAAAATATTTCTGGTCGAGATGTTTTGAGAAAGGATATCAATTCATCCATTGAGACTAGAGTACGTAATATTCTCCAAATGTAAGATAGTGTATTACCTATGTCTGTTGCGAGCAGCAAGGGATTCATACTAATAGCTATCACTGTGGAATGACCGACTTGAGAATTCTATGTTGGTTAAAATGGTTGAGTAGACAATCTCAAAGTGACGATGTTACACAATTCTCTCTACTTGAGAATACCGGGAAACTTCAATGTGGACACTCCATTTTGATTATAGTAAAATTATAGCATGGTGTCCATCGAATGACTTAGTTGGGTTTGAGTTGAAATATCCAGAGTGAAAGAATATTCAATAGAGAATTTGTTTTCTCAATTATACGAGATTGTTGTCATGGTTAACTGTTTTCAACTCAAAGTCAAAGTCTCTTATTAGTGTAGTATGATTAATAATAATTGTTATTATTGAATCAAGAATTTTCTATTTGGACTTACAAACTTGAATGTAGGCGACGTCGGAGTTTTGACTGAAGCTAAATTCAATAAGTCCCACCACAGTGTAGTCTTGACAAAATGAATTGGTGTAAATAATCTTTACCACCAGGTACCGCTTATAACAAGTAAAATTGGATTTTACCTAAAGATGTGTAAGCAATAAATTCAGCCAAAATGTCATACTACTAGTCAATGTGACATGTGAACATTAATATTTGAATTTATCGATATTAATCCTTGAGTCGCACGATCGAAATGATAAATACTCCATGATTTAATTAATTTATAATAATTGCAAATTAATTTATTTAATTAATATTTATGTAATATTATCTACTAAATTTTGTTTTATTTGTTTGAATATCATTTGTATAGAATAAAGTACTTATATAAAAGTTATAACTTGCGTATCCATATATGATGTCGGTAGAATGTTAAATTGGATTTTAATAGAAAAATAATTGGGTTTTTAAGTAAATTAATATTTTTAAATACCAATTATTAAAATTTTATTTAATTTTCCTGAATACCATTAATATCTAATAAAATGCATATATAAATGTTGTAAATGCATGTATCGACATAGGATAGTGATAGATTGTTTAAATTGGATTTAGCATATTAAATTGTAACAACCCTACATTTTGTGATTATTCTAATTATATATTTCAATTATTTTAATTGAATTTTGATTTAACTTTATTTTTTATTTAATTTAGATAATTTTGTTATTTCAAATATAAACTTTGAATTTTTTGTGAATTAGAATTCCAAACATGATTAAATAGAATATTTTACAAAAAAATGTACTTTGGTCAATATGGTCAACTTTGACTTTTAAATTTAAAAATTTAAAAGTTTTAAAATTTTAATTTTATCTTTTATTATGAAAGTAAATAAAATTTTAAGAACACTGATTTTCGTTTCGTTCAAATCTGATTTATAATGTGAAAGTTATGCCTTTTTAACTATTGTGTGAAATTTGCTGTATTTAACAAAATGGTTTATTTTAAATTATATAAATAATATTTTATTTTGTCATGTAATGTTATAAATTATATTTATATGAGTAAAATAACATGTTACGTATATATTTTAGTTTTCAAATATTTTTAAAAGTGTAATTGACATTTTCCAATGTCAGTTGTATTCTGTTTATAATTTTTAATTTCTAGTTTCTATTTATTAAAGAAATTCTTTATTTATTTCTATTTTCTCAAAATATTATATTATTCTCATTCCCACTTTATTTGGTTCCTCATTTATTTATTTATTTGACTTCTTATTTGTTTTAAAGTGATAGAGAAACTTTATGAAGCTAGTGATATTTTATTTGTAATTTTCATGCCATGTTTTCAATTTTTAAACAATTTCTTTAGTTCTTTTTCTATTTTTCTCCATTTTAATTATTTATTTTATTTTATAAATGATAATTAAATTATTTTATTTCAAATTTTTACTTCATAATATTTTTAAAATGAAGTGGATAATTTTCCAAAGTCAATGGTGATTTAATTGTAATTTCTGGACACTGTTTTGGATTTTTAAGCAATTTCTTTTTTTCTTTTCTATTTTATTTAAATTTTATTATTTATTTTCATATTATTTCACTTGGTTTCGGTTTTTAAAATTATTTTCTGAAATTATTTGGTTTTATTTGTTTTAAAAGAAATAGAAATATGAAGAGACTTAAGACTTTAAAACCTTAGACCTTTCATTTGCCAAAACCTCTTCAATTTCCTAAGTCTTTTCATTGCCTTGCTTTGTTTGGCCATACATCCTATGATAACCGTGAGTATATGATTTACATTTCACGTGAAAATATTCATCTCCATCTTATTATTCACGGCTAGAGCTTTTGGTAATGTCTTCCCTTCATTTTTCTTCTTTTCTTCATTTTTTTCACTTGTTTTGCCTTGTCTCTTCATCATTGTTGCTCGGCCACCACTTGCTTGCCATGGCCACCACCTCCACTACCTCCTCCTTGTCACCATCACCCACCTACCCCTCTGACCATGTCAGGCCACATCCTCCACTTGAACAAATACTCCACACAAAATGTCAAAAACCCTTGAAAACATCATAGCCAAGCCACTACTACAACATACACTACCATATCTTGCCTTGGCCACCAATTCTAGCTCCACCATCACCTTGAGATCATCACTAACCAGCCAATACACCTTTGTCCAGACCTTTAGTATCCTATGGCCGAGCCTAAAGCACCTTGGCCGAGCCCAAATGTGAACCAAACTCCTACATTTTTGCCTTGACCTCTTGTATTCCTCCTATGTAACTCCTACCCACTTCATCACCTTCTAGCCGTGCCTAATAGGACCCAAACCTGAGCCAAATTCAAGCCAAAACCTGACCACATCAACCCTTAGGCTGAGCATATGAGTGTAGAAAGCAAGGCAAAAGTATTCATTTCAATATTGCTTTTTATTCCAAAGTTATTTCAATTCAATCTTGTATTGAATCTATGTTTATATTTGGTTTTGTTTATGGGTTGTGACAAGATCATTGAGCTTGGTTCTCTTCCCACTTGGATCTATTGTTGTATCATCGTGCCTTTGGGAATCCGTTTGTGTCATTT
Organism: Allium cepa; assembly: GCA_030765085.1. Taxonomy (NCBI): domain Eukaryota; kingdom Viridiplantae; phylum Streptophyta; class Magnoliopsida; order Asparagales; family Amaryllidaceae; genus Allium; species Allium cepa. The sequence continues at coordinate 211,372,127 of CM060939.1, read as the reverse complement.
GATTCATATCTCCAGCAAAAGAGGTGAGTAAATCTCACACGACACTACATACTTATGCAATTGTGAAGCGACAACATTTGAATCTGTAGAATTATAAATGTTGCTATAACTGTCTGTGATTATGTATATATGATGTTAAACTTGTTAATTTACCTGTCATATCATCTGTTACTGCTATATGTTGTTAACTGTTCATTTATATCTGTTTATCACACTGCAAGTTCCCTGTAGAATAGAATCACTATGGGTTGAAATGATACATACCCGAACGGACTTTAGAATAGGGAAAAATCGTTATGGGCTGAAATGATAGGCTTGAATGGTTTTTATTTATTTTATTTTTACTTGGGATTATGGGTTTGAAATGATAGAACCCGGATTTTTCTTCGTAAACTGCGGATTGAAATGATATATATCCGTATCACTTGACCTAGGTTAGAAAACTATATACATGCACGTGGTTATTTTATAAAGTATTTTGAATATTTTTAAATATTCTTAAAAGTGTAAATTTATGAAAATTTAATTTTAATGTTTTAAAATAAAGAAATTATGATTTTTCTATGAGTTAAAAATGTAATTAATGAATGAATAGATTGAATTTTTGAAATATAACATAAATCTGGAAATTTGGACTTTGGCTTTTAAAATGACCTTTAAGTTATATAAATAAAATTTTAAGTGATTTAAATGTAAATTTATGATAATTTGATTTAAATTGATTTTAAAGTGTTTTAAATAAAGGATTTATGATTTTTGTATAAGTGGAGAATGTTAAATAAATAAATTGTTAAGTTGAATTATTGAAATATAACTTAAAGTCTGGAAATTTGGGTTTTGGTTTAGAAAGGGAATTTTAAGTTATATAAATAAAATAGAAATTTAATTATATTTGGAAAATGGTAAATATGATGATTTGATTAAATTTGAGTTTAAATGAATTAATAAAGTATTATTGATTTTTCTATGTATTAAAATGGTTAAATGAATGAATGCTTAAAAGTGAAATTTTAAAATGAACTTGATCTGGAAATGTGAATTTGGTTTTTATTTAAGGGTTTAAGTTAATTAAATAAATCGGAAATTTAGTTTAATTTGTGAAATGATAATTTGAAAATGTAAATGTTAATAAAGTGTTAAATGTAAAAATGGGAAAGCTTACACTTGAATTTATTAAGGTGATTTGTGAAATTTGATTTAATTATATTTCTTTATAAAAAAATAATTAATTAAAAGAGTATTGTAATGAACATCTTTGAATGTAAAATATGATTTTTATAATGTTTAAATGGTTTAAATTGAAATGTTTTCCAGTATAAGTTTCAGTAGCTTTTTCTGAATGCTGTGAAAGGTTGAAATTTTCAACGTTATGGTTTTAACTTAGTAAATGAACTCATAATGGTTTAAAACTTTGGAAATTGAATACTTGATTTGAAAGTATATAAACTTAAATTTTAAATGGTCTAAGTGAATTATTTTTATCAAAATATAAGCTATTTAACGGTGATTTGGAATGATAGTAAATGAATGATATCTTTCAATTTAAAAGGTATTTAAAGCTGAATATTTGGATTTGAATTTATATGATGATTTGAAATTGAAGCTTTGGAAAAATATGATATTTTGATACATATTAAATTTTTGAAATGAAGTTTTGAAAGAGATGATAGTTTGATATTAAAAATGATTTGAAATGTGGTTTTGAAAAGATACGATATTTTGATATATTAAAATGATTTGAAATGAGGTTTTGAAAAGATATGATATTTTGATATCTTAAAATGATTTGAAATGTGGTTTTGAAAGATATGATGTTTTGATATTAAAATGATTTGAAAAGAAGTTCTGAAAGATATGATATTTTGGAAATGAAGCTTTGAAAAGTTATGATATTTTAATATACTAAAATGATTTGGAAGGAAGTTTTGAAAGATATAATAATTTAATATATTGAAATGGTTAGAAATGACTTGATATTTATTTTGATAAATATTTGAATTTGAAAGATATGGTATGTTGATATATTGAAATGGTTTTGAAAATGATTTAATCTTTATTTGATAAATATTTGGATTGAAATGATATCTATATTTTAAGTATAAAATATTATTTTAAAGTTATGACCACGGGTTACAATAACGATTGGTTGGCAAAGAGACCGGGATCGAGTATGGGCATACTCTCCGTCGATACCGAAAACCACTTTGACTAACCGTGTGCACGGTGGAGATCCCAGACTGAAGTAGGATGGTGGCGACGTTCTTGATGTATGTTACGTGGTCCCAACTCCCGTTAGTTGGCTTAAGGTGGCTAAAACAGGAGCGATCTCGGGCCAAAATGGTAGCTCCTCTGGTCGGACGCATTTCTTCGATACCATTCTATTGCTTTTGTGATTGTTTGGGCGCCCCTCCAATTTTAGGAATGTGTTCCGAGGTGGGCGTATGTGGCTGCTGCGTTACCACCAGCCCGTGTGCGTAATTGGTATATCTATCCTGGCATTGCCTTGTGTGCCGTGTCACCTACCATATCAATCCTTTACTACAAGTTTCTATTTGTGTCGTACCTATGCAGTATCTTCTCATAGTCTCCCGATCAGGAGATATGCACGTATTGTATAGACCATTGGCATTATATGTGTCAAGGTGGAAAATGTAAAGCCTTAACGCTATTTAAAAATATGTTTACTTTACTATTAGACATTATTATAATAGTGCAATATACTATATAGTAAATAGTTTAACGGATCCTTAGAGGATGGGCGGTCCCAAGCATCCTTTAAGTTACTTGTACTTTTACTACAGTTCACTTGAGTTGGTTTACATTGTATAAGTATGTATGTCCTGACTCGACTGTTTGTATTTTTATTTATGCTCGGGTCAGCATGAGTTATTCACAGATTTGGATTTCCACTTTCTGGAGATTGGAATCGCTGGAGATTATCTGCTTGTCTTGTTTATCTATTTCACTCCCAGTTATCCTGTTGATTCCAGTATTGTATTCTGCTTGTACTTGGTTATCATACTTAGACTTCTGTTGTACTTTATTTCTTCTGTTGTATCTTATTTAACTCTAGTATATTTATATAGTAGCTTTATGAACTACTATTTCTTTTACTTCCGCTGCACTATTATTACTCTGTGTCTGTGATCTGTGATTATTATTTACTGCATATTCTGAGATTTGCCAAATTTTATTTGCAACGCTGTATTTTGAGCAATTCAAGTCCGACATGTGCGGATGCGAATGGTTGAAAATAGCAGGTTATTACATAAATGCTAAGTGACTTTGGAAATTTTTGAAGGCCATGTGACACCTATTATGGTAGGCCATGTGACATAAAGGAAGGAAGAGGATTTGATGAGATTTAATTGTGAATTAAATAAAGAAAGCTTTAAGTCGAGAACTAAAATGTTTCAATGTTCCTTTAAAACATATTCTCTCTTACTGATTTCAAAATACTCTTCAGACAATTCATGTTTACTCCTGTCCTCTTCCATCCCAATTAGAATATAGTGGCTCCTAAGCCTAAAAAAATTCAAAAAAAATATAAGATGATTCCCATTCTTTGATTTTTGCAAATTCCAGAAATTTGTTCTATTAAGTCTAGGAGGATTGATTCGTCATTCTATCTATGATTTTTGAAAACATCCTGGGTAATTATCTAAATTAATTTATTTATGATACTTATATGTTTGGATCCCATGCGATTCACTTGTTTTTTAATGGTTTATCTTATAACAAGTAATTCAAACCCTATTATCTCTATCTTTGTTGAAGTATGTTAATTAAGTTGATTAATTCTGGTCTGCTTTTGCTCTTCATCTTATCTCAAAATATGTTCATTACTATTGATATGATTTAGTCCTCCTTTTTCTTTGTTAATTAGTTGTTTCTATTGTGTGTTTGGATTTATATGTTATTATCAAGAATTTACATATGCCTAACTTGTGAAAGAAAAATTCTATAATATTGAAATTTTGTAAAAAAAACTAATTTTTGATTATGATATATTTTAGAATTACATAGTATTTATGTAAATAAATCTAAATAGACTGTTCGTATTAATTAATTAACCTTCACTTTGAAAATTAACTCTTTTTGTTAGAAGGTTGATATTCTGAATATGAATGTTTATACCATTGTTTAAGTAATTTTTTTGATCCAATGGACTTTTGTGTAAATTCTAAATCCTTGATTTGCTTTCCAACTTTAAAGTTTTGTGTATTTCCTTTTTAACTAAAAGCTTAATTTAAATGTATATATATTGTTTGCACCAAAAGGCGACAAACACCAAATCAATATATAAACAGTGGTTATAGAAAAAAAAGGAAATTAAAATAAGGAAATAATGCAAGATATTTATAGTGGTCCAGCCAAGAAAAATATCCTATGTCCATAAAATTTAAATGTTAACTTTAGATTCTAATATATATTTTGTGATTTTCTTTGCAATCATGATTTTACACTTGGTTGCTTACAACTCGGGCAGGAATCCCATAAAGTCTAGGAGTAAAATCTAATAATTGAAAAAGAAAGAGAAGGATCCTATTTTTGTGCTCCTCTCTTCCTATTTATAGATGAAGATAAAAGAAATAAGCTCTGAAACTTTCTCTCCATGTTCTTCATGTTTATCAGGAAGTTCTGGAAGAAGATCTTGGCCAAATCACCATGTTGGTAGTTAACTTGGTATCGACTTATAACTCACAATTTAGCATTTCTTCGCTTTTGATTTTTTTTGTTTTACTTTGCCTTTAACTTGTTGAAAGTGGAGTTCCAACTTATCATTCTTAACTTCTTATTTTCTTTTCCTTAGTTACTTCTTCACTTTACTTGAACATGGCATGCTCAGTCAACATCATGACTTGATATCGAGTTAAGGGGTAACACTCGATACTGAGTTATGACCTTGACTTGGAACTTTCCCCTTTTCTTTTCACCCTTTACGAATATAGAAATTAGCTAAGTATTTTCTATTCGTAGGAAAGTTTGAGCATTAACTCTTTAGACTTTACTTGATGTAACGACCCAAAATTTCAGTCATTCAAATTTGGAATATTTAATTGATTTTAAATATTGAAAAGTTAATTTTATAAATTAAATAACTTATATTTCAAATATAGCGATTTATATGATAATAAAAATTACTTAATTTAATATTTGAATTTTTTTATGTAATCGAATCTTGAATTTAATATGAATGAAAGTGATTTCTAAAGTTGACTTAAATTAAATTTAACTTAGAATGAAGTTAGTAAACTTTTATATTTGATTTAAAAGTGAATAAACTGAAATTAGAAATTTATTTATATTTTAATTAACGTGTAAAAATGTCATTTTGGGCACTTTCTTGGATTTCAACGAAATTAGTTCCATTGGATTCGTAATAGTGAATTATTATATGCTGTCGAATTTTGTGGCAATCGAACGTATCATTTGGTCGTGCGAGTTCAAAATGCACAGAAATTAATTAAAGGAAATTTAAACTAAAATAATTCAATTTTGCAAAGCCATCTTCTGAATATTATGGAATTGGCTCCCGATACATATTCCATTGTGTTTAGAATAGGGATATACAATATAGAATGCCAGACGACATGTCTCGTTTGGAGTCGGAATTTTCACAGGTGAATAGTGTCACGCGATGTTTTCTATAAATAGCCCCCAACTCTTTTCATTTTGCAAAAACTAACACTAAAAGATATTTTGGCCGAAATTTTCGAAACTCCTCTATCCAATGATCGGTAACGATCGGAGCCTCTAAGAGCCGAATTAGCTTCCGACTTCAACTAGGAAAATGTAGAGGGAACCCGTACGAAGCTAGCCAATGAATGGATCGAGCTATCGTTGATGAAAGATACTACTGTCAGCCCGCATTCGAGTGCAGCCACATGGGTTTCATCATGGAGGAGACACTTGTGCATGCGTGCGTTGAGGTTGCCGTAGGCAGAGGGCTGGAGGGCGCTTAGTGGAGCGGCGACGTACGTCCTAGAGCGAGCGCGATTCGCGTTCATCGTTAGAAAAAACATTTCATGCATGCGTGCCTATAGCATTGAGGAAGGAATAAAGAAATGGTAAAGGTTTTATGTTTAAATTTTATAATTAAGTTAATTATAGTTTTAATTATATTGAATATTTAATAATTCATAACTTGTTCGTGCGTGGTCCATTTTGAGCGCGATAAAAGTTGCATTGCGTTCGTATCAACGAGCACTATGCTATAGAGTTGGATCGGACGAATTTGGAGCTACTAAGAATTTTGAGTTGAATTGAAAAACCATTCAATTTTAATTTAAATTGGAGCGCTTAGGCGATTTCTAGCATTTTTGTAAGTAAACTCACCTCTCTGGACTGCTTACACTTTTATCGGAATAAATTTATTTATAATGATTGTTGCTTGTTTAAATGATATATTATGCATATTAGTTGGTTTGGATATATACCCGCCTATTGGAGCGGATGAGACCATCTTGCATTCATGTGTACGAGCGGATGACCTTTTTTATACGAATCCCGCCTCGAAGAGGTTGATTTTATTTTTATGATTATGTGTTGTATTTGATGCAAGGGACAAGTTGGAGGGATCCAATTGGATTCCACACCACCATTGATTTATTTTCATATATATGCTGATATATGCTGTTTCGGTAGTTATGATGTTGTCTTTGATGTGATTTGACTTATTCAGTGCAATGGTAGCAGTAGGCCTTATTTTGGTATTTTGAAATATTGAATTGATGATTTTGATTTACAAAGGATTTTGAAGTGATTTTGGAAGTATGTATATATATATATATATATATATATATATATGTTTTATGATTTTTGAATTATTAAAAGGAATGATTTTGTTTTTTAGTAAATACAAGTTATGATTTTTGATGTTATAAAAATATAGTGTTGAGAAATATTTTGATTAGAAATTTTTGATTAAGTTGGTATAAAAGATTTATAAAGGTGATATTTTGTAAATAAAGAATTTAATCTTGAAACTAATAATGTTTTGTAAATGGATTTTATAAATGGATTCTGATAATAAAATTAGTTTTTATAAAAGAATGGATTTATAAATAGGTTTTGTTTAACGACCCGGAATTTTAGGCAATATCAATTTAATAATCTGTATTAATAATTATAGTGGTTTGATAATTTTTCTTTATAATTTTAATTTAAATTGGTAAATTTTATCTTTTTAAAAGGTTAATGAATTTTTAATCTGGCAATATTGATCAATATCTTTCTAATAATTTAGAATGGATAAGATTTTTTTTTCCAAAGCTAATAAAATTTATTCTATTTATAATATATATATATATATATATATATATATATATATATTTGATATATACCGTGAATAGAAAATCTTTTGTTTTAAATTAAAGATGAATTTTCAAATTGTAATATATATGTACGTATATGTTATAATTTGATGTTGTTTTGAAATTTAATTTAATCCATTGATAATTTATATATGTATGAATTGTAAATTAAAGCTTTGTTTTAAAACTTAATATTTTTCAAAAGTAAATTTAAGTTTAATTCAATTGTTTTAAAAATATAAGATAATTGTTTATTTTTAATATGATAGTTTAAATAAGATTCAAACAAAGCTTTATTTTGTTTTCTTTTTAAAATGCTTAAATTTAAAATGTATATAAATAAATGTTTTAGATTTTAAAAATGCATGTATAAGAAATTTATTTGTATTATGATTAGTTTTAGAATATTTTCTTTAGGAAGCAAATTTATATATGCATACATAAGTATTTGATTAATTTAGTAACTTAAATAAGTAAGTTTATTAACATTTTACATTAAATGAAAATTTATAAAAACTACTTGAAAACATGTGTTGTCATCTTAAGTTATCTTAATAACATTTGTAAAGAAATTAAGCACAATGAATGACATTTTTTCAATTTAAAGACATGCGGCCTTCATTTTCATTTATTTAAATTTTAACATATAAGAGAAATTTGTTTCTCATTCATTTTCTAAACTTTCTTTCTTCTTCTCAAATTATTTTTCTTCCTACATAAATTAAAGAGCAAATCTGAAATCTTTCTTAAATCTGAATTTCATAACCACAAAAGCAAATCAAAACTGCAAATTAAAATCCAAAAGAAAATCTGAAACTAAATCTGCATCCAAAGATAAAATCTGAAGTTCAACTGGAAAGTTCTTCAAACCTGTAAATTTACAACCTGCATTTCGAATGGGACGAAGATCAACATCAACATCAGTTTCAACAATATTTTAAATCAAAAATTTGAGGCATGCAAAGGATTTCATCAGCAAGCAATCAAAGTCTTTTTCAAATTAAAATTGTTCAGGCCTGGAAGTATCAAACCTTCTCTGCAAATTAAATAATAGGCGAGCAAAACTTCATTTTTTAAAAACAGTATAAACTAGAGATTTTAAATTAAATGCATATGATTGAATTTGGTGTGATAATATTGTTTATATATGTGCTGGATGTAAATGCATGTTTGAATATTGGATGTGCCTGTATGTATAAAAAGTTAACAAGCTTGCCTCTATTATTTTACCGGAGTTATTCTTCTTTAGGGAAATTTCAAAATCTTTCAAATCTATACCTTATTTGAATTTGATTTGTAAATGAAAAATGAATGTTATTGTTTGATGGTAATTTTAAAAAATAGTTTGCGTAATTTTTAGTTTACAAATAAATTTAAAAATAAGAATAACAGTAAAAAATACTGTTATACATGATAAATCAACAATCTTGATTTATGATTTGGATTACATGAATAAATTAGTGGGTAAAAATCATGATTTTTCATACATGTTTCATGATTTTTAGTTTGATGAATCATGAAAATTTTCGCTTGGTTCGAAATTTGGATTTTGGTGAATTGCCAATTATTCACGCAATAATTTGGTTTGTAATCTTGTTCGATGCTTGTTTGTGAGTTGTTGATTATGGGAAAAATGCTATAGAATTTTTCAAGTGAGTGAATTGATCTTATTGGATCGAACCAGGGTTTTATTATGGTTTTTGCTTGGCTGAACAGTCATGACTTTTGCGACTTGGATGGAGGATCGGAAGTGTTCGCATATGGGGGATAATGGAGTTCGTGACGTGGCGGTTCTGTGGTGGGGACGGCGAGTTCATCGGCGATTGGGTTGGTCGGCGGCGTTGGGATTTTGGTTCGAGTTGTTCTGCAGTTTTTTGTGCTAAGGGTTCGAATTTCGATTCGAATTTGTTTTCTTGGATTTGGGTTTGGTTTCATGCTCGTGTGGGATCGTGTGACTGTCGGCGTCGATCGCGACGAATGTTGGTGGCCGGAAGTGATCGCGCACGTGCACGAGAAATATGGTGTGCACTGGAGTTTGGTTTGGGGGAAGACGAGCTTCAGCTCGATGATTCTCTCATGTTTTTCGTGTGGTGACCGAAGTGTTGGAAGCTGGAATTTACTCCGGGTAGCACGCGTGAAGTTGCCGTGAGTGTCTCGAGTTTTTGGACGTTGTTTTCTAGGTAGTTCTGTGAAATGCTAGTAGCAAATAAACTTGAGTTTGAATAATTAAGGTAAGCATTAAAATTATAAACCAAGTTTATAAAAGAAAAGAATTTAAAACTTGTTGTTTAAAAATAAATATAAATCAAACTTTTAAAAATGTTAATTGAATTTATTCTCAAATTTAAATATTTTGAGGTGATTTCTTTTGTAAGTAATAATCTTAACTAAATTTGAGCTTTAATTTAAAAAAAGTTTTGAATTTAAATATTGAAGTAAATTTTTTAAGTAGTGACTTAAAAACTAAGTTTTCAAATTTTATTTGAATTGAATAAGTTTGAGTTACATGTTTAAAGTGTTTTAAATTTCAAATTTGATTTCAAAATGCCTTATTTTTCAAATAAGGTTATAGTTATGATTTTGAAAACCAATCGAATAATTTATTTTTAAGTTATTAAAATTTGATTAATTTCAAATAACTTATTTAAGAAGATAAATAAGGTTAAATTATTATTGATATGAACTTAAGGATATTTAATAAATATGATTTGTTAATAAGTAAAGTTTAATTAAGAATAATGTTTTCTTAATTATTTAAGGATTTTAAAATATAAGAAGTTAATTAATTATTTAATTAATTTTAAATAATTAGTTAATTGTTTATTTAATTTTAAATAATCACTTAATTATGATTAATTAAGTGTAATTACTTAATGAAGTAATTAATGGTTAATTATTGAATGAAATTAAGAATGGTAATTACTTATGGAAGTAATTAGTGGAAATTACTCATGGGAGTAATTAAAGTGATTAATGGGTAATCACTAGATGTTATTAATTAAGGAATTGATTAATATACTTGTTTTGAAATTAATTAATTATGGAGTAATTAATTAATTAAAGAATTAAGGATTATTTAATAATGGAATTAATTACTTGTTAAGGTAATTAATTAAGATGGTAATCATCTAATGAAGTAATTAGAAGATAATTACTTGTTAAGTAATTAAGAGTTAATTAATTAATTAATTTAGTTAATTAATTAATGTAATTAATTAATTAATGAGATTAATTTAGGATTAATTACTAAGTGTAATTAGTTAAAATGTAATTAATAAATTAAGTAATTAATTAAGGATTATTAGTTGATGTAATTAAATAATTGATTTACTTAATGAAGTAATTAAAGATTAATTAATTAGATTAATTAATCAAGGGATTAATATAGTTAATTAAGAAGTTAATTAATTAAGATAAGTAATTACAAGTTATTAATTACTGTTTATGATTAATGAGATGATTAATTATAAATTAACTATTTAATTAATTAAAGGAATAATTAATTAATGAGGATCATGAATTAATATAATTAATAAAATTAATCAAGGTTGATTAATGAAAGTGATTAATTTAAGTGTGATTAATTAATTGTAATTAATTAACGTTTAATGTAATTAATTATAATTGATTAATTAATGGAAGTAAATGAAAGATCATTAATTATTGTAATTAATGATAGTAATTAAAGGTTAAATATTGTATATGGTTAAGAATAATTACTTGAATGTAATTAAAAGATAATTAATCAAGGGAGATTAATTAAGGAAGATCATTAGAGATGATTAATTTATTTATTTGGAATAAATAAATGAAGAGGGATTTAGGTAATCCAATTGATTTTGAATTAATCAATTCTGTTTATGGATGATTGATTGATATTGGGTGATTGGTTGATATTGGATGATTTGGATATCTCTGATATATGTGATATGTTGCTTTATGAGATGAATGGTTGATATGAATTATCTATTATGATAATGTGATTCATCTATCTGTTTATATCATCCTGAATATAAGTTAATTGTTTAAACCCTTAAACAACTTGGACATTAAAATGGCGTTTGGTTTCGGTGAGACATGGATCGGGTTTGCTACAGTACAGCATGATAGGGGGTTCTCGCTTTGCATTAGGTGGCGAACGGGGGACTCTTACCCCTACATGCCCCCGGGGGTAGTATAAGGCCTTGAGGGGTTGGTTGCGAGTCGAGAGGCTGGCCGTAAAAGCAAACCCGAGGTATCACTGTGAGCCACGGCGGGGCTGTCTTGTTCGGGACTGTCCAGTAAGGGATGGTCCCGGCCTTGTGTTGCAGGGGAGTTAGGGTGGCTCCTCGATACGATGATCGAGGCCACGTACTGTGACGGGCGGTACCCCGGTATCCCTGCCATTGATGGAAATACATTCTTCCAACGAGACCCTACGGTTTTGTTTGTGTTACCCACTTTTGTGGCTAGTACTAACAATTTCGGCTATTTCTTATTTACTTGCAAATCCTAGACACTATTATAATATCACTGGATTTCCTATCAAATGTTTTGGTTAGCGTAGGGTAAAAAAAAATTCCTTGTTTATGTGTGGGAAGTCTTACGTGATACCTTTTCTTTCAAAGGTTTTTCTAAAGTTAAGCAATTTTAACTCGTTTACTCACATCTGACCCCTATCTGACCCGAGTGTTTATTTTCTGTTTTATTGAGCTCTTGGGTACTCATATTATGTATGAGTAGTCAAGTGATCCAGGTTAGCTAGACGAATTCTAGAGGAGATATGGAGCAAGAGGCTTCCACGTGTAGATATGTTATGGTTCCGCTGTGTTTATTTGATATCTGTATCTTTTGTGCTTGAGTTGTATAGTTAGACAGATGTTTATAACTGTCTAATAACTGCTGTATAAGTTGTGTACTCTGACGTAATATGATACTATGTAATTTTTTATGCGATATATTATATTTCATTCGTTCCGCTGTGAGTTATCTGATGTTGTTGTGTTTCTTCTTTCTTATCTTCTCTTCTTCTATCCCTTTCTTTCTTAATTAGTGACGCGTCTTCCTGGAGATAGGAAGACAGGTCGTCACCGTTGGTATCAAAACATTAGGTTGAGTGAATACCTAGGCTCTAGAGTGGTGTCTTTCTTGAGAGAGCGTACTTGTAATTTTTATATTACTATATATATATATATATATATATATATATATATATATATATATATATATATATATATATATATATATATACACACACACACACACACACACACCTGATTTGTTAGGTTAGCTGTTCGGATTTTCCAATATAAGTTTTAGAGGTAGATGGAGTAGTGGTGTGTGTAACACGACTACCACTAATGGAAGAGGTGCATATGTTTGAGGTTGGAAGTTTTTGTCGAGACTGTAGATCTAATACCATCTCGAGTGAGATTTGTAGTTTGGAGTAAGGATTTCTCTGTTCTCTGAAGGGAATCTTTTTAAGGATTCGAAGTTTATCTTTGAAGTGTAAGTTTGGATCTGTCGGAAGTGCAGAAGTAAGTGATGGAATCTTGATAACTGCGTGATGAGATGCAGTATCCATGGATATTTCCGAAGATGTTTTCTCTTGAAGCAGTTTTAGTAGTAGTTGAGAAGCAGTCTTTACCTGTCAGGCAAGATTCGTCTGTGTAGAAGTTATCTGGATCTTTAGCAAGGAGGTTGGCTGTTTTGGAATATGAGACTACGGTCTATGAGTTGTTTCTCTTCGGTATGGTCTCTTTTGTCATTCCTTAAGGAGAGCGAGATGTTGATGCTTGGTTTGGAGCCCGAATTTCTGGAGAGGATGTCTACCATCTCGAAGATCCATTGTGTTGTTTATTGATGGTTTTGGTTTTCGAGAAGCCTTTGGATTAGAAGTCTTTGGTTAGCCGCGGTAGCAGTGCAACTCGAAGTGTTCGGTGTGCTGACAAGAAGGTCTTTTAGCTCTACAGTATCATCGAGGTTAAGTTTGGAAGCAACAACGTGGTTCGTTTCTCCGATGGTTCAGGAATCTTGGTGGTTCGTCTATCAGCAGTCCGGGCAGATGGTGAAGTTTTCTTGAAGGGTTAACCTTGTTTGGAGAAGCTTAAAGCTGTTCTATTTGGTAAAGAGAGGATAGTTTCTTTGGAATCCAAACTAGGTTGGATCGCAAAAGTGAGTTGCGATTAGTTTAGGAATTTTTTAGGCAATCTTTTGTTTGAGACTGAGGATTCTCATGCGGATAGGAGCTACTGAAGTAATCAGAAGTTTGTCTGCATCTGGAATTGAGTTCCATATTGTTTTGGTTCCAGAAGCGATTTTGGTAGTTAGCCTAGAAGGAAGATTTGATGTAGCAGCTCAGGAATATTTTTGGAATTTGGGTTGGTCAGATCTAATTTTTGAGTTGGATTCTGCTATAAGGTTGTGACCGAGTCAGATGGGTCACTCAGATTTTATGGATGTGATGAACAAAGTTTTCCGGATATATTGGATAAGTTTGTATTCGTGTTCATCAATAGTATTCTCATCTATTCCAGAATCAGAGTTGTGCAGCGGAAGCGAGGTAGCTGCTGTGCAAGGAGTGAAGCAAGTTCAGTTTTCTATTGCTTGAGTGTGGAGCTTGTGTTCTAGATTTCGACGGATTTTGGAAGACTTTTCTATTGGATAGGATCCAGAAGCTGGTTTGCTATGGTCTATTTGTTTCTGGTAGCATCAACATAGGTTGAGATGATCAGAAAGAAGGATTGGCAGCCCATGATTGTCTGTTGAGTTATGCAGATTTGAGATAAGGAGTTTGAAATTTGAAGTTGAAGACTTCATTGTTGTTAAGATTTCTCTGGTTAAGAGAACAGTAATTGGATAAGATTGGATGGCTAGTTCTGAGCCATTTGGGAATTTCTTATCTGTGTTCTGATTGGATAAGATTGAGTTGCTAGTTTGATAGCTGGAATTCATTGTATTTCACGTATCTATGAGGGAGTACGTGTATGATTCATTGTTGGTTGTGGAATTTGCAGTTCAGTTGGATTTGGAAGTTGAGCTAGACTTGGGTGTAGTCTGATGTTCTGTTCAGATTAATGGATCTAGAGATGAGAGGAGCTCTGGATTTTGGTGGTGTAGTTTGTTAGTTTCTGTAGAGCGAGTCTCCCGTTGATTTATACTTGGGAAACTCGAGATAGTATTAGGAGATTTATTCTGATTTGTGTCAGGATAATTAGTTAGGTTCGTTTGTTTGATTGATTGCTCTTGTTGTTAGTAACTGGTTGATAGGAATGCTTTGCTGTTTGAAATTAAAATCTTCGCTGGATTATTAAATTACCTTTGCTTTTAAATTTCGGGGACGAAATTCTTTTAAGGGGGAGTGTTGTAACGACCCGGAATTTTAGGCAATATCGATTTAATAATCTGTATTAATAATTATATTGGTTTGATAATTTTTCTTTATAATTTTAATTCAAATTGGTAAATTTAATCTTTGTAAAAGGTTAATGAATTTCTAATCTGGCAATATTGATCAATATCTTTCTAACAATTTAGAATGGATAATTTTTTTTTTCAAAGCTAATAAAATTTATTCTATTTATAATATATACATATATATTTGATATATATTGTGAATAGAAAATCTTTTGTTTAAAATTAAAGATGAATTTTCAAATTGTAATACATATGTACTTATATGTTATAATTTGATGTTGTTTTGAAATTTAATTTAATCCATTGATAATTTGTATATGTATGAATTTTAAATTTAAAGCTTTGCTTTAAAACTTAATATTTTACAAAAGTAAATTTAAGTTTAATTCAATTGTTTTAAAAATATAAGATAATTGTTTATTTTTAATATGATAGTTTAAATAGGATTCAAACAAAGTTTTATTTTGTTTTCTTTTTAAAATGCTTAAATTTAAAATGTATATAAATAAATGTTTTAGATTTTAAAAATGCATGTATAAGAAATTTATTTGTATTATGATTAGTTTTAGAATATCTTCTTTAGGAAGCAAATTTATATATGCATACATAAGTATTTGATTAATTTAGTAACTTAAATAAGTAAGTTTATTAACATTTTACATTAAATGAAAATTTATAAAAACTACTTGAAAACATGTGTTGTCATCTTATGTTATCTTAATAACATTTGTAAAGAAATTAAGCACAATGAATGACATTTGTTCAATTTAAAGACATGCGGCCTTCATTTTCATTTATTTAAATTTTAACATATAAGAGAAATTTGTTTCTCATTCATTTTCTAAACTTTCTTTCTTCTTCTCAAATTATTTTTCTTCCTACATAAATTAAAGAGCAAATCTGAAATCTTTCTTAAATCTGAATTTCATAACCACAAAAGCAAATCAAAACTGCAAATTAAAATCCAAAAGCAAATCTGAAACTAAATCTGCATCCAAAGATAAAATCTGAAGTTCAACTGGAAAGTTCTTCAAACCTGTAAATTTACAACCTGCATTTCGAATGTGACGAAGGTCAACATCAACATCAACATCAGTTTCAACAACATTTTAAATCAAAAATTTGAGGCATGCAAAGGATGTCATCAGCAAGCAATCAAAGTCTTTTTCAAATTAAAATTGTTCAGGCATGGAAGTATCAAACCTTCTCTGCAAATAAAATAACAGGCGAGTAAAACTTCATTTTTTAAAAACTGTTTAAACTCGAGATTTTAAAATAAATGCATATGATTGAATTTGGTGTGATAATATTGTTTATATATGTGCTGGATGTAAATGCATGTTTGAATATTGGATGTGCCTGTATGTATAAAATGTTAAAAAGCTTGCCTCTGTTATTTTACCGGAGTTATTCTTCTTTAGGGAGATTTCAAAATCTTTCAAATCTATACCTTACTTGAATTTGATTTGTAAATGAAAAATGTATGTTATTGTTTGATGGTAGTTTTAAAAAATAGTTTGTGTAATTTTTAGTTTACAAATAAATTTAAAAATAAGAATAACAGTAGAAAATACTGTTATACAAGATAAATTAACAATCTTGATTTATGATTTGGATTACATGAATAAATTAGTGGGTAAAAATCATGATTTGTAACACATGTTTCATGATTTTTAGTTGGATGAATCATGAGAATTTTGGGTTGGTTCGAAATTTGGATTTTGGTGAATTGCCGATTATTCACGCAATAATTTGGTTTGAAATCTTGTTCGATACTTGTTTGTGAGTTATTGATTATGGAAAAAATGCAATGGAATTTTTCATGTGAGTGAATTGATCGTATTGGATCGAACCAGGGTTTTATTATGGTTTTTGCTCGGCTGAACAGTCATGACTTTTGCGTCTTGGATGGAGGATCGGAAGTGTTCGCATATGGGGGGTAACGGAGTTCGTGATGTGGCGGTTCTGTGGTGGGGACGGCGAGTTCATCGGCGATTGGGTTGGTCGGCGGCGTTGGGATTTTGGTTCGAGTTGTTCTGCAGTTTTTTGTGCTAAGGGTTCGAATTTCGATTCTAATTTGTTTTCTTGGATTTGGGTTTGGTTTCATGCTTATGTGGGATCGTGTGACTGTCGGCGTCGATCGCGACGAACGTTGGTGGCCGGAAGTGATCGCGCACGTGCACGAGAAATATGGTGTGCACTGGAATTTGGTTTGGGGGAAGACGAGCTTCAGCTCGATGATTCTCTCGTGTTTTTCGTGTGTTGACCCGAAGTATTGGAAGCTGGAATTTACTCGAGGTAGCACGCGTGAAGTTGCCGTGAGTGTCTCGAGTTTTTGGACGTTGTTTTCTGGGTAGTTCTGTGAAATGCTAGTAGCAAATAAACTTGAGTTTGAATAATTAAGGTAAGCATTAAAATTATAAACCAAGTTTATAAAAGAAAAGAATTTAAAACTTGTTGTTTGAAAATAAATATAAATCAAACTTTTAAAAATGTTAATTGAATTTATTCTCAAATTTAAATATTTTGAGGTGATTTCTTTTGTAAGTAATAATCTTAACTAAATTTGAGCTTCAATCTAAAAAAAAGTTTTGAATTTAAATATTGAATCAATGTTGAAGTAAATTTTTTAAGTAGTGACTTAAAAACTAAGTTTTTAAATTTTATTTGAATTGAATAAGTTTGAGTTAGATGTTTAAAGTGTTTTAAATTTCAAATTTGATTTCTAAATGCCTTATTTTTCAAATAAGGTTATAGTTATGATTTTGAAAACCAATCGAATAATTTGTTTTTAAGTTATTAAAATTTGATTAATTACAAATAACTTATTTAAGAAGATAAATAAGGTTAAATTATTATTGATATGAACTTAAGGATATTTAATAAATATGATTTGTTAATAAGTAAAGTTTAATTAAGAATAATGTTTTCTTAATTATTTAAGGATTTTAAAATATAAGAAGTTAATTAATTATTTAGTTAATTTTAAATAATTAGTTAATTGTTTATTTAATTTTAAATAATCACTTAATTATGATTAATTAGGTGTAATTACTTAATGAAGTAACTAATGGTTAATTATTGAATGAAATTAAGAATGGTAATTACTTGTGGAAGTAATTAGTGGAAATTACTCATGGGAGTAATTAAAGTGATTAATGGGTAATCATTAGATGTTATTAATTAAGGAATTGATTAATATAATTGTTTTGAAATTAATTAATTATGGAGTAATTAATTAATTAAAGAATTAAGGATTATTTAATAATGGAATTAATTACTTGTTAAGGTAATTAATTAAGATGGTAATCATCTAATGAAGTAATTAGAAGATAATTACTTGTTAAGTAATTAAGAGTTAATTACTTAATTAATTTAGTTAATTAATTAATGTGATTAATTAATGAATGAGATTAATATAGGATTAATTGCTAAGTGTAATTAATTAAAATGTAATTAATTAATTAAGTAATTAATTAAGGATTATTAATTGATGCAATTAAATAATTGATTCATAATGAAGTAATTAAAGATTAATTAATTAGACTAATTAATCAAGGGATTAATATAATTAATTAATAAGTTAATTAATTAAGATAAGTAATTACAAGTTATTAATTACTGTTTATGATTAATGAGATGATTAATTATAAATTAATTGTTTAATTAATTAAAGGTATAATTAATTAATGAAGATCATTAGTTAATATAATTAATAAAATTAATCAAGGTTGATTAATGAAAGTGATTAATTTAAGTGTGATTAATTAATTGTAATTAATTAAGGTTTAATGTAATTAATTATAATTGATTAATTAATGGAAGTAAATGAAAGATCATTAATTATTGTAATTAATGATAGTAATTAAAGGTTAAATACTGTATATGGTTAAGAATAATTACTTGAATGTAATTAAAAGATAATTAATCAAGGAAGATTAATTAAGGAAGATCATTAGAGATGATTAATTTATTTATTTGGAATAAATAAATGAAGAGGTATTTAGGTAATCCAATTGATTTTGAATTAATCAATTTTGTTTATGGATGATTGATTGATATTGGGTGATTGGTTGATATTGGATGATTTGGATATCTCTGATATATGTGTTATGTTGCTTTGTGAGATGAATGGTTGATATGAATTATCTATTGTGATAATGTGATTCATCTATCTGTTTATATCATCCTGAATATAAGTTAATTGTTTAAACCCTTAAACAACTTGGACATTAAAATGGCATTTGTTTTCGGTGAGACCGGGATCGGGTTTCCGTATTTGGATAATCCGCAAACCACATCGATTCCAATTAAACGTTAGGTCGTGAATCCAAGTGGAGTGCAAGTGAAGACTCGAGGTGTAAGAACTATTCGTCGGTATAACTCTGTGGGTGATTCTGTAACGAGTTTGACGGAAATAGTATTTATAGATTCGAGATGGAGATTTAGAGTGCAAGGGCTATGGTCGTTGACTCTGAGGGTGATTCCAATATGAGTACAACGAGATAGTGCCTTCGGTTTCGTTCGAACCTGGAACGAACTTGTATGGATTGAATGCTTTCAGAATATCGTCAGGTGGATGATGAGCATTCTAAGATAGATGTTTCTATAAAGGTAATCGCAGCCTCAAGCCTAATCAACCCGGAAATGTCTAAAACAGGGGAGGTGCAGCAAGGCTAGGTGGGTAGCGCCCATTTCAGGACAAGATTTTCCCCTGTCTAGAAGTCTCTTTCATTTCGGCTGTGTGGGCAGTTGGAATCGCGCGCCAACTGTGGGGTTGTCTTGTTCGGGACTATCCAGTAAGGGATGGTCCCGGCCTTGTGTTGCAAGGGAGTTAGGGTGGCTCCTCGGTACGGTGATCTAGGCCACGTACTGTGACCGGCGGTACCCCGGTAGCCCTGCCATTGATGGAAACACATTCTTCCTATGAGACCCTACGGTTTTGTTTGTATTACCCACCTTTGTGGATAGTAGCTAGAATTTAATAATGTAACAATTTCGGCTATTTCTTATTTACTTGCAAACCCTACACACTATTATAATATCACTGGATTTCCTATCAAATGTTTTGGTTAGCGTAAGGTAAAAACTTTTCCATGTTTATGTGTGGGAAGTCTTACGTGATACCTTTTCTTTCAAAGGTTTTTCTAAAGTTAAGCAATTTTAACCCGTTTACTCACACCAGACCCCTGTCTGACCCGAGTGTTTATTTTCTGTTTTATTAAACTCTTGGGTACTCGTATTATGTACGAGTAGTCAAGTGATTCAGGTTAGCTAGACGAATTCTGGAGGAGATATGGAGCAGGAGGCTTCCACTTGTAGATATATTATGGTTCCGCTGTGTTTGTTTGATATCTGTATCTTGTGTACTTGAGTTGTATAGTTAGATAGATGTTTATAACTGTCTAATATCTGTTGTATAAGTTGTGTACTCTGATGTAATATGATACTATGTAATATTTTATGTGATATATTATATTTCATTCATTCCGCTGTGAGTTATCTGATGTTGTTGTGTTTCTTCTTTCTTATCTTTTCTTCTTCTATCCCTTTCTTTCTTAATTAGTGAAGCGTCTTCCTGGAGATAGGAAGATGGGTCGTCACATTTTGTAAATAAAGGAATTTTATATAATAGAAGTTTTGTAAAATCGAAAGGAGATTTATAAAATAGTTTTATAAATATGGAAATAATTTATGTTGAGATGTAAATTTGGATTTTTATTTAAAGAATTTTAAAATTAATGTTGATATAGTTTAATGTTTTAAAGTGAATTTATCGTTTAACAGTCATGTTTTGGGAAGTAATAATTTTAAATGGGATTTAATGGTTTTGAAAATGATTTAAAATGTGATAAATAATGAAAACATAGATTTCAACATTCATTATTGTAATATGCGTTTTTAGGAAAGTAAGGAAGGCATGGACTATAACACTGCTATTATAGTAAATGATTTCTGAAAGAAAATATTTCATATAGTATATGGGATTTATCTATATATTATTTATCGAATCCCTATACTAATGTTTCGGGTTGTCGTAACGATGTTTTATGCAACATTCGTTTTTATCCAATAAATTATGTTTTGACCTTCGATCGTGGAATATACGGATCGATTCTTATGATCGTTCCAAAGGCTTGGTGGTGTAGAAGCATTGCTTCCTATACTTAACACCCGTCTAGAGGTGTACGAACTCTGGAGTTGTATGGTTATATAAATCTATTTGGCATGTCTCCAAATAGTAGTGTTATTAAATATACTTATACTGTTGATATAAGTATATGAATATATTTTCTAATTTTTAAAATGAAGTGATCTGTGGATATGCTTATACTGTAGATACGAGTATATATGCACGTCCAGGTGGACTTGCATTTAATCACAATGTTCATGCATTTATGGTTACACTTATGGAAGTATATTTGACAATACCATTGCCAGCATAAAATGAATCTGAAGCACAACTGAGAAGACCGAGATAACTAAAGAAGATTCATAGAGCCAATAACTTAAAAGCTTTCATAGTTTCTTTTGTTTTGACTTATTTACCAAAAATGGAAATAATATTTGTGCTTTTACATGTTTATACTCGTTTAGCTAATGTGGGCCGTGAGCAAAAATGAATCTGAATACATCATCTTTTCAAATTCTATTAACAATGAGAATTTAATGACATGATTTCCATCATGGTATTTTGAAATTTTAAATTTGAAAGGTGATTCTGATATATGACCATATTTTTATTTTGAAATTTAAAAGATAGCTTCCAATAATTATTGCTATGACCGATTGAGACGCATTATTTAAACTTAAGGATCCCATCGATGTCGTTGGCAGTTTTTATGACTGCCATTGTCTATGAAAGGTTTAAGTTGTCACTCCTTAAATAATGAAACTGTTCATGACTTAATTTGACACTGTTTCCATCAGGTATTTTAGTTTCTTTGACCATGTAAATCAATGGTACTACTTTTATTCTGTGCTAAGTTATTAATCATTATACGTTTACCTTTTTTGCAGGCTTTGGGTTCATTATCTTGCATTTTTTATAATTTCATTTTCAACGTGTGTTCTTTTGTTGACCACACTTCCCAACATTACTTAGTCCAACAGATCAACGACTAAGAAAAGATAATAAAAATGCATGCATGCATGATTGACATGTCGTTCTAATATATATCGGCATATTGTTAGACATAAGTATCAAGTGTCATCAATAGGACAATTAATAGAAATAATTATATTTTTTTAATTTCAATTTGCACTCCGGTAGCTTAAGGCTTTAGATATTTATGTTGGATGAAACTAACCACAAAGTTATAATTAACCTGATAGCCAAATTATAAATCCAACATTATGATTAGTAAATATAATTCAAGCATCTATGTATGTTATATGAATTAGGAACGTAAAGTTTAATTCGAACAGTTGAATAATTAGGATAGTTAGAATCAGTTCATGATAATAATCAATTCATAGGTGTTTGCTACTTCAGCTCAGCTGCTTACTTCTAGCTACAGTACCATACCACCACTTAGCATGCATGTCCACTTCTCGTGCATGCTCGATACTATTTGTTTACATGCCAACCACAATGTCTTACTGCGAGCATGTATTATAGAGCCCCTACTGATATGCAACAAACACATATCCACATTATCCTCTTGTAGAGAGTTGGACATGTAACCATTCGTGCCAGCATATAATATATATGCAATATGGATTTTCTTGTTAGCAAAAGCAGTTCTTATTGCTGTTCCTTGCTCACTTCATCCAACAATATTAGTATCATAACTATGCAAGCTTCTGCTTCATCTTTCCCAATGCATCATAGCAACAAAAGAATGGAACTATGCTATTTTAAAACAATGGCATGTACGTATACATGTACATAGATATTGCTGAAGTATACCGGTTGTACATAGAGGCTCAGCTGAAGAAATATAGGTATTAATAACTTTTGGCCAACATTTCCTGCCTTAATTATGCAGTATGCTTCTGTACCCTGCATCAATTTGCACATGTTCACTCCAGGCTTCCCCATAACATTCTAGTGATTCCAGTCCATTGTAGGCCGGTCTGTATATCCAGTTGACATAGGCGCTTGTTGTAGCTTTAGTTCACCTTGTTGTTTCTCTATATGTGTAGCAGCGGAGTTCCCACATGTATGAAGTGAGTTACTTGTAGTCTGCTTCCTTTTGGCCTCTACTCTGCATTCTCACCTGACACCTCTATCTACCGTGTATCCAAAGGATGTGTACATCTTGCATTTGTATGCAATTGTTTATTCTCATGAACATTCTGTGGTGGTGCAACGGAAGTTGAAGCATAATCTTCCTTCTGTAGGCATTCAAAAGGGTTATGTAGTGGAATTCTATATAGGGCCATAATGAAATTTCACAATTAATAGGCACATAATAAGTAATAAGCAATCAGATAATTGCAAAATATGATTATACCATTTGAAATCTAAGGTCAAAACTACTTTTATTGCTTTATATCTATTCTCTACTTTAAGATATATATATATATATATATATACTGCCTCTTTGTTCGTATACACATAGCCTAAGAAAGCAGTAATAGTTTTCAAATCAATTTATGTTTTCATTAATACTGCTTTGGCTAGACGAAGAGTGTATTAGAATTATGAATCAAAGATATAAATCTGTTTTTGTTGAGATTGTATTGCTAGAAGAATGTATTCGTTGAATAGGATGTTATTGCAACTTTATATAAGGTTGTAGAGCATAAACTTTGGTGGCTCTATTCAAAGTGTGGCTCTATTCAAAGTAGTAACGCAAGTGTTAATCATCAGAACATGATTCTGAGTTATTGTAAATTTATAAAAATACGAAAACATGTTATATTCCAATGTTAAGGAATGGAAAAAAGTGCTTTTTTTGAAATACTTCTTGTCAGGTGCTAACATTTGGCAGGCTAAGGTTTTTAAAATCAACCTATTACTTTTAAAAGTCCCTTTTAAAATTGATTATGTCTGTGAACTAATTCACATGAAACATCAAAATTCTTACCCTTTAAGAAACAAACCTTTTTATTTCAATCATTCAATTTATGTTATATGGACCTTGGGATGGTATGTATAAGAAAAATACTAACATCGTATGTCCAATTATGTAATCAACACCAAAATGAATCTAAAGTTACCTTAAACAGAGAAAGGAAAATTATGCCACTACGTGATTTCTAACTACAAAGCCGGTTATAAGCATGCTAACAAAAAGAGGGCAATGCATTTCATCTTAAGAGTTGTAAGCAAACTCACAAAATACTGTCAAAATCATGTTTGTGAAATCATATTATATTTTCAGTTGGAAAGTAACCTAAAGCCAGAAAATATGAAAAATGCAATGTATAATGGAAAAATACAGGTACATAAAATTCTTCAAAGTTGAACTTTAAAAATTTATACAGGTTCATTTCACCCACCGTAATACAGACTACATTTGGAAATAGCCAGGAAATTAATAAGTAGATGATGTCATGTAAAATTATAATTAATCTACTAAAATTAAATAATTGCTTACAGAAAGATAAATTTTAGATATACATTGGAAGTTGATTTGGGCCCGACCTAAAATTTATATCCCACCATGATTAATTTTACTCAGACGCGAATAACTGAAGACGACGCCATGTGTTGATATATCAAGTGTGCGATTTCTCTTTTCCTATTTAAGTAATAGATCATACTTCACAAAATCTGTGTACACATAGAAGCCAATATACCTTTGAAACCTTTATGATATTCACATTAAATACCAAATATAAATTTAGTGCTCTATACTTTTTGGATCTAGAATCATTGTTCATATTTGAAATTTGAAGATGTATATATTTTTAAACTGGCATATATCTAGAATACAAACCTACGTATTCAAGATCATACATTAATCGTATATACTTGAATCTTGCTTTTGTTCATAGTTTACACATTATAAAATCCGACATATACAAAATTATCATACATTTAACATCTTGTACAGCTTAAAACATGGACACGTATATATTTAAAACCTTCTCAAATGATCCTGTTTTATACTTGAAATACACAAAATGGTTTATTTTAGAAACCACACCTATTTATTCAAAACTTTCAGTTTCTGATACTCAGCATATATAAAACTACAGGTGTTTGAAATCATATAAACTTTATAACTTGTAGCCATGTACTTTCAAAGCATGATGTACGCATACTCAAAAAAAAAGTATTTACAAAATCACATTCACACACAAAATCGCACATACATGATACTATGTATATAATCAAATTTTTATATCTTTGGATCCATGAATGTTTAAAACTTTGAAAGTAGGATGTATATATAAAGTCATATAGACTTTAATGACACTTACATTTGGAAACAGATGCATTCGAAACCTGGAAGTATTTAAAGTCCAACACATAAAGCTTTGTGACACTAAGCCATACACTTCGAAAATCCTGAATCCATGTATATGTATTTATATATTTGAAATAATGTATACTAAAATTCATGGAAACATATACCCTTGAAAGCATACATGCATACATATACTTAAAATCATGTATTCATCGAAAAATGATGAATTTAAGGTATTTACTCAATTATTAATATATTAAAAACCTGAAGATATGTACTTAAGTATGACATCCGTATTCCTGAAACTGCATATATGAAGTTCTTCATATTACTGAAGCCTTCACATTTGAAACCTCACACCTTTGAAATTAGTGATATATATTTGAAGTATTTCTGAAACTAACCAGATCCTCAAAATATGATACATGTGAAACTATTGTACATGAAACCATATTCGTGTAAACTTATATACCCAAAATTTGTTATATTTTTGAAAACTGGTATTCGTTAAAAATTAGTTATATGCATGCTTAAAATCCTTATATATATATATATTATATACACACACATACTTATAAAAGCCTGACATAAGTAAAACCTGTTACATACAAAACCACTATATTTAACAACTCATGCATAAATTTGAAAACTAAAATTTATATTTGAAGGCAGAAACGTATGAAATCAATACTTTTCGAAACTCCAGTATATATATAAACCTGACACATGTATAAATATGAATCCCTATATATTTGAAACCACTGAAGCTTATATTTTCTAAAGCCAAATATATTATAAAACCACGTAAACTTGAGTCGAGTTAACATGCATACTTGAAATCATACATAGATAAAACCATATCTTCGAAACATATACAAAGCATTCTATATATATGTATATATTCAAGGCTGTATTCATATTAAACTGTTTAATATTTAGCCATGAAGCCGTCACTTTTGAAACTTGTTCAACACCATACACACACACACACTAAACTTGTATATTCAAAAGCCTGCTATATACATGGAACTGTACTTATATTTGAAACTACAAATTCCTGAAATTTACATGTCAAATGTATATATGAGGCTATATATTCGAAGCCGCCCCACATCGAATTTTTTTGTTTTTAGTCCCCATTCCGATGCTATCAATCTAACTAATACACAACTTAACATTTCATATAAAGTCATTTTTTCATACAGAAAATGAATTTGAGACATTAAGTCATCAAATCAAAAAATGCATACGTATCTCATACAAATTCATATTAGAGGTGGGTTTAAGAAGTCGAAAATTCAATAACATCCTCTCTATCATACATAAAAATCAACAACTTGTGAAATTGGATTAAATATACCTAGTACGCACTTAAGGCTAGAGCATGAATTGCACAAGTCAATCGCAGAAGTAAAGCAATCTTGCAGAGAAATCAACCGTAATTATAAAATTAACCTTGACATAAAACATATAAAACAACCACCATAATTAAAAAAAGAGAAATACCTCAAATAAGTTGATAACCGTGACTGGAGAAGTGACTGGCATCAAAGGGTTGAAAACTTTGATTAAGGCGGAAGGGGGTGCGTTGGCTGTCGAATTTGTTCACAAATTAGAATCAACGTAAGATTAAAATCTCATTTCTTTTTACTCTCCTTTTAGTGGATAAAGCAAGACGCAATCCTCTAGCCAAATCTCTATCATAAATTGGCCTCAAATTAGGATCAATCAAAGTCTCGTAAGCTTCTTGCACTTCAATTATCTTTTAGTATATTCTTTGGTTCAATTAGGAGGCAAAACATCAGGATGATACTTTCTTGTTGATTGCTTTAATGCTTTCTTTATTTTGTCGGAACTTCCTTTCTAGTAATTGCAAGAAGGACGTATAAACTTCTTTCGGTCGCTGTTGCGTTTGTTTTGATTGAAATCAAACATTTTGGGTCGAAAAACTCAAGAGTTATCACATGTACCAACCATTGCACTTATTTCAACAACATATTTGAACTAACCCTATTATGTGAGATCACACTGACATTGGAGAAGACTATGGATCTTGAATCGCAGTGGAGTAACCATCAATCAGTCATGGGAGATGGCATTGGGGAAGACGATGGATCTTGAATCGAGTTGGATATGGGACTGGATCTAATTGTAGGGAGGTATGAGAGCTATGGATTTTAAGGTTGTTTTAATTTTTTGAGAGAAAGATGCAAAAAGAACAGATTGTCGAATGAACGGACGTGAAAAGAATATAAATTGAAGGGTAATTCGGGCATTTCGAAAAGACAATGATAAAATCAGTTCATGTAATTCTCATTATTAGTAGTAAAGATAAGTTTAGGGAAATATTTTCCATTATAGAAGATTTGAAATGGTTTTTTAGGATATATCTATTTAAAGATAATTTGAAGCAAATATTTGGAATTGGATTTAATTAACAAAAGATTAATTAAATGGGCCTAGCGATGCTTTTAGTGCTAGATATTGTTTGTTTTCTTTGATCGTTAAACAATTGACTATAAAATATTTGG
Organism: Allium cepa; assembly: GCA_030765085.1. Taxonomy (NCBI): domain Eukaryota; kingdom Viridiplantae; phylum Streptophyta; class Magnoliopsida; order Asparagales; family Amaryllidaceae; genus Allium; species Allium cepa. Next base: position 211,344,521 of record CM060939.1, on the reverse strand, counting down.
CCTCTTTATTGTTGTTGATCCGGGGAGACCGGAGTCGGATTTATCTGAGAATCATTTCAAGCCAACGTAAATGCATTCGAATATGTAGGTTTGGAAGACATTGATATTTGGGACTTTCGTAATGAAGGACTTCTTGTTGATTGTTTGAGAATAAACTCCCAATACACATATAGTAGTAATAGTCTCTTTATTATGAAAAATCCAATACAAGGACTAATCGCTACAAAACATAGGGGCAATTCTTGTTATTCGGGTTTTTAATCCAGTAGAATTCAAAGGAAGACTCAAATTCATCGAGTCAAAACAGCTCAAGAACCAACCAAGAAGGATTGGAGAAAAGCAAGCAAACACATTCTACGGTGATTGGGTCGCTAGCGATCCATCTCCTATGGATTGCTATCGATCCATATGGTTAGCTCGTGGGTTCACCGATCCCCTTGCATCATGATCCAATAGCAGTTCAATGCAACCAGCATATGGATCATCATCAAAACAGGGCAATAAGCTACGAAATTAGATGGAGAACATCAACACAAGATAATAGATGCAATCCAAAAGCAAAGCTCGGAACTCAACAAAGTACACGGAACTCTAGCGATCCATGCCTTCTCTCCAGACCGCCATAAACTCCAGAAGAAAAAGGTCCATAAATTAGCTAAGTGTATGGATTGCTAGCGATCCATGCACTATGGATCACTAGCAATCCAAACATCGTCATTGGGTCTTATGGCTTAAATGGAATAAATCATAGAAGAAGCCAAAATAAAGTATAAAAAAGTTATGGAGATAGATAGCCAGTGATCCATATCCTATGTATCACTAGTGATCCATAGCATTTGCTCGCGACCCCATCTATCTTCCTGCATCATGATCTAGAAGATGAAGATTAGAAAATTGGCGAATATATGCTAAAAGGCATTTGATCGCTTCAAGCCTAATCTATAGATTGCTAGCGATCCATAGAGTTAGCTCGGTTCCTAACAACATTTCTAGTGTGCCTTCATGCGGTCATGTGCAAACATTTTGACAAATGGGCTTGGCCCAGTATCCCTCCAACCTCTATAAATACAATCCTACCTACAACATAAACAGAATCCTAGGGACTGGTTGGTGAAAATCTGCTGAAGCTTTCTTCACTCTTCACCTCCATCACAATAATCTCCAAACGGGTTCACTATGATTATCCAATGGATTCCAACCTTGGGGATTCAATATAGCTAAGGAAAATCAAGACCTTTGTAATTAACACTTCTTGTAACAGCAATCGGTCTATAATAAACCTATAAAGTGGACGTAGGCTTCGTTAACAGCGGAACCACTATAAAAACCTTCTTCACTTCTTTCTCATACTACGTTTTCTATATCTACTATCTATATTGTTGCTCTATGAGAATACAGCTAGTGCTTCCACACTCAAACCAGGGTTTTGATCCATCCGCTGCAAAAGCGCTTGTGACAAACACAAACTTAAGGGTAAATACCCACAGGGAGATATAACAAAAACTCTCTCCAACTCAGAAGATGTCAAGGAATTAGAGGAAGACAAATTGGACGAAAATGCGAACGTGAAAAATGCTAGAAGAAGCTCTATAACCCATGCCATAGCATAGTGCCAAGCAATAGATGAGAAACTGCTACTCAAATGGTACTTCTAGAGGTAGGAGAACCAACAAGATATGAAATAAAACCGGATCCATACAAGTCCAAGCTCTCATGGTATATTATAACCACTCCCAACTGACTTGTCTCCATGGAGCTCCCATCGTTGAATCACGAATGGTCGTCGTTGAAAATCATCAAAAATAGTCAAAATGATCATTGAAAAACTTACTTCAGGGTTGACTTGAAGTCAAACTTGGGTAATTGCCTATTTGACCCGAAGCAGATTTTGGAAGTTCTGACTCGAAGTCGAACTCGAGTAATCATCCATTTGACTCATAGCAAACATAGGAAATTCTGGCCTGAAATCGAAGCCGTATAAAATCAGGATTTTCTCTAAGCAAACATGTAAATGGCTCCAAGCAATGTTTGTCACCAACCCAACACTTCAAATTTTGTGACTCCAAGTGAACTATGTGCTGACTCTAAGAAAACGACAAATTTTTTCAGATTGGACTCCAAGTAAAATACCACCAATCCATCAATGCCGATCCATCTTCTTTTGCCTATAACTTTAACGTGTGAACTCTGAATACCTTGAAATTTGGGATGCAACCTTATGGGTCCTTCTTTGTCACCCTTGACCGATCTTATCTAGTTTGAAATTTTTGGGGATCGTCACTGATCCAAGACCCCATCACAAGTGATTTATCACTCAATCGGCATTTCCAATCATTCAAGCATAGACAATCATGCATATATCATTGTCAAGCATTATAAACAGCCGTAACTTGAAAACGGACCGATCTAACAAGGATTAGAGCATCCTCACCAATCGAAACCCATTCAGCAAAGCCATTCAACATGCAGAATATTCAAAGAAGTTTATCCTACCAACTATACCTTTTATAAAATGGTATATCTGATTCGAAAATTGCTTCTTTACGGGTATGACTAGTATATGGACAAAGCGAGGGTGATGGATGTAGTTTATTGCAAGGCCCTCAGGAATCATTAAAGGATGAAACAACCTACTACCCTGGAAGAGTCCTATGGGAAGACAAATAAGTTCTAAATACTAGAAGTAGTGCAATTGGAAGAAAGCAAACCCAACAATTTGCCAAAGAATATACCAAATGGTGAAGGTGCTATAGGACCTCAGGGACCTCCTGCCCAAGCTAAGCCACTAAGACCAAGTAGAAAAGCGCTCTGGCTAATTGATGAAATTAGACGAAAGGATGATTATCAAACAACACTTTGGCTAACAAGCTACTAAGGAATGGGGTAGCAACCTAAAGTGATGCCTTATCACCCATCCTTGTTTACTTTCCTTCCCCAAACGAGCCGTACTGGGACACTAAGGCATTGCAGACAGCGTGTCGAAAAAAATACTTTTATGCCCTCAACGAGTCATATAAATCCCCCTTTTGAAATAGGCGTTGCTTTGATGATGATGAGAAGGCTTGTCGAAAGGATCGTCGAACAAACAGATTCAATCCCTTAGTCTCTAGGAACCAATAAAAACATGTTCCCTTGAGCCAAATCCTAAAGTTCCCCATGACGTCGATGAATTATCGCTCCAAGGTCGTCTGGTCATCAGACTCCAACCACAAAAACCTTTTGCGAACATGAAGGTCTTTCACGAAGTAAAGCATCGTGTAGGTAAACCGGTAGATCAGCAGCCATCTGATCCAAAAAACCCTTTGAGAAATTGAGGTCTTTCCTGAACTAAAGCATTGTGAAGGTAAACCGGTAGATCAGCGGTCATCTAATCCAAAAAATCCTTTGCGAACGTGAAGGTCTTTCATGAACTAAAGCGTCATGAAGGTAAATCGGTAGATCAGCGGTCATCTGATCCAAAAAACACTTCGCAAACTGAAGGTCTTTCACGAACTAAAGCGTCGTGAAGGTAACCGGTAGATCAGCGATCATCTGATCCATAAAACCCTTCGCTAATGTGAAGTACTTTCACAAAATAAAGCGTCGTGAAGGTGAACCGATAGATCAGCGGTCATTTGATCCAAAAATCCCTTCGCGACCATGAAGGTTTTTCACAAACTAAGGCATCGTAAAAGTGAACCGGTAGATCAGCGGTCATATGATCCAAAAAAACCTTCACGAACGTGAAGGTCTTTAGCGAAGTAAAGTGTTGTGAAGGTGAATCGGTAGATCAGCGGTCATCTGATCCAAAAAATCATTCGCGAACGTGAAGGACTTGCACAAACTAAAGCGTCGTAATGTTGAACCTGTAGATCAGTGGTCATCTAATCCAAAAAACCCTTCGCGGACATGAAGGTCTTTCACGAATTAAGGTGTCATGAAGACGAACCAGTAAATCAGCGAAATTTATGTATGACTAATATCCACGAAGGTGAACTAGAAGATCAGCAGTAATCTGATTCACAAACTAGAACGTTGTGAAGGTGAACTGGAAGATCAGTAGTCATCTAATCCAAAGCCCCCTGAAGTTAACGAAGTCTGCTCCGAGGCCATAAATAATCAATCATATCAGTCGCTCTGCATAATTAAATGACTAATGAAACAAATAATGTTGAACTCCAGGGCTTCGAAGTTGCTCAAAGGAACTAAGCCAAAAACGAACCGACCTTGTGACTGATTAGAGGCTGACTCAAATCAAGCCAGGATTTAGAATTCGGAAGAACCGCTCCTAATAGACTGGGGGCAACCAAACAAGTTGTGGAGGGACCCTAGTTATACCCCTAGCGCATCTATAGCCCTGTGGCATAGGGGCACCACATACACTTCAATAGCCACAAGAAAGACCAAGACTAATCATACCATGGTTCTGTTATGCCCGATCAAAAATTCTGGCATTCTGACAACTACGGACTTGAGAACCTAGCTAGCACAACAAATGAAATAAAAGCATAATACTTGATTACTTTTTCCCAACTCCTCCTTTACCACCCATGGTGACCAAATCATTTTCCTCTTAGACAGTAAGCCACTTGAAGACCAATTCTCTAAAGGCGATTTGGATGAAAAACCGAGTCTTGCCCCGAACTCTCATAAGGCCCTTCTTTATAACCATCTCTGTGCGATCAGTCATAGATCTCTCCACTATGGCAATCTTATTTGTTTGGCTATGCACATCTTCCCAAAATATGGGAGGATCGTCCAAGCCACGGTTACATGAAATTTTTTTTTATGTGTTAGAATTGATGAAATTATGTTCCAGCGAAGTTAATCGTCGGATTTATAGGAAAACTTGGTCCTTACCTTTTAAGAACCGGTATCGCTCCACCAACATCGAGAAGGCCTAAACCATTGTGCGCATCCGTAAGTCGCATATTCCACCGTGCTTCACTTCTTACATCGTGAAATCACACTCTTGAAGCACTAACTCCTCACGTTGCCCGTAGATTGGCAACGTCAGAAAGTTCCAAACCATTACGGATAGACGGGTCGCATCGATCTCTAAAGTCGCACGTTTCGTAAGCTACACACTTCGTAAGCTGCTTACTCTTAAAAGCCATGCATTTCATAAGACACGCAACCACTGCTTAATGTCGATCTGGCATCATCAGCAAACAGTTAAAGTTTTCTAAGTACCGGTCTTGTCCCGAAAACACCGGGAAACTTATCTATTGCATGATTAACAACAATCAACTCCCAATGCCTGAAAGAACTGACTTTGCCCCAGTAGCGCCGTAAAGTTCACAAACCAAGAAGTTGATAATTTTTTTAGATATTTGGCCATATTTAATGTTCAAAATGTCTAAATTCAAGACATTCATGTTGTAGGTTCCCATAGATAAGAGCTACGACACACCTTTGATGGAGGGCATCTAGAGAGCTGCCCAGAACATCAAGTCTCACATCAAGTGTTCAAAGTAATCAGACCCGTAGACTGGTAACACGTAACACACTAACACTTGGTCAGGACAAAAAATCATTCCATGGTTTTGTTACGTGAACAGAGAATTTCGGCAATCACACAAAAATTAGCAGTATAGTCGTCGACATCGATGTTGCCTCAACAACATCAAGAACTCCAGACTGTCATATCGATAAGAAAATCGAACTCTTTAAAATTCACCATCACTCAAAAATAAGCGATGAAAGGAGGGACTTGTCGTGGACCAGAGATAGATAATAATGGAAAACGTTTCCAGAATCAAGTCATCGACCCAATGGCTTCCTAAGAAACAACAGTCGGTGCTCGAATGAGGTCTTAAACCTTAACTTGCAAAAAACTAGCTGTTATCCCAAGGCAGACAATGGCAAGGAGAGAATGCTCAAATACAAGTAGCTAAACCATTGATATTCGAAAATTGGAACCAACGAATAAGGTTGATATACATAACAATGCTATTAGTCCAGCATATTGCATATGGCCTGAAACAAGCAAGATTAAATGTCACCGATTTAAGACAAACACTACCGAACTCTACCGGTCCATGATCAGCATAGAATGAATGTGATCATACAAGGGGAAATGTGATGATTTGCTCCACAATTTCAAATTTTCTATAAGAGCTTGGAGTTTAACACCTATTCTGCCTAGAAATGAAGGGTTCTATAGATAGCCGTCGAATTATAACAAAAAATGGTGGGAGGGAGTTCGATTTTTCGTGAATAAGAATAATTATGGAATTGATTAAGCAATAGCCTTGCATCTCCAAGAGTAATAATTGACGGTTATAAACAAAGCAAAGCAGCAGAAATGCTTGGGACTCTCACCCTTCCAAAACATGGCATCTCCCAAACTTAAGCAATGTTGAGAAAACAACCACATCAAGTTAAAAGGAATCTACTCAACTCTAAAGGATCGGATGAATGATTCAACCCTCACCAATATGACCTTAACACGGTCCGAAGAAAGGCATCACTAAGAAATTACTTCCATAATCCAACCATCGAAGTGTTAGTTTTCAAAAGCCGAAACTAGTACCCAATTGGATTAAGAGCACCTTCAAATCAACGAGGAAAATCAATCCCAGTGTTAGCGTTGCCTCTCCAACGCCAAGGCCTTCTTTTATCTTTTAAGCACTGGTGTTACCCTGGCAATGTCGGTAAAATTTCTATTTTGAAAGTACTAGTGTCGCCCCGGCAATGCTTGGAAACTATCTATTTCAAAGGCACCTGTGTTGCCTTGGCAACTCCGGGAAACATTCTACTAAATAAGTACAAGTATTGCTCCGGCAATGCCAGGAAAATTTTAATCTAGAAGGCTGACGAGAAACACTCATCATAGTGTACCATCGACACACTAGCTTCTGGAGGTGGAAGTTGGTCCTTAACTGAGTTTCTACCTTCCCTTCAGAAAAATATTATTGTCCAATGACAGGCAATGACCAGAAGACATCATTTCATAGGTCGGCAAATTGTTCAACCTTTCATTGCATGAATCAGCCACTGCATAGGAATAATGCAGTGTCAAAAGGAAATCCTAGGATTGAATTGCCCATGTACTAATTTTTAGGGATGAAAGCTGGTGCACAATCAAATTTCCTAAATTCAACTTTGAAAGAATTTAGACACAGCCAAAAGAGAGGCTGTTTCAAGGAAATGTTGCTTGGAACCAAGTAGCTAGGTTATCAATTCTCAAAGACTGGAGTTTGAAATATGAACAAAACTTCCATGACGATGTCAGCAACAAAGAAAAACATGCATAGCCATGGAAAAGCGGGAACAATCATGGAAGGATGATAATAAAATCCCTAAACTTCCTCTATTGCAGAATGTGATTGTGAGCCAGACTGGGGGCAATCGAGCAATACGCCCTACAGATTTCCATCTCTCACAATCATCCAAATACAGGCATTCGAAATAGCTAGTCCCTCAAGAAGGGATATAAGCAAAGATACTTGATCGAAAGAAATGTTTCAAAGTCCAAATACAAATAACCATGAGGTTGGGAAGATAACAGTTCTGTATAAAAAAAAAGAGCATTAGGGCAACAAAATCGCCAATAAAGAAATGTTGGATTTAACGTTTAGAAATCAACTGCCGCTCTTAGTCTGGCGATGATGAGAAGGATTTGATGACCTACTTACGATCTAACTAGATCATTTGGTTCCAACTTGCAAAAATAAGACATTACTCAAAGTTTGGTGATGCTAGGAAGAAAGGCCAAAATGAAACTATCGATACATCGACTTTTAGAAACAGAAGCAAGAGTTTGATTGAATCTTCAGCCTTACTTTCTTGCATCTCATGCTATTCGAAGATTAACAACATCAAGGAAAAATCCACAGAGTGGGTCATCCGTGCATGAGTTGCTAGAGATATGAACTAATACCTAATTAGGGTCTTAACACTGGACTCGGGGAAATTCAATTACTGTCAAGAAATGGACATCATCGAAAAAGTCAAAGCTTGGAATCAAGTAGTAAAGTTCTAGAGATAAGAGCTATCGTGTCAATCAAACTAGGTAACCGAACATATTGTCCAGGAGACTTAGTCTCCTAAAAACATGTAGACTTAGTATTCGGAAAAATTAGGCCTATGGACTAGGGAATATACACCAATACTTTGTTGAAACGAACACAAATGAGCATAAGTAGGGATTAGCTATGGAACTGACTGGACAAGCTACTTCATAGTTCTGAGCAACGCTATGAAATAGAATACACCAAAATGACCACATAAGTATTACTTACATGTATAGAAATATAGTGAACGAGTATGCTGCACATGAACAAGTGCAACAACGAGAAAAAACAACGCTCGGAATCGAGTAATTCAACTAGTAATCCCCAAAGAAAGAGGCTGGTGGGCATTGAATTCCGAAAGTGCAAAGGAAGGATAATCATGATCGATTAACTCATGAGCTAGTTTTCGAAAGCTGAAACTGTGCCTGATCGAACTTCAACTACAACTCTATAAGAGCAACCATCCCAATATGATACGAAAGTAAGCGAAACCTAAGTTGTGTAGTACCCAGCTTCTTGAGGAGTGGAAGTACCTCCGTTGGACTAAAGATTGGACGATCGAAAAGTCATTTTCAACAACAAAACTTGGCATTCAACCCTGTCAGGTAAGTTTTACTTTAAATAATATCCTTATATAACCAACGCCTGAAATCCAAGTAAAGTCGGCGTAAGTTAACCAATCGGGTTTTGAGAAATGACCGAGGATGATGTAGTGTGTTACCTACATAAGAAGAGTCCAGTATCTTGAATACTGCAAACAAACAATCTAGTGTAGATATCTTGCTTACATTTGGAAAAAAATCCATATCTTCCTTTGAAATTATCTCTTCCACACTTACCCATCATCGATCAACGATCGTTAACAGAGTCGTTGTCTGAAGCGATGCAAGAAGTTTTTCTTTTCAGGATCATAGGATACAGAAATGGGAAGAATGATACGATATAATCATCCATTATATCTGATTTTTGAATAAATCATCGCATTGGAATTCAAAAACATCAACGGGAACTTAACCAAATTATCGAAAAGAAAAAGTTAAAGAGAAAGAGCATGACTTCGCTCCAGAATGGGTACAATTGTTCGAGAAAAATATAGCTTCACCGTCGGTCGAATTAAAACTATATAGGATAACTCCAAACCTACTTCATGCACTCACTTACCAAACTAAACCTTGTGTAAAATACGGAGCAAAGATTGCATCATCAATACTAGGAATTGAAATTAAGATCGAAATAAAAAACGATCAACTATCAGAAGTCAGTCAACTAAAAACAACATCTTGAGATGGACTTCGACGATTCATTGAAATTCACAGAGTAGTAATCTGAAACTTGTCTTGTTCTAGAGCACACTTTGTTTCCAACGAAAGCATACTCTGGAGGGCAAATGTTATCCGGGTTTTTAATCCAGTAGAATTCAAGGAATGTCAGAACAACTTCGTCGAGTTAGAACAGCTAAAGAGCCATCTAATAGTACTAGAAGAACCAATCAAGAAGGATCAGAGAAAAAGCAAGCAAATAGATGGTAAGGTGACGGGTCACTAGTGACCCATATCCTATAGATCACTATCGATCCATATGGTTAGCTCGTGGTTTCACCAATCCCCTTTCATCATGATCCAATAGTACTCCAATGCAACCATGTATGGATCATCATCAAAACAAGGCAACAAGCTACGAAATTAGATGGAAAACATCAAAACGAGATTATAGACATGATCCAAAAGGAAAATCTCGAAAATCAACTAAGTACATTGATCTGTAGCGATCCATGAACTACGGATCACTAGCCATCCATACCTTCTTGCCAGATCGCCATAAACTCCAGTAGAACAAGGTCCAACAATTAGCTAAGTGTACGGATTGCCAGCTATCCGTACATCGTCATTGGGTCACTGCGGCTCAAATGGAATAAAGCCAAGAAGAAGCTAGAAGAAAGCACAAAAACTTTATGGACATAGATTGCTGGCGATCCATAGCATTTGCTTACAAGCCCATCTATCTTCCTGCATCATAATCCAGAAGACGAAGACCAAAAAATTGGCTAAGTATATGGATCGCTAGCTATCCATACTTTTTTATTGGTTCGCTACTACAAAAAAGCACGGTGAATGCACGATGGCATTTGATTGCTTTCGAGCCTAATCTATGGATCGCTAGCGATCTATAGAGTTAGCTTGGTTCTTGACATAATTTCAACTGTGCCTTCATGCGGTCATGTGCAAACATTTTAGCAAACATCTTGGCCCAGTAACTTTACAACCTCTATAAATACAATCCTACCTGCAACATAAATGGGATCCTAGGGACTAGTTGCTGAAACTCTCCTGGAAGCTTTCTTCACTCTTCACCTCCCTTACAACAATCTCCAAAGGGTTTCACTATGATTCTCCAATGGATTCCAACCTTGGAGATTCAATCCAGCTAAGGAAAATCAAAAGAATTAGTAATCAAACACTTCTTGTAACAATAATCAGTCTATAAGAAAATTATAAAGTGTACATAGGCTTTTTTAACAGTCGAACCACTATAAAAATCTTCTTGTCTTCTTTCTCTTACTCCAATTTATATATCTACAATTTATATTATTGCTCCGTGAGAGCAGGGCTGGTGCTTTCACAATCAAACTAGGGTGTTGGTCCATTTTTTGGGTTAACAATTTCCGACAGGATGCAGTAGGCGAGTGCCTTCGGTTTACCCTGCTCCTGGAAAACTTACATGGATGGATGTCTGACATTGCATTTTTAAGATTACGTCGTTGACTTTTATAAGCGTACATCTGTTTGGTGGCGGAGAAGGCAACTTTTCTTTGCTTAACACCCTTCTCTGAGACATACGAGCTCAAAGGTTGTATGTTCGTGAAAGTCAATAGTGATTGAAGGAATGGAAGTGTAGCATTCAAAGAAAAAGATGATGTGCTATGTGAAAGGTAAACGCGACCTTCGGTCTGCTAATTATTGTGGATGTATTTCTCCCCGCTAAGAGGTGCGAGATGTAAATTATTGTGGATGTATGCTATGAGGGCTCTTGGATAGGTCTGCAACGACAGACGCGATGACATATTCGGTACTATCTAGTGATAAAGGTAGGCCGGTCTTATCTTGGTAGAGGGAAAATGTTCTATGCCTTGGTATATTCCTCTAGAGATGTACTGCCGGAAGGTAGTCCCTTTATCAGGTCATTTGTATGGAATCCATTCGCCACTACGTGTCTGCCATTTTGTTCGTAGAGCCTAGTATGCTGGAATTTAATATTGGTAAAAATTTCGGCTATGATTCATATTATTTGTATACTGGAAACTATTATAATATAATAGGATTTGATGTGAAATGTTTTGGTTATCATATGACAAAAACCCATTAGTGTTTATGTGTAGGCGTGGTCTTACGAGATACCTATGTTTTGATAAATGAAAGTTTTATAACATTGAAATAAATTCTGTTGAGATGTGTTTTCTCACGCTGGTTTACCATGCTAATCCGGGCATTCTTCCTTTTTGATGCTCAGGTCAGACCGAATATATTTACAGATGTAGATTTGGAGCTTCAGTAGACAAGCTGGAGATCTTTTGGTTGTATTCCACGTATATGTTTATTTTTCCGTTTCTATTTTGTAAAGGTTATTGATACAATATTATATGTTTCTCTGCTGCGATTGTGAGATTCTGTAATTGTTTTAGTTTCTTATGTTTTGTCTCTTCTTTCTTCTTTCTTCGTTTTCTCTTCTTCTTCTTCTTCACTTCTCTTCTTCTTCTCTTCTCTTCTTCTCTCTTTCTTTCTTTCTTATGATTATCCGTCTTTCCATTTGGTTTGGGGCTGGACATGTGTGGTTTATTGTTAGCTCTAAACGGGATGAATTTTTGGGTTGTGACACTTGAATACTTGTTTCCAGACTTGCATTTCTGGGCTTTTGGTTTTATTTCACAACCATTTATTGGTTTTGATTCATCGAGATAAGGCTTGATTCAAAAGTAGGATAACACTTTTCCCCCAAAATACGCCTTATGTTAACATGGCATGCCTTGAATCAAGACAAGGAATCTACTTCAACTCTGATCCAAATAGATGAATTCATCCTCCGAATTATTTTCACAAAGCAGTGCACCTTCTTCTGATCGTCATGTCACTTTAAAAAGTTATGGGTCCATATCCTTTTGATGATATAAGAGCTAAAGCGTTTCGTTTAGATTCATTAGTTGTATTTTGAAGTTCAAGAAGCCTTACTTTTAATCGATCATCAGGTTGGATTCCACCTTTCTATTTTGTTTGTCTTCACTTTTCTTTTCACTACTTGCAACTCCTTTTCTTTTCCATTCTTTATCTTTTTTTATTCTATTCTTTGTTAATTTTTAACTTAGTACCGAGTCATGAGCCTTGGCTCGGTACCAATTTTAACTACAGATTTCAAGTGTTAAGTGTTTGAAAACACTTAAGTCATTTTTCCCACCTCATTTTTACTTTCACTCTATTGTATTACTTTCGAGTTTAACTTCAAGCCTCCTTCCAACTTTAGATCTGAAATTCGATTTTCTCAGTCGCTAGTTAGGACTTCGCCATTGACTTCCTTGACAATCATCAATGTCATGCTGCTTGAATCATCTCTGATTCAAGCAACTTTCCTCTAATTTAATTATCATTTCATCTTAATTTTATTGCTTTCAACATTGATGCCTACATCACCATTAAATTTTGGTAGGTGGCATTGCTAGTCTTAGGGTGGTGTTGCTAATCTTTGGGTAGCTGGTGTTTGCTATTGACCTACAATCACAGTCGGCTATGACGACACCTCATCTTCCACTTTGCTTTTGGCCATGGCCAACAAAAGACTTAGACTTGAGCTTTTAGCGTTGAAAACTTGAAATTAACCCGAAGATTTTGGATAAATTCCTCATAAATGACTCAAGTCCCTCTCCTTCCTCATGCGCTTCAAGTTAGCTTTGAGCCTTGCTAGGCTTCTTTTTAGTTTTCTTTTGTAACCATGACTATTCAAGACTTTGGCTAAAAGATTTTAAGTACGAGGAGGAGGATAGGTTATTTTAGCGATTTTGTGTTGAGCGTGAATTGATGGTCAAGGTTTGGTCGGACTATTTCTAATAATGACCATAACTAACGTGCTCTAGCATTTAATGGAATCATTCATCATTTCTTTGGGAAGAACACTTCACTCCAATGTCCCTGTAAAGAAAAGTTCTATGTTGCTCTTGAGATGGTTCTATTACCATAAATCATATGATAATTGGTAACATTTGATACACGGTTTCGTAGTGCGACGGTGCTCATTTTCCAGCATGAGTGAGCTATCTACAAAAAATGTTCGTGTTCACCAGGCTATGGATACATGACACACATTACATAGATTGAATTGCACATCACTTCCCCCGTCAATGTATGTCTACACAGGATATACTTTTAGCATTGAAATCAGAGTTAATTTCTACCCAAACTTACTTGTAATGACCAGGATTTTCGACCCTTGAAAATCGATATTAATACGTCCACTGTATTGTATGCCGAGTAATCAAATGCCAAAAACCCAATCGTTAGGAGGAAAGGAAATAAGGAAGAAGATAAGAAGAAAACTAAACAACACAGGATCTCACAACGGAACAAAAAATTATAAAATTCCCTAAATTTTTACACAAAAGTCAAATTGTAATATATGTATATACAAACATCAATCAGAGTATACTAACCTATTTTAGCATGGACAGTTATAAAAGTCCGTCCTTACAATTTGCTGATAAATACAACAATGAATTGCAGCATAAATAACCATATTTGTGAATTCATCTCTGGGCCTCCAACTCGTCTCCTAAAGCTCCAAAGCATCCAAACTAATCTGTAACATGCTCGGTCTAACCCCAACGTTATAATTAAATAACACTCGAGTCGGTTTGAAAACCAGCATGGGAAAACACACCAAACTGGATTTTAAAGTTATAAAAATCCTTGAAATCTAAAATTATCATGTAAGGCCATGCCGCACATGAACACGAACAGGTTTTTACCTTACGATAACCAAACCATTTCCTATAGAAAATCCATCGATATAATAATAACGTCTAAGGGTGAAAGTAATAATAATCAAGTAGCTGTGATGCTCGTAAGTGTACATCATTACAATACTAGCGTATAATCAAAAACCGATAAGTCTCGTTCGCAAATTGTGCAGGATTCCATGGAGGTGCCCTCAATACTTCGAGAACGGTCCTCTTGCACAAGGATCATAGGTATCCTTCTAAAGTAGCATATATCACTAATGATGTACTAGAGGAGTAACATAACTATTCTCGCTAAGATCGAATGCATCGCCCCATGCATACATAACAACTGCAAGTAATGTCTAGGTGGAACCGACTGCACCCTATGGGTTTGCCAACCCTACTGGCCATGACTTCTATCTCTGGTTTTAGTCATAACCACTGATTAGGCTACGTCCGGTACAGCTCACACACAGCCACCAAATAGATTACGAAATCCCACCTGGATTCCCATACCCCAATGGGTCTCAGAACCACACATAGATTCCAACATTACAATATATGTCATGAAACTCCTCCTTATAACCCTATATGGTTTCAGAGTGGTTATGGTTTTCGAGTCATCTCTTTCGAGTACACTCTTCCATTTCCCTGGCGCTTTAAAATCTAATCATTGATTTTTCAGAATGCTCAATACCAGTTCTTTAGGAAATAATCAAACAATACCCAAGAGCGGGGATCAACCGCTAACCGTTTAAGTGGATGGATCTCTCATCATTTGTCCTAGAAGAAGAAATGAGTTTATACGTACAGTATAGCACGATCGATGGTAACTGTCCATATAATTCCTGTTTTTCTCCTAGATATTTTCTAATTTAAAATTCTTCCGTGTTAATTAGGGAATATTTTCCGCACCACCAAAAATTAAAAAGGATTACATATGTGGGTCAAAATTTTGATTTTCGATTATTTAACTATCATCAAGCACATATCCAAACAAAGATTTATTCTATAGGTGAAACCCATTAGACTTTTTTAATAAATCTTTTACTAATAAAATCCACTTTGTAAATTACTTGTATAAAAATACTTTTACAAAGCTATATCCACAAATCCCTCTATTTTCAACATTTAGAAAATATTCATATACTTACCTCAACGGTATAAGTATATTCACGCACATTACACCTTGCATCTTAGAAAATTCACTCATATACTTATCTCTACAGTATAAGTATATTTACAAAGTTGTAAAATATTTTCTTTTTATTCGGTTCTCAAATCATTTATAAATTCCTTACAATTCTCCAAAATCATTTATAAACCATTTTATAAATCTCTAAAAAACCGTTTATAATCCCTTTATAAAATTCAATCACTTATAAACTCATTTTGTACAATTTCTAAAATCATTTATAAACCCTTTGTACACTTCTCTCATAAATCTATAAAACCATTTCTTAAATCCTTTTATAAGTATCTAACCATTTCTAAAATTCTTTCACCTTGTAAAGAATCTTTAGTTAAGCCTCAATACCATTTTATAAACTTCTCTCATAAAATCCAAGTTCGTTTATAAAACACTATTTATGAGTCATGAACACATTTATAAACAAATAAAGATCATTTACTTCAAACAATATTATATAAAAATGATTATTGAAATTAAACATTATGCATAAATAAATAATTATTATAAATCTTAAAACATTTAAAGAAAAAATTAAGCATTCCAAAAATAATAATTAATGTTTACCCTTATTTTAAATAATAATAATTTATTTTCAAAACCATGTCAACAAACCCTTAATAATAATTAACCTTACAAAATATTAACATTTTTATAAATACTTTAAAACAATATTAACTATGAGAAAACAACTTGAAAACAATACTAATATAACTAAATAACTTAAAACAATATTGGTATAATTAAATAACTTTGAAACAAGATTAATATAATTAATTAACTTTAAAACAATATTAACATAATTAAATAACTTTAAAACAATATTAATATAATTAAATACTATTTAAAATAATACTTATAATTAAATAACTTTAAAATAATATTTTTTTAATACCCAATTTTGGATTTAAAATCATTTCCCTTCTCAAAATCAATTCCAATTCAATGGCACTTTATAGTATTTCAAAATATCAATTTAAGGCCAATAGTCACCAAACACTCAACCAATATTGATACTGATTTTCTATCAATACTGGGTTTTAGTTTTCAAATATGTAACAATGTCATAACCATAGTGTCCACAATCAGGTTCATTATTTAGTAATCCATATAAAAGGAATATTATTGAAACAATTCAACAATAGCAAGGAATCTTGTTGGATCCCTCCAACTTGTTTCCCCTTGCATCATAAACGTTATATGATCATAAAATATAAATTAACAGCTTCGAGGCGGGATTCATATACAAAGGGTCATCCGCTCTTACACGGGAACGTAATAGAGTCTAATCCGCTCCAAGGGTGGGAATATATCCGAACCGACTAATAAATATAGTAATTCATCCAAACAATCATTCAATAATTTTCATTAATTATATATCATACTAGTTGACCAAAAAGGTGAGTTTAACTCATCCAAATTTGTTGTTGTTGCTGAGGAACTCCGTTTTGGAACTAAAATCGAACAATGTTCGATTTTAGCCGAAATCCCAACTGTCTCCAAATTCATCCAAACTAGTTCCATTTCATACATCTCACTGATATGAGCGTAATGCGACTAACCACATTTGATTTCGACCTAAAACGAACTACATATTAAATTTACAAGTTTATGGAATTTAATAATATAATTTTATTTAATTATTGTCGTTAACTTAACTTAACCTAATTTAAAATTTTAAACCCACCACCTGTACTCGGGTGCCAAATTCTTCCTCGCTGTCGCTACCACACTACTTAGCCTTCACCCATGGCCACCACCGGAGCTTCCCCCAACCTCGCGCCGTCCCATGTCACAGGACTGCCACCACCACGTCGCCTTTCACCCAGGAAAAGCGAACCTAAAGCCATCACGTTCAATTAATAAATTCTAACGAAACCGACAACCATAAGCCATTTAATTTCGGCCGAAGGTGGCTTGTCCTTTGCCTACAACTTTCCTTCACAACCCACGACCGATCGATGATCGTAATCACCATAATCGGTCGATGTTGTTTCGCCGTTCATCCTCCTATTGTACCCACCATGACATGACTTATTTCAATCCAACCGTCGGTTAAGTACGTATTGAACTCATTACCAACTTCCTAGTTGATGACGAAGGATGAAAACGCCTTGGATGGCGCTGATGTGGCCGTGGCCTTTGGATGAAGCCGATGTTTCACTTTGAAAACTTAAAAAAATATAAAAAGAAACAACCATTCTCTTGTTGGTTTGAACATAATTTTAAAGGGGATAAGGCATGGTTTTGAACATAAGCAAGTATAGCCTTGTATGGGCTGTGAAGTTAATGGGGGTATAGGCTGAGGTATGGAAATTATAATGCACACACACGCACATAAAATTTTCAATTTAAAATATCGAATTTGAAAACGTCCAAAAATTCTAAACTGCAATTGATGCATGCCGCTTGGCGTCCTATATATTATACCCCTATTCCAAACACTCCCGAGGCCTAAATCAGTCATATGTAGAAGATAGCCTTTTAAACCTAATTATATTATATAATTTTTTACATTAGTTTCTGCATATTTCAATCTCGGACGTCCAAATGATGCATCCGATTACCACAAAAATTATTACCATATAATAATTCACTATTGCAGATCCAATGAATCTGGTTTCGTCGAAATCCGAGATAGTGCTTTAGATGGCTAATTCTACACGTCAACTAAAACGAATTATTTAAAAAAAAAAATCAATTAATCACTTTTAAATCTGAATTAAAGTTTATTATCTTCATTCTTATTTAAATATAATTTAAATCAACTTTCGAAATTATTTTTGTTCGCATAAAATTCAAGGTTCACTTATTAAACAATTTCAAATATTAAATTTAACAATTTAATTATCAAAAAAATCGCAATATTTTGAAATTCAAGTTATTTAACTTATAAAAATAACTTCTCCATATTTAAATCAATTAAATATTCCAAATATCAATTTACTAAAATTTTGGGTCGTTACATTACTCATCTATGGTATTTTTGGCAGTCATGAACTATATATGCTCCCTGCGTCTCTCTACGATGGATGTCAGTCCATTTACATCAGAGTTCGTCCCAGCTGCAACTGATTCATCTTCGATATTAAGATCTACTTTGCCATCATATTTCCGACCTCAGCCACCTCGTCGCTCAACAAGGAAGTTTTTGCAGGTGGTCTCTTTCATAGTGGGAGATGAAGTTAATGTGAGAGTTTCCTTTAATATCAAGAAGGGTGCTTTAATTCTTAATAATCCCCAAGATTCTCCAACATCTTTTTGAGATGAAATGCGCATTAAAATAATCTTTAAATGGCATAGAATTCCTTTTGAGGACATTCCTACAGCCCTATCAATAAGCACATGATCCGCTAAGGGGTATATTGCCTACAATCATTATATGTGCCTCTCCAGAGGTATTCATCTTTTTAATCACTTCAACCTACTCATCCTCCAATTTATGAAGCTTGCTGCCATCCAACTTCATCTAGTTAGTTATGCTTCTCTAAATGGCATTTGCATGGTTTGCCTTCCCTATTTAGGTATGGTGTCACACTAGAGGAGAATCGCTATCTATATAGCTTCAAAAAGAAAAGGGAAAGACCTTATCTAACTTACCTGTAACCATCTAAGGGTTATCGTGTAATCATTAGTCTTTGTAATAAGCTTGGATTTTTCAAAGATGAATACTTCTTTACACACTGTCCACCCAACTTTGCCTGAAAGTGGCTATTGGAATGTGAGTTCTACCACCCTCTTTATTTTGATGGATTTAATTCTGTTTAAATCGCTGACTCCATCATCTCACTAATTTGTAGATATTCAATGGTGACTGGGCAATAAAGCATTGACACATACTCTCCAAGCTCTTTAAGCCATTCATGTCAAAGAGTGAAAAATGAAATTTCTTCTAACGAATGAAAGGATGCGAAAATTCATCTTCTTGATAACAACTGTAGTCTTGGCATCATCTCCACTACACGTAAAGGTAGGTCAAACCTTAATTAAGAAGGTCCTCCCATGCAAGATCATCTAGCTTATTAAGGGAGAATGAAGAGGATCATGGTGATGATGATAATGATAAAGGAGGAAGTTATGACGATGATAATGATGATGAAAATGGTGATGATGGCAATGAGGTCAGAAGTGATGATGAGAACATAAACCTTAGTGTTGGGTATACTAGAGAGATGGATGGTGATGATCAAGTACAAATTATTCCTTATCGCCCAAAGATAAAGTTCATTTCACCCTGTTTGGTTCCATATATCTAGCTCCAATCAGGGAGGCAACACTGACTCTTCCAATTGGTGAGATATATGGTTCTCTCGGAAGCATCCTAGATAAAATCCCCTCTTATGACTTCGACAATCTTATTTTCGATGACGTTGACTCTTCAACTCGCATGACCGCGTATATGCCTTCAACTACTATAGGGGATATAACTCCACCTATAAAACTTCATAAGCATGGTCCATAGGGCATTAAGGCACACGGGCACTTTACGAGACATTCAAAGTCACCATACATTTACATTGTAGGTGTTATACTTGTTATATAAATCTTAACTTAGTTTTTTTTCCTTTTAAGTACAATGGGATGCCCCAATCTTTTCATTGAGCTCAAAGCTCACTCCTTATGTCATCGCAAGCATGATTCCTCAAGCCGACAACATGGGTCATCAAGTGAATTTGAACCGTCAAGCTATCATGGGAGAGACCAGAAAACATGAGAAAATGAATGCAAACATCATAACGATCAAAATTGAGGGTCACGTGATCGTTCAGTGTTAGGTTGGATATCCCCTTTGCAACGTCACAGTCATTCCCTTATGCTAATAAGCATGGATATTACTCATCAAAACTTGGTCCTACACCATCATCAAAGGCTTTAATTGCGCCTACTTCTATATCGCTTGTCATGCAACACACAATGTCCACCTAGAAATCCAAATAGGCTACACAATCATCTGAGTCTACATCTTCTGATTCCTCTAAATGAAGATCTGACAAAGAGCATGCTCCTACGCATGTTTCTATGACAATGACAAAATCTGCCTCAAATCCATAACTTGCCAAACTGCAAAGAGATCTCCCCACTCTCTACTTTAATAGGGTTAAATTTTCTTATCATTTAAAAGACATTCCTATTAAAGTGGCCAAAGACGTCATGGCTAGTGTGCTAGACATATATAATTAGTATTTTATATAGAGGAGACTCTCATAAGATCTTTTTGACATTAACAGGGGAAGCAACTAGTTCTTTAAGAAAGTAAATATCGGAGAAAAAAATGATCGAATCATTGCCAATTTGGATTAGGAGGAAGAAGATTCAAAAGGTCCCATGAGGCTAGGGAGAAAAGGTTAGAGGTCGAAAGAAAATCTTTTAAAGATAAGTCTTAGATGCAATAGACTCAGCTCGAGTCTGCACACCACAGAAGCCACAATCTTTCCATAGAAAACTGCCCTTTAAATGAATATTAGTAAGTGAACACTGAAAATCTAGATATTAGAGGCCATGTTGGAAGCTGAGAAAAAGGAAAAGGATGAAGCCCTTTGTCCGACCCAAGAGTATGTGGAGAAATTACTCGATGCTCGACAAGTAAAGAACGATGCAGAAACTCATGTAGAAAATACCGAGGATAGTATGAAGTTCGAAGTAGAGCCTACTCTAGTTTGCTTATATGTGAATGATATTAAGTTAGGAAATTTATGATGGCTTGAAGAGGGATACCCCAGGGCATTAGCCATGGATTGGGAAGAAATAGTCAGTTTAGAGAAAGAGCATTCAAGCGTGTTCGACAAAGATGAATTGAAGGCCGACCTCTTAGCTAATTTTGATTTGGATGCACTTGTCATAAGAAAGATTATGTTAGATGCGAAGGCTTCTACTTCTACTGATGTTCCTGTTGAGATTTGGGTGAAGTTCAATTCCCTCTTTGCAGGGATTCCTAGTAGAGGCATATTGTAGCGATGGATACTTCTAATGCCATCGCTTCTTCCAAATCATGGCCTCTTACTTCCAAGTACATTATTCCTCCTTTTGGAATTTCTATACTTTCAACTAAAATATCGAATTCGAAAGTAGCAACTTCTTCGACATCCTTAGCTGATATTTAATATAATCTTGAGGATCCTAGCTATGCAATGCCTAAGTCTATCCCGGTGCTACCAGCTCTGTCCTATATGGGACTCCTTCCCAAATAATCTTCACTTCTACCAAAGGCATATCACTGATTTCTCCGATGTTCAAGAATGCTCGGATGATACCCATCGATATTTCTAATCTCTCTTATTCACTTTCTCAAGTATCAGGTCCATCTGCACTTGGCCCTTGCTAGAAGAAAATTTGGCTTTAGGCAGTCAAGCTTCAATGACCTAATCTATCATTATGTCTTCCCCACTTCTAATTCCAATCTCTTCACCAAGGTCCTCTCCAGGTCTACATGTTGAGAAGATTCATGCACTGGAAGAAGAGGCTATCGATGATCCCAATGTGATGTAGAGTGATGAAGAAATATCTATTACTAGGGCCACAGAGCATAAATCTTGCTAGTTAATGTTAGAAAAGTACACCTCTTAAATCAATAAGGTAAAGGAGGTTAAAATGGAAAAAGGTGTTGATGATATCCTCCCTCGCTCTAGGTTGCTTTGCCCACTCTGCCACTTAACATTCTACTTTGTACTCCTGCAACAGGGAGCATTCAACCTAATACTCTTGAGTCTTTGGGAGATGACAACGAACGGGACAAGGATCCTATGGTCTACCTATCTAAGGGAAGGAATGATAGCTTCGACAAAAGACCTACTTCATGCTTACTAGATAGAAGGAAGAGTAGGAAGAAGAAGAGAATGTTAGATGTTATACTCTTGTGCAGTTGTTTGCTTGTTCTAGTCATATATAGGTCATTGTGCGGGTACGACCCCCGTTTTTACTTTTGAAGTTCTTCAGTTGTGAATAAAATTTCATTTTATTTTAAGCTATCATCTTGTTATGTTTAATGCCAATATATCTAGTTTACTTATGCCTCTGATAATCATATCTGAATTAGTGCAATGATATCATTCACCATAATTCTTGTATGCATGAATAACTTTCGCCACTGCTAAGTGGTACATCATTATTTTATTCTATTTATCGCCGCCAAAAAATTTCTTTGGTGGCTAAAAAAATTGTAATTATTTGGCCAACTCTGAGGCCTATCTTGCTCGTCTTGGCCAGGCTTCGTTTAATCGAGAACAGTGCTTTAAATTATATTACCTTTTATCTCCAGGGAGTGGGGATTTGGATGTCTATCTATGGATATCATGCTCAATCTCGCCTTTCTTCGAGAATCGATCATAAGTATTCATCACAGTTATGAAATTAGATTCTGTCTCATGTTAGGTCCTATCACGGGGACTTGATATTTCTAATGCCTATCTTTAGGCATCGCTATTAGACTAATCCTATCTCTAGGCATTAGCCTTAGACCCTACTATTTACAAGAGCTAGTCAAAGGCTAGAGGTTTAGAGAAAATCGCCATAATCGACCCTAGCATGATTATACTCCCACAAATAGATCATGGATCGAAGGTGTCCATTAGTATAAATCTTTGGGTACCTAGATATTTGAGTTTTCCAAACATAGAATATTCAATTTCGTCATTATTCACATAGCATAAAGTTAGGCATTTAAGAATGTAGTTACATTGATTCCAAAAGCTAACTCTATTTATAGACAGAAGAATGGAAGGCTTTGCCTTATTACATGAGAGTCTAGTCAGATATTTACAAACATACATCTAAGTGACATAGTGTCTTAAGTGCTTGTTATTCCATGCTCCTAGAATTGAAATTACATCAATAATCGCCAGCTTGAAAGTTCCATCTCCAAGCTTATAGTCAATTCCAAAAGGACCTTCCCAGTTGGGCAAAAAGCTAATGGACTAGGAAATACTCATTTTAAAATGAGATCTCCAATTTCGAAGGTCTGGTTCCTCACCTTGCCATTGAATTGTTGTTCTACCCTTTTTTGGCGAGCAACTACCCTCAAATCAGCTTCCTCTCGCTTCTCAGCGATCATGTCGATGGATTCAAACAAGTGTTCCTCATTCATCTTAGGATCATATTGAGTTCATTGACGAGAAGAAACATTCAATTCTAGTGAAATCGTGGCCTATATGTAGGTCAATGCAAATCGTGGACTTGTAAGTCCTTTGATAAGCCAATAATGCTAAGGGTAATTCATTGACCCAATTGCCCTTAGCCTATGACAAACGTTTCTTCATGATGAATTTGACGAGCTTGTTCATTCTTTCTTCCTGTCCATTTGCTTGCGGATGTGCTATAGCAGCAAATTTCTTTTTAATTCGACACTTATTATAGAAATTTTTGAAATTATCACTCTCAATCTAGGTACCATTGTCAATGATAATGTATTGACCCGTAATTTTCGATAATTTAAATTAGTTAATTTAATAAGATTTTGGTAATTTAATATTAAAAGAAATAAAATTTTGTGGTTTAATAATAAAATAATAAATAAAATGAAACGTAACAATGTCAATTAAAGTTAATCATTTGCAATTTGAATGAAATTCTAATAAATTAAAGTGATATAGATGTTATACTTGGTTATAAATTGAATATAAGAAAACAAATGTAAATATTGAATTAACTAATGAAATGATACATAATTAATGATAATTGAATAAAATCAGTGTATGTAAGCAATTGTAATATTTATCTGCAAATAATAAACTTATAAATGTGATAAAAGTTAATGGTAACAATTATAATATGTTACCTCTTTATTTTGCCTGTTAAATCCAAATGCGAAATCAATTGCAATTAATTCACTTAATTACTGTAGTTAATATAAGTTAAATTGATAATTGTAGAATGTTAATTTAATAAGATGCTACCAATGCATATTTTATTCATAATACGACAATTGATTGAATAAAATAGAATTGGAATCAAGTTTGACCAAACTACTGGAATTTAAACTTTAATAAGTGAATTTATTACAATCAAATGTAATTAAAGATTAGATTAATGAAAAGTAAGATGAAAATGCTAAAATATTAATGTAATAAAACATATAACAACGTTAACTGTGCATGTAGAGAAATAATTAATCGAATTAAAGGATGCAAACCAAATTAAATAAATTTATTAAAATTAAACTATAATTAATTTAATTTAATTACAGCGAAATTCAAAATTGTAATTAGCGCAATAATCAATACTGAATTGTTATTTAAACCCATATTAAGTCATTGTAAATGTCTAAGTGATTAAAAATGGTGAAATTTGTTAACTATCAAATCTGGATGAAAAAGTGATTTAATTAATTAATTATTAATTTATTTAATTAACATGGAAATAGCCATTATGACCACTCACTCGGATTTCGATGAAACTAGTTTCATCGCGTCTGTAATGGTGAATTATTATAAGATTTCAAGTTTCATAGCGATCGGACTATTCTTTTGATTGTATGGGCTCGAAATGCTTAGAAATTAATTTAATTGAAATCATTCTGAAATAAACTGATTTTAACATAACTTCTTCATACGATGGAACTAGGACTTGAAACCTGTTCCATTGAGTTTAAAAATATTGAAACATCTATTTTGATATATGGGATGACCCATTTTTGTTCCGAAGACAAAACGGGCTTTTCAGGTTATTTATCATTCAACGTGTAAATAAATCTTGTCCATTCATTCTATTTTTGATCTACCTACAAATAGTCCGTTATAAACCCTAGCTACTTCTTAGTCTCATTGGTTTGTACGTACATTTCCTTCTCAACTTTCCATTCCAATGTCAGACAATCCAAAACCAAAACCGTTAATTCAATTCCAAATTCAATTCCAAAGTTTAAACTCCTCAAACTATATCAAATTATATATCGATTTGAAGCTCTCGACGAGCGCAAATTGAATCTGCGATTCATTTTTCTTTTTGGTTCATCGTGTGATCAGTCATTGTCGAAGAAGTCTCGGTCGTTCATATGTCGTTGTTGAACGGGCGGTAGATCTTCTTCCTGGGTTCTATCAGGGGGCATGGCGTAGTAGAGCTCGTCAAGCAAGTCTCGGGGATGTATTCCCTCACCTCATAGTTACCGTAATTCGCCACGAACGTCGAATATAGTGGCGGCGGTGACGGGAAAAATGGTGGAGGACGATGGAGCCACGATCAGGGTGGATGGGTGGCTCAAGGTGAGGGAGATAGTGGTGGCATCTGATCGAACCATGGATGATCATGGTGGCGGCGTAGTTGGTGGAATGGTGGGGGATAGGGTTTCGCTTGAAACTGGGGCATGTTCGAACGCGTGAGCGTGGCGCTGTATTATGGTGATGTGGCAGTATTTGAGTGGTAATACTTTTTCTTATTTTGTTTTGTTTAAATTTCAATTCGAATATTCTGGTGTTAATAACTTTCACACTCAAGGTCCAATTCATGCGCGATTTCTTGCTTTGGGATCATATCGAAATTTCGGACATTTTGACGTGGGTTTGGATGAATTCTGAGATCGTTTGATTTTTGGGCTTAATTGGATTTTAATTTGATTGAAAATTGAAGGTGAGTGTTTTGACCCACTCACTACTTCTAAAATTTCTTATGTTAGTTAAATTAAATTTGTGATGTGATTTGGAATTTATTTATTGCTGTTTGGTATATTTAAATTGCTATTCCTGTTAATTTGAATTTATTTTGAATTAAATAGCCATTTTATATATTATTGAATTTAAATTGCCAGTTAATTACACCTAAATGATAATTAGTTAATTGTTGATATTTCTTTGTTGAATTGAATAATGACAACGATGGATGTTTGGTTGTTGATATTGGATGATTGGATGTTATGATTCATTCATATAATGTTATCACTCTACAAGTTCCCTTAGTTATTATTAGGAAAATCATTATGGGTTGAAATGATATATACCCGAACGATCTGTAGATTAGGAAAAAATCGTTATGAGTTGAAATGATAGACTCGAGCAATTTTATGGATTTTAATATTAAATTGGGGACAGTGGTTTGGTATGATAGATAACCGTAAAATTTTAAATTATGGATTGAAATGATAAATATCCGTATCACTTGACCCTAGGGTAGAGAATTATATACAGACACTGGATTGGGTAAATTAATTGATTTTAAAATCTTAAATTTTTGAATTTAGTTAAATGATTTTTGAAATAAAATTTGATTTATATAAATTTAATTATTATTGAAATACGAGATTTTATGTTAAAGTTGGAATTGTTTTAAAGAAATTGTGAAAAAGAGAAAATCATAATTTTAAAGTTGATTTTTAAGTATAAATGAAATTGATAGAAATCGAGTTATTAAAATTGTTTGAAACCTAACTTCGAAATATATTGAAATTGAAGTAATTTTAATTGATATTTCGAACATGGATTGAAGGCGATATTGAATTACATACTTTATTGAGAATTTGAATTGGAAAATTTGAAATTGGGTTTTGGATATTGAAATGGTCCAATTGTGTTGGAATGAAATAAATAGTTTAAATTGATATAAAGTTCAAATTCAGGTTTTTAATATAAAAATTTTTAAAACAAATTATTTTAAGATTCAAATTTTAAGATTTTCAAATTATTAAACTTTTTTAACCTATATTAGCTACATCAAATCATTTCAACCTATTTTTAAACTGTTTAATTTATTTAAAACTAATTAACCCGTTTTAACTTATTTTAAATCTATTTTAAAGCTATTTAATCTTTTTTAATTATATTTAATCTATTTTAAGTCTGTTTAACTATCTAAAATTAATTTAACAGTATCTTTAATGTAAAAGTAAACTATTTTAGAGTATTTAACTATTTATAACCATGTTAACTATTTATAACTATTTAAACTATTTTCTAAATTTTCAAACTAAGTAGAGGGAAAGTGTTTATATTCAATACATCGGTTTGAAAGAAACGGTTAAATGATGTTATAACCTAAGTTGGAAATTAAATGTTATAATTAATTGAATATGATGATTTTGAAGTAAGGATTTAACGTAATTGGAAATATGATTTTTGAAAGAAATTATGATTTCGAAAATGATATGATTTAAAAGTTGAATATGATCTCAAAGCGAATATGATTTCGATAGTGATATGGTTTTGATAATATAATATTTGGATATCAATTGTAAATTGACTTTTTTAAATGTAAAAGAACCATCTGGTGTGAAATAAGTATTTAGTTGTTAAAGAGACGGGGATCAGATATTGTCATACTCTCTGCCAATACCGTAAACCACTTTAACAACTGTGTACGTGGTGGAGATTCCAGAAATAAAGTAGGATGGGTTGGAGAATGATTTCTGTATGAGGTGTGACTGATCGTAACTCCCGTGAGTCAGCTTAGATATGACTAAAACATGAGCCAAGTAGGGCCAAGTGAGGTCGCACCTCCGATTGGGCACATTCCTTTGATACCATTCTATTACTTTGTGATTGATTTGGTGGCCAACTTTGATTTTAATTTAGGAGTGTGTCCAAGGTGGGTGGTAGTAGCTGCTATGCATTACCACCGGTCTGGATCCGCAGTTGGTATATCTACGCTGGCATTGCCTCGAATGCCATGTTCACATGCTCTAGAGTGCCTTCTACGAATTTTTTTTGTACCACACTTATGGAGTGCCCTCTGGGTAAACCTCTAGTTTATGGAGGAGGATACAGTAATGTATAGACTATGGGATATATGAAATATGTTAAGGGTGATATGGGTAATGCCTTAATGCTATCTTATACTTTTACTTTACTGTAGACATGTTATAATAGTGTATCGTGCTACATTGTATATAACTTAAAGGATCCGTAGGAGATGTGAATCCTGAACATCCCTTAAGTTACTGCACTCATGTTAGACGCTGGATAGGATATATCAAACCCCGTAAATATCTCTGACGTCGTTGCACTCATATTTACCTTTGTTTTAACATATATAAGATCTTTTAGTTCTGACTCGAGTGTTTGGTTTTTCAATTCACTTAGGTCAGCCTGACCTTTAAGGTTTGTTGTTCTTATTTCTAGAGGACGAAGACGAAGATGTGTACTATTATTATTTATGATATATATTCCACTGCATCATGTTGTTCTGCTGTATTTATTTATTTATTCCTGTTTATATAATTCTAATGTTTGTGTTGTAAAGAATAATCAAATGTAGTTATAAAACAGCTTCATGAACTGTTATTTGATGATTGTATTTTGTCATTCCGCTGCGAGATTCTGTATTTGTTTTATTTCTTTCTCTTTTTCTTACTTACCCAATAACAGTCTGACCTTATGAATGGTTTGAGTCTGACATGTCTGTCTGCTTAAAACGTCCAGAAAGGCAGGTCGTTATAGTTGGTATCAGAGCTTTGGTTTAGCGATAACTGTTTGCGCCAAAATTGGTCACAAACCCCAAATACCGTGAAAGCACCAGTGTATGAATACAAATCAGCAATATTCAAACACAAATCTTAGATCTAAGCAAATATCAAACAGCAATTCGCAAGTAATGAACAAAAACACAAGTTTTATAGTGGTTCGGCTATCTCCGGCCTACGTCCACTCCAAAGTTTTATCCTTTTATTGATTATCCTTTATGATTACAGATGATTACCACAGTAAATATGAATAATTTCCATTACAACAGCAGTATTAAAGCGTAGAGATGAATCCGGCAGAGTCTGGAGGTTGAAAGGCCAAAGATCCAAGAGATCCCCTTTTTTTGAATGACCAGAGGCTCTATTTATAGCCGTGGGATGCTGATATTTTACTGGAAGTCCGGGAGACCACCTCTGGCACGTGAGGGGACCCACATGCCTGTCCTTAGGGAATTTGGGCCCACTTTGGGATCGATTCGAACTCCATTCGAATCGATCATAAAATCATCCAATCAAGATGAAATTTTGTGTGGACATCCTTAAACAAGTAAGCAAGCTCCTGTGAAAATTTCATTGTATTTGGATCATTGGATCTCGAGTTATGATCGATTCTAGATTAGGGCTCCATCTGTTCTGTCCGGTTCGATTCCATGCTTCGAATCACTCTCCTTCGACTCCATCCAAAGCGCGTGCGCATCGATGACGTGTCGCGAAATCCCTGGGTTGATCCATCTTTGTCGCCGTGTTGAACGCTTCCTTTCCTAAAGACGCGCTCGCATCCATGTTCCACGCTTCATCCATATCCATAACTTCACAATGGTCATGCTCGCATCCATCGATTCGTGTTTTCCTTCGCATCAATTCCTGATGGATACGAAGGAGCCTCTTACTTGATGGATACGAAGGAGCCTATGTTGCCATCGAGTCGAAGTCCACCTAACCTTCTCTTCCGGTCGATACGAAATGACTGAGCCTTGTCCTTGCCGATCGATACGAATGGTATCGATTCGAAGTCCTTCACCCTGCTTTGCCTCTGACCGATACGAACGCTACCAAGTCAAACCAACACCTAACCAATGCGAACCTCTCTGAGCCGAATCCATACTGATCGATACGAATGGTATCGATACGAAGCCCTTGCCTCCTAATCGATACGAAGTGTATCGATTCGAACTATCATCTGATTGGTGCGAAGCCGATCGATACGAACTCCTAAGTGCCTGGTCGATACGAACTGTATCGATTCGAACCATCCTTTTGTGCCGATGGGTTCGAACAGTATGTTCTTCCAACCTTGCATCGATCATATCTCCTTCATACGAACTTCGATTAACCCGAAATTTGAAACATAGCCTTTCCTAACTCTTATCATCATTTCCAATCAATTTCGTCCCGATCGGAGCTTAACCAAATTTTGACATCATCGATTGTAGCCTTGCTTTCAATCGATCTCCAACCCCAATGTCCATCATTCCTTGCCAACCTGTTGATATTCCAGCTTTGACCAAAAGCGGGATAACATTTGCCCCCCAAAACATGCCTTGTTGTAAGAAAGCGTGTTTTGAATAGTTCCGATTCCAATATCCAAAGTCCATAGCCATATCGCCAGAGAGTGTCATCCTTGACTGCTCCGAGTCGATGTCCAATTCCAAATCCAATAGCTAGAGCCTTAGCCAATCCCTTATCCATCCGAACTCGACAACCGAGCCCTAATCCGTCCTTATCCAATAGCCAATAATCGAATCCAAGACCTCTCCGGGTCGATATTCGAATCCACAACCTCTCTGGGCTCTTGCCAAGCGCAATCCACACCTGACGACCGTGGTCCAGTGTCCCTGGATGTTGTACAAAGCCATGGCTTAAGTCCTAAGTCGAATCCTGGTCTATCCGGACCCTTGTTGAGCATAGTCCATACTCAGCGACCTGAAAATAACAATTGATAATACAGGACCTAAGTCCTAGGCCGAATCCTGGTCACTCTGGACCCTTGCCGAGCATTGTCCATGCTCAACGACCTGAATGAGTCAATTTACCACGTTCGGGCAAAGTGACTCACCCCTTGCCAGGCATAATCCATACCCGACGACCATTTATCGAAAACCAGATAAAAATCCAATCAAAATCCAATCCAAATCCAAAATCCAAATCAAAAATCCAAATCCGAAAACAATCATCCAAATGAAAATCAAAACCAAAAAGCAAGCAAAACCAGGAGCTCAATCCGAACTCCAAAACCAAATCCAAAAATAAAAGCAGTGTTCGATCAAAAAGAAAAAGATAAATTTCACAAACTATAACATCGTAGTTTATCATCATTCAGAGCATGCCTAGGGGCTATCTCCATCCCCGTACATGTGTAAACGACTTGGTTGCTTGCCAGTAGTTTGCTACTTATTTCACATTATCCTGATCAGTGGATGATCAATCGATCAGCATTCCTGGGCCTCCCACGATCGTGGCTTGAGGTAGGCGGCGGTTGCTCCTGCTCCGCCGTTGCATTCCGAGTTTCGACATATTGTGGCAACAGTCCCTTCCTGACATGCTCCTCGATTATATCTTTTAAATGCCTGCAAATGTTGGTGTCGTGTCCATCCAAATCATGGAAGAGACAATGCCTCCCTGATATCCTCTCTCATTCTGATGGTTCCCTCCTAGCCGGCCTTCGGTAGGGAAGGCGATTCCGAGTATCCTGGTATATCCGCTCCAGCGTCTCATTTAATCCTGTGTATGTGGAAAACTTCAGATCCTTCCAACGCTTCCTATCTTTTCTAGAATCATCGTCTAACTTCCTTTTTCCTTTGTCTTTATCCGAACCTTTGCTGGATGGTCCTCTCTCCTCAGTTGTATTAACCTTTTTCAACTTTAGATCCATACTCGCATCTTCTTGCCGAAGGAACCTTTCTGCCTCGTGAAAGAACTCATCGAGATCCTGTGGGGGATCTCTTATCAGAGATACCTTGAAATCCGAATCCTCTCTGACTCCTGATACTGCCTCCATCAAAACCATCGATGGATCAGGCCGATCCACCGAAGCAACCGCCGCACTGAATTGAGTTAGAAAAGCTCTAAGCGATTCATCCATCCTTTTCTTTACCGATGTCAATGTCATCACATTCTTCGGCCTCTTGACGTGAACCCGAAACTGTCCCAAAAACTTTTCCACCAATTCCCCCCAACTCCTGATAGATCCTTCTCCCAACTGCCTAAACCACATTGCAGCTAAGTCCGTCAAGTATAAAGGAAAGCATCGTGCCATTACTTCCTGCGATGCCCCCAACACCTCCATGTGCCTGGTGTACCTCATCAGGTGATTAGTTGGGTCTGCCTTACCATCATACACATCCATGCTAGGTAGCTTGAACATAGGTGGATTCTGAGCCATCCTGGTTTTCCGAGCGAACGGAATCCTGTTCACTCCTTCCAAGTCTCTGTTGGTCAAACCACCTCGCACATTTTTTCTAATGATCTCCAGTAATCTAGTATTGTCTGTTAGGGGTTGCCCCCTTGCCCCCGATGGTACTCCGGCACATACACTTCGTGTGGCTCACTAGCAGCAATGTTAGCCCTGGTCTGTTGAACTCCTTCCAAAGGTCCTCATGTTGTTGGATCCCGTGGGCCTGCCCCAAGCCCTTGTTGATTGCCTTCTGGCTTCATATCTCGTCCTCCATTGGGTTCCACAACCCTAGTCCCATGTCCTACATCCACAGCGGCTTTAGCTGTTCCTAAGTTCTGCATCCCTGCAGCTCTTATTTGCTCAAAGAAAGTCTGCATCATTTCCTGTTGATTCTTCAACAACCTCTCTTGCAGTGAATTTGTTATAGCTTCTATTTCATCTCTGGTGATGTAGATGGAAGCTTGCCCTTCTCCAGCTCCAGAGGATGCCTTTGGCTTCCGCCCTGTTGGCTTATCTCAGCCCTTTGCCTTCTACTATTTGGCCTAGTCATTATCTTCAAATCCAAACTCCTCAAACTTCTTCAAATCTGAACTTCGAATCCGATGTAGCGGGTGCTAGTCCTTTTCAGTGAAAGCACCAAAGTGTTTGCGCCAAAATTGGTTACAAACCCCAAATACCATGAAAGCACTAGTGTATGAATACAAATCAACAATATTCAAACACAAATCTCAGATCTAAGCAAATATCAAACAGAAATTCGCAAGTAATGAACAAAAACACAAGTTTTATAGTGGTTCGGCTATCTCCGGCCTACGTCCACTCCAAAGTTTTATCCTTTTATTGATTATCCTTTATGATTACAGATGATTACAGCAGTAAATATGAAGAATTTCTAGTACAACAGAAGTATTGAAGCATAGAGATGAACCCGACAGAGTCTGGAGGTTGAAAGGCCAAAGATCCAAGAGATCCCCTTTTTCTGAATGACTAGGGGCTCTATTTATAGCCCTGGGATGCTGATATTTTGCTGGAAGTCCGGGAGACCACCTCTGGCACGTGAGGGGACCCACACGCCCGTCCTCAGGGAATTTGGGCTTACTTTGGGATCGATTCGAACTCCATTCGAATCGATCATAAAATCATCCAATCAAGATGAAATTTCGTGTGGACATCCTTCAACAAGTAAGCAAGCTTCTGTGAAAATTTCATTGTATTTGGATCAACGGATCTTGAGTTATGATCGATTCGAGATTAAGGCTCCATGTGTTCTGTCCGGTTCGAATCCAAGCTTCGAATCCCTCTCCTTCGACTCCATCCAAAGCGCATGCGCATCGATGACGTGTCGCGAATCCCTGGGTTGATCCACCTTTGTCGCCGTGTTGAATGCTTCCTTTTCTAAAGACACGCTCGCATCCATGTTCCACGCTTCGTCCATATCCATAACTTCACAACGGTCATGCTCGCATCCATCATTCGTGTTTTCCTTTGCATCGATTCCTGATGGATACGAAGGAGCCTCTTACCTGATGGATATGAAGGAGCCTATGTTGCCATCGAGTCGAAGTCCACCTAACCTTCTCTTCCGGTCGATACGAAATGACTGAGCCTTGTCCATGACGATCGATACGAACGGTATCGATTCGAATTCCTTCACCCTGCTTTGCCTCTGACCGATACGAACGCTACCAAGTCAAACCAACACCTAACCGATGCGAACCTCTCTGAGCCAAATCCATACTGATCGATATGAATGGTATCGATACGAAGCCCTTGCCTCCTGATCCATACGAAGTGTATCGATTCGAACCATCATCTGATTGGTGCGAAGCCGATCGATACGAACTCCTAAGTTCCTGATCGATACGAACTGTATCGATTCGAACCATCCTTTCGTGCCGATGGGTTCGAACAGTATATTCTTCCTACCTTGCATCGATCATATCTCCTTCATACGAACTCCGATTAACCCGAAATTTGAAACATACCCTTTCTTAACTATTATCATCATTTCCAATCAATCTCGTCCCGATCGGAGCTCAACCAAATTTTGACGTCATCGATTGTAGCCTTGCTTTCAATCGATCTCCAATCCCGATGTCCATCATTCCTTGCCAATCTGTTGACATTCCAGCTTTGACCACAAAGCGGGATAACAATAACCTTAGCTTGTGGGGACTGACTCATAAGAAATAGAGTCGTAATACCCTAGAATGAATCGTTAAGTGTATGTACATAAGCGAGCGTATTTGTTAGTGTTATAAAAAGGTTTCTATATTGTGTTAATTTTTTCCGTTTTGTACTTTTTAAATTCTGGCTGGTGCATAGGACGCTATGACATCGATAGGGATTTCTAAACACTTAATAGGACAGACCGACACAATATTTGTTTTGAAATATAGGTAAATGAAATAATTTTGACTATTATATATTTTGTACGTAAATTAATAAATTTTATAAATGATATAGTTGGTTGTTGTTAACCTGGAGATTTGACCAGGCAACTAAGTACTCGGCATTGGCATACTTTTCAGCATTAGAGGACGTTCGACATTTAGGAACGCATGGCATTTAGGAGCGTTCGGCATTAGAAAGCGTTCGGCTTCCAGAGTCGTCCGGCACATATGATTCGTTCGGCACTAAGTTCGGTCGGCATCTATGGGACGTTCAGCATGCGAGAGTGTTCGGCATGCGAGAGCGTTTGGCATTGAGAGACATTCAGTATTGTATATCATTTGGTATCTGTGGACGTTCGGCATGGCAGGGTCATTCGGCATTCCATACTGCTCAGCATTCAAACCTTGTTCGACACAAATACCTCGTTCGGAATTCAGGATGTTAGGCATCACTTTGTTCGGCATGATTCCATACTGCTCGGCATTCAGGGTGTTCGGCATTCAGGGTGTTCGGCATCACTTCGTTCGGCATGAGAATGTCGTCTGGCATTCAAGGTGTTCGGCATCACTTCGTTCGGCATGAGAATGTCGTTCGGCATTCAGGGTGTTCGGCATCACTTCGTTCGGCATGAGAATATCGTTCGGCATTCATGCCACGCTTGGCATATTTGCCATTCGGCCTCTCTGGATCGGCACACAGAGATCACTCTATTTGGGCCAAGCTACTTAGCTACCTGGCCCACCAGGGAAATCCTACCCATTCTCGCCTATAAATAGAGAGGCAGGGGTACAGTGAAATGGACCTTTTTTCGAGAACACCGGGGAGACTCTGCTGCATTCAAGACTCATTCAACACTTATCTTTTTCGCTTAGCAATTGTATTCAATAAAATTGGTATACGGATTGTATCTGTAATCGATAAGCTATAAAGATCAACCTCAAAGTGCACGTTGGCAATTACGCCAAACCACTATAATCTGGTGTTCATATTTTCTGCATTTAAATTTGCATATTATCCTCTATTTAGCTTTACTTTCTTTATTGATCTCTCTACACAATCTCTCTTAAGGGTGTTAGTGAGCAATTCTGGTGCTAACATTTTGGTGCTTTCACTGAGAATTGAATTCTTAGGACGATAGGATCTACTTTGTAGCTATTGGATTGAAAAATCCCCCGAAGGAGATCCAAATCTTTCAAAAGACATCTGTTGATTCTACTCAGAGTTACAACCAACAACTCTACTATGGGGAGACCACGAACTATATCGGCCTCTCACAACGCAGATGTCCACGAAACTGCTAGTGTACAACAGATAGGACCTAGCAACCAACCAGCAATTCAAGACGTAGGAACCTGCATCCAGAACCAAGCGGAGGTTGTTTCCCGAACAGAGTTCAACGACTTGATAAAGGAACTCAGGGAAAGTAGAAGGCAACTTGCTGAGCAGATCCAAGCCAATACCAATCTCATGACTCAGCTTGCCCAGCAGCAGCATCAGAATGCTGGAAGTAGTCCTGCTCCTTATTCTGAATCTGATAGCTCGACCTCAGCTGATGAACCTCCTAGGCATAGACGCCGTAGGGAAGAAGCTGCACAAGCAGGTGCTACCGATCGATCCGTTAGAGATTAGACACATGATGAGATCGGATGCCCGGATCACCAAGACCCAAATCAAGCGGGACACCAACCCGCACTGTCCCGTGGAACGGAACCCAACCTCCTACCCTCTATACAAACTCCGGACTTATCAGCCATGGTCAGGCAGTTGATGCGAAAGAACCAAGGCCTGACCAACGAAGATTGGGGAGTGTCCAGGAGTCATACTCCCTTCACAGATGTTATCCTATAGGTCGAGTACCCTAAGAAATTCAATATGCCGACTATCCTAGCCTACGAAGGGAAGACTGACCCTAGGCAACACGTGATGAGGTACGAATGTATGATGGATTCGGCAAGGGAAAATGACGCAACCAAGTGTAAGTGTTTCCCAACCACTCTATCAGGAATCGCCACTATGTGGTTTACTCGACTTCCTCCGCGATCTATATCCAGCTTCGACGAGTTGGCAATGAAATTTGTCGAACAATTCAGAATACATGCTACTCGTCCAAAGGACGTGATGTCCTTATCAAGCGTAATTCAAGCTTCGGGAGAGTCTTTGAAAGCATACTTACAGAGGTTTCATGTTTCCACCACTGAAGTTAGTAGTCATAACGACCATGCAATTTTGATGGCGGTAATGCGAGGTGTAGATCCAGATTCGGAGTTTGGAGATTGGTTCGTGGGAAAGCCACCAGCTACATTGGAAAGATTCTATGCCAAAGCTCATTATTTCATACGAAGGGAGGAGGCTCGATGGATGAGACGAGATAAGGCGCCAGGGCCTGTTTAGGAGACTGTGAAAAGTAACATCGCCGTGAAGCAGTCCGACGATAGTTCAGGAAAAGTTCAAGTCAACATCCAAAACAAGCCTGGGAAGTCTAAAGGATCCAGAGGTGGGAATTCCGGAAAGAAAAGAGAAGCAGGGAAATGGAAGCTAAGGATTCCGCCCTACAATGAATACACCCCGCTGAATACTTCTCTTGAAAACATTTATATATCTACCTGTAACACCTTTGAACACAGAAAGCTGCCCAAAGGAATCCACTGAAGAACAGAAACGGACAAGGAAGTACTGTCACTTCCATGAGACCAATGGGCATAATACCGAGGAGTGTAGACCCCACCATGACGCCATAGAAAAATTAATTATACAGAAAAAAATGCAGGAATTTGTCAAAAACCCGCAAGATGGAAGGCAAGGAACATCAGGCCCCGGACGCGGGCCGGCTCCACGCCAACCAGAACAACCTGTTTGGACTATGGGTAGATTGATCATAAACAATATTGTCGGAGGACTCATCCTGCAGACAAGAATTGGCAGGAGATGGAACGATATGCTACCTCCCTGAGGCATGCAGATTATTAATGTTGTTCGAATGTGGATGATGGAACCCTCGCAAAACAACAACGCATGATGACTGAAGATATAGTGT
This sequence comes from Allium cepa, assembly GCA_030765085.1. NCBI lineage: Eukaryota > Viridiplantae > Streptophyta > Magnoliopsida > Asparagales > Amaryllidaceae > Allium > Allium cepa. The sequence continues at coordinate 211,307,155 of CM060939.1, read as the reverse complement.
TTAGTAGTCGAGACGCGGACAAGGTGGAGGCTCCTACTGTCGACCCGATGGTTATATCTGCAACAATCGGGCCAACTTACGTGAAAAGAATCTTGATTGATTGTGGAAGCTCTGTCAACATCATCTTCAAGAAGGCTTATGACCAAATGAAGATGGAAACGAAAGATTTGAAACCATGCAAAGCCCGTATCCACGGCTTTAATGGTGCTGCAACCGATGCGATGGGGTATATAGAACTGCCAGTTGAACTGGCGGAAGGTGAGCGTAGGAGAGTGCGAGTCCTACCATTCATAGTAATGGATGTTGAATCTCCATACAATGTCTTTTTGGGTCGTCCAGCCTTGGCAGAATTTAAGGCTGCTTTGGCCCCATGGTGTTTGACATTAAAATTTCCGACGGACAAAGGAGTTAGTGTTGTACATAGAAATCAGGCGATCGGTCGCGCATGTTATGTGGGGAACTGAGAGAAGCTCAACGGAGAGAGAAGGGAAAGGTTGCGGACAACTCCGTCCGCATCCTAAAGACTGATGATTGACAAGTAATGCCCGAGCCCTGGCTCGGGCAGCATTCTCGGATCCTTAGAGACATAGATCCGAGAGATGATGATGGGGAACCCAGGGAAACAAACGCAGCACTTACTGAGCCGACGATCGACATTCCAGTCAGCCGGGATGACCCATCATGAGTTCTTAAGATTGGATCACAAATCGACCCCTCAGTGGCCGAGGATCTGACTGATTTCCTCCGGGTGAATCTGGACGTTTTCGCTTGGACACACTCTGATATGTGTGGGATTTCTCCAGCATTTGTGAGTCATATGTTGAACATAGACACGAAACACGTTCTCGTAACAGAAAAGGAGATGTATGGACCCAGAGAGGTCTGCGGCTCTCAAAGAGGAGGTGGACAAACTCAAAGCCTATGGGTTTGTCCGCGACGCCCTCTACACTGAATGGGTATCTAACCCAGTGCTAGTAAAGAAAGCAAATGGAAAGTGGAGAACTTGTGTTGATTACTCCGATCTGAATAAAGCATGCCCGAAGGATAGTTTCCCTTTACCTAGGATCGACCAGCTCATCGACTCTACCGCCGGACACGAATTATTGTCATTTATGGATGCGTATTCAGGATACAATCAGATCCCGATGCACATTCCAGATCAAGAGCACACCAATTTTGTCACAAATATGGGGCTATATTGCTATGTAGTAATGCCCTTTGGATTGAAAAATGCGACAGCAACTTATCAGCGTCTGATGAATCGAATGTTTAAAGACCAGATCAGTAAGACGATGGAAGTCTATGTGGATGACATGCTCATGAAGTCACGACAGTCAAACGACCACATCCAAGACTTAGCAGAAATGTTTGATATACTCAGACATTATGGTATGAAGATCAACCCCTTGAAGTGCTCTTTTGGTTTGGCATCAAGAAAGTTCTTAGGTTTCATTATGAATGCACATGGAATTGAAGCTAACCCGAAAAAGATTCAGGCTATTCGGGACATACAAGTGCCCAAAACTATAAAGCAAGTACAAAGCTTGAACGGAAAGGTGGCAGCGTTGAGCCGATTCGTATCCAGAGCCACAGATAAGTGCATTCCTTTCTTTGATGTTATAAAGAAGGGAAAAAGGAATTTCGAGTGGACATCTGACTGCAAGGAGGCATTCCGAGCTCTGGTAAGGTATTTAGAGAGCCCTCCGGTGCTATCGAAACTAGTAGACCATGAAATGTTGTATGTGTACTTGGCAGTATCCCAACATGCTATCAGTACGGCTTTGGTTCGTAAAGAGGACCTAGTTCAAAAGCCAATTTACTATGTTAGTAAACGTCTGACGGGGGCAGAAAGAAACTATCCCAAGATTGAGAAATTAACCTATTGCTTGGTTATTGCATCACGCAAGCTTCGCCCATATTTTCAGGCATACCCGATCAGTGTTTACACTGATCAAACCTTGCGTTAGGTACTCCAACGACCGGAAACTTCTGGAAGAATGTTAAAATGGAATATCGAGTTGAGTCAGTTCGATATTACTTACCTGCTGCGAAAGGCCATACAGGGACAAGCGCTAGCAAATTTCATCGCTAAATTCACCATGACAGACGAGTCAAACGGCCGCAATGTCATACCTTCCGTCCGATGGAAGATGTACACCGATGGGGCATCTAACGACCGTTGTTCGGGGGTTGACATAGTTCTTGTAACTCCTGACAACCGATCAGTTTTCTACGCTTTGTAGCTCGAATTCACAGCAACGAATAACGAAGTCGAATATGAAGCATTGATTACCGGCTTAAGACTCGTCAAAGAACTGGGAATAAGATCGTTTGAAATCTTTTGCGACTCGCAACTGGTGGTGTATCAAGTGTGTGGAGACTACCAAGCAAGGGGGCAGAGACTTGCCCCATATTTGGCCTAAGTTCAGGAGATGCTAGCGAATCTCGAGTATTATGATATTTCATATGTTCCGCGCGAACAGAACAGAGCAGCCGATTCATTGGCAAAATTTGCAAGCACTGGCAATGCGCGGTAGATGGGATTGTTTCCCGTTGAAACCTTACATGTTCCGAGCATATATATAATGGAGGTAGATTTCATGTTAGAGACGGAAATCGAGAAGGAGTCATGGATGACCCCATTCAAGCAGTACTTGTTACATGGGGCCGTGCCCGAAAGAAGGAGCGAAAGATGACAAGTCATTCGTAAGGCTTCTCGTTATGTAATGCAGGATGGAATAATGTATCGGAGGGGATTCTCGACCCCATTTCTCCGGTGCATTGTCCATGATGAGATAAAACGAGTCCTGACGGAAGTCCATGAAGGTGAATGTGGCGACCATACCGGGGGGCAAACATTAGCAAAGAAAATCCTCCGCTATGGATACTATTGGCCAACTGTAATCGGGATGTCGCAGACTACGTAAGAAGATGTGACAAATGCCAGAAGTATGCGAAAATCCCAAGAGCTCCGCCGACGGAACTCACACAAATGGTTAGTCCTTGGCCATTTGCAATGTGGGGGATCGATGTAGTCGGCTCCTTACCTCTATCCAAAGGTGGTGCAAAATACGCGATTGTTGCGGTCAATTACTTTACCAAGTGGGCAGAAGCAGAGCCTTTGGCCACTATCACCACCAAGAAAGTCATTAATTTCGTGGTACGAAATATCATATGCCGCTTTGGCCTGCCACGAACCATCGTTACAGACAATGGAACTCAGTTTGAAAGCAAAGAGTTCAGGGAATTTTGCCAAAAATATGGTATTGTGAAATAGTTTGCAACGGTTGCTCATTCGAAATCTAATGGACAAGTGGAGGTTGTAAACAAGATAATGAAATCCATATTGAAAAAACGTTTCGAAAAGGCTAGAGGCAAGTGGGTGGATGAGCTTCCGACAGCACTTTGGGCTTACAGAACCACCTACAAGTCTGCGACTGGCCACACTCCATTCGCATTTGCATATGGCATGGAAGATGTCATACCGATGGAACTTGAAGTCCCATCACATCGGGTAACTTATTATGACCCTGAGTCAAATCGAGATCTTTTGCTGGAATCGTTGGACTTTACTGATGAAAAACGCGAAGAAGCCAATTTAAGAGCGGCCGCGTACAGGCACCGAGTTGCTCGATATTATAACGAAAAAGTTTGACTGAGAATCTTTGGTGTGGGTGATCTCATTTTGAAACGAGTTTTCCCAGTTCCATCACACATGAGCTGTAACATCCCGCCTTTTCGCACACTTTAAACCGACACACGTGCCAATTCAAAGCATACGCAAGGGAGGATTGTTATGGGGTAAATAAGAAAAACAGAGAAGAAATAAAACAAAATAGAATCTCACAGCGGAAGGATAAAATATAATAATCAATATACAGTTCATGTAACTGTTTACAAAATATTTATTTTACTTATACAATGAATATCAGAGTTACACATACCAATACAATCAATGCAGTGGAAATTTTAGAGTGTGGTGCAATACTATAAATAATATAATACGGATTCTTCATCTTCGTCCTCCAAAGCTAAAATCTTCGATCCTGAAACGCTCGGACTGACCCGAGCGAATTTGAAAAGACAAAACACTCGAGTCAGACTAAAAGATCTTATGTGAGTTAAATTAACAGAAATAAATATGAGTACAGTAACTCAAGAGATGTTCGGGATTTACATCTCCTAAGGATCCGTTAAACTATTTACTACGTAGTATATTGCGCTATTATAATAGTGTCTATTTATAAAATAAACTTACTTTTTAATAGCGTTAAGGGGTTACCCATATAGCCCTTAACACAAATAATGCCAATAGTCTATACAGTACCGTAATACCTCCTGATCGGGAAGCTACCAGAGGATACTCCATAGGTACGACACAAATAGAAACTCGTAGTAAAGGCTCGGTATGGTAGGTGACACGGCACAACTAGGCAATGCCAGGGTAGATATACCAATTGCTATCCAGGCTGGTGGAAACGCGTAGCCACAGTTACCGCCCACCTCGGACTAACTCCCCAAAATCAAAATATAGAAGTGGCCACTGAATCAATCCAAAATCAAAGTATAATATCGAAGAGGAGGGTCCGATCAGAGGAATGACCTCATTGGCCTGAGAATCGCTCCTGTTTTAGCCACCTTATGCCAACTCACGGGAGTCGGGTCCACGTATTTACCTTACAGGAAACGTCGCCACCACCTACTTCATTCTGGAATCTCCACCGCGTACACGGTTAGTCAAAGTGGTTTTCGGTATCGACAGAGAGTATGTCCATATCCGATCCCGGTCTCTTTGCCAACCCATCGTTATTATAACACCGCGGTCATTTAAAAATAGGTTATACTTTAAAAATCAGAATAAACATTTCCATTTTAAAATTATGAATACGATATCATTTTAAAACCCAAAACAATATGATATCCTTTATCCCAAATATAAACCTTTTCAAAAATCCAAATGCTTTAAAATTTATAACGTCTGAAAGCCAAATATCCTTTCAAAGCATAATATTTCGAAATTCATAATTTAAAACCATAACTTTTAAAACTTGAATGGTTTGGATATTCAACGGTATATGAATTAAAAGGTTTAACTTAAATGTTACTTTGTAAAGAAAATAGTTCTCATGGCTTTACAAATACATTTCTTTATTAAAGTCTAAACCAAAATTTATATTATCTCTCTCAAGTTCCAAAACCACTTCAATTTATCTATATATACGTATATCCATTTTGAGTATCAATATTTCATACTAAAGTTGGATTTTATTCTTTCAACAAATCAATTGTTCTATTAATTAGTCTTGAATATTCATATAAAATCCATAAATAATAAGACTTCAATTTCTAGTAATAAAATATATATATATTTCCCAATTCAAATTATACTAGTATATTCATTTCAATTTATTTTGGGAAAAATCCAATTATAAATATCATATCTTAAAATTTCCAAACTTAACATTTAAACATATGATATAAATTATTAAACTCCATTTTCTTAATTTTCTTCCATTTTTAATAAATATTTTTATACACCTTTTAATTTCAAAATTTTCAACTTCATATGTATATATATATGGAAGAAAAATATTTATACAATATAAAATTTAAGATTTATAAACCGTATTCCATCCAAACCATAGAAATCACATTTAAATAGTTATATATATACCGCGGTGCCTGTATATAATTTTCTATCCTATGGTCAAGTGATACGGATATTTATCATTTCAATCCGCAATTTAAAAGATATAAAATTTTGCGGTTATATATCATTTCAAACCACAATCCCGAATGAAATGAAATATGCATGATAATTTGCAATTTAATGATATACAATAAACATCCATTCACCAACATCATCCATCATCCAAATCGCAATCATAAATCAATAACAATATTATATTTGATAATATATAACAGGTAATAACTGGCAATTTTATTCAATTTAAATTTAACGACCATAAATCTAACAGTTTATATTCAGTAATAAATTATATAACTGTTAACTAGCAGTTTCATGCAAACACAAATTCTAACTGTCAATTAATACGCAATAAATAAATTAAATTAACAGTTAAATTCAATAAATGCAATTCAGCAGATATGAATGAAATAAGCATGCCAAATACTCATAAATAAATTCTATTCATTTCTAAAATTTATTTAACAAACATAAAAGCTTCTAGTAGTTGTGAGTGGGTTAAAACACTCACCTTTTGAATTTAAATCGAATTCAAATCCGATTTAAACCCAAAAATTCGACTATCTCCAAATCTGTCCAAACCAGTGTCAAAAGTTCTGGAATTTAATTTCGATCCTAACAAAAAAAATTGCGTGAAACGGAGTCCGTATGTACGAGTTATGATTATTAGAACTAATTGAAATCAAAATTAACAAAAATAAATTAAACAAAAATAAAATACCGTGCCACATGCACTCTTCCCTCGTGAAAAACGCGTTTGCTTCTTCTTGATTGCTAACTTTGTTCCGTAATTTTTCTTTTATTTCGATTTACTTTAATTTTCCTCCTTATTATATGAATGTATGCATTTTTAAAAGGTTTGGAAAAAAAAAAGATTTGAAAAAGAAGAATTGAAAAAGAAAATGATTAAAATAAAAACTGAAAATGGAAGAGAAAATCTAGATTTGAAAAGAAAGAAGAAGGTTTGAAATAGAAGAAAATTTGAAAAAGAAGTATATTTGAAGAGGAAGGAAAAATTAAAATCAGAGATAATAAGGAGATTTGAAGGAAAAAAAGGAAAAAAAAGAAGAAGATTATAATGGAGGCTGTGGTTTCATTTGCGTCATATCTTATTTATAAGGTTAGAGTTAGGTTTAGGATCAAAGAGATTTGGAAAGAGAGACCGCTATTAATTAGAAATAAATGAAATGACGTTTCAGAAAATGAAGTTGGAAAATGAATGGAAAGAAATAAAGTAAATATGAACAAACTTGGTTTTGAAATATAGTAAATATGAACAACCTTTTTAAAAGTAGAAGGTATTAAAAAGAGGTAATTATTTATTAGAAAGGGAATGAATGGACTAACTCTATACTGTAAACATACTTTTAGGATTCAAATTTCAAAACAATTGTTTACTTAATGAATTTTGTTAACCCTAAACACACCAAAATTAACTTCATTAACTCAAGTAATATTCGAATTTCTACGCATTCGGGTTTTTGTCTATGCATAATAATTTTTTTATAATTACCTTAAAAATGAAAACATTTGATTTGTTTTTCCCAAAATGATCTCTAATTACCATTAAAACACCCTTTTTGTTTACCATAAAACGCGCGTTTTTTTTTATTAAATCTATTAATTGCAATCACCGTTTTCTTTTCTTTTAATTGAAATATTTGAACTACATTAATTGCAATCACACAAAATTAAATTTTAAAACAGACAACTAAATTGCATAAAAAAAAATAGAAAAATTATTTATACATAAGAGTAATAAATAGATTATTTTCCTATTCTTGTAATTAGTTTGTAAGCTAAACACAGTTCAAATAAACATATATTTCTTTCTTTAAAAATCAATCTTTCTATATTTTTATTTAAATTAAATTAAACCTACATTCATAGATGAAACATTCATTTTATTGATGTAAATGTTTTTTTTTTGAATCAAAACTTTTCTTATATTTCACAAAACATAAGCTGCTTTTATTTGCACCTATTACAATTAGTATTCTCTCTCCTATTAATTTCAGTTGATTAAGTTTCAAAATGGGCTAAATGAATGTAATGATAAGTAGAACAATTACTTCCTATTAACGTAATATTTAGATGTTAAATTCTCATTTATTTTGCAATACTTCAATTAAATTAATAAATATTGCTCTCTATACTTAAATCTATATTAACAAAACGTTAGCTTTGGATTGGTAGAATTTGATTTACCGAAGTTTACTTACATAATACAAACTATATTAATTTGCTACCTATTAGTTCTTAATTATATTTTTAAGTTCGTTACCTATCCACCTTGATTAAAATTCCATCTATAAAGCAAATTTAGTTAGCCTTAACATTACTACACTAAATCTACAATCAGTTTCAATTAATATAGAATTATATCTTAAATACTTACCATTTATTTATAAATTAGGTTACCTTCCAATAAATTTTATTCCTAAGTATTTGATTGGATTGCCATCTTTACTATGTCTATTATTAATTAGCTTCAAATTCTGCAATTTCACTTCTTAAATCCACCCTTTGCTATATTATAAATAAAATTTACATTGGTTACATTTCACATAAATGTATCATTTATTTACATTTATTACAAACTTATTTCCAATTCCAACTAAAAATCTAAATAAATGAATAGGCAACCTACCATAAACATTACCGTTACCTTTTTGTCACATACAAAATCTTTTATTACAAAAATCAATTTTTGCATATATTTTCATACTACAAATTCAATTTACTTATGTTCAAATTGTAGCCAAACCTGACTTTTAAATTATTTTATACAAAATTGGGATTTCATTAAGTTTATTAATTATTACCCTTAATTGGCATTTATCACCTTGTATTCTCGTTATCATTTCATAGATATGATTCCCAATTCCTTATTATTGACTTAAATTGGCATTACTAACATTGCATTAAACGTTGTTACTTAAATCTCTACCCAATACTAACTAATACTCTAAATAAATACGCTTACTCCTTTCGTTATTTATTAATTATCACAAGAAACGTTTAATCATTTCAACAACATTGTAATTTCAAATTACCTACATTGATTGTATACGTTTTCCATTATTATCATTTATTAGAATTCTATTCAACTTTCCATCTTATGCATATAGTTAACCTTTCTATTGATTTTTCCTTCAAAATTTTCAGTTACTTCTTAACTTACAAAAAGGCAATGATTAATTACATTTAATCGCTATAAATTAAATGCATTGGTAACGAACAATATCTGTCACCATTATACAATTTATAACATTTGTAATTTATTCTCTACAACAATTATTACCTATCAATATTATTTCGCCCATAAATACAAACTTGCAATTGTTCTTATTATCATATTCCATTTACTGTTAACAATGTTTATTACATTATATTAGTTTAATATTTTCCTCAAATTCCTCATATTCAACTCATATATAGGTAAAATTCTTTTCACCACTTAAAATCATTTGAATTAACTTCGAATTACTATAAGTAGGTTTTTAATTTATTTTTCTTCTAAATTTAATTACAACTTATTAATTTAACCAAATTAAATCCATAAAATCTACGGGTCATTACACTCTCCCCCACTCAAAACTTTTCGTCCCCGAAAAGGAAAAGAAGGGAAAACGAAGAACTAAGAAATCAATATACCTCATTCACACATTAACTTTATAAACAATTAAATTTATAAAATTAATTAATTTAGATAAAATATATCAATTTATAACCATAAAAAAAAATTATATCTAAATTACTAAAGTTTGGAAAAACATTTCAAAATACTTCTAAGTTCAAAATTTACGGAAAACTTTTGGTAGAGTCTCCTTTGAACGGAGAGACTCGGGAGAAAATATAATATCAAAATATAACAATTATATTACATATTTTATCCAAAATATTATATCTCAACCCGGGAAAATATATAAAATAGCGCTATAAATCGTAATCCGAAGCGTACCTATTTGTCGGGCAATTTATGCTTAATTTATGGAACCAAAAGCAGTAGCAATTGCTTCCATAACCTGCATTTCACTTATAAACATCCAAAGGTTTAACAATTTCTATAAAGCGAAATATTTTCATGGTTTCAACTACTAACAACACCAAATATAAAATCATAAATTTCAACAAACAGCATACACAACAAAACAACCATTCGATCAAACAAGCAAATAGTTGTTCGGGTTCAAAACTTGAAATGGTACGGAATGAAAAATAACTATCCAGTGCATCATTTACTCAACAGTGTTAGATGGGACAGAATAGCTTATTTATTCATCCTACAACTTCAAATTTCCTTACCCAGCCAACCATAAAGCAAACAATATCGATTTAAACCAACAAATCAATTTAACCTATGAAAATTCATTACATACTTTAGTTGTTTGATTTCCTTTCTTTTATACAAACCGCATAAATTTTCCTTTTTATAGTTTACATTTATTTCTAACAACTTCAAATTTTATTTTCTCGTCAGTGGTTGTATCCTTGATTTTTACTTATTACTTACAATTTATTCACTTTTATTATTTATTTATTCCGGTCATGTAAGTTTCTTTTATATGTATTGTATTTAATACACTTCTAAATTTCAATCTTTTATTCCATGCTTACAATTCTATTACTTATTTATAGTAACCCTTTTTAATTCCCTTAAATTCTTAACCCTAAAATATCCATTCTTATAAGTAAAGGAATTTACAAATTCTTTAACTAGGGTTTGCAGTCATTTATTTATATTACCTACTTTCCATTATATTTAGCTAGTAGTATTTAATTCATACTTAAGTTAATAACCCTACACATCAATCCTTATTTATTAAAGAATTTCATTTTATTCACTTAAGCTTAAAATCACCTATTTATAATACTTACCTTTAATTTTGGTAAAATTTCAATTATAACTTAAGTTTATACCATTAAATTCTTATTTATAATAGCAATTCATTGAATACTTCATTATTTTCAAAATTTCTACTTGTATAATATTCTATTCCAATCACTTATTTAACATTTCAACTTTTAATATTTGGTAAGTTATATATGTTAAAGAAAATGCAAAAGAGATTATACAAGTTTTATCTCATCCTTTAATTATGTTCATTGTTCAATAAATCTTTACCTTTTCTTATAAGTTAAAATTTTAACTTCCTTTATAACTTAGCATTAAAGTCTCTTATTCTATTTAGGTTTCAATTCTTAATTAAATTCTGTTTCATTACCATAAATGAAACAATTAATTAATGGAAATTTTAGAAGTAAATACTGGGTTAAATTTCAATAGATAAATATACCTTTATAACTTATATACCTCTAATTATAATTAAAACAATTAAACCTTTAGTTATTTCCAAAACAAATCTGCAGTAGAATTCACTACAGTAGCCTCTCCCCTTCGAAACTCGAAAATGAAAGTCGATGATGCGGCCGCCATCACCGAAATTATTTTCCAGCGACAGAGAGGAAAGTACAAAAATTATTTTCTCCAAAATCTTCTTTAAAACCATTCTTCCGAATTTTACTAAATATTTATGTAAGAAAATACTTATAAACAAAATTATTATATTTCATAAATCCTTTGAAAGCAAATTTTCAAAATCCCGGACTTAAGTTCTAAAATCTCCAATTTGATTTATTATAATTTCAACTTAGCTTCAATTGTTATAAATATTTTTATTCCCTAACACCCAATCTATAGCAACCAAATATATATATATATATATATATATATATATATATATATATATATATATATCTTTATAAAAATATTTTTATATATAAAAAATATAATAGGCAAAATTATTTCATTCACCTATATTAAAAACAAATATTATGTCTGTCTGTCCTATTAAGTGTTTAGAAATCCCTATTGATGACATATCGTCCCATGCATCAACCAGAATTTATAAATACAAAGCGGAACAGATTAACACAATATCAAAATCTTTATTAACACTAACAAATACGCTCTCTCATATATATACACTCAGCGACTCCCATAGGGTATTACTACCCTATTAACAAAGAGTCAAACCCCACAAAGCTAAGGTTTATCGCTAAAACCAAAGCTCTGATACCAACTGTAACATCCCGCCTTTTCGCACACTTTAAACCGACACACGTGCCAATTCGAAGCATACGCAAGGGCGGATTGTTATGGGGTAAACAAGAAAAACAGAGAAGAAATAAAACAAAATAGAATCTCACAGCGGAAGGATAAAATATAATAATCAATATACAGTTCATGTAACTGTTTACAAAATATTTATTTTACTTATACAATGAATATCAGAGTTACACATACCAATACAATCAATGCAGCGGAAATTTTAGAGTGTGGTGCAATACTATAAATAATATAATACGGATTCTTCATCTTCGTCCTCCAAAGCTAAAATCTTCGATCCTGAAACGCTCGGACTGACCCGAGCGAATTTGAAAAGACAAAACACTCGAGTCAGACTAAAAGATCTTATGTGAGTTAAATTAACAGAAATAAATATGAGTACAGTAACTCAAGAGATGTTCGGGATTTACATCTCCTAAGGATCCGTTAAACTATTTACTATGTAGTATATTGCGCTATTATAATAGTGTCTATTTATAAAATAAACTTACTTTTTAATAGCGTTAAGGGGTTACCCATATAGCCCTTAACACAAATAATGCCAATAGTCTATACAGTACCGTAATACCTCCTGATCGGGAAGCTACCAGAGGATACTCCATAGGTACGACACAAATAGAAACTCGTAGTAAAGGCTCGGTATGGTAGGTGACACGGCACAACTAGGCAATGCCAGGGTAGATATACCAATTGCTATCCAGGCTGGTGGAAACGCGTAGCCGCAGTTACCGCCCACCTCGGACTAACTCCCCAAAATCAAAATATAGAAGTGGCCACTGAATCAATCCAAAATCAAAGTATAATATCGAAGAGGAGGGTCCGATCAGAGGAATGACCTCATTGGCCTGAGAATCGCTCCTGTTTTAGCCACCTTATGCCAACTCACGGGAGTCGGGTCCACGTATTTACCTTACAGGAAACGTCGCCACCACCTACTTCATTCTGGAATCTCCACCGCGTACACGGTTAGTCAAAGTGGTTTTCGGTATCGACAGAGAGTATGTCCATATCCGATCCCGGTCTCTTTGCCAACCCATCGTTATTATAACACCGCGGTCATTTAAAAATAGGTTATACTTTAAAAATCAGAATAAACATTTCCATTTTAAAATTATGAATACGATATCATTTTAAAACCCAAAACAATATGATATCCTTTATCCCAAATATAAACCTTTTCAAAAATCCAAATGCTTTAAAATTTATAACGTCTGAAAGCCAAATATCCTTTCAAAGCATAATATTTCGAAATTCATAATTTAAAACCATAACTCTTAAAACTTGAATGGTTTGGATATTCAACGGTATATGAATTAAAAGGTTTAACTTAAATGTTACTTTGTAAAGAAAATAGTTCTCATGGCTTTACAAATACATTTCTTTATTAAAGTCTAAACCAAAATTTATATTATCTCTCTCAAGTTCCAAAACCACTTCAATTTATCTATATATACGTATATCCATTTTGAGTATCAATATTTCATACTAAAGTTGGATTTTATTCTTTCAACAAATCAATTGTTCTATTAATTAGTCTTGAATATTCATATAAAATCCATAAATAATAAGACTTCAATTTCTAGTAATAATATATATATATTTCCCAATTCAAATTATACTAGAATATTCATTTCAATTTATTTTGGGAAAAATCCAATTATAAATATCATATCTTAAAATTTCCAAACTTAACATTTAAACATATGATATAAATTATTAAACTCCATTTTCTTAATTTTCTTCCATTTTTAATAAATATTTTTATACACCTTTTAATTTCAAAATTTTCAACTTCATATGTATATATATATGGAAGAAAAATATTTATACAATATAAAATTTAAGATTATTATAAACCGTATTCCATCCAAACCATAGAAATCACATTTAAATAGTTATATATATACCGCGGTGCCTGTATATAATTTTCTATCCTATGGTCAAGTGATACGGATATTTATCATTTCAATCCGCAATTTAAAAGATATAAAATTTTGCGGTTATATATCATTTCAAACCACAATCCCGAATGAAATGAAATATGCATGATAATTTGCAATTTAATGATATACAATAAACATTCATTCACCAACATCATCCATCATCCAAATCGCAATCATCAATCAATAACAATATTATATTTGATAATATATAACAGGTTATAACTGGCAATTTTATTCAATTTAAATTTAACGACCATAAATCTAACAGTTTATATTCAGTAATAAATTATATAACTGTTAACTAGCAGTTTCATGCAAACACAAATTCTAACTGTCAATTAATACGCAATAAATAAATTAAATTAACAGTTAAATTCAATAAATGCAATTCAACAGATATGAATGAAATAAGCATGCCAAATACTCATAAATAAATTCTATTCATTTCTAAAATTTATTTAACAAACATAAAAGCTTCTAATAGTTGTGAGTGGGTTAAAACACTCACCTTTTGAATTTAAATCGAATTCAGATCCGATTTAAACCCAAAAATTCGACTATCTCCAAATCTGTCCAAACCAGTGTCAAAAGTTCTGGAATTTAATTTCGATCCTAACAAAAAAAATTGCATGAAACGGAGTCCGTATGTACGAGTCATGATTATTAGAACTAATTGAAATCAAAATTAACAAAAATAAATTAAACAAAAATAAAATACCGTGCCACGTGCACTCTTCCCTCGTGAAAAACGCGTATGCTTCTTCTTGATTGCTAACTTTGTTCCGTAATTTTTCTTTTATTTCGATTTACTTTAATTTTCCTCCTTATTATATGAATGTATGCATTTTTAAAAAGTTTGGAAAAAAAAAGATTTGAAAAAGAAGAATTGAAAAAGAAAATGATTAAAATAAAAACTGAAAATGGAAGAGAAAATCTAGATTTGAAAAGAAAGAAGAAGGTTTGAAATAGAAGAAAATTTGAAAAAGAAGTATATTTGAAGAGGAAGGAAAAATTAAAATCAGAGATAATAAGGAGATTTGAAGGAAAAAAAGGAAAAAAAAGAAGAAGATTATAATGGAGGCTGTGGTTTCATTTGCGTCATATCTTATTTATAAGGTTAGAGTTAGGTTTAGGATCAAAGAGATTTGGAAAGAGAGACCGCTATTAATTAGAAATAAATGAAATGACGTTTCAGAAAATGAAGTTGGAAAATGAATGGAAAGAAATAAAGTAAATATGAACAAACTTGGTTTTGAAATATAGTAAATATGAACAACCTTTTCAAAAGTAGAAGGTATTAAAAAGAGGTAATTATTTATTAGAAAGGGAATGAATGGACTAACTCTATACTGTAAACATACTTTTAGGATTCAAATTTCAAAACAATTGTTTACTTAATGAATTTTGTTAACCCTAAACACACCAAAATTAACTTCATTAACTCAAGTAATATTCGAATTTTTACGCATTCGGGTTTTTGTCTATGCATAATAATTTTTTTATAATTACCTTAAAAATGAAAACATTTGATTTGTTTTTCCCAAAATGATCTCTAATTACCATTAAAACACCCTTTTTGTTTACCATAAAACGCGCGTTTTTTTATATTAAATCTATTAATTGCAATCACCGTTTTCTTTTCTTTTAATTGAAATATTTGAACTACATTAATTGCAATCACACAAAATTAAATTTTAAAACAGACAACTAAATTGCATAAAAAAAAATAGAAAAATTATTTATACATAAGAGTAATAAATAGATTATTTTCCTATTCTTGTAATTAGTTTGTAAGCTAAACACAGTTCAAATAAACATATATTTCTTTCTTTAAAAATCAATCTTTCTATATTTTTATTTAAATTAAATTAAACCTACATTCATAGATGAAACATTCATTTTATTGATGTAAATGTTTTTTTTTTTGAATCAAAACTTTTCTTATATTTCACAAAACATAAGCTGCTTTTATTTGCACCTATTACAATTAGTATTCTCTCTCCTATTAATTTCAGTTGATTAAGTTTCAAAATGGGCTAAATGAATGTAATGAAAAGTAGAACAATTACTTCCTATTAACGTAATATTTAGATGTTAAATTCTCATTTATTTTGCAATACTTCAATTAAATTAATAAATATTGATCTCTATACTTAAATCTATATTAACAAAACGTTAGCTTTGGATTGGTAGAATTTGATTTACCGAAGTTTACTTACATAATACAAACTATATTAATTTGCCACCTATTAGTTCTTAATTATATTTTTAAGTTCGTTACCTATCCACCTTGATTAAAATTCCATCTATAAAGCAAATTTAGTTAGCCTTAACATTACTACACTAAATCTACAATCAGTTTCAATTAATATAGAATTATATCTTAAATACTTACCATTTATTTATAAATTAGGTTACCTTCCAATAAATTTTATTCCTAAGTATTTGATTGGATTTCCATCTTTACTATGTCTATTATTAATTAGCTTCAAATTCTGCAATTTCACTTCTTAAATCCACCCTTTGCTATATTATAAATAAAATTTACATTGGTTACATTTCACATAAATGTATCATTTATTTACATTTATTACAAACTTATTTCCAATTCCAACTAAAAATCTAAATAAATGAATAGGCAACCTACCATAAACATTACCGTTACCTTTTTGTCACATACAAAATCTTTTATTATAAAAATCAATTTTTGCATATATTTTCATACTACAAATTCAATTTACTTATGTTCAAATTGTAGCCAAACCTGACTTTTAAATTATTTTATACAAAATTGGGATTTCATTAAGTTTATTAATTATTACCCTTAATTGGCATTTATCACCTTGTATTCTCGTTATCATTTCATAGATATGATTCCCAATTCCTTATTATTGACTTAAATTGGCATTACTAACATTGCATTAAACGTTGTTACTTAAATCTCTACCCAATACTAACTAATACTCTAAATAAATACGCTTACTCCTTTCGTTATTTATTAATTATCACAAGAAACGTTTAATCATTTCAACAACATTGTAATTTCAAATTACCTACATTGATTGTATACGTTTTCCATTATTATCATTTATTAGAATTCTATTCAACTTTCCATCTTATGCATATAGTTAACCTTTCTATTGATTTTTCCTTCAAAATTTTCAGTTACTTCTTAACTTACAAAAAGGCAATGATTAATTACATTTAATCGCTATAAATTAAATGCATTGGTAACGAACAATATATGTCACCATTATACAATTTATAACATTTGTAATTTATTCTCTACAACAATTATTACCTATCAATATTATTTCGCCCATAAATACAAACTTGCAATTGTTCTTATTATCATATTCCATTTACTGTTAACAATGTTTATTACATTATATTAGTTTAATATTTTCCTCAAATTCCTCATATTCAACTCATATATAGGTAAAATTCTTTTCACCACTTAAAATCATTTGAATTAACTTCGAATTACTATAAGTAGGTTTTTAATTTATTTTTCTTCTAAATTTAATTACAACTTATTAATTTAACCAAATTAAATCCATAAAATCTACGGGTCATTACACTCTCCCCCACTCAAAACTTTTCGTCCCCGAAAAGGAAAAGAAGGGAAAACGAAGAACTAAGAAATCAATATACCTCATTCACACATTAACTTTATAAACAATTAAATTTATAAAATTAATTAATTTAGATAAAATATATCAATTTATAACCATAAAAAAAAATTATATCTAAATTACTAAAGTTTGGAAAAACATTTCAAAATACTTCTAAGTTCAAAATTTACGGAAAACTTTTGGTAGAGTCTCCTTTGAACGGAGAGACTCGGGAGAAAATATAATATCAAAATATAACAATTATATTACATATTTTATCCAAAATATTATATCTCAACCCGGGAAAATATATAAAATAGCGCTATAAATCGTAATCCGAAGCGTACCTATTTGTCGGGCAATTTATGCTTAATTTATGGAACCAAAAGCAGTAGCAATTGCTTCCATAACCTGCATTTCACTTATAAACATCCAAAGGTTTAACAATTTCTATAAAGCGAAATATTTTCATGGTTTCAACTACTAACAACACCAAATATACAATCATAAATTTCAACAAACAGCATACACAACAAAACAACCATTCGATCAAACAAGCAAATAGTTGTTCGGGTTCAAAACTTGAAATGGTACGGAATGAAAAATAACTATCCAGTGCATCATTTACTCAACAGTGTTAGATGGGACAGAATAGCTTATTTATTCATCCTACAACTTCAAATTTCCTTACCCAGCCAACCATAAAGCAAACAATATCGATTTAAACCAACAAATCAATTTAACCTATGAAAATTCATTACATACTTTAGTTGTTTGATTTCCTTTCTTTTATACAAACCGCATAAATTTTCCTTTTTATAGTTTACATTTATTTCTAACAACTTCAAATTTTATTTTCTCGTCAGTGGTTGTATCCTTGATTTTTACTTATTACTTACAATTTATTCACTTTTATTATTTATTTATTCCGGTCATGTAAGTTTCTTTTATATGTATTGTATTTAATACACTTCTAAATTTCAATCTTTTATTCCATGCTTACAATTCTATTACTTATTTATAGTAACCCTTTTTAATTCCCTTAAATTCTTAACCCTAAAATATCCATTCTTATAAGTAAAGGAATTTACAAATTCTTTAACTAGGGTTTGCAGTCATTTATTTATATTACCTACTTTCCATTATATTTAGCTAGTAGTATTTAATTCATACTTAAGTTAATAACCCTACACATGAATCCTTATTTATTAAAGAATTTCATTTTATTCACTTAAGCTTAAAATCACCTATTTATAATACTTACCTTTAATTTTGGTAAAATTTCAATTATAACTTAAGTTTATACCATTAAATTCTTATTTATAATAGCAATTCATTGAATACTTCATTATTTTCAAAATTTCTACTTGTATAATATTCTATTCCAATCACTTATTTAACATTTCAACTTTTAATATTTGGTAAGTTATATATGTTAAAGAAAATGCAAAAGAGATTATACAAGTTTTATCTCATCCTTTAATTATGTTCATTGTTCAATAAATCTTTACCTTTTCTTATAAGTTAAAATTTTAACTTCCTTTATAACTTAGCATTAAAGTCTCTTATTCTATTTAGGTTTCAATTCTTAATTAAATTCTGTTTCATTACCATAAATGAAACAATTAATTAATGGAAATTTTAGAAGTAAATACTGGGTTAAATTTCAATAGATAAATATACCTTTATAACTTATATACCTCTAATTATAATTAAAACAATTAAACCTTTAGTTATTTCCAAAACAAATCTGCAGTAGAATTCACTACAGTAGCCTCTCCCCTTCGAAACTCGAAAATGAAAGTCGATGATGCGGCCGCCATCACCGAAATTATTTTCCAGCGACAGAGAGGAAAGTACAAAAATTATTTTCTCCAAAATCTTCTTTAAAACCATTCTTCCGAATTTTACTAAATATTTATGTAAGAAAATACTTATAAACAAAATTATTATATTTCATAAATCCTTTGAAAGCAAAATTTCAAAATCCCGGACTTAAGTTCTAAAATCTCCAATTTGATTTATTATAATTTCAACTTAGCTTCAATTGTTATAAATATTTTTATTCCCTAACACCCAATCTATAGCAACCAAATATATATATATATATATATATATATATATATCTTTATAAAAATATTTTTATATATAAAAAATATAATAGGCAAAATTATTTCGTTCACCTATATTAAAAACAAATATTATGTCTGTCTGTCCTATTAAGTGTTTAGAAATCCCTATTGATGACATATCGTCCCATGCATCAACCAGAATTTATAAATACAAAGCGGAACAGATTAACACAATATCAAAATCTTTATTAACACTAACAAATACGCTCTCTCATATATATACACTCAGCGACTCCCATAGGGTATTACTACCCTATTAACAAAGAGTCAAACCCCACAAAGCTAAGGTTTATCGCTAAAACCAAAGCTCTGATACCAACTGTAACATCCCGCCTTTTCGCACACTTTAAACCGACACACGTGCCAATTCGAAGCATACGCAAGGGCGGATTGTTATGGGGTAAATAAGAAAAACAGAGAAGAAATAAAACAAAATAGAATCTCACAGCGGAAGGATAAAATATAATAATCAATATACAGTTCATGTAACTGTTTACAAAATATTTATTTTACTTATACAATGAATATCAGAGTTACACATACCAATACAATCAATGCAGCGGAAATTTTAGAGTGTGGTGCAATACTATAAATAATATAATACGGATTCTTCATCTTCGTCCTCCAAAGCTAAAATCTTCGATCCTGAAACGCTCGGACTGACCCGAGCGAATTTGAAAAGACAAAACACTCGAGTCAGACTAAAAGATCTTATGTGAGTTAAATTAACAGAAATAAATATGAGTACAGTAACTCAAGAGATGTTCGGGATTTACATCTCCTAAGGATCCGTTAAACTATTTACTATGTAGTATATTGCGCTATTATAATAGTGTCTATTTATAAAATAAACTTACTTTTTAATAGCGTTAAGGGGTTACCCATATAGCCCTTAACACAAATAATGCCAATAGTCTATACAGTACCGTAATACCTCCTGATCGGGAAGCTACCAGAGGATACTCCATAGGTACGACACAAATAGAAACTCGTAGTAAAGGCTCGGTATGGTAGGTGACACGGCACAACTAGGCAATGCCAGGGTAGATATACCAATTGCTATCCAGGCTGGTGGAAACGCGTAGCCGCAGTTACCGCCCACCTCGGACTAACTCCCCAAAATCAAAATATAGAAGTGGCCACTGAATCAATCCAAAATCAAAGTATAATATCGAAGAGGAGGGTCCGATCAGAGGAATGACCTCATTGGCCTGAGAATCGCTCCTGTTTTAGCCACCTTATGCCAACTCACGGGAGTCGGGTCCACGTATTTACCTTACAGGAAACGTCGCCACCACCTACTTCATTCTGGAATCTCCACCGCGTACACGGTTAGTCAAAGTGGTTTTCGGTATCGACAGAGAGTATGTCCATATCCGATCCCGGTCTCTTTGCCAACCCATCGTTATTATAACACCGCGGTCATTTAAAAATAGGTTATACTTTAAAAATCAGAATAAACATTTCCATTTTAAAATTATGAATACGATATCATTTTAAAACCCAAAACAATATGATATCCTTTATCCCAAATATAAACCTTTTCAAAAATCCAAATGCTTTAAAATTTATAACGTCTGAAAGCCAAATATCCTTTCAAAGCATAATATTTCGAAATTCATAATTTAAAACCATAACTTTTAAAACTTGAATGGTTTGGATATTCAACGGTATATGAATTAAAAGGTTTAACTTAAATGTTACTTTGTAAAGAAAATAGTTCTCATGGCTTTACAAATACATTTCTTTATTAAAGTCTAAACCAAAATTTATAGTATCTCTCTCAAGTTCCAAAACCACTTCAATTTATCTATATATACGTATATCCATTTTGAGTATCAATATTTCATACTAAAGTTGGATTTTATTCTTTCAACAAATCAATTGTTCTATTAATTAGTCTTGAATATTCATATAAAATCCATAAATAATAAGACTTCAATTTCTAGTAATAAATATATATATATTTCCCAATTCAAATTATACTAGTATATTCATTTCAATTTATTTTGGGAAAAATCCAATTATAAATATCATATCTTAAAATTTCCAAACTTAACATTTAAACATATGATATAAATTATTAAACTCCATTTTCTTAATTTTCTTCCATTTTTAATAAATATTTTTATACACCTTTTAATTTCAAAATTTTCAACTTCATATGTATATATATATGGAAGAAAAATATTTATACAATATAAAATTTAAGATTTATAAACCGTATTCCATCCAAACCATAGAAATCACATTTAAATAGTTATATATATACCGCGGTGCCTGTATATAATTTTCTATCCTATGGTCAAGTGATACGGATATTTATCATTTCAATCCGCAATTTAAAAGATATAAAATTTTGCGGTTATATATCATTTCAAACCACAATCCCGAATGAAATGAAATATGCATGATAATTTGCAATTTAATGATATACAATAAACATCCATTCACCAACATCATCCATCATCCAAATCGCAATCATCAATCAATAACAATATTATATTTGATAATATATAACAGGTAATAACTGGCAATTTTATTCAATTTAAATTTAACGACCATAAATCTAACAGTTTATATTCAGTAATAAATTATATAACTGTTAACTAGCAGTTTCATGCAAACACAAATTCTAACTGTCAATTAATACGCAATAAATAAATTAAATTAACAGTTAAATTCAATAAATGCAATTCAGCAGATATGAATGAAATAAGCATGCCAAATACTCATAAATAAATTCTATTCATTTCTAAAATTTATTTAACAAACATAAAAGCTTCTAGTAGTTGTGAGTGAGTTAAAACACTCACCTTTTGAATTTAAATCGAATTCAAATCCGATTTAAACCCAAAAATTCGACTATCTCCAAATCTGTCCAAACCAGTGTCAAAAGTTCTGGAATTTAATTTCGATCCTAACAAAAAAAATTGCGTGAAACGGAGTCCGTATGTACGAGTTATGATTATTAGAACTAATTGAAATCAAAATTAACAAAAATAAATTAAACAAAAATAAAATACCGTGCCACATGCACTCTTCCCTCGTGAAAAACGCGTTTGCTTCTTCTTGATTGCTAACTTTGTTCCGTAATTTTTCTTTTATTTCGATTTACTTTAATTTTCCTCCTTATTATATGAATGTATGCATTTTTAAAAGGTTTGGAAAAAAAAAAGATTTGAAAAAGAAGAATTGAAAAAGAAAATGATTAAAATAAAAACTGAAAATGGAAGAGAAAATCTAGATTTGAAAAGAAAGAAGAAGGTTTGAAATAGAAGAAAATTTGAAAAAGAAGTATATTTGAAGAGGAAGGAAAAATTAAAATCAGAGATAATAAGGAGATTTGAAGGAAAAAAAGGAAAAAAAAGAAGAAGATTATAATGGAGGCTGTGGTTTCATTTGCGTCATATCTTATTTATAAGGTTAGAGTTAGGTTTAGGATCAAAGAGATTTGGAAAGAGAGACCGCTATTAATTAGAAATAAATGAAATGACGTTTCAGAAAATGAAGTTGGAAAATGAATGGAAAGAAATAAAGTAAATATGAACAAACTTGGTTTTGAAATATAGTAAATATGAACAACCTTTTTAAAAGTAGAAGGTATTAAAAAGAGGTAATTATTTATTAGAAAGGGAATGAATGGACTAACTCTATACTGTAAACATACTTTTAGGATTCAAATTTCAAAACAATTGTTTACTTAATGAATTTTGTTAACCCTAAACACACCAAAATTAACTTCATTAACTCAAGTAATATTCGAATTTCTACGCATTCGGGTTTTTGTCTATGCATAATAATTTTTTTATAATTACCTTAAAAATGAAAACATTTGATTTGTTTTTCCCAAAATGATCTCTAATTACCATTAAAACACCCTTTTTGTTTACCATAAAACGCGCGTTTTTTTATATTAAATCTATTAATTGCAATCACCGTTTTCTTTTCTTTTAATTGAAATATTTGAACTACATTAATTGCAATCACACAAAATTAAATTTTAAAACAGACAACTAAATTGCATAAAAAAAAAATAGAAAATTTTTTTTTTTTTTTTTTTTTTTTTTTTTAGCAAAAGCTAGCGGGGTTAACAGGGCCCCTACCTGATTTTATTGCAAAAAAACAATAAAACACAAAACTTGCCCAAAAGAGAACAGCAAGCAAGAAAAAAAGAAAATACAAAACACAACACACGGAGCTACACAGAAAGAAAAGCACAACAAAAAAACACACAAAGCAAAACAAGAAAACAAGAAACACACCAAAAAAACCAACTATCTCCAAGCATCCATGTATATGGCTGGAAAAATAGCTTGCATCTTCATTGTTTTGTAAATTTCATACTTCAATACTTTCCATAACACCTGACCATCTCTCCTCTTCTTATCAAAGCAAATCAAATTTCGTTCATACCACACCACTGTCATGTATTTCTTCAAGCATATAGCTAAGTGTCTCGCCTTCAAAGTTCGCCACCTTATAGCTTTGTAAATCATGTCAAAATCCAGCATAGGTTGATTAGCCAACAATCTACTCCCAGCTACAAGCATCATTTTGTCAAACAGCATCTTAGTGTAAGAACATTGCATGAACAAATGGTGCACAGTCTCAGGGTCATTAGCACAGAAAAAACAATTTGATCCCCTATCATATCCCATCTCCATCAATTTGGTTCTAGTTAACATTGCATTTTGCAGCACTTTCCAGAGCATAAGATTATCCCCTGGGGTTGAATCAGTTGTCCAAATAACTTTGCTCCACTTGAAATCATGATCACCAAAATTGTGCAGGTGCTTGTACACAAGCTTAACAGTATGAGGTCTATCATTCCAAAACACATCACCAACATCAACAAGAGGGTACTTATTACATTGTATATCATTCCACACTGACCTGATGTACTGATTTGATGAGTATGGCAGATTCATGTTACCCTGGAAAATATAATCCACCGCCTTTGCATTAAAAGGTATACCAGTCTGTTGGATCTGTTGATATGTGAACAAAGAATGCAATATCACTCCCTTGGCCACCCATGGATCGTACCAAAATTTGACAGTAGAAGAATTTGACAACCTATGAACAATAATAGGAAGCAATCTATCACGTAAACTCAGGAGATTTCTCCAAGTCCAGCTGCAAATTTGTGGAGTGGTAACAGTCCAGAAACTAGCCCTACCAATTCTATTGACCCAAACCCAATTAACCCAACCAGAGTTATCCTTGGCAATAATTGAATTTAGATGAGTACTGAATGCAGCAATATTCCAGTCAACAATGTTTAAAACCCCCAGCCCACCAGCATTTAAACTCTTCTCAAAACATTTGAATGAACATGGCAATGGCTTCCTGTTTTTGGTGGATCCAGTCCAAAAGAATCTTAGCATTGCACTTCTGACATGATGCAAAAGTTTAGTCGGCAAGATAAACGCTTTAGCCCAATAAACAGTCATAGAAAATGCAACAGACTTGATAAGGACAAGCCTTCCTGCCTGGGTCAAAAATCTGTTAGACCACATGTCAAGAATAGCAACCATTTTGGAATACAATGGGAGGCAATCAGCATACTTCAGTCTTGATGTCAATAGCGGGAGGCCAAGATAAGTCATATTATTACTCATTCTTTGGAGACCAGTGTAATGTAGAAGACTGTTGTAAATACTGGTGGAAACCCCTGCAATTGCTATACTTGATTTAGAAAAATTTAGTTGCAAACCTGACATCAAATAAAAGTCAGTCAAAGTTTTAATAACACTTTGCAACGAGGGGAGATGAGGCTTAGTAAAAATCATAATGTCATCAGCAAACAAGAGAGTAGTAACATTTGTTAGTTTGCACTTGGGGTGGTATTTAATTTGCCCAGCAGCATACTTTGTTAACATTAATCTAGTGAGCACTTCCATCACCATAAGAAATAAGTACGAAGAAATCGGATCCCCTTGCCTAATTCCCTGCCTACTCTTGAAATAACCAACAGGTCGACCATTAATAACAATGGAGAACCTAGCAGTTGAAATGCATTCATAAACCCACCCAACAAATGGCTTCGGAAAGTTCATTAATGCCATTATTCTCACAATGGTGGACCAGTGAATGGAATCATAAGCTTTAGATATGTCTAGCTTTAGCATAGCAGAAGGAGAAATATTTGATCTCGAATATCCACAAAGCAGCTCTTGAGCCAGCAAAATGTTGTCATAAATACTCCTATTGGGAAGAAAAGCAACCTGATTGTGAGAAATAATTTGGGGGAGAACATGCAGAAGTCTTGACGCAATAATCTTTGATATACACTTATACACCACGTTACAGCACGAGATTGGTCTAAAAGAAGAGACAGAGCTTGGTTCAGAACTTTTTGGGATTAGTACAATATTAGTTGAGTTAACTTCAGATAGCAGTGTGCATTTAATAAAAAAATTGTGCACTGCCTTGCAGAAATCCACTTGAATAATGTCCCAGCAAGTAACAAAGAAGAGGACATTGAACCCATCAGGCCCACCACACGATTTTCTATTCATTGCAAAGAGTGTATTTTTTATTTCCTCATCAGTAACTTGATTAACCAGCATAGCAGCTTGCAATGTGGACAAGCTAGGAAGGTGGATGTTGTTTAACTTGTCAAGATCAGGAATAAAGTCAGAGGAGTTACCAAACAAGTGCTCAAAATATTGAACAAAAGCAGCATCAATTAAATCAGGAGTTGAAACAGTAGAACCTTCAAGAGTAGTTATTGAGTGTATATTTTCTTTAGCCTGTTTGATTTTGATCGAGGAATGAAAAAACTCAGTGTTACGATCACCAAAATTATACCACTTACTATGAAACTGCTGTTTTTTCATTCCACTTTCAATTTCTAGAGCTTTGTTAAGAAGATCACATAGCCTTACTTCCTCTTCAGCTGCATTTTGATCATGGGGGTTGTTCATCATAAATTCCTGAACCTCAGCATACTTCTTCTTCAAAATTTTTGATTGCTTTGTTCCATCACCATACTTCTCAGTTGCCCAAGCTCTCAAAAGCTTTTTAACTTGTTTAAGCTTCCTGCAAAGAATAAACATAGGGTTACCATAACAATGCAAGGACCACGCTATATTCACAGTTGGTTTGAATTCAGAAGAACTAATCCAATCATTAAAAAATTTGAAACTTCTTTTTTCATTTTTCATTTTGGGACCGTCAGAAAGAATCAATGGGGAGTGATCAGATAGAATGGGATGGATTAGATTGACAGAGAGATTAGGCCAAGTAGAAAGAGCTTTGAAATTGCAGAAAGCATGATCAATAGTAGAGAATGTTCTGACACCACTCCTACATTTGTTATTCCATGAGTATCTAGCACCATGAGAGGGTATCTTGATGAGATTCGATTCATAAATGGCATTGTTCAATGGAAGGATATGCTTTGGATATAATGGTTGGCCACCAAACTTGTCATCCAGATGAAAACAGCTATTAAAATCACCAACAACCAGCCATGGATGTGTTTCTTGCCTTAGATTTGGTAAGAAATCAAATAGATTTTGCCTAGAAACAGCTGTATTGTCAGCATAAACAAAAGTAAAATAAAAGGAAGATTTGGTTTGCTGGTAGATGATTTTGGAGTGTATGTATTGTCTGGAAGAAATTACAGAGGTGATAGAGTAAACTGTTGGATCAAATAGGATGAAAATCCTACCATAATCAGCATCAGCAAGGTTGTGGATAACCTTCCAAGAAGGATTGATGTAATTTGCAGCCCTAGAAGTTAAAACAAGATTAAGTTTTGATTCCAAGATAGCAAAAATTTTTAGATTATGATAATTTATATGATTTTTGACTTGGTCAAGTTTCAGTTGGTTATGAGCACCCCTAATGTTCCAAACACCTATATTTTGTATCTTCATTATCTAAAGAGATTGATGGATAATGTTCTTTCTGCTCCTGGTTGCAGGAGATTGTGCATCATTGGAATCAGCCTTTGATTTTGATGTTTTCTTTGCTGCCAGTCTTGTTCTGGTGTCTATATTACCATGGCAGTTATCATCACAGGCTTGCTTTTCTTTGTTATACCAACCTGGTATGATAGCATTGTTAACATATGGGAAAGGGGATGTGATTGGTAAAGATGGAGGAGAAGAATTTTTATTGTGTGGGACAGAAAAGGATGTAGTTTGAACAGAATGGAGTGGAACAGAAGGAGTAGAATCAGATGGATTAACATTAGTTGAACAGACTAGTTCAATAATGCTTTTTGCATTGTTATTGAGGAAATTGATATCAGTGGAAGGGATGATTTGATTTCTCATGACTTTACCCCTTTCCAATTGTGCTTGCCCATTTAAATTATTAAGAGTATCAACATGTTGTAATGACTCAGCAGTTGTGTGCACATGCACAGATGGATCAGCATGCACATGGATATCTACTTGTAATTCATCACTATCAGCTACCTGGTTGTTATGCTCAGTTAAAAACGTACTTGATTCATGTATTACCCCCATCTCAACTCCCATAACTTCATCATTAGCATTATCCTCACCCACCTGCTCAACATCAATTGCATCTCCATCAATATGATCTTCAATCACTTGATACCTGTTAACCAAACTTATATTACCATCAGTAAAAGGCATTGATTCATCATTAGCATTTACCTCCCCCACTTGCTCTACATCAATTGCATCTCCAATAATTTGGTCTTCAAGCACTTGGAAACTGTTAACCAACCTTATATTACTATCAGGAATAGACAGCGACTTTTCCTTGGTTGTAACTTCACTATCATTGGTACTACCCACCTTATATGGAGCAGTACACTGCGTTAACTTTGCACCAACATTATCACCTTGCATTTTACCAATTTCCTCATGTCTGTTATCCCTGTTTTTGTTATTTTTATAATTAACCTTTTTCCACACCTGATTTTGATTTCTATTTGTGCTCAACAGCCTTTTCTTGCCATTAACTCCATCCCTATCATCATGGGTATCAATAACTTCATCTGCAGTGACTTTAGCTTCTGACACAGCATGAGAACAGTTACTGCCAGCATGTCCAAATTCTTTACAATTAACACACACTTCTGGTTTCCATAAGTACTTAACTGCAACCTTATGATCAGTGCCATCCATCAACTTAACCAAAAAATTATCCACCAGCTCCTTATCAGGTGATACTTCAACCAAGCATTTTGCAAAAGTAATCCTTTCCATTCTCTCCGTAGATTGATCCATGCACAGGAATTTTCCAACCCTTGACGCCAACCAGTTAATACCATAATGTGACCAAGCATAAAGTGGTATGTTAAATAACTTAATCCAAACAGGAACAGAGCGAATAGTCCGACAACTATTACCCACCGTCACATCCCATGGCTTGATAATAAACAATTTGTTTCTCATGATAATAGGATCAGCTTCAGAAATCCGTTGCCGGTCTTCCGCAGACGAAAACCTGAAGAGGAAAACAAAACCATCCGACTTAACATTGACTTCTCCTCTGAGCTTCCATACTTTCTTCAGATGATACACCACACTCACATATGGCAGGGGTTTATCCAGGAAAAACCCAACAAGGTAGTCTTTCCACACAGCAGTACCAGCCTGAATAATATCACTAGAAGGCACAAGTACATCTCCAGTGTAAAGAAGAGGGATGTCCTGGGGAACATAAGTTCCTGCATTACGTGGCTTCGATTTGAAAAGCGTGGACCAAGGCACCGAATCAAGAGAAGATGAAAGTTTTGAAGGTGGATTGGGACAGGGTGGAACAGGAGAAGGCAGATTAGGAAGGATTTGATCAGTGAAATTTAGAGGAGGAGGATCAGGCGATGGAGGCGGCAGAGTAGCAGAGAGAGAGATGACGGGGACAAGATTTGACAACGATGGACTGATGGACGGCGGTATGGAAGAGGGAGAAGGAAGAACAGTGGATGGAACAGTAGAAAGAATGGGAGGTAAGGGGGAGGGAACGGTCCCCATGAAAACTTGAAACGTGGATGTTAAAAAACGTATGTATGAATATGTTTGGATTTATACATAAGAGTAATAAATAGATTATTTTCCTATTCTTGTAATTAGTTTGTAAGCTAAACACAGTTCAAATAAACATATATTTCTTTCTTTAAAAATCAATCTTTCTATATTTTTATTTAAATTAAATTAAACCTACATTCATAGATGAAACATTCATTTTATTGATGTAAATGTTTTTTTTTTGAATCAAAACTTTTCTTATATTTCACAAAACATAAGCTGCTTTTATTTGCACCTATTACAATTAGTATTCTCTCTCCTATTAATTTCAGTTGATTAAGTTTCAAAATGGGCTAAATGAATGTAATGATAAGTAGAACAATTACTTCCTATTAACGTAATATTTAGATGTTAAATTCTCATTTATTTTGCAATACTTCAATTAAATTAATAAATATTGCTCTCTATACTTAAATCTATATTAACAAAACGTTAGCTTTGGATTGGTAGAATTTGATTTACCGAAGTTTACTTACATAATACAAACTATATTAATTTGCTACCTATTAGTTCTTAATTATATTTTTAAGTTCGTTACCTATCCACCTTGATTAAAATTCCATCTATAAAGCAAATTTAGTTAGCCTTAACATTACTACACTAAATCTACAATCAGTTTCAATTAATATAGAATTATATCTTAAATACTTACCATTTATTTATAAATTAGGTTACCTTCCAATAAATTTTATTCCTAAGTATTTGATTGGATTGCCATCTTTACTATGTCTATTATTAATTAGCTTCAAATTCTGCAATTTCACTTCTTAAATCCACCCTTTGCTATATTATAAATAAAATTTACATTGGTTACATTTCACATAAATGTATCATTTATTTACATTTATTACAAACTTATTTCCAATTCCAACTAAAAATCTAAATAAATGAATAGGCAACCTACCATAAACATTACCGTTACCTTTTTGTCACATACAAAATCTTTTATTACAAAAATCAATTTTTGCATATATTTTCATACTACAAATTCAATTTACTTATGTTCAAATTGTAGCCAAACCTGACTTTTAAATTATTTTATACAAAATTGGGATTTCATTAAGTTTATTAATTATTACCCTTAATTGGCATTTATCACCTTGTATTCTCGTTATCATTTCATAGATATGATTCCCAATTCCTTATTATTGACTTAAATTGGCATTACTAACATTGCATTAAACGTTGTTACTTAAATCTCTACCCAATACTAACTAATACTCTAAATAAATACGCTTACTCCTTTCGTTATTTATTAATTATCACAAGAAACGTTTAATCATTTCAACAACATTGTAATTTCAAATTACCTACATTGATTGTATACGTTTTCCATTATTATCATTTATTAGAATTCTATTCAACTTTCCATCTTATGCATATAGTTAACCTTTCTATTGATTTTTCCTTCAAAATTTTCAGTTACTTCTTAACTTACAAAAAGGCAATGATTAATTACATTTAATCGCTATAAATTAAATGCATTGGTAACGAACAATATCTGTCACCATTATACAATTTATAACATTTGTAATTTATTCTCTACAACAATTATTACCTATCAATATTATTTCGCCCATAAATACAAACTTGCAATTGTTCTTATTATCATATTCCATTTACTGTTAACAATGTTTATTACATTATATTAGTTTAATATTTTCCTCAAATTCCTCATATTCAACTCATATATAGGTAAAATTCTTTTCACCACTTAAAATCATTTGAATTAACTTCGAATTACTATAAGTAGGTTTTTAATTTATTTTTCTTCTAAATTTAATTACAACTTATTAATTTAACCAAATTAAATCCATAAAATCTACGGGTCATTACATGAGCCCCGCATGGGTAGGTCCATACGTCATCAAACGGAAGCTTGGAGAAGGAACTTTCAAGCTAGCGACCGTCGATGGTGCGACACTCCCCAGAGCATGGAATGGTGAAAATTTGCGGCATTATTACACTTAGTTCATTTCTATCATATTTTAGTTGCATTTATTTCCAGCAAGTTTTTATTCCTAGTTTACGGCATGTAAAAAGACAATTTAGTTTATTTGTATTAATAAAGGCTTGAAGCCATTTCTTTTTTCCATGAATTGTCGATGTTTCTGTGTATGATAACGGTGTAACAAATGACTGAGAGATACATTACTCTGTCTGATGCACGAACGAATATAAACGATTCGCGTACTCTAAGTCCCCAGAGCGCGGACTAGAGTATAAACGACTCAAAATCTCCAAGTCCCCGCAGTGCGGACCGGAGCACTCAAAGTCCCCAGAGTGTGGACTCGAGTACAAACGACTCGAAATCTCCAAGTCCCCGGAGTGCGGACTGGAGTACTCTAAGTCCCCAGAGTGCGGACTCGAGTATAAACGCTCGAAATCTCCAACCCCCCATAGTGCAGACTGGAGTACTTTAAGTCCCCAGAGTGCGGACTCGGGTATAAACGACTCGAAATCTCCAAGCCCCCGGAGTGCGGACTGGAGTACTCTAAGTCCCAAGAGTGCGGACTCGAGTATAAACGACTCGAAATCTCCAAGTCCCAGGAGTGCGGACTGGAGTACTCTAAGTCCCCAGAGTGTGGACTCGAGTATAAACGACTCAAAATCTCCAAGTCCTCAGAGTGCGGACTGGGGTACTCTAAGTCCCTAGAGTGCCGACTCGAGTATAAATGACTCAAAATCTCCTAGTCCCCAGAGTGCGAACTGGATTACTCTACGTCCCCGTAGTGCGGACTGGAGTACTCTAAGTCCCTAGAGTGTGGACTTGAGTACAAATGATTCAAAACCTCCAAGTCCCCAGAGTGCGGACTCGAGTATAAATGATTTAAATGTCCAAGTCCCCTGAGGGCGGACTAGATATAAATGACTTGAAATCATCAAGCCCTTGGTGTACGGATTGGAAAATATTCTAAGTCCCCAGAGCGTGGGATGCAAGAATGTGCAAATACCAAAAAAGTTGTCAACTTGTCTGAAGATGAATCGAGAAGTTCACGTAACTCGCAGTAGCTCGAGTTTTGACCACGGTTATACCAAAAACCAAACAACAACAATCCTCTGAGAGGGAAAAGAACTAAGTTTTATTCATCAAAGATAAGTTCCTACTACAACTCCTCCGTAGCTCGGAGTCAAAAGTTTATTTACATAAACTACGAAAACAAAAATAATTACATAATCTAAACTAGCTCCTGTTGAACGAGAGCAAAGACTACTTCTTTGACTTCTTCGACTTTTTGCCCGATGACTCCACCCCGGTACGTTTACCCTTGATAGCTTTCTTTGACGGGGGAGTGACAGCTGAAGAAGTATGAGGAACATCCATGGGTTTGGACCCGCTTGGGAGAATGGCCTTCAACGGCTTGTTCAAAGGATCGTCTGGGTCCACAGCTTGAGGTTCGACCTTGATCTTGATTGTTTTTTCCTTCTTTTATCAAGCTGCTCTTTCATGCTCAGTTCGGATGTGTGCTCAAAGATGCCTGTAATTTCAACTTCATAACTCCCATCGATGGGAGAGGAAGTCTCAGATTTGTCCTCGTCAAGCGCTCCGATCACCTGAGCATCGGGACCGGGAGCTTCTCCTGCATGAGTGGCTTCACTCGTTTTTCCCCTAACCTCCTTGGCAACATCGCTCCTCGGAGTGGGCTCAAGATCAAAACGGCCTACATAAAATCACGAAAAGCAAGTATTAGAATGGGATAGCTTCTGATGAAAATCGAAAACTCTTGGAATGTTAAAGAAAAAGAGTTGCTGACCAGGTTTCGGTTGGCTCTCAGCCGTCAGGAGGGTCTCACCCTCTGGAATAGGGGACAAAACATGAACACCAAGGCCGGGGTCCTCCGGGCCATAGCCGATGTGCTGTTCAAATGGATCGAGTATCGGCCGACCGGCCGGGTGGGTAGGCACACGAGCTGGAGACTCAATCCCGGATGGACCGACGATAACTTCTTTATCTTTTGTTGAGGGGGAGCCTTTGCAATATATGGATTTAGCCGCTGATAGGTCCGAAGGCTCATTTCCCTTAAGGAATTCTTTTATCAAGGCCCCCTCATCAACCTCCTCGATACAGTGTTCGGCCTTCTTGATTTCAATTAGAGTCTCCCACGCCTCGGCCAAGGATTTGAGATAGCCCTCTCCCAGAAAAGTTAAGTCCCGGTGCATGAGAATGCGGGCATTGTATTCGGCAATAAGCGGGTCGAACATGGTTTTGATTTCTTCTCTACCTTCTTCCTTAGTCGCCTCAAGATGGGAGTCGATTTCCGTAGATGCTATCATTTTGCCCTCATCACGAGCTTCATTCTTCAGCGTCTCAACTTTAGGAAAATCGCCCTCAAGTTTCGCCTTTAGGAGTCGCATTGCAATGATCTCGCCGCAATACCGTTGCGACTCTTCTTGGGCAGCAATCTTCTCTTATTGCTCTTTGTGAAGTCGCTCCTCAAGTTCCTTAACTCGAAGACAGAATGCATCCCTCTCTTTTTGCGCCGAGTTTTTTTCCAAAGCCAAAGCTCCACAGCGTTGTACCGCCTCGTCGAGTTCTTTTTTGTGAGTCGATTCCAGACGAGTTACGGCTTCAGCGGTATCCTTGGCGCTCTCCTGGGCGGCCACAAGTTGAGATTTATAAGATGCAATCTCTTCGTCTTGAGCTTTGATAATGTCTTTGTCATGAATAGCCTCAAGCTTCAGCCGATCAATCTCATGATGGCGTTCTGTGGAGACTTCAGACACTTTCTCTACAAGATGAACGAACGCGTCATGCTGAACATAGACGTCGTTGGTGCAGGGGATAGCGCTCTGCTTGACATCTCCAGGAATATGATGGGTCGTCGAGAGAAACTTCATACCATCAAAGCAGATTTTTGGGAATTTAACTTTAAGCTCGGCCAGTTTCTCCAATACTGATGGATCTGTTGCAAGAACAAGAAGAGACGGCTTCGAAAGTTTAGCTTTCCTGCGAGGATCCGGGGACTATCGGGTGGAGGAGTAATCAGAGTGTTGATCACGAGGAACATCAGATTGCGACCCCTTATGGCCGTGCTTATCTTTGCTTTGCCCCGAGTGAGAAGGAGGATGTTGGTAGTATTTGGGCTGATAATACGTTTTCTTCCGAGATGATGAGTCCCGGGAATGATAATCCCTATCGCCATCGTCGTCTGTGTCCCGACGTTTTCCAAGACCTGAGTCCCGTCCAGAGTGATGGATGATAGATGACCCGTGGAGACGGTCGATTCCGTGTGTACGCCCCATGTCACCTACACAGAATTTAAAAAAACAACGAATTAGCAAAGTGTAGTGTGACGACGGAAATTTAAGTACAAGGTGAAGTGCATGTGTTTGTGTGTGTCCTAGTGTTTCCCCCCGATGGACCAGCTTCTTTACTAATGGGAGTTTTTTCTACCTGAGTTTGGGCTTGAACGTCTGCATCGCCTCTGATGGGCGAGTGAAGTTTAAGCGCCTCAGGATCATCGAAATCATAATTAAGTAAATCGTGAGGTATCGAAAGGTTCGAGAGGCCCTTTAAGGAACTTTCTAAACGTTGTGAGGAAGCCTCTTTCTCCGTTGGAATAAGAGTAACTTTAGAGGTTGCACAACCTTTTTCCCTCCTTATCTTGTACATCAGTTTCTTTTTCCTCTTCGATGGGGAGGATGACGTTTCGATGTCATGCACTTCAACTAATGGGTCCTGAGTAGCACCAACATTTTGATCTTGTGCTTCGGGTGTTTCATTTTCTTTGATTTCTCCTTCTTCTAGTGCACCAGGAGCGTTGCGTGCTGAAGACTCAACTTGTTTTTTCCCTTTGCTAGAGACGGGTCTGGGTATGGAAACGCCCTGAGGAAGGCTTATCCGACGACCTTCTGCCAACAGTCCAAACCTCGAATGTGACTCATTTGAAATGAGAGTTCGGATGTCCCGTTCGTCGGCAGGAAGGGATCTAATAGCTTCGACAGCTTTAGAATATCTGCGGCTGTCAGGACATGGATTGATACCTGAAAAGATGGAA
Organism: Allium cepa; assembly: GCA_030765085.1. NCBI lineage: Eukaryota > Viridiplantae > Streptophyta > Magnoliopsida > Asparagales > Amaryllidaceae > Allium > Allium cepa. The sequence goes on along the minus strand of CM060939.1, from coordinate 211,271,608 downwards.
AAAAGAGTTAGAAGAAGCACGACTTTTACCAAGCATGAATATCGATCCAGAGAAAGGACTTACTTCCTTCCACCCATCTCCTCGCGAAACCAGGAGGGCAACACATATAAAACCTTTCCTGTCTGTACAGGGCGAACTTGCTGCATGCCCTAGTTAAGATTTGGCAATTGTGGTGCGGCTCGAGAAACATGAAAGAGAGGCTATCTCTCCGCTTCTTGATCATATATATATCTGATGTCACCCGGGGTTGGAGGTCTGGAGAGGACATTCATGAAGAGGATGTAGGTACCGTAAATGAAGGCGTGAACGTTCGGGTGCAGTTGTGACGGGGCAAAGTCAATGTACTGTAGCACGTTCCGAAGAAATAAGTTGAACGGTGGCACACTGCCGACCCAGCACATAAACTTATTACAAGCTGTATATCCAACTAGGGGCAAGTGGGGACAATTGTGCCCCGATGGAACTAATACGTCGTCGAAGGGGATTCCGTGGACGGAGCATATCCGACGAAGAACACTTTCATTGATCTTCGAAGCCTGTGAATCGATCGGGTTGTCCAAGAAAGTTGATGCCTCCAGGGCGTTGGGAGCTTTATGAGCAGGGGAAGTTGACGGGTTTGAAGTATCCGCGACTCCTTGTTTGGAAGACGTTCCAGGTCTATCTGAGATCGTGGCGGAGCTAGATTTCTTAGACATCTTTGGTAGAAATTGAACTAGTAGAGTACCTATTTGAACTATACTTGAAAAACAATCGACATTAGACATAACAACACAAGTATTCCCCCCATATGGTGTGTGGACTAGTGTGATACTTCAAGTAAAAGTGCTGAGAAATTGAAAGTCACGGAGTTAATGGTATAAAGTTGAGCTTTGAATCGTCGCCTTCGAAGACTTTCATCGCTGATCGTCTCCAAAAACCTGCCCTATGGTGTTTTCAATTTCGGACTCAAACATTGGTGCTATATGTTAGAGGAAATTATCCATTTTTGTCGATTTAGGTTCAGGCTTGTGATTACTGAAACTAGAAAGTTATTAGTCCAGTTAGTTCGATACGCTAGTTTACTTAGGTCCTAGTCCTTGTTTTTCTCATAAGATTAGGCAAAGTAAATATTGCTCGGCCTAAGTATCGTTCGACCTAATTATCGTTCGGCCTAAACCTTGATCGGTCTAAGTATCGTTTGGATAAACTATCGTCCGGCCTAAGAATCATTCGGCCTAAGTATCGATCGGCATTCGTGTCGTTCGGCTTAAGCGCTGTCCGGACAAAATATCGGTCGACATCCTGTCCATTCCCTGCTACCTTTCAATTTTTCCACTCCAATTTCGTTCGGCATGGGAAGGTCATGCCGAACCATGGCCGTATCAACCTACACCAACATGCCTAATCTCTAACTCCATTCTCATGCTACCATAGGACCGCTTGGCATTGAAAGACCATGCCGAGCCACTATAATGCACCTTCCACCTTTTCTCTTCTCCGATCCATCCACCTCAAAACCACCTAAGAGCATACTAAGTTCCATCCCTAGAAAACGACCGAGCCTCAATTCATTACCCTTATTCACACGCCCCCCTACTCTCTTCGATCTATGAAAGGTTCACAAATTCGAGTAATATCTAATGTCTCCTAATTTGAGAGGGTGATCAAAAGCTTCTTACCGAAGAGTACGGAGAGAGATCAAGGATCTGTGAGTTAGGATTGAAGGTTGTTAAAACTTAACTTAAGAAAGGCGTGATGGATTCCAGAGAGGTAAGTTGCAAGTTCTTGAAAAATAATGGAGGTAAAAGGTGAAAGGAGAAGAAGAAGGAAAATGCCGACTTTTATAGGAGAAGATGGGAAGTTGAAGAGACTATGGACGGTAGAACCAGTCAAGGCTACATCGTTCGGCATCGACATACAAAGCCATTCGGCATACATGGATCATTGGGCTTCGGCTATACTGTTCGACATTAGCATAGTATTCGGCACACATCACCTCACCTGGCAATTAAGGGAAGTCACCATTGATGAAACTAAACCACAGCTCGGAGCAAAGCACTGTGGTCACGTGATTCAAAGCGCACCACGTTCGACCACGTGATGCACTTTGGGGGGGGCAAGTGTTACCTGGAGATTTGACCAGGCAACTAAGTACTCGGCATTAGCATAATGTTCGATATTAGAGGACGTTCGGCATTCACGAACACATGACATTTAGGAGCGTTTGGCATTAGAAAGCACTCGGCTTCCAAAGTCGTCCGGCACATATGATGCGTTCGGCACTCAGGTTCGGTCGGCATCTATGGGACATTCGGCATGCGGGAGTGTTCGGCATGCGAGAGCGTTCGGCATTAAGAGACATTCGGTATTGTATATCGTTCGGCACCTATGGACGTTCGGCATGACAGGGTCATTCAGCATTCCATACTGCTCGGCATCCTAACCTTGTTCAGCACAAATACCTCGTTCGTCATTCAGGATGTTCGGCATCACTTTGTTCAGCATGATTCCATATTGCTCGGCATTTAGGGTGATCGGCATTCAGGGTGTTCGACATTCAGGGTGTTTGGCATCACTTCGTTCGCATTAGAATGTCGTCCGGCATTCAAGGTGTTCGGCATCACTTCATTCGGCATCAGAATGTCTTCCGGCATTCAAGGTGTTCGGCATCACTTCGTTCGGCATGAGAATGTCGTTTGGCATTCAGGGTATTTGGCATCACTTCGTTCGGGATGAGAATATCGTTCGGCATTCAGGGTGTTCGGCATCACTTCGTTCGGGATGAGAATATCATTCGGCATTCATGCCTTGCTCGGCATTTTTGCCGTTCGGCCTCTCTGGATCTCCACACAGAGATCACTCTATTTGGGCTAAGCTACTTAGCTACCTGGCCCACCAGGGAAGTCCAACCCATTCTCGCCTATAAATAGAGAGGTAGGGGCACAATGAAATTGACCTTTTTTGCGAACACCGGGGAGACTCTGCCGCATTCAAGACTCATTCAAGACTTATCTTTTTTGCTTTGCAATTGTAGTCGATATAATTGGTATACGGATTGTATTTGTAATTGATTATCGAGAAAAGAAATAAATATTAACCTCAAAGTGGACATAGGCAATTACGCCGAACCACTATAAATCTGGTGTTCATATTTTCTGCATTTAAATCTGCATATTATCCTCTGTTTAACTTTACTTTCTTCATCGATCTCTCCACACAATCTCTCTTAAGGGTGTTAGTGACCAATTCTGGTGCTAACAGTTGTTATATATTTTTTTGTTAGGAAGTGAAATCTTATATATTGATCGAAAAATAAAATTTATAAATGAAATGGATATAAACTTGAAACTTTTAGAACTTAAGTCCCCGGATTTTGAAAAATTTCTTTCCAAAGATTTTGGAATATAATACTAGTAGTATTTGGAAGTATTTTCTCATATAAATATTTCAATATAATTTGAAGGAAATGTTTTAAAAAAATCTTGGAAAGGAATAAGTTCTGTACTCCCCTCCCTGTCGCTGGAAAATAATTTCAACGATGAGTGCATGCATCATCGACATTCATTTTCGAGTTTCAAACTGGGAAGGCCATTGTAGTAGTTTTACTGCAGATTATTTTGATAAACAAATCTAAATTTCAAAGTTTAAATATGATTGAATATAAGTTGTAAGTGTATACATATGTATATCATTTTTAGTGATTTGAAATACAACCCGACATTTAGTTTTTAAATTTCTTTAAATTCGAGATTTTAATTATTGAAATTAAATGAAATTTTAACCATTTAATAATTTGAACTTCTAAAATAGAAAATAAGAAACTAAATGCTAAGTTATAAATTAAATATACAAGGAATTTGAAATTTTAAATTTGTAACCTGTAAATCAATGGATAGAAAAAAATCCAGAAGATATGATTATGGAACATTTTTGTTAATTGAAATAAATAAGAAAAACTTGGGTAATATTCAATTGCATTCTTAAAACATATACATAACTTACCAAAAGATTAAAAGTTGAAATTTCTAGTAAGAAAATGTAATGGAATATTATGCAAGTAAAACTTAAAGTAATGAAAGTGTTCAATGAAACTCGTTTATAAATAAGAACTTTGATATGATAATTGTTATAAACTTAAGTTATAATTGAAATGCTACTAATTAAATGTAATAGAAAAGTAAGTATTATACATAAATGATTATAAACTTAAGCAAACGTTTTAAGTTATATGAAATTAAAATAAGTTGAAAGGATAAATACTGTAAATAGATGATTATAAACTCAAGTTAATGATGGAAGCCATTTATAATTAGAATGAATATTATATTAAATTAAATGATTATAACTTCTGGAAATTGTTGAAATGATTTAGAAAATGGATTAATATACAATGATATTATATAACAGTGGATGAATGTAAATTAAAGAGTAAGAAACTTGAGAACGAATTTATGCACTAATGAATATTAATATCTAATAGAAATCAAGCATATAAATTAATAAATGTAAACTGCAATAAAATATATGTAATACTTGAATAATGAATTCATTGGTTATTAAAAACAATTGAATGGATATAATTTATGTAAGAAATGAATGTAAAGTAGTGAAAAGAAATTTTCATTATAAATGGAGAAAAAAAGAATTTTGTAAGTAATGAATGAAAATAAGTACTGAATGAATGGATATGAATTTATTTACAAAGAAACCTATATGGTATTTTAAGAACTGATTTACATATGTTTAATTAATTATATATGAGTAACATATGTAAGAAAATCTGAATAACATATGTAAATAAATGAATGTAAATTGATGGAAGTAAGTATTATATGAATAGGAGTTGAATTTGTAAGAAATAAATGTAATTTAAAAAATAATCCTTGTATCTATGAAAAAGAAAAATAAACTGCAAATGTTGTGACAGAAACTAATAAGAAAAAATTAATTAATGTTTGGAATTTGTTGTTTGTTTTGGCCTATGGGAAGTTTGGAAAAGGATACTTCTAATTATTTAGGATGTATAAATAGTCTATTGAGCTTTATCTAAGACTATTAAGTAGATGGTATACGTAGTAGTTTAATTGTCATTCTATGCGAATTAAAAATGTCTAAACCCGAACAAAACTATTTGTTTTTCTTGGTATGAATGAATGGTTGATTAATTTGATTCCTTGTGATGATTGTATGCCTATTTGCAAGTGATTGTTGTTATGATATATTGATTTGTTTTGTTATTAGTTGGAAAAAACTTAAAATAATTCAATTTTATATAATTATTAACCTCTTTTGGACTATATAAGTGAAACAAAGGTTATGGAAGTGATTGTTACTACTTTTGGTTTCATAAAATAAGCATTAATTGCCCAACAAATAGGTACGTTCTTGGATTACGTTTTATAGAGATATTATATTGTTTTCTCGTGGTTTGTGATACATTATTTTGAAAATATGCAATATATTGTTATTGTCGATATTACTATTTCTCCCAGACCTCTCCGTACAAAGGAGACTCTGTCGAAATTTTTCGTGAATGTTGGACTTAGAAAATTTGGTGAAATATTTTCAAAACTTTTGCTAAATTGAATATGAAAGGATTTAATTGTTATAAATTAATATATTCTATTTAAATTATTTAATTTTGTAAATTTATTTGTTTATCAGTTTAATATTTTGAATAAGATATGTCAATTACTTAATTCTTTCTTTTGCCTTCTTTCTCCTTTTCGAGGACGAAATTTTTTGAGTGGGGAGAGTGTAGCGATCCATAATTTTCGATAATTTAAATTAGTTAATTTAATAAGATTTTGGTAACTTAATATTAAAAGAAATTAAATTTTGTAATTTAATAATGAAATAATAACTAAAATGAAATGTAACAATTTTTAATTATTATTTCGAGTAAAATGAAATGTAACAATGCCAATTTAACTTTAACAAGTCATTAAACCTTTTTTCTCTCCCCTCTCATGTCTGCGCATGGAGCTCCCATCCAACCTTCCCTTGTCACCTCAGTAGTACCCCCCCTCCCATCCCCACTGTCAACTCTGTTGATCCTACCCTGTCCCTTTCCACTGCCACATCAGCGTCCCCTCCTAGTCATGCCCTAACCAAAACCTCCGCTACCCTTACTCACATAGTTAACCCACCCCATGTTCCCCCTGATCCCACCACGTCACCAACTCTACCCTTTAGTCCCGATCCACCTGCTCCCCCTCCCAGTGAACGGTCATGGACTTCGTTGTTCAAGCACATACCCAAGAATGCTGGGAAGTACATCCCCGTTCACCTGTCTCCAGTATATGAAGATGACGTATTGGTTCCTTCTTCTGAAGTTATTGATGCAGGAGCGACGATTTGGAAGGATACTTTGGTGGGTTTCTTTCTAGACAAACCTTTGTCTTATACAGCGGTGATCTCCAAACTTAAGAAGATATGGAGACTAAAAGGATCGGTGACAGTTAAGTCAGATGGTATTTTATTCTTATTTAACTTTACTTGTTCTGAAGACAGAAACAAGATCCTACAGTGTGATACTATAATCATGAACAATAAGTTGTTTATTGTTAAGCCATACGATTCAGCTATCAGTAACGTTACTGGCACGATAACAGCGGTTCCAGTTTGGGTTCATTTGTATAACCTACCAATTTACGCCTGGTCTCCACTTGGAATTAACTGGCTCTGTAGCCATTTGGGGAAGATGTTGTGTATGGATGAAATGACAGAAAAGCAGGAAAGACTAAGCTATGCAAAATGCTTGGTGGAAATAAAACCATATAAGGAACTTCCTGATGAGTTTACGGTGAAGTTGGTTGAAGGAGGGCATCAAAAAATATACATGCAGTACTTGTGGAAGCCTGATGTATGCGTGATATGCAAAGGATTTGGACACAAAACCGAGTGTTGTGACAACAAGAAAGAAAAGCTGATTGAGAACAAAGAGGAAACCAACAGTAAAGTCAACAGAGATAAAGAAGTGGTAGTTGCCAACCTAATCCATGAGAAAAGAAATGTAAGGCCAACTCAAAAATGAAACTTTAAAGTATGGCAACGTATAAGTAGAAAGAAAGTGGAATTAGTGGAAAAAGGAAAAAAGGAGGAGGAGAAACGAGGAAGCATTAAAGAAATGGAAAAAAGTGAAAGTGAAATTAAGACTAACAGTGAACACGGGCATGGAGGAGACAAGGAAGAAAATAATCAAGACACAAGAGAAGTAGACATAAATAAAAATATACTACAAGATGACTCAGTGAACATTGTGAATGGAAAGGAAAAAGAAGTAGAATTAAGTGATAGTGAGACTGAAGGCAACCCGCTTACCTTCAACAAGTTTTCAGTGCTACTTTCTTTGGATGATGAGGAAAATGTGTATGACATGCATGAAGAAAGTATCAACGTTAGTGATAAATGTCAAGTTGCTCAATGTAAAGCAGTTGAAGAGCAAAAGGAAACCAATATTCAAAAATTTCACAAAGAAGGAGGCAGTAACAAAGTAAAAAAAGGGAGGGACATGGTTGAGCAAACAATGAACAACACATACGGTCAGGAAGCGGTTGTAGATGTAGACAACGGAGAGCGACAGGGTTGTGACGGTGAAATAAGTAAAAGCAAACAACTGGAAGGTAGGAAAAATAAAAAGAATATCAACAAGCATATAAACCCCAGTACTAAAACACAAGAAAAAGAGGATGTGCACTATTCATGCACAGCATATCACACACTGCAATCAAATAAAACATCTCCCCATGGCAAAGACACATTCCCTAATTCCCCTTCTCAACACATTTATTCCAAGATCAAACCTCCCCAGGCATTCAAAGCCCCAACTTCTGCTGAAATCCTCCCTCTTCTAACCATCCCACAATCTCCACCTCAGACCATCCCCCTATTACATGAGGAATCAACTAAGCAAGCAGTAACTCCACTATCAGCCACCATTCCTAACTACTTGTCCTCGAAGCAAGCTGTGACTAGGAGTATGAAGATTGAGTTACTTAACGCACGTGTTGTCCAATGAAGTTACGCATTGGAGCATGGAATATTCGTGGTGCACATCATGTGATCGAGAAGGACCAATGCAAGCAATTAATCACAACTCATCAGCTATCAGTCATAGCAATTCTCGAAACTAAGTTGAATCTTGCCTTTTCCATCAAGGCTGCAGAATACATTAATCCTAGGTGGAAACATATACACAACCTGAATGAAGCATCGTATGGTAGAATTTTGATTCTATTCAATCCCAATAAGATCCAACTCACCCCCATTCTAACCACTTCCCAACTGATTCATTGTCATGCCATTGACCTCTCTGATCAAACATCCTTCTATGTCTCCTTTGTGTACGCTTTTAACTCAGTCAACTCTAGAGATCCTTTGCTTTCGGTTATCCCTTCTCTCAGACAGTCCACTCACCCATGGTTAATTCTTGGAGACTTTAACTGCTGCTGCTCCCTCTCTGACAGAGTTAGAGGAAACCCCCTCTCTCTCAGTGAAATCAAACCCCTTGCTGATGCTCTCTCTGACGCTGACCTTGTTAAAGTTAGGTCAGTGGGCATGCAATATACATGGAATAACAAAAGGAGGCTAGGATGCAGAACTTTCTCTACCATTGACCACTCATTCACGAACCTTTATGCATTAACTAAATGGCCTCTCCTCTTCAACCCCCTCCCCCCCCCTCTCCTATCTGACCACTTACCCCAAATAATCCACCTTCGTGAAGCGGACTTGAGAGGGAAATCAAATTTTAAATTTTTTAACACCTGGGCCTCTGAACCAGACTTTAAAAATACTGTGCTATCTGCATGGAAAATGCCTAAAAATGGAAATCATATGTTTGTTTTGCAGGAAAAAATCAAGGAGACGAAGAAAGTCTTGAAACAATGGGCACACAATAAGTATGGTCAAGGCGACAAGCTGAGCACTATGATTAAGGGAAGACTCAATGATGTCCAGACAGCTATGATGGCCTCTGTTAACAATGCTAACCTATCTGAAGAGGAGAGTATTCTCTCTTTGCAATACTATCAAGCTTTATGTAAAGAAAGTGATATGATTAGGCAGAAGTCGAAAATCAAATGGCGAGAAAAAGGAGATAGAAACAGTGCTTACTTCCACGCAAGCCTAAAGAATAAGCAAACAAGACAAAATTTTACAACTATTTATGACACGTATGGGAATCTACACACTTCACCTGATGAGGTCAAGGAAACTGTTGTCAATCATTTCTCTGACTTGTATGGCAATGTGAATGACTTCTTGCCGAACATTGATCGAATACCCAGTGACATACTACCAAGATTAAACTCAGCTGCTTATGCTTATCTCTGCAATGAAGTTACCCCTGAAGAAATAAAGCATGCTATGTTTTCTTTAAACACTGAATCTTGTGGTGGACCGGATGGTCTAAATGCTCTATTCTATACTACTTGTTGGACTATAGTCTCTGATGACGATACAAATGCTATTCTCCTCTTTTTCAATAAAGGTAAGCTCTACAGATCATTTAACTACACTAACATAGCTCTAATCCCCAAGATCAAGAATGCTCACTGTGTTAATGAATACCATCCCATCTCCTGTTGTAACACCATATACAAATGCATCGCCAAGGTTATAGCTATCAGACTCAAGTACGTGCTCCCTACCATTGTATCCAAAAATCAGGCAGCTTATTTACCTGGTAGGAACATCTTGCATCATGTTCTTCTAACCCATGAACTCATTATGGGTTATAAGCGCAGGAATGTGACTCCAAGAGCAATGATCAAACTGGACATTATGAAGGCTTTCGATATGCTGCAATGGAATAGTATTGTCAGAGTCATGGGGTACATGAACTTCCCTCCTCATTTCATTGCGTGGATTTACGAATGTATCTCTTCACTAACATTTTCAGTTAGTATAAACGGCAAGAATGAGGGATTTTTTGTCAGTAAACAAGGGATTAGGCAGGGGGACCCCCTTTCAGCTTACATTTTTATACTTGTCATGGAGCTTTTAACGAGAATGATCGATAGGATAATAACACAAGGTAAATTCAAGCTTCATCCAGCATGCTCTGAACCAAGGATCTCTGCACTGATATTTGCAGATGATCTTGTTGTGTTTTGTACTCCTGAGACCTATACTCTTACTAATATAATGCACACTCTTGATGAATTCTACGAAATGACGGAGCTGAAAGTGAATCTACGAAAATCTGACATCACCATTGCTGGTGTTAGTAATGAACAATGTAATCTTATCTCTCAAACCACTGGGTTGACTCTAAATCACAACACAATTACTTACTTAGGTCTCCCACTGACAACATCAAGAATCACTATAAACCAATGTCTTCCTCTATTCGACAGGATTACAGCCAGGTTAAGCTGTTGAACTTCAAAGCTGCTTAGTCAAGCTGGAAGATTGACACTTATTAAATCTGTGATCTTCTCGATGCAAGTGTACTGGGCAAAGACCTATATTCTCCCGTTTAAATTGATCAAAATGATCAGGGGTGCTTTCATGAGATACCTATGGAAGGGCAGAGTGACAGGTAGATATATTGCCCCGATCAAATTTAATTTTGTTAAAAGGCCTATGGACAAGGGGTTTGGGTATTCTCAACTTAATGCACTGGAACATGGCTGCCTTTGCTAAGCACATTGACACATTTTATAATAGCACTGATAGCCTTTGGGCTATTTGGTCTGATAAGAATGTAATCAAGGGGAGGAGTATGTGGAGCATGACCAAGCCTCATAAACTGAGTTGGACGTGGCAGTGCTTATTTAAGCTTAAAGAAAAGGTTCTTCCTCTCATCCAAATGAATACGAACCCAATGTATAGTGTGAACTTTTGGGATGACCCTTGGTTGGAAGAGGGTCTCATCCTTAGTCGTCAGCTTACACACTGTGAGATGCATCAGTCTGGTATACATAAGGCAGCCAAAGTTAGAGACATTCTGTACAACCTTCAAACTACACGTGCTTCTTCGTCCAACCCGAGGATTCAACATTTCTGGAGCAAGATTTATTGTTATACTCCGGTTTCTAATGATGCTATGTGTATGGTGTGGGGGGACAAAAAAGCAACCTTCAAAATCGGAAATACGTATGAATTCATGATGAAGAACAGAACTCGACCAAAATGGAAATGGTGGAAGTGTATGTGGGGAAGGGATAGTAGTATGAGACATGACTTTATGCTTTGGAAAGTTCTGAATCGTGCGATGTTAACTGGTGCGAAGCTTGCATGCATGGGTATGGGCATCAATCTCTTATGTAAGTTTTGCAGTGACACGCCTGAAACAGTTGAACACTTGTATTTTTAGTGTTCCTTTATTAAGCAAATATGGACTATTGTTATGGCGAAGCTTCTTAGGCATGATGTTTCCCATGACAATCAAATTGAATGGAGCAGAATTTATGTTCAGGCTGGATTTAAAAATGAAAGTGAACGTACCTTCGATGTAGTGCTGAAAAGCTTTATAAGCTCGGTTTGGAGGGAGAGAAATGCCAGGCTATTTGATGTAGCAAATGCAAAAACAGATGTTAATTTCAAAAGGTGGATTATGAGTGAAATTAGAGAATCCTTGGGCCAGCTGACGTTTGCAATTGATCCAGGGATACGTGCTTCCTTTCTTCTTAGCTATTAGTTGTTGTCTTCTTTTCTTTTTGTTGTTTTTTGTTTTTTTCCCCTGTGCTTGCTGCGCCAAGTGCCCCCTGTTTTTCTATCTTCCTTTTGTTGTATGTGTGACGTTCTGTCCGGTGTAGCAATATATGGTCGGGGTCCATCTAACCTCGTCGGCCTTGCCAAAAAAAGAAATGTAACAATGTCAACTAAAGTTAGTCATTAGCAATTTGAATGAAATTCCAATAAATTGAAATGATATAGATGTTATACTTGGTTATAAATTCAATATAAGAAAAAAATGTAAATATTGAGTCAATTATTGAAATAATACATAATTAATGATAATTGAATAAGTTTAGTGTATGTAAGCAATTGTTACATTTGTTTGCAAATAATAAACTTATAAATATAAAAGTTAATGGTAACAATTATTATATGTTATCTATTTATTTAGCCTGTTAAATCAAAATGGGAAATCAATTGCAATTAATTCACTTAATTATGCAGTTAGTACAGGTTAAATTGATAATTGTAGAATGTTAATTCAATAAGATGCTACCAATGAAAACTTTATGCATAATACGACAATTGATTGAATAAAAAAGAATTGGAATCAAGTTTGACCAAATTATTGGAATTTAAACTTTATTAAGTGAATTTATTACAGTTAAATGTATTAAGGATTACGTTAATGAAAAGTAAGATGAAAATGGTAAATATTAATGTAATAAAACATATAACAATGTTAACTATGTATGTAGAGAAATAACGGATTGAACTAAAGGATCGAAACCAAATTATATAAATTTATTGAAATTAAATTATAATTAATTGAAATTAATTATAACGGAATTGAACACGGCAATTAGTGTAATAATCAAAACTGAATGGTTATATAAACCTTTATTAAGTCATTGTAAATGTCTAAGTGATTAAAAATGGTGAAATTTGTTAACTATCGATTTTGAATGAAAAAGTGATTTAATTAATTAATTATTAATTTATTTAATTAACGTGAAAATAGCCGTTTTGGCCACTGACTCGGATTTCAATGAAACCAATTTCATCGGATCTGTAACGGTGAATGTAAGATTTCAAGTTTCGTCGCGATCGGACTTGTCGTTTGATTGTACGGGCTTGAAATGCCCAAAAATTGATTTAATTGAAAACAATTTGAAGTAGACCGATTTTAACATAACTTCTTCATACGATGGAATTAGGACTTGAGACATGTTCCGTTGAATTTAAAAATATTGAAAACATCTATTTTGATATTTGAGATGACCCATTTTCTTTTCGGAGATAATGCGCTTTTCGAGTCATTTATCGTTCAACGTGTAAATAAATCTTGTCCATTCATTCTATTTCCGATCTTCCTCTACATAGTCCGTTATAAACCTTAGCTACTTATTATTCTCATTGGTTTGCATGTATATTTCATTCTCAACTCCTCATTCCAATGGCAGACAAACCAAAACCAAAACCCTCAATTCAATTTCAAATTCAATTGCAAAATTTAAACTCCTCAAACTATAACAAATTATATAATGATTTGACGCTCTCGATGAGGCAACTTGGATCTGCGATTCATTTTTCATTTTGGTTCATTATGTGATCGTGCATCGTCAAAGAAGTCTCGGCCGTTCATATGCGGTTGTTGGATCGGACGGTAGATCTTCGTCCTGGGTTCGATCAGAAGGCATGGGTGGTAGAGCACATCGAGCAGGTCTCAGGGATGTAGTCGCTTGCCTCATAATGGCCTGAATTCGCCAAGAACATCGAATATAGTGGTGGCGGTGATAAGACAAATGGTGGAGGTGGATGGAGCCGCGATCAGGGTGGAGGGGCAGCTCAAGGTGAGGGAGATGGTGGTGGCATCTGATCGGACCATGGATAATCGTAGTGGTGGCGTAATTGATGGGAACAGTGGCGACTAGGATTTCGCTTGAAATTGGGACGAGTTCGACCGCGTAAGCGTGGCGCTGTGTCATGGTGACATGGCAGTATTTGAGTGGTGACCCTTTTTTATTTGTTTTATTTAAATTTCAATTCGAATATTCTAATGTTAATAACTTTCACACCCGAGGTCTAATTCACGCGTGGTTTCTTGCGTAGGGATCGTATCGAAATTCCAGATATTTTGAAGCCGGTTTAGACTAATTCTGAGACCATTTGAATTTTGGGCTTAAATTGGATTTTAATTCGATTTAAAATCGAAGGTGAATGTTTTGACCCACTCACCACTTCTAAAATTTCTTATGTTAGTTAAATTAAATCTGTGATGTGATTTTGAATTTATTTATTGATGTTTGGTATATTTAAATTGCTATTCCTGTTAATTTGAATTTATTTTGAATTAAATAGTCATTTAATTTATTATTGAATTTAAATTGCCAGTTAATTACCGATAAAAGATAATTAGTTAATTGTTGATATTTATTGGTTGAATTGAATGATGATTATGATGGATGTTTGGTTGTTGATATTGGATGATTGGATGTTATGATTGATTTATATAATTTTATCACTCTGCAAGTTCCCTTAGTTATTATTAGGAAAATCATTATGGATTGAAATGATATATACCCGAACGATATGTAGTTTACGGAAAAATCATTATGAGTTGAAATGATAGACTCGAGCGATTTTATAGATTTAAATATTAAATTCGGGATTGCTGTTTGAAACGTTATATAACCGTAAAATTTTAAATTAAGGATTGAAATGATAAATATCCGTATCAGTTGACCTTAGGGTAGAGAATTATAAACGAAAACTGGATTGGTTAAATTAAATGATTTTAAAATCTAATTTTTTTTAATTTAGTTAAATGATTTTTGAAATAAAATTTGATTTATATAAATTGAATTATTATTGAAATTCGAGATTTTACGTTAAAGTTGGAATTTTATTAAAGAAATTGTAAAAAAGAGAAAATTGAAATTTTAAAGTTGATTTTTAAGTATAAATGAAATTGATAGAAATCGAGTTATTTGAATTGTTTGAAACCTAACTTTGAAATATATTGAAATTGGAGTAATTTAAATTGGTATTTCAAACATGGATTGAAGGCGATATTGAATTAAATACTGAGAATCTGAATTGGAAAATTTGAAATTGGATATTGAAATTGTCCAAATGTGTTGGAATGAAATAAATAGTATAAATTGATATAAATTTCAAATTCATGTTTTTGATATAAATTGTTTTAAAACGTAATATTTTAAGATTCTAAATTTTAAGATTTTCAAATTATTAAACTATTTTAACATATATTAACTACATTAAATCATTTCAACCTATTTTTAAAACGTTTAATTTGTTTTAAAACTAATTAAACCATTTTAACTTATTTTAAATCTAATTAATCTATTTTAAAGCTATTTAATCAATTCTGATTATATTTTATCTATTTTAAGTCTATTTAACTATCTTAAATTAATTTAACAGTATATTTAATCTAAAAGTAAACTATTTTAGAGTATTTAACTATTTGTAACCATTTTAACTCTTTATAGCTATTTAAACTATTTTCTAAATTTTTAGACTAAGTAGAAGGAAAGTGTCTATATTCAATTCATCGGTTTAAAAGCAGATACGATTAAATGATGTTATAACCTAAGTTGGAAATCAAATGTTATAATTAATTGAATATGATGATTTTGAAGTGAGGATTTAACCTAATTGGAAATATGATTGTTGAACGAAATTATGATTTCGAAAACAATATGATTTAAAAGGTGAATATGATTCTAAAGCGAATATGATTTCGAAAGTGATATGGTTTTGAAAATATGATATTTTGATATCAATTGTAAACTACTTTTTGAAATGTAAAAGAATCATCCGGTGTGAAATAAGCATTTGTTTGTTAAAGAGACCGGGATCGGATATTGTCATACTCTCTTCCAATATCGAAAACCACTTTAACAACTGTGTACGTAGTGGAGGTCGCACCTCCGATAGGGCACATTTCTTTGATACCATTCTATTACTTTGTGATTGAATTGGTGGCCACCCTTGACTTTGATTTGGGAGTGTGTCTGAGGTGGGAGGTAGTAGATGCTATGCACTACCACTATTCCGTATCTGCAATTAGTATATCCACCCTGGCATTGCCTCGAATGACGTGTTCACATGCCCTAGAGCGCCTTCTACGAGTTGTTTTGTATCATACCTATGGAGAGCCCTCTGGGTAAACCTCCAGTTTACGGAGGAGCGTACGGTACTGTATATACTATGGGAATATATAAAATGTGTTAAGGGGGATATGGGTAATGCCTTAACGCTATTTTAATACTTTTACTTTACTTTAGACATATTATAATAGCGTATTGTACTACATAGTAGATAGTTCAACGGATCCTAAGGAGATGTGAATCCCGAACATCTCTTAAGTTACTGCACTCATGTTAGACACCGGATAGGAGATGTCAAACCCCGTAAACATCTCTGACGTCGTTGCACTCATATTTCTCCTTGATTTAACTTACATAAGATCTTTTAGTTCTGACTCGAGTGTTTTGTCTATCGACTCGCTCGGTCCTCTTGAGCATTTCAGGGTTGAAGATCTTATTTCTGGAGGACGAAGACGAAGATGTGTATTATTATTATTTATGATATGTATTCCACTGCATTATGTTGTTCCGCTACATTTATTTATTTATTTATTCCTGTTTATGTAACTCTGATGTTTATGTTGTAAAGAATAATCAAATGTAGTTATAAAACAGCTTCATGAACTGTTATTTGATGATTAAATTTTATCATTCCGCTGCGAGATTTTGTATTTGTTTTATTTATTTCTCTTTTTCTTATTTACCCCATAACAGTATGCCCTTATGAATGGTTTGAGTCTGATATGTGTGTCCGCTTAAAACGTCCAAAAAGGCAGGTTGTTACAGATGATCTTCTCATGGACCCCAAATTGGCATATGATATTTTCCACCAAAAGTCAATCGCTTTCTTCATAGTGATTTTGGCAAGCGGTTTTGCTTGAGCCTACTTTGTGAAGTAATCAACTAGAATAATGGAATACTTTGCTCCGGCTTTCAATAATGGTCGCACATCAATTATACCAAGTCCTTAAACTACAAATGACATAAGTTGATCATTTGTGTAAATTTTGTGGATGGGGCTCTAGAAATTTTTGCAAATATTTGTCCTCTATCACACTTTCTAGTGTAATCAACCGCATCTTTATTAATGCTGGCCAAAAATATCCATAGCAATGAATTTTCTTCACCAAATTTTGTCCCCTCATATGATCATCTCAAACTCCTTTACGCACATCACTGAGTATCTTCTTGGCTTCTTCCTTGGTAACACATCGCGGTAGGTGTGCAAAGAATCTTCTCTTATAGTACTTATTCCTACATAATAAATCATAGGACTTTGCATAGGAGTTTTTTTTCATTCATTTCTGTCATTCGAGAGATTACCTTTGGAAAATATTCCTTGATCGGAATCATCCATGACTCATTTTCCCCTTCAACCTTCAGGATCGAATTAACACCCATTTGGTCGATACTTGGAGTTAACAAAAATCTCCACTTGAACCAGTCCCATAAGCTGTGCATCCCCTGAGCTAGCCAGCTTAGCCAATGAATCAACTTTTATATTCTCTTCTCTAGAAATATGCGTTAGTATGTAATATTTACTATCATTCAGTATTTCTGCAACCCCCATCGGGTAAGAGGCAAATCTCGCTCTTTTAGCCTGAAATTCCTTCTTCACGTGATGGATCACCAATTGAGAGTCGCTGTATATATGAAATGCTTTGACTCCTAATTATTTTGCTATCTTGAGCCTGTGATCAGCACTTCATATTCAGCTTCATTGTGTAATGCGGGGAACTCAAGCTATAAGGCATAGTAGATGCTTCATTCCTCCGGACTAGGTTCTCTCCTTCCCTAGAGCTAGTTTCATTGGATGCTGTAGTGTATATAAATTCCACTAAGTAAGATGAACAATGTATTCTTCCATTACCGCATCCAAGATGGTGAACTCAGCGATAAAGTAAGCCGATGCTTATCCTCGTATCATCCACCTATGATGGTCGGTCCATACCGCCTCAGTTCGATGTTCCAGTTCAGTAACCTTCTTGAAGTGTTGGGTTGGTGCAATAATTGTCTCAAGGGTCTATTTGTCAACACTTTTATCGGTTGATCTTGGAAGTATGGTTGTAACTTCCTCAAAGCGATCAACAACTAGTAAACTAGCTTCTCTAACTTTGAATAATTCTTCTTTGCTCAAGCTAACCTCTTATTGATGTAATATAGGAGTCTTTGAATTTTGGACTGCTCACGTACCTGGGATGCACTTAATGCGTAAAAAGACACTTCCAAATATGCAAATAAGTCTTCTCCTTCGGAAGGCTATGATAACACTAGTGTCTCTCTATGTGATCAAGTAAGGCATAGAAAGCTTTCTGACATTCCTCCGTCTGGACAAACTTCCTTTTCTCTTTCTTGGGGGCATCAAAGAATGAAACATACTTATCTATCACTTTTAAGATGAATCGCTTAATGCATCGACCTTTCCATTCAAGCTTTGCATTTCCTTCCTAATTCTTGGGGGCATCAACATCTTTCATTACCTTAATCTACTTTGGATTAGCTTTAATGCCCTATGAGTTTATTACAAAAACTAGGAATTTTCTAGATGCAATTCCAAAAGAACATTTCAGTGGATTCGGATTCATCCCGCATTTTTGAAGTACATCAAACATCTCTGAGAGGTCATGTTTGATTCAACAAGCGATGTGACTTCCCTACCATATCATCCAAACAGAGCTCCATCATCCATCCAATCTGATCTTTGAACATCGAATTTACCAAATCCTGGTATATAGATCCGACATTCTTTAGTCTGAATGGCATTAGATGGTAACAATATAGTCCTAAGTCAGTAATAAAACTAGTATGCTCCTGATCTAGCCCATGCATTGCTATCTGATTATAGTTAGAATATGAATCCATGAAGGATAGAAGCTCTTGTCCATAAGTTTCATCCACTAGTTGGTCAATATTCAGCAATGGGAAGCTGTCTTTTAGGGATGTTTTATTTAGGTTTGAATAACTATTGCATGTCCTTCATTTTCCATTAAGCTTCTTAATGAGCACTGGATTTGGTACCCACTCAGTGTATTTAGCATCGCGGATGAAGCTATTAGCCTTTACTTATCTATTGCTTCCTTAACACAGTGGATTTTCCTAGACCCAGGCTTTGTCTCTTCTGCTTCACAGGAGAGCATCGTAGGTCCACATTCAACGTACGCTATCTATGGTAATATTCTACACATATAGAACGTACTAGCAAAACACATCCAAGTTTTCTTAGAGAAACCCTACCAACTCCTTCATCTTCACGTCAAGCTAAGATTCGATCTTTAGGACCCAAGTGGAGTCATCCTCATCGATCGAAATGTTAATCATCAACTCTACGAGGGCCGCCCTCACATCCTCTGTCTCTTTTCTTAGATCCTTAAACTTGTGAAATTCTCTATGTTGTTTGAGCAAAGGCTTAGGTGGTGGTTGCTATGTGTCCACTGCCTTGATGTAAAGAGTCTTCTCTATACCCTTTCACTTTTCATATCGATTCACCTCTTTGAGCTCCACAATATAGCACTCATGTCCAATATTATGATCCCCTAGATAGCTCCTACCCCAGTTTCCATATGAAATTTCATTATTAAACACCACAATGAAAGGGCCACCCCAAACTGGTGAGGGTCAGTCAATGCAAAAAAGCATTATATGCAGAATACTTATCAATCACAACGAAGTATACAACCGCTTTCTCTTACGGTCACCTTCACTAAGCTCCATCGATAAATCAACACAGCCAACTGGCTATTAACGTAAAAAGTATGCGCTAACACCCCGGTGTGAGTTATGATATAGTGAAAGCACCACCCGTTGGTATCGGAACTAAAACTAAGCAAAGAATAACAAAAATAGTAAAGAGACAACAATTTTTATAGTGGTTCGGCTCAAAGTCAAGCCTACATCCACTTTATATCTTTTATTATGATCTTTTGAGTACACTTTGTTGCAACTAGACTTCAACTACAACAAACTTCAAAGATTTAAGCTTCAAAAGAAGAATCGAGTCCGTGAAGAAGTTTGATCCATTCTCGAATTGATCTCTGAAGTTGTTATGATGTTGTAGGACTTGGAGAATGAGTTGCTTGATTTTCAAAGTGGCAAAGTGTCGGCTTTCTTCCGAAAAGATCCCCCCTCAAATGTGGAGCAGGCGAAGTATTTATAGGAGAGGTTGGGTTTAGATCGGCCATGTTATAGGTCGCGAGCGACCTAGGGAGCTGCGACATAAGAGTGGTCTTGAGGTAGCTTAAGTCGTTAACGACCTAGTGGAGCCATCCTGGATGAGATGCAGACCACGAGCGACTTAGTATGCATAGAATAGGAGTTATCTCGGCTTGTTTAGGTCGTGGGCGACCTAATGGAAGAGGCATTGCATGCGACTTTACTTTGCCTTAACTCGTTAGGTTGTTAACTCGTTAGGTCGCTGGGCCTTCTAACTCGTTAGGTTGTTAACTCGTTAGGTCGCTGGGCCTTCTAACTCGTTAGGTCGCTGGGCCTTCTAACCCGTTAGGTCGCTGGGCCTTCTAACCCGTTAGGTCGCTGGACCTTCTAACCCGTTAGGTCCCTGGACCTTCTAACCCATTAGGTCGCTTAACTTGTCGCTATGTTAGCTCGCTGGATGTTTTAGCTCGTTAAGTCGCTGATCCGTTAGGTAGTTAGGCCGCGCCTTTCTGTAGGTCGTTAAGTAACGAGCTTTCTTCTTAAGCCATTAGGTCATTGAGTCGCTAGTAAAAGAGGTGTTAACACTTTCCCCTCGAAGTATACGCCTAGGTTATATATCGTGTGCTTCGGTACCTCTTAACTCGCGCCCTTTTGAGTCGTCAGGTTGCTCGTGCCGATTCGAGGCGAATGGTGACCGTTCGAGGTCGGGTGCCATTCGAGACAACTTGTGACCGTTCGAGGTCGGGTGCCATTCGAGACAACTTGTGACCGTTCGAGGTCAAGTGCCATTCGAGGCGAATTGTGACCGTACGAAGTCCGGTGCCATTCGAGGCAAATTATGACCGTACAAGGTCAGGTGCCGTTCGAGGAAAATTATGACCGTTCGAGGTCGGGTGCCATTCGAGGCGAATTATGACCGTTCGAGGTCGGGTGCCGTTCGAGGCAAATTATGACCGTTCGAGGTCGGGTGCCGTTCGAGGCGAATTATGACCGTACGAGATCAATTAATGTGCCTTGGGGGGACTTAATATTATCGATGCCAGGTTCACGTTCGAGTAAGGTCCTGAATCGTTTGTCAGTGCGATTTACTGCCATCTCAGAGCATGCCAAAGGACTGTTCACGACCCCGTACATGTGTAAGTAGCTTCGCCATTTCAGAATTATCAAAATACAATATTCATTCAACTGAAGAGTTTTTAAAGCAAAAATGTCCGACAAAATCAAATCCAAACACAAGAACTAAAACACAAAAGCAAAGTAGTGACGTCAGAGTGCAAACACCTACATCGATATGATTTATAGTTGTATCAGAGCATGCTTGGGGATCATTTGCGGTCCCGTACATGTGTGAACAACCTAATTGTGTCGATGCGGAGTTTTCCACTCGTTCGTCATTATCTCAATCAATTGATAATAAGCTGACGCCTCGATCCCGAACCGTCTTCAGTTGGTGCAGGTGGTGGTCGTTCTTGCTCCACCGTTGCGGTCCTCCTTCTCACATACGGTAATAGCAAACCATTCCGGATGTGCCCCTCAACTTCGTCTTTCAAGTGTCTGCAGTCATTTGTGCTATAACCGTTCAACTCATGGAATGAGCAATACTTGTCCGACCTTTTCTCATTGTTGGTTGGATCTCTCCTCATCGGCTTTCGATAAGGAACCTGTCCCTTAGTGTCCTGGTAGATCCGCTCCATAGTCTCATTCAATTCCTTGTATGAGGTGAATCTTGGTTCCTTTCGTGATCTTGTTGATCTATCGTTGTTATCCTCAGCCTTTCGTTTACCTTTTCTAGTTTCTATGCCTTTCTCAGGAGGATTTCCACCTTTGATCGCAAAAACATAGATTCCTTCTCCTTCTTCTCTTTCGGCATTTGCATCCTCTAACCACAGAAATCCTTCAGCCTCATGGTAAAATTCCCCTAGATCCATAGGGGGATCTCTTGTTAGCAAATTCTTGAATTCTGTACTATCAGCTATGCCCGACACAGCTGCCATCAAGACCATGGATGGATCCGGTCGATCCACCGATGCTGCAGCTGCATTGAATCATGTCAAAAAACTTCTCAAAGATTCCCCAACTCTTTGTTTCAGTGTTGCCAAACTCATAACATTCTTGGGTCTCGAAATGTGGACCCTGAATTGCCTCATAAACCTCTCAGTTAAATCATTCCACGTCGCGATAGATTCACTCTCCAGTTGTCTAAACCATAATGCCGCAATATCAGCCAAGTACAGTGGAAAGCACTGGGCCATAACTTCCTCTGATGCCCCCACACCTCCATATGCCTCGTATATTTTGTCAGATGAACTGTAGGATCTGTCCTTCCATTATACATATCCAACGATGGTAGCTGAAAGTCTGGTGGGTTCCTAGCTCGCCTAATTGTTGTAGTAAAAGGACTCCTATTCACATCCTCTAAGTCCTTGTTTACCAGACCACCTCTCATAGCTCTTTTGACCATTTTCACCAATCTGTCTCTGGCTCCTAGTTGTAGTCCTCGTCCATTACCTTCGGCCTACCCCTCGAGTTCACGAGGGAATTCTGGAACCTGCTCTCCTGGCTGAGCCCCAGTTGCTCCTTGATTCTGCGCTCCAAGTTGTCCAATCTGCTGAAAAAATTCTGGATCAACTCCTCTTGCCTTCTCATCATCGTCTCCATCTCGCTCTTGGTGATGAAGGCTAAAGTTTGGTTTGCTCTTGAGGAAGCCACTTGACTTCCCTTCGTGCTGACTTCTTTCTGGTCTCGGCCTTCTACTCGATCGCCTTGTCATAATTCTCTGGACCTCAATCTCCAAACTCTCTAATCCAACTCTCAATTGATAGAATTCCTGAGTTCAATTCTCAGTGAAAGCACCAAAGAATGTTAACGTAAAAAGTATGCGCTAACACCCCGGTATGAGTTATGATATAGTGAAAGCACCACCCGTTGGTACGGGAACTAAAAGTAAGCAAAGAATAACAAAAACTAGTAAAGTGACAACAATTTTTATAGTGGTTCGGCTCAAAGTCAAGCCACTTTATATCTTTTATTATGATCTTTGAGTACACTTTGTTACAACTAGACTTCTAGTACAAAAACTTCAAAGACTTAAGCTTCCAAAGAAGAATCGAGTCAGTGAAGAAGTTTGATCCATTCTCGAATTGATCTCTGAAGTTGTTATGGTGTTGTAGGACTTGGAGAATGAGTTGCTTGATTTTCAAAGTGGCAGAGTGTCGGCTTTCTTTCGAAAAGATCCCCCCTCAAATGTGGAGCAGGCGAAGTATTTATAGGAGAGGTTGGGTTTAGATCGGCCATGTTATAGGTCGCGAGCGACCTAGAGAGCTGCGACATAAGAGTGGTCTTGAGGTAGCTTAAGTCGTTAACGACCTAGTTGAGCCATCCTGGATGAGATGCAGACCGCGAGCGACTTAGTATGCATAGCATAGGAGTTATCTCGGCTTGCTTAGGTCGTGGGCGACCTAATGGAAGAGGCATTGCATGCGGCTTTACTTTACCTTAACTCATTAGGTTGTTAACTCGTTAGGTCGCTGGACCTTCTAACCCGTTAGGTCGCTGGGCCGTCTAACCCATTAGGTCGCTGGACCTTCTAACCCGTTAGGTCGCTGGGCCTTCTAACCCGTTAGGTCGCTGGGCCTTCTAACCCGTTAGGTCGCTCGGACCTTTTAACCCGTTAGGTCGCTGGACCTTTTAACCCATTAGGTCGCTGGACCTTCTAACCCGTTAGGTCGCTTAACTTGTCGCTATGTTAGCTCGCTGGATGTTTTAGCTCGTTAAGTCGTTGATCCGTTAGGTAGTTAGGCCGCGCCTTTCTGTAGGTCGTTAAGTCGCGAGCTTTCTTCTTAAGCCATTAGGTCGTTGAGTCGCTAGTAAAAGAGGTGTTAACACAGGCTTTGTAGCCTCTTTATAAAATCTGGATGTAGGATTTACACGGCTGTAGATCCTGCCCATCGATCATCATCTGATCAAATGTTTTCTCAAAAAGAATATTAACCTATCTCCCACAATAGACAATAACTCTTTTGACAGAAGCTGACCCAATCATGACCTTAATTGCGAAGAAGTTGAGCATCGATGCTAGAACCCTGTTTGCGTCTCAATTTCAAAAACAATATCATTAACTATCGTTTTCTGTTGATTTAAAGGAGCTCCATCGTGTACAATAAATAAACTCTCCTACACAATCTGCCTCAATAAACATCCATACCTCTCCATCTCATTCTAGCTTTCCTCTACTGGATGAGGTCCTCTAGTAATGGTATCGATAAAAATTCTCTTCTTAGGTTTCCTAGGCCGATCACCACTAGGCCCAGGTGGATTTCGTTGGGACATATGCGCTTAGGGTTTATTGTTCACTTGCCCACCAGCTTGTGGATCTTTCAGGTAGTGTTGCAGCTTCTTTTTTCTAATCAAATCTTTAGTTGTGTCCCTCAAATGTTGGTACTCATTAATATTGTGCCAGTGAATCTTGTTGAAGTGACAATACTTCCCTGAGAGGTTTTCTTATTTTGTTGACTCTCTCTAAGCCAGCTTCCAATAGTTCTTCATATCTTGTGTAGAAAGTAAATGTTATCAACAGTTTCATTTAAAGGGGTGTAATCTTCAGGCCTACATAGCTCAGATGCTTATTGAGGCATGACATCTTTCCTCCTACACCCTGGTTTCTCTCTTTTGATTATTGTTCTTATTTCCAACATTGATCACAACATTCTCAACGCTCCCAATAGTTTGCTTCATAGCACTATTGCTCTACGTAATCTAGATCGATGGCCTCCTACCGGATTTTCTGATGGCTACATCTATCTCTTCCAAGCATGGGAATCAGATCACCTTATGGTAGAATTCTTCTATGGTGGGTGTGTATTTCATCGTCAGCCATCTACCAAAATCTTTGTGCAGGTGTATTCGTAGGATCAATGCCATTAACATGATATCTTCCTTTACATTACCCAACATAGTCACAGTGGTATTGAATTTACTTGAGAAATTCTTTATACGCTCCTCGGAACCTTAAGGGATAATTAATAAGGACATCACATCCTTTGGCCAAGTAGTGTGGAGTCTGAATTGCTTGATAAACTTTCTGTTCAATTGACCAAGTAAAGATATGGACCTCGGCGTGAGCCGAGTAAACCACATCACAATTGCTAGCGGAGTAAACCACATCACAATTGCTCTCTGAGGGAATATCAGGAAACATCTACATCTTACGGCACCAATCACCCTGGCACCATCCATTTGCCACTCAAAAGTTTAAAAGATGCTATCTTATATTTGCACTTCCATTGTACGACAGGATCGTAGGCATCCCAAACCTTTTAGGATAATCTTCCTATAAAATATTCTCCATGAATGGGCTCCTACTTGGCTGTGCAGTTAAAGCACTTGGTAGATTCGAAGCGGTGGAGGTGCAAAAAGTCATAGCGGGGTACAGCGAGGATATAGCGGGATATAGTGGATGGCTCTAAAATAGCATATAAAACTCATACTTAATGTTTTTACAAATATATAAATGGTAATTAAATAAAAAATTATCATTCAATTGAATTATAATTAATACATAAATAACTTTAAACAAAAAACATGTGCGAATATACTTTAAATAAACGTAAAACTGTTATATAACATAATTGAATTTAGTAGAATATTAGAGTATTTTCATTTCTAAAAATATATTAAAATTAAATCAAATAAATTAGTTTCATAATTTTTATAATGTATAAATGAAATTTTTTAATTCATTTCACTAAAGAAGATATAGCAGAAATAGCAAAATATAGCGGGAATAACGGATATAGAGGAAATAGCGGGGATTAAAGCGGAAAGGCTATATGGAAAAATCGTAGCGGTAGAAATCCGCTATGAGATATAGTAGTGTTATAGCGGGGTAATATCGAGGCATTAACTACACAGCTACTTGGTAATGAATCCCAATTATCATTATTTTGTGATGGTTCTCCTCCACCAGCCTTATTACCATATCAGCTATATAATCTAGATCGGTTGTATTTACTGGAGACGATCAACAGAAACTGTCCTGATTATTTGGCTCAACAAATATTGTAGGTTAGTTCTATGATGTCTTGGTTACACTGACTCTCGGAGAACCATCCACCCAACGGTTTGTTGTCTCCATTCTCTCTATCCTAGTCTAGTAACATCTATTTAAACATCACTACTTGGACTACCAGTGGCCTATAATACTATCACAAGCCTCCTCTTACAACTCAACATCTAATTATTTAATCATAACACGGTTGTTCAACTCGATACTGAGTTGTGATGGCTTGGTGTCAAGTTGAGACTTTTCCACAAGGGCTTTTCTGTATCCCTTTTTCGATGTCCTTGCTTTGCCTTTTCTCCATCTTCTTTACCATCCCTTTAGTTTCTTTTCGAAGAAAAGGAAATCTTGCTTTTATGTCAAAAGATGATAACTTCTTATAACTCTTCCTTCGTCTCAGGGGTAATCAAGTCGACAAGTCAATACATTCCTTTATCTACTTCAGAAAAGCATTCCATCGCTCTATAATATTTCTATTCACCTCCGTCATCATTCGAGCCAAATTAACTCTAGTCACCGTCTCCGGTGCACTTCTAATTTGAATCGTAAGAGGTTGATTTGTCTTTCCATATGTTGAGAGCCTTCATTTTTAGCAACGCTGGTGAGTCTTGATGCCAATTTTTATTTTGCATTTCTATGTGCTATAGCTTTTCAAGATCCTTTGATAGACTCTTTTCAAATCTAAGTATTCTTTGATCTCCTATTAGCAATTTCTAGATATAACTCATGGATAGTGGTAGTCCAAAGGTTCAAAGTAGGTACAAGAGTGAGAAATTCCTAAGGCTCTTTGTGAAGGCACCAAAAGTAGGATAAAAACCCAATCAATACATAAGACAGAGTTATTGAAAAAGGGAAATTAAAATTAAGAATTAACATAAGAGATTATAGTAGTTCAGCCAAGAACAATAGGTACATCCACGGTCAATTTTGTTAATAATTTTATAATGGTGATTTTACAACTTGATTGCTTACAACTCGATTGCTTACAACTCGAGTAAGAATCCAAAAGTGTCTTAGGGTAAAAATCTAAACATTCAAAAAGAAAGAAAAGGATTTTGTTTTTGTGCTCCTCCTCTTATATATAGACGAAAATCAATGAAATAAGCTCCTGGATCTTCTCCCTACATTCTCCACATTCATAAAGAGGTTTCGGAAGAAGATTGGGGCTAACTCACTAACTCGGTATCAAGTCGTGGCCCATAAATTGATGCCAAGTCGTGAGTTTCTTCAATTTTGAAATATATGTTTTAATTTTCCTTTAACTTATTGAAAAAGGGGTGCCAATTTATCATTCTTAACTTTATGATTTGTTTGCCTTAGTTATTTCTTCACTTTACTTGAACATGGCATGCCGAGTCATCATCGTGACTTGGTACCGAGTTGAAGGGTACCACTCGGTTATTGAGTTGTGATCTTTACTTAGAATTTTACCATTTGCATTTCACCACTTTATATATCAAGAAAATGGCTAAGTATCTTCTAGTGGCTGGTGAGGTTCAACACCGATTCTTTGGACAATACTTGAATTCCAGTTTTTGAACTTACATTCCTAGGTTTTTAGTTTTACTTCATGGCCATTCAGTGGTTTTGATTCATTGACGTAAGGCTAGGTTCAAATGCAAGATAACACACGCACATATACACATATATTTTACAAATGTCTACATATAAATAACTATTTTAAATCTAAAACATTGATCACAATATATATAAATGGTAACATATATGTATTGTTCTAATTTGAAAGCACAAAATCGATCTTATGTTATAAATGTTATATTTAATCTCAAAGAATTCCTTAATTGAAACCAAATTCACTATTATCAATTTTTGATTTCAAATCATATAAGATTGTATGATACGTTTTAATATATACATGTATATAAACTTGTACTCTTTTTATACACATTTTTGTGCGTGTGGATAGTTTTAATTCAACCTTGGACAATAAAGACATACGTAAAGGGAAAATGTGTCCATTGCATTGTAAATACCAACATCTCCGTATAATCATATCAACTAAGTAAACTTCATAAACATTGCATGTGCACTTCACATAAACAAGAATATTTGACATACTTGTAAACATAAAAAACCATCTAAACATAATCGAATAGAATAAAAGATTTTATTTACAACAAATTTTGGATTGGATCTAAAACGTCTTTAGTCTTAATAGGCCTAATTGAGATCCAAAATGGATTTTTCTTAAATTCACCCTTTCAACCCATTTAAGACTAACGCGGTTCCATGAAAGGTATCAAAACCAAAAATTCTATGCATTTAAATTTTGCAATGTTTTGGATAACCGATTAAAGCCAACTTATTTAATAGGGCATCCAGAAAGGTAGTGTCGAAGGATTGAATTTGGCTAATGAAGTACTCTACTCTAGCTAGCTACTGGTCTAGTCTGAAGGACGAAGTAAGCCCAATTGTTATCCCTAATATAAAGGCCAAGATTGATTTTGGGCCTTGGCCTAATTTTCAAAATATGTTTTGAAAATATAAAATTTAATATTTTAAATTTAAAGTTAAGTTTAAAATATGAAATTTTATAAATGTAAAAAATTTCCAAATTGGTTTTGAAGAGTTAACAAATTAATTTCAAAAATTATCTTAGTTGTTTAATTAATTGAAATAAATAAATTTTAATTAATTAAAATAAAACATATATAATGAAACATGTACATTTATCTTAAAATATTTACGGTAAATAAAGATAAAATTTTGAATTTTATTAATATTATTTTAATTAAAAATTGTTATAAGCAATTAAATTAATTAAAGTTTGTTAGCTAATTATGTACATACGTATGTAACCACTGTAAATGTTATAGTTTATCTTCATCTTTAAATCGGTAAAGATGAATAATTTAAAATTCAATAGTTGAAATTTAAATTAAATTAATTAAAATTTTAACAAAAAAATCAATTACGTTAACTAAATATGATTTAATTAATAAAATAAAGTAAAAGTAAAATCAAATATGATTTAATTAAGTATAGTGGAACTATAAGAAACACAAACTTGGTTTAAGGAATAAATACATATGTAAAGTACATATGCAGCGACTTTAGATGTGTTTAACACTTGAATCATGAGGTTATTTCAAAATAAATAAATTATTCTCTAGATTGATATCACTCAAATAATTATATTAAACATTACTTCCGTAATATAAAAGTTTTCATCGATCATTTATATGTTAATAGATTACTTACATACTGTCTAGTTATTGAGCAAACTCAGGCTAACGATGTTATGTGTAGTGTTATTAATATATTAACAGACATCGCAAGGTACACATACCTATTTGTTGAGTAGAGTCAAGGTATGTACATCTATACTTAGATTGTCATGAAATGGTGGGTATTGGTGAATAACCTCTTTTGATTTGTTGAGTAAGCTCAAGGTCAAGATTGAGATTAGGACAAAGCCTAGGGGTTAGGAGTTGTATATAATGAAACCGATAAAGTGTTATCCATCATTTATAGGCCTGTGATTTGTTGAGAGAACTCAAGGTCAATATCCCAAGTTTAGAAGTCTTGTTAAAGAATAAAATGGCAACATTTTACGTTTCTTAAGGTTTTTAGAAACATAAAAATCTAATAGGAGCCTCATTAGGAAATGAAATGGTAAAATTTAACCTTTCAAATATCGTAACAACATTTCTATACAAAGTTTAAATAATCTATGTCAATAAGTTTGTGCAACTAATAAAATCGATAAAATATTTATCGACTAAGATATAAGAATGGACTAAATTAAAGGTTTACAAAGAAATATAAAATATACTCACTCAAATCCTTTACCATGTTATTGTTTCAAAACCTATGCAAGAGCCTAACAATACAATACTAATCGCTTAAGTGTTTATTTGCCTAAGACTTTGTATTATTTCCATGAGCTTTAAAACCTTAAGCAATACAAGAATACAAATATCTGATCCGTATTTGATTACATATAAATGTTATATGTTGAATAATCACAGTCCGTAATGCATGAAATTTCAATGAAATTAGTTCACTGAATTCCTGTATTTAATACGATTGATTACAATAAGGATTTCCTTTTGAATAGTTTGACATTTTGAAAAGGAAAGCGAATGTGTGTGTAACTTAGGCACGGTTAGGATAAAGAGAATGAATAGTCGACTCTGCTTCATGAAGTGATATCAGAAGCAAGAATAGTACAAAATGCTGGTAGATACTTAATATAGAATGAGAAATGTAACTTTTTATTCTAATTGTGTTTTTGATATAGAAATTTAATTTCTACAAAATTTGTATCTATGAGATTAAAGTATTTAATCGAAAACTCTAAATTGTAAACTAGTTACAGCAAAAGAATAAATAGTTTATTATAAGTAGTGAAATAGAGCTTCGTATTTCATATGCTATTATAGTAATGGAGGAAATAGTAGGAATATGCAATATAATACTTATCAGTGGATGTATCAAGATAAGAAAATTGATTTTTGTAAACATATTAAATAATTATTATTTTCGGTATTGACTAAACGCATATAAGTAATACAGAAAAATCTATAATTTGTTACAATTATTTTGAAATTAAGGACAAAGCACCTGTTTAGTAGGAGCGACATGAGAGTTAGTGAACTCTTAAGATTTATACATAAAGATTTATGTGGTCAAAAAGCCCAATGGTACCAAAAGAAGTTCCACATACTTCGTTTAATTCATAGATCAATTAATATAAAATGAATATGTATATATGATACACAAGTTATATATTTATGACAAGTCCATTGAATATAAAATAGAAGTATAAAACATGAAGTGCAAAGGAAAAAAGAAAATTTTATATGACCGAATAGGCGAGTATATAGGAAAAAGGTTCCAAAGGTACCTTAAGAAATAAGATTCAATTTTAAAAGTCATTCCTTCCTATGATATATAATTGAAAAGGAGTAATCAAAGTTTGTTGGAGAACGTACGATTAATAAGGAGTGAAGTTGAGTTAACTTCTTTCTATAAAGGTCGTGTACTTATGACTAAGTACACAAAATTAAAATTTAATTTCATCTAAAGAATAGTTTATGAGATTATACAAGATGAACATTTATAAGAAATCCCTACATACCCTAGGTTAATGGGTTGATAAGTTTTGTGAGTCAATGGACTGCGCGTAATATTCATAGATAATTTTATATGGGCCTTCCCAAATGAGTTTAGGACTGATCAACATTGATTGACCAATTTATGTTATGAATATATGTCGTGTTTGCTTAAAAACCGAATCAGTTTTATGCGTATATACAGGAAATTCATAAAATGTTAATGAATACCTATGATATTGCACCGAGAAACAATTGTTGTTTCAAAAAACACCAACTCCATGGTGAAGGAATTTTGTTTTGAAATTATTGGTATTAAAATAGATTTGGATCATATGCTTTTCTTATCAAGGTCAAGAAAATAATTTCCTTAGTTATCAGTAAGCTATTAGGAGTATTGACCGTAGCATATGGCATGATTCATGGATCTGACTTGGATTCCAAGTACAATATCAAAATTTGATTTTGATGGTATTACCTAGAAGGATATGATCCATCAGCCGCAAAAGTGTTTTTGAGAAAAAAACCAATGTAATCGGCATATGGTAAGCTATGTTGACAAGAATAACTATGTAAGTTTCAAATTTTGAAATTATTTTAATATATTCATCATTCAACATACTTAATTCACTTAATTTAATTCTGAATTTACTCACAAAATTATCGCTGGTTATGATTTGAGTTTGGGTATATGAAGTAGAAATTCTAAGTACTGATTTAGAATGTGTTGTTTGCGCTTAATAACCAAAGTGTCTCAAAGTTGGTAGGAGAAACTCTGATTTTGTAGGTTGTTGGGTATGATCTAATGATTGATACAAAAGTACTATTCGATTAGCATCAGAGTTAAGCAAGTATTTTGACAAAGAAATCAAATAGTTTGATTTTCAGTCAAAATGCCATGGAAACATGTACCTGTAAGAAATAATAGTAACAGTGACAAAATATTTCAAAAACTATAAGTAAACAACAAACTTATGATTGTTAATAATTCACTTAAGTTAAAATCATGTTAATTTGGTTGTTTAACACTCGATAATGGATTTGGAAACGACATCTTCTACAATCAATATATAAGGATATTGGGATTTGACATGATATTTAAAATGTTTAAATGGAGCATGTAAGATAGATTCCTTATGCTTCGGCAACATGAATTATCATATATGTTACATTATCTACAATATCGCACTACATTTGTGTACTAGATGCATAGGGCAAGTATGTGAACTAAGACTACTATATGAATATTGAGAATATTCTCGAGTATTTATGAAATACTGGAGAATTGTTTATAGAAATAATAAACTCCTTACGAAGAAGTGCACGGGCTCTAACTTTGTAAGTAATATCGAGTAAAGTGTATTAATCGTAAGTTCGTGTTTAATCCTACGCTAAGAACTTTAAGTTGGAATATTACAAAAAATAAGTAGTGGATGTTTTAACCAAAGGCCAAGTGCATCCCTTGAATAACACTGGAATAAAAGAATTAGATGTTTACACAAATTTATAACTAAGATAAGGTGATTTGAAAAATTGAGAATCCTATGACATTTTTATAAAATAATAGTGTTGAGATACAATTCATATAAGAACATAGAGCTTACTGGAAGTTGAGAAACATACTTTAAGTACTTCCACATGATAAATGCAATTTATTAACGACGGAGAGAGTTGATTGACGGAGTATATAGTTAAAACAAAATAGGGTACTCATGTTGTAACGACCGAAAATGTCATTCATTTGAAATTCGTATATTTACTTGATTTTAAATATGCAGAAGTTAATTTTATAAGCTGAATAAATAATATTTCGAATATAGTAATTTAATTGGATAATTTATTTGATAATTTAATATTTGAAATTGCTGAAATAATTAGAAATTGGATTTAACGTGAATGAAAAAGTTTTATAAAGTGGAATAAAATCTTATTTGAATTAGAATGATGTTAGAGACTTTTAAAATTTAATTAAAAGTTAAATTGCAAAAAATTGAATATTTTAATATTTAATTGACGAGAAAAATAGTCATTTTTCAATCAGTCTCGGATTTTGACGAAACCAATTTCATTGGATCTGTAATGTTATATTATTGCAAGATTTCAAATTTCGTGTCAATCGGATTTACGGTTTGTCCGGGGCAGGCTAAAGCGCATAGAAATTCATTTAAGTGAATTTTAAATTTAAATGTCGATTCGAAAACCTATCTTTCAATACGATCGAATTGGCTCCCGATATAGATTCCATTGTGTTCGGAATATGGGTAAATCTTATAAACGCCAGGCGGCACGTTTGATTTCGAGCTCCAATGAATAGTGCTTTGCAATTTTCTATAAAAGGACGTTATTCTTTCTATTTGCAAACCTAATTCAACCCTAGGGTTTCTAGCCGCCATTTTCTATCAATGGCCGAAAATGTTCACTTCTTCCTCCTCGTTCTTCTTCTAATCCACACATTATTTTGAGGAATCTTCAACTACAATTTTCTAGAGCTCGATGAGAGCTATACATCCAACGGTCGATTTAGCCTATCTCTTCACGGATCGACGTGAATTTGGCGATGAACGTCGTACGTTCGTGCACGTTTTTTGAGGCACAGGGACAACCGAGCTTGATGATACTCTGGCCGTGGGAAGCTCTTCCGTTTGGCTTTGATTTGAGGGTCGCTGATCATTATATAGTTGGTCATTGGAGGGGTGATGGTCGATGGAAGGTAACGGCTATGGGTTTCTTTATTCGAATGAAGCCTGTGAGCAACGTGAAGAAAGGAGAAGGCAGCGGTCGGCCCTGATTTTCTCAAACAAAAATCGAACGGCCCACAGAAAAGTAGGGTTTTAAAATAAAAGTAAATGTGAAATTTATATAATATGAAATCGTATATACTTTGAAATGCTATAACTTTTTCATACGAGGTCCGTTTCGCACGAAACGAATTGCATTTGGTTCATATTACCGAGCATTACATTGTGAAGCTGGATTGGAGTTGATTGGAGATAGTGTGAATTTTGGATAAAATTAAACGGTCTTTTAATTTTATTCGGAACAAAACACTACAACTGCTATTGGAACCCTTGTGAGTACAACTCACTCTTTCTGACTCACTGATATTTTTATATAAGTGAGAAAATATTTATTATATGATGATTGATGATTGTTTGGATGATATATGATATATTGATTGGTATTTGGATATATACCTGCCTATTGGAGCAGATGAGACCCTATACGTTTCCGTGTATGAGCGGATGACCCTTTGTACGCGCGTCTGCCTTGAAGCGGACATTGTACACATATTCAATATGTATATTTGTTGTAGGTGACAGGTTGGAGGGATCCAACTGGATTCCTCACCAGTATTGATTTTTTTACAGATATTGTTATATATTCTGTTATCGTATGATATATGATGTTTTGGATGCCGTGATTGTTGTATTTGGTGCTGTTGTTGCATTGGGCCTATTTTTGGAATTTTAGAAATGTTAAAGTAACGATTTCAAATTTAAAAGGATTTTAAAGTGATTTTGAAAATAAATGTTTTATTGAATTTTTGAATCGTTAAGAATTGATTTATTTTGAATGAATAAATGTGATAATTTTTATGTTATAAAAATTATGATGTTTTGGAAAATAAATAGAAATTATGATTTTTGTGAAATAAGACCAGAATATGATTTTTGAAATATGAAGTTAACTGTTTTGTGAAATAATATAAATGAAGATTTTTGATTTATTATAAATGGTTTATATAAAAGATTTATAAAATTGGTATTTTATAAATTAAAATATTGGAATTGTAAAATGAGTTTTATAAGTGTTAAAATAAAGTTATAAATGGATTTTTATAAGTAAATATAATTTATAATTGTGAAGTTATAAAATGAATGGTTTTTGTAAATAAATGAATTATAAGTATTTAACTTATAATTTGGATTTTTGGTATATAATTGAGTTATAAATGAAATTGGTTAATAAAGGAATTTTGTAAACTGAAGTTTTTATAAAATATATAAATGCGAATTTATAAACCTTGTTTTATAAATCCGAAATCAATTGAATTTGATAAATTAAATATAGAAGTTTATTAAAGGAGATATATTCATGATTTTGGACAACGAATTATCCTTTAAATTAAATGTTGTAATAATAAAGAATTTGGTTGGGAATTATATCCACGATTTTGGACAGTGGATTACCCTTTAAATAAAATGTGTAGAAGTATTGGATTTGGAAAACGATCTATATTCACAATTTTGGACAGTGAATAATATTTAAATAAATAATTTTTTTAGGAAGTGATCTTTTAAATGGATAAAATGATTTGAAGGTGTTTTAAAATGTATTAAGGATCGAAACCATAGATTTCAACATTCATTGTTGAAATAGATGTTTTCGAGAAATAAGGAAATGATGGAGCATAACACTATTGTTATAGTAAATGATTTTCGAAAGGAAATGTTTTTGTATAGTATTGGGATTTATATATCTATCTAAATTTCGAATCCCTATACTAGTGATTTTGGGTTGTCGTAACGATGTTTTACGCAACATCCGTTTTGACCCAAATAAATGTGTTTAAAGAGAATGTTTTCCTTAAAGAATAAAATATATACTTAATCTTGATTTAAGTATATATAATATTTTCTAAGTGTTGGAAATATAATTTGAATTGTGAATTACTTATTATTAAATAAGTATATGGAAATTTATTCCAATATAGAAGTTGAAATGATTTTGAAGATATATCTTTTTAAAGATAATTTGAAGGGGATATTTGGTAAGTGATTTAATTGATAAAAGATTAATTAAAAGGGCCCAGTGATTGTTATGGTGCTGAATATTTGTTTGTTTGCTTTGATAGTTAAATAACCGACTATCATATTGCCAAAAAAAAATTAGTTCCTCGACTTGATGTGGGAACTATTTAGTCGTACACTTAGTACGTTGCCTTCTGTGTGGGCTTGATTATCGTTTATGTTGAGGATGTTGATTCGTATAGCGTAGAGTATTACTCCAATCTATCGAACTTCCTTCTTGGCCCGAAGGAAAGCAAGTTGAAACTTGGAAACGTGATAAGTCTATGGGACTTAGTTTCTGTGTGAGGTTGAGAAACGCTTTTGCGTTGTTGGTGCGAAGAGACCGAGATCAGATTTATCTGAAAACCACTTTGGACCAATGTATATGTGACGGTTGTGCAGGTTGCTTGTGATGATATTGATATTCCAGAGTTTCATAGTGGGGGACTTCTTGTTGACCGTTTGGGGTTAAAATCCCAATATACATCCAGTAGCAGTGGTCTCTTCATTATGAAATATCCAATGCAAGGACTATTCGCTACTAATCCTAGCGTTTTCCAACAGGATGTGGTAGGAAAGTACCTTCGGTTTGTCCTGTTCCTGGACAACTTTTATGGATGTTTGTCTGACATTGCATTTCTATAGATTACGTACATTGGTTTTGCTTGATTATATTCAGCCTGATAGGGGGTTCTCGCTTCTTGTTAGGTAGCGAATGGATGACTCTTGCCCCTACATGTCCCTAGAGTGAAAGGGATGGTTGTAGTCGAGAGGCTGGCCGTAAAAGCAAAGCGCGAGGTATCAATGTGAGCTACAGTGGGTATTACCCACTGGTTGCGTCCCATCACATTTGGTATCAGAGCTTAGATTTTCTATATTCCTAAGCTTTGATGTATACTCGGTATAGATAGGGACACTAGCATCCTAGATTGAGTTTGATTGTATTATATATATGAGCGCGTATTTGTTAGAGAATATAAAATGTTTTATATTGTGTTTGTTTATCCGTTGAGTTGTCTGTGAATTCTGGTCGGTATATGGGACGCCATATTATCAATAGGGATTGCCAAACTCTTAAACGGGGCAAGTCGACATAGTATTATTTTAAATTAGGTAACTAAAATAATTTTACCTCTATTATATTTTATATATAAAGGAATAATTTTTCAGGAATTATTAAAGAGTATATAAATTGATTGTTTGGTTGCTTGAAAATGTAAATATATGTAAGCTAATAAAAAGCTGTTTGAATCTAAATAGAAACAACAATTGTAAAAGAATAAATTATATAAGCAAAT
This sequence comes from Allium cepa, assembly GCA_030765085.1. Classification (NCBI taxonomy): domain Eukaryota; kingdom Viridiplantae; phylum Streptophyta; class Magnoliopsida; order Asparagales; family Amaryllidaceae; genus Allium; species Allium cepa. Next base: position 211,234,513 of record CM060939.1, on the reverse strand, counting down.
GAATTATAAGTATGGAATTATAATTAATATAATTTACAATTGTGAAATGATCTTATATATAAGAAATAAAACTATATGAATATATTTATAAATATGAGTTATAAATAAAAAAGAGTTTAAACTAAGGATTTGGAAATTTGAATTCTGTTGATTTTGAAAGTTGTTTTTCAAAGTTAAAGAAGTTATATTATTATAAATAGAAAATAAGTGAAATTATATAAGTAAAAGATATATAAATGTGGTTTATAAATATAAAACGATATTTTTGAAAGAATAAAAAGCACTGAATTCACTACTTTTGCTAGAAAATAATAAGGGTGATGACTGCAGCATCATCAGTATCATTTTCAAGTTCCTGTGTGACGGATTTGTTACCAATAGTAAATTGAAATTGAAGTTTTGTGTGATAAACAAATTTGTTTTAAAAATCCAAGTTGAAATTGATAAATATGAGTAAAATAAGTTTTGAACTTATATTATGAAATAAAATTTTAGCTTTGGTAAAGTTGAAATAAAATTTGAGTTAGCATATTAAATATATGATTTGAAATTTAATTAAATGAAAGTTAAATAGATTGAATTGAATTTTAACTAGATTAGATAAGTTAATGAAGTATGAATATAAGTTTAAGTGGTAAGTGATTGTATAATATGCACTTAGAAGTTTATAAAAATAAGTTGTATAACATATAAAATGAGATAAGATAAGTAAAACCAATTGTTAAAATGGTTAAACAGTTTTGTTAAGTAAAACAAAATCTAAATTTGAATAGTGAGATGAAATTTGACTTAAATAAAAGTTAAATAAAATGAAATTTGAATTAAATTAGAGATGAACTTAAGTTGTATAATTAAATTGAAATGAAAGATAACGTAAGTAAGGTTAAATGAAGTTGATTTTGGTATCAAAATGAATTAATAAAGTGAATTAAATGAATGTGAACTTGAGTTATATAAAAATTCAACTTTAGTTGTAAGAATGAATTAGCAATTGAATTAACGAATGAATTGAATGTTAATCAATCTAATGTAAATAAATTGATATGGAATAATAGACATAAGTGTTAATTCATTAAAAACTAATGAAATTTGAAATTAAATAATTGAATGAAAGTAAATTGAATGTTAAACCAATTGGAATTAAATGTGTTAAACCAAATTGAATGAATGTAAAGTGAATTAATTCGGTTATGTTGGATATGCATTGGTTGTTAGATGGATGTTAATTGATTGTATAGAAAATTCATATGAAATTGAACTAATGAAATGGAAAACCAATTCAATGAATATTAATGAAAAGTGAATGTGTATTGATTTGTTTATGGATTGATTTGGTTATGGAGTTGTTGGATGATAGTTGTTTGACGGTTGGATTTGTTGTTTTAATTGCATTTGCTATATTGGCATATATAGTTGTTGTACTGGTGTATGTTGTATATTGATATTGCTTTCATACATACATGTTTCTCATTGTTGTTGAGTGTTTAGTAGGTGTGGATGGCGCTTGCTTCGCATTGAGAGCTCGCTTTCGCGCTATATTATCCGCATATGCTTGCTAATAACATATAAGGTACATATCTCGGATTACATATCGTACATATACACTCTTTTCCCTTCGGGATGCCTCATCCTTGATGATGAGATGTATATTTGTGATATATATATATATATTGCTATTTTTTTTCGGATCAAACCGCGCAAAGGAGACGCTGGTGAAATTTTTTGAAAATTTAAGGAGTTAGAAAATTTTGGGAAAATTGGAAAAATTTGTGAAAACTAAAGTTTTGGTAGTTGAGTTGAAAGTTAAAAGATATTTATTGGTTCTGAAAAGATAATTAAGTATGATTGGAAAACTTAGAAAAGTTATTATAAGAAGTTTAAGGAATGGATTTTGGAAAAAGTTAAAAGGTTAAATAGATTTGGTAAATCTAATTTGAACGAATTGTTTTGAAAAGTTAATGGACTATGTGACTTTTTCGTACTTGGTAATTTCGAGGATGAAATTCTTTTAAGTAAGGGAGAATGTAACGACCTAGAATTTCAGTCATTTGAAATTCGTATATTTACTTGATTTTAAATGTGCAGAAGTTAATTTTATAAGCTGAATAAATAATATTTCGAATATAGTAATTAAATTGGTTAATTTAATTGATAATTTTATATTTGAAATTGCTGAAATAATTAGAAATTGGATTTATCGTGAATGAAAATGTTTTATAAAGTCGCATAAAATATTATTTGAATTAGAATGATATTAGAGAACTTTTAGTATTTTATTAATAGTTAAATTGTAAAAAATTGAATATTTTAATATTTAATTGACGAGTAAAAATAGTCATTTTTCAAACAGTCTCGTATTTTGACGAAACTAATTTCATTGGATCTGTAATGTTATATTATTGTAATATTTCAAATTTTGTGTCAATCGGATTTACGGTTTGTCCGGGGCAAGCTAAAACGCATAGAAATTCGTTTAAGTGAATTTTAAATTTAAATAGTCGATTTGAAAACCTATATTTCAAATACGATCGAATTGGCTCCCAATATAGATTCCATTGTGTTCGGAATAGGGGTAAAACTTATAAACGTCAGGAGGCACGTTTGATTTCGAGTTCGAATTTTTTTCCGATGAATAGTGTTTTGCAATTTTCTATAAAAGGACGTTATTCTTTCTATTTGCTAACCTAATTCAACCCTAGGGTTTCTAGCCGCCAATTTCTATCAATGGCTGAAAATGTTCACTTCTTCCTCCTCGTTTTTCTTCTAACCCACACATTATTTCGAGGAATCTTCAACTACAACTTTCTAGAGCTCGATGAGAACTATACATCCAACGGTCGATTTGGCCTATCTCTTCATGGATCGACGTGAATTTGGCGATGAACGTCGTACGTTCATGCACGTTTTTTGAGGCACAGGGACAGCCGAGCTTGATGATACTCTGGCCGCGGGAAGCTCTTGCGTTGGGCTTCGATTTGAGGGTCGCTGATCATTATATAGTTGGTCGTTGGAGGGCTGATGGTCGATGGAAGGTAACGGCTATGGGTTTCTTTATTCGAACGAAGCCTGGGAGCAACGTGATGATAGGAGAAGGCAGCGATCATCCCTGATTTTCTCAAACAAAAATCGAACGGCCCAGATAAAAGTAGGCTTTTAAAATAAAAACAAATGTGAAATTTATAAAATATGAAATCGTATATACTTTCAAATGCTATAACTTTTTCATACGAGGTTCGTTTCGCACGAAACGAATTGCATTGGGTTTGTATTGACGAGCACTACATTATGAAGCTGGATTGGAGTTGATTGGAGCTAGTGTGAATTTTGGATAAAATTAAACGGCCGTTTAATTTTATTCGAAACAAAAAACTACAACTGCTATTGGAACCATTGTGAGTACAACTCACACTTTCTAACTCACTGATATTTTTATATAAGTGAGTAATATTTATTATATGATGATTGATGATTTTTTGGATGATATATGATATATTGATTGGTATTTGGATATATACCTGCCTATTGGAGCAGATGAGACCCTATACGTTCCCGTGTATAAGCGGATGACCCTTTGTACGCGCGTCTGCCTTGAAGCGGACATTGTACACATATTCTAATATGTATATTTGTTGCAGGCGAAAGGTTGGAGGGATCCAACTGGATTCCTCACAAGTATTGATTTATTTACATATATTGTTATATATTTTGTTATCATATGATATATAATGTTTTAGATGCCGTGATTGTTGTATTTGGTGCCGTTGCAGCATTGGGTCTATTTTTATAATTTTAAAAATGTTAAAGTAACGATTTCAAATTTAAAAGGATTTTAAAGTGATTTTGAAAATAAATGTTTTATTGAATTTTTGAATCGTTAAGAATTGATTTATTTTGAATAAATAAATGTGATAATTTTTATGTTATAAAAATTATGATTTTTGTGAAATAAAACAAGAATATGATTTTTGAAATATGAAGTTAACTGTTTTGTGAAATAGTATAAATGAAGATTTTTGATTTATTATAAGTGGTTTATATAGAAGATTTATAAATTTGGTATTTTATAAATTAAAACATTGGAATTGTAAAATGAGTTTTATAAGTGTTAAAATAAAGTTATAAATGGATTATTATAAGTAAATATAATTTATAATTATGAAGTTATAAAATAAAAGGTTTTGTAAATAAATGAATTATAAGTATTTAACTTATAATTTGGATTTTTGGTATATAATTGAGTTATAAATGAAATTGGTTAATAAAGGAATTTTGTAAATTGAAGTTTTTATAAAATATAAAAATGTGAATTTATAAACATTGTTTTATAAATCCAAAATCAATTTAATTTGATAAATTAAATATAGAAGTTTATTAAAGGAGATATATTCGTGATTTTGGACAGCGAATTATCCTTTAAATTAAATGTTGTAATAATAACGAATTTGGTTGGGAATTATATCCATGATTTTGGACAGTGGATTACCCATTAAATAAAATGTGTAGAAGTATTGGATTTGGTAAACGATTTATATTCACGATTTTGGACAGTGAACAATCTTTTGAAATAAATAATTTTTTTTAGGAAGTGATCTTTTAAATGGATAAAATGATTTGAAGGTGTTTTAAAATGTATTAAGGATCGAAACCATAGATTTCAACATTCATTGTTGAAATAGACGTTTTCGAGAAATAAGAAAATGATGGACTATAACACTGTTGTTATAGTAAATGATTTTCGAAAGGAAATGTTTTTGTATAGTATCGGGATTTATATATCTATCTAAATTTCGAATCCCTATACTAGTGATTTTGGGTTGTCGTAACGATGTTTTACGCAACATCCGTTTTGACCCAAATAAATGTGTTTAAAGAGAATGTTTTCCTTAAAGAATAAAATATATACTTAATCGTGATTTAAGTATATATAATATTTTCGAAGTGTTGAAATTATAAATTGACTTGTGAATTACTTATTATTAAGTAAGTATGTGGAAATGTTTTCCAATATAGAAGTTGAAATGATTTTGAAGATATATCTTTTTAGAGATAATTTGAAGGGGATATTTGGCAAGTAATTTAATTAATAAAAGATTATTTAAAAGGGCCCAGTGATTGTTATGGTGTTGAATATTTTTTTGTTTGTTTTGATAGTTAAATAACCGACTATCAGATTGCCAAAAAAAATTTAGTTCCTCGACTTGATGTGGGATCTATTTAGTCGTACACTAAGTACGTTGCCTTCTGTGTAGGCTTATTATTGTTTGTGTGGAGGATGTTGATTCGTATAGCACGGATCTATCGTGCTTCCTTCTTGGCCCGAAGGAAAGCAAGTTGAAAGTTGAAAACGTGATAAGTCTATGAGACTTAGTTTCTGTGTGAGGTTGAGAAACGCTTTTGCGTTGTTGGTGCGAAGAGACCGGGATCAGATTTATCTGAAAACTACTTCGGACCAACATATATGCGATGATTGTGCAGGTTCTTGTGATGATATTGATATTCTTGAGTTTCATAGTTGGGGACTTCTTGTTGATCGTTTGGGGTTAAAATCCCAATATACATCCAGTAACAGTGGTCTCTTCATTATGAAATATCGAATGCAAGAACTATTCGCTACTAATCCTAGGGATTTCCCGACAGGATGTGGTAGGAAAGTACCTTCGGTTTGTCCTGTTCCTGGACAACTTGTATTGATGTTTGTCTGACATTGCATTTCTATAGATTAGGTACATTGGTTTGTACAAACGTACATCAGTGGTGGCGGAGAAGGCAACTTCTCTTAGCTTGACACCCTCCTTGAGACGTATGAGCTTAAGGGTTGTATTTTGTGGAAGGCAATTAGTAGTCAACGGAAATGGCCGTGTGGCATTCTAAGTGATGTGATTGTGCTTTGTGAAAGGTAATCGTTACCTCTAGCCTCATCAACCGAAAATGACTAAAACAAGGTTAGATGCGGCAAGGTTAAGTGGGTCATTCCCAAGTAGGATATGATCATCCTCTTCTAGATATATCTTTGCACGCTATGACGTCGTGTATCTGATTATGTGGTTTGTATGCTATGAGGGCCCTCAGTAAAGGTCGGTAACGACCGGAGGATGACATTTTCGGTACCATATAGTCATAGAGGTGGGCCGGTCTTGTGTTGGTAGAGGGAAGATGTTATGTGCCTCGGGACATCCATCTAGAGGTGTACCCCTTCGGAAGGTAGTCCCTTCACCTAGTTATTTGTATGAAAATCCAAACTCCACTACGTGCTTGCCATTTTGATTGTATTACCCAATTGGGCTATATGCTGGAATTTAATCAATGTAACAATTTCGGCTATGATTAATATTATTTGTATATAGTAGACACTACTATAATATAAGAGGATTTGATATGATATGTTTTAGTTATCGTAAGGTAAAAACATGTCCGTTTTATGTGTGGACTTGTCTTACGAGATACTCTTATTTTGAAAACTAAGGAAAAGTTTGATAATTTACTAAATTCAGTTGTGTGTTTTTCTCACGCTGGTTTACCAGACCGATCCGGGCGTTCTTCTCTTTCAATGCTCGGGTCAAACCGAGTATATTTACAGGTTAGATTGGTGCTTTTGGAGCTACAGCAGGAGAGTTGGAGATCTTCATTTTTGTATACACGGACTTGTTTTGATTATCCAACGTGCTTTGTTTGTTGTTGTATATTATCAACAATTGTAGTGACAGGTTATTTTAACTGTTCAAGTTGATAACTCTGATTGATGTGTATATATATACAGTTTCTGTTTTGTAAAGATTACTGATATGATATTATATATTTTTCCACTGCGATGTGAGATTCTGTATTGTTCTATTTGGTTCCATCTTCTCTCTTTCTTCTCTTCTCTTCTTCTCACTTGTTTTCTTTCTCTTGACTTTCTGTCAGTCGGTGCTTTTTGGGTCGGACATGTGTGGATTATTGTCGATTCAAAGGGTATGGATTTTCAGGTCGTCACACATCTACTAAGGGACCGACCAGATTAGTTTGAGAAAACCAATCTAAGAAGTTGGAATAAGATTCCATAATGGACTCCAAGTGCAAATGGAAGATTGAGAGAATTAGGAGTATGCCATAGAGTCAATTATGTAATTTGTTACATGTATCTAACTCAATAACCAATCTTATTTAAAATAAAAGGTGTTTTCTTTCCATTATATACTTGTTTTATTATGATATATTTAATTAAGTAATCTATTTAAAGTATATTAAATAGAAAAACCTAAATGATATGTTACATGATAGTAATTACAGTATAGTGTAATTATGAGAAATTTATCATAATGAAAAATCACATATATTTTTAAATATTCCTGGTTAAGAAGTTTTGAGAAAGGATATTGATTCATTCATTAAGACTAAGTGGTTGCATACTTGAGAACGACTCACTTGAGAATTCTCTTTTTGTTAATAGAACTAAGGTCAAATAAATAATCTCGAAGTGATGTGGTACACAATTCCCTTGACTTGTGAATACTGTGGAACTTTAATGTTAATATTCTACTTTGATTATAGTTAAACTGTGGCATAGCGTCTATTAAAGGACTACAGGTTGGTTTGAGTTTAAGAATTAGAAGTGAAACATTATTAAATAGAGAAGTCGTCTCCTCGGTTATGCGAGGTTAGTATCATGGTCTACTGTAGGCAAAATCACATACCATAAGTCCAATTTGATATAGTTTTAATGAGGAAAATTGGTATAAATAATCGTTATTACTAGGTGCTGTTTATAATAAGTAAAATTGGATTTTATCAAAATACATTTAAGTGATAAAGTCAAAAAAAATGCCACACCACTAGCTAAGGAGATATATGAACGTTAATATTTGAATTGTTCGATATTAATTGCTGAATGTATTTACACCTTTGAGTCGCACAGCCAAAACGATAATTTTTTGAATGAAATGTACGATTCAATTAGTTTATGATCATTGTAAATTAATTAATATTTTTGAAACATTAATTATTAAATTTTATTTTTTTGTTTGAATATCTTTAGTATTCAATAAAGCATGTATATAAAAGTTACAAATGCATGTATCGATATATGATTACGGTAGAATATTCAAAGTGGATTTAAACAGAATAAATAATAAGTGGGTTTTTAAGTAAATTAAATTAATTAACATTAGTGAAATATTAATTATTAAATTTTATTTGATTTTTTTGAATAACATTGTATTTAATTAAGTGCATATATAAAAGGTAACAACCATGCTTTCTACGCCGTCTATATAAATGAATTTAATTAACATAAAGTATCGAGTTCTAGTTGTGATGACTATATTTTGAAGAAATTTTTTTAATTAATTAAATTCTATTTAATAAAGGATTTTTATCTAGTAACTTGAATTTAATTAATAAATTATTTATGGATAACTTATTGAAATCGAATAAATTGTTTTAATTAAATACGAAATGTTTTTAAATGTAAATAATTTTTACATGAGTGAAGTGGTTGAAAAAGGGTAATAATAATTTTATATTGCGTTAGTGTATCACATAATTGATTAAATTGAATGAAATTGTAATGTTATCGAAATATATCGTTTAAAATGAAGATTGTGCCAATTTAAATTAAACTGGAATTTACTTACGTATAAATGAATGAAAGAATTGAATTTAGGTCTTAATTTAATTCAGGCCTAAAGCCTTATCAATTTAATCGCCAAGCTCATTATTTCAAGAATCCAGAAATATCTCCTTGTTTCTAATATAGACCTATACCCAAAAACTAGACTCGTTTTTCCCCTTTCGTTTCCTCAACCCCAGTTCGTGAATTATCAAAAATTAATTTCGATAAAAAAACAGGTACGGAGGAGCTTATGCTTGGAAGCAACGGAAATGCCAAGGGTTTGAAGGAACAACTATGATGCCAAGATTTGGGGATGGCGATGTTGGATACGTACGTGGATGATGCTGGGTGGAACCATGATCTAGGGAATTGCAGTGGCTGGTGAAGGTGTTGTGTCATAGTTTGAGGCGATTTAGAGGTTGTGTGTTTGTTGGCTGCAAGGCATGTGCATGCGGTCTTGGTGGCGTTTGGCGGATAAGTTGTGATGGTGCAGACAGCTTCAGGCAGTTGTTTTTGTATAGACAGGGAGGTGCTTGACGTTGTTGTGCTACAGCATTGGTAGAGGATGGAAGACGATGGCAGCATCTGTGAATGATCACATGCTCTTTAATTCTGCAAATTTATAATTATTTCTATATATATACTCACAACTACGTTTAAATACCATTGCTTGTTTTGAATCCATCTTGTCTTTAATATGATGTGGATGAAATTAGATTGTATGCAATGGATTATTACTTGATGGGTTGAGTTGATTGGTTAAGTGGATTGTTTGATATTGAATTAGAATTGGCTGAATTAATTAGGTTGATTGTTTGTGCATGGTTGTTGTTCTTTGGATTGTTGGTATTATTAGTTTGAAATAGGATGATATTGAGGTAGTTGATTGTTTATGCTGGCTGGATAAGTCAATTTGTAAATGGAACTCTGCCCATTTGCAAATTTAACTAAATATTTATTTATGTGTAGATGTATGTATTTTATAAATGATTGAAGTTTGATGGAACTCGATTCGGGTCACACAATAAATTTATAAGTGCTAATTGGTTGATAAATGTTTTGAAATAATTTTACTCCATAATTTATATATTTAGTTATTTATTTATTTTTTAATTTTAAAAAGATTATTGAACTATTTTGGAAATTTATTTAGGAGTTTTGAAATTTTGTTAAAAGTACTTAATGAACATTTTACTATATTTATTCAATTTAGCTATTTTCGAATTTACAAATACATTTGAAATTTTGAATATGATCTAATTTAAAGGAATTTTATTTATTTCTAAGCAATTTAAACATAAATTGAATACTTTGAATTATATATTATGGTTTGAGATAAATAATTTATTTTGGAAGTTTATAAATTTATTGTTAAATAGAATTTATTATGTTAATTTCTACAAGTTACATTTCATTAGTAAAGTGATTATGAATGTTTTATAAGTATATAAAGAAGGACTTATAATTCTATATATATATTTGAATATTTAATTTAAATGTTTTAAGAAAGATTTTGTTGAACTTTGTCACTTCTCGGTTACGTTGGTTTTTTATGTATAATTTCTATATATTTTTTATTTCCCATGCTCCTACGTTGATTTTAATATCATTAATGATTTGATGTTAATATTGATTTGATTTTAGATTTTAATATGATACTGTGATAACATCTTTTGTTACTGTTTTATGTTAATTATGTATGATGAGATATCTGAATAAACGAATTCATAATACCATTTAGGATGGGGCATTCGGTAATATTTCTCTAATTATTTTTTGGACTCATTATATAGAATATTAAAGGGCGAGTGTGATATTTGAACATTCTCTAAATAGACTAGTAACACACAGTTGTACAGGACGCCATCATCTTTGTTTATTCAGTTATTCTTTTCATGGATGACACTCAAACGAGGTAAGTGGCATGTGACACATGTTGTATTGAGAATACTTAGAGCCATGCGATGGCTATTGTATGTGTTATTTGTGTTTATCCACCTTTTTCCAGCTCCCTTTATGGCTCGAAAGTAAACCATATTGGCCAGTTTCACCCTGGTAGCTTAATTGTAGGGCGTTGGTCTAGATCGGCAACTCCTTATTGTTGTATATTACATCAGATGCTCATCATAGTAGATGGGTAAGTTCCAATATCTCCTTGTTTCGCTTAGTCCAATAGTCTGTTACCTATAGGGGCAAAGCAGGATCATGACCAAAGCTACGCTTTGACGAGCCACTGGTAGATATGTGTCGCGATCCATCATGGCAATAAAGGCTGTAGGAAAAAATTCGGCTACATAGCATACGACATATTAGACCCTGGGTTCCTGGAGCTGGCATATGGCCATCAGTCTCTCGTCTGGTTTCGAATCGCATGAACTAAAGTTATAGGAATGGATCCGACTACATAACATATGGTATAATAGACCCTGGAGCGGCATACAACCATCGGTCTCCTATCTATTTTTGGTTCTTATGTGGTAGATAAGCGTATATGAGATGAGATTGTACCTAAGACTGTGTCCACAGTATGATCAACCACGCATCCATCTTTGGCGGACAGCCTATTTATTATTGATTATATTCGGGTATTGTTTTGAGTTGCCTCTATTCTTTCTTATTGATTTTAGTAATTTGATGATGGTATTTCATAACATGAGATTAGAGATATTGTGGGCATTGCTTCATTATTGCTTGGCTTTATTTGAGGATATCTCATTATTGTTTATATTGTTTTCTATGATGATGTTTTACTGTGCGGATGATTCACCAATTGGACATGGTATTTTTGATTTCTATTGAATTGTATTATATAGGTGATGATTTATACTGGGTTTTATGGTGTTATATGTATGCGATATTTGGAATTGTTCAAGATATTATTATTATTATACTTATATCCAGTATATGCAGAGTCCATATGTTTGTTGACCTTGGACTTTGATATAGTTTGACCCGTCAGTTACTTATATAGACTTAGGTCAATCCAAGACATTTCAGGTACAGGGACAATGAGACCAGCTTGTATTTTAAGCTTAGAGGAGGATAGTATACAATATAGTGGTTATTATCTAGTATTGTATTGTCTCTTGTACGCATATTTATGAGATGTATATTGGACATACGTTGTATATTTTTGTATTATACATTATCGCCGCGATTGACTTTATGATCTCTATTATTTTTTTATGTTGTGTATTGTTCTATCTTGGAGGCACACATGTTCATTGCTTTGTGCCGGTATTTTGTATGTATATGTTAGTTATTTATTCGATGTTTTAGATACGTACCAGTGTTAGCTCAATGGAATATTCATATGTGCATCTCATATCACCCCATTCTCCGTATTATCTGAGAGTATTACTTTATAGTACTCCTTGATAGTATAGGTACAAGGTGGGGATGTTACACAAAAGTTGTAAATCGATGTATTAATATACTTTGTTGTTAGAATGTTTAAATTAGATTTAAATATATTAAATGATAAATGATTTTGAAAATTTTAGAGATTTATATGGTACTATTATGGCTAGCCGTAGACATAAAGAAAGGGAAAGGATTCGATGGGATTTAATTGTGAATTAAATGGAGAAAGTTTTAAAGAAGGAAATTGAAAGGTTTTGATATTTCCTTTTAAACATATTATCTCTCATTCATTTCAGAATACTCTTCAAACAATTCGTGTTTATTCCTCTCATCTTCCATCCTAATCGAAAAAATGGCTTTTAAAACCTAAAAATTTTCAAATCTAAATCAGGTGGTCCTCATCTCTTAATTCTTACAAATTCTGGAGATTGATTCTACCAAGTCCAGGAGGATGATTCATTGTTTCAATATGTGGTTTTTGACAACATCCTAAGTAATTATCTAATTTAATTTATTTATGTTACTTATGTGCTTGGATCCCATATGATTCATTTGTTGTTTTATGGTTTATCTTGTAGCATGTAATTCAAATCCTTTTATCTCTATCTTTGCAAAAAATATGTTAATTAAGTTGATTTAATTCAAATTTGTTTTTGCGCTTTATCTCGTCTCCAAATAAGTTCATTATTATTGGTATGATTTAGTCCTTCTTTTTCTCTAGTAATTTTTTCATTCCTTTTTTTCTGGATTTGTATGTTGTTATAATGAATTTATACATGTCCAATTTGCCCAGGTCCTTTTCTATTGCAATGAAATTTTGTTAAATAACTCTTATTTTTAATTGAGATCTAATTTAAAATTTAATAATATTTATGCATGTAAACCTAAATAGTCTGTTCATGTTAATTAATTAACTTTCACCATTAAAATTAATTTCTTTTGTTAAAAGGCTGATATTTTGAATATGAATGTTTTTATCATTGTTTAAATAAATATTCTTTTGATCCAAAATCTATGAATGGGCTTATGTGTAAACTCTAAATTCTTTATTTCTTTATATAAACTTTAAAATTTTGAGTGTATCCTTTCTAAACTAAAAGCTTAAAATAAATATTAGCTTTAAATTATAATATATATATATATATATATATATATATAAATTACAAATGTCTATGTATAAATAATTGTTTGAAATCTAAAACACTTGTTGTGATTTAAATATAAATGGTAACTATGTCTTATTCAAGATTGAAGTCACAAGATGGATCTTGTGTAATAAATGTCATATTCAATATCAAACATTTCTTTAATTAAATCCAAAGTCACTATTGACAATTTTAGATTTCAAATCATAGAAGACTGTCTCATATGTTTTAATGTACACACACATACGTACATGCATGCACGCACGCATGCATATATATAGACACACACACACACAATCTTACACTCTTTTATTATATATATGTATGTGTATATACATAAGTATATATACATATAATTTTAATTCAATACCTTGGACAACAAAGGCATATGTAAAGGAGAAATGAGTTTGCTGCAGTGTAAGTCCTAACACCTGCATATGGTCACATTAATTATGTGTATTTCTTATATGGAGCAAGTGCATTTCACACAAACAAGTACATTTGATGCACTTGTAAACTAAAAAAAAACCTTTTAACATAATTGAATTAAATAAAGATTTTATTTATAAAAAATTTAGATGGGATCTAAAATATCTTTAAACTTCATAGGCTTAACTAAGATCCAAAATGGAATTTTTTTTTAAAAAATTCACCTATTCAACCCACTTCCGACTTGTCCGATTCTTAATATTCACTCTCTTCATTCCACCCGTGCCTAAAGTTACATCCTATCTCGTACATTTTCTTTCCTTCCCAAATGGTCGAACCATTCAAAAGGAAATCCTTACTATAATACCGTAATAAATTCTTTACAATAGTGCATTTAGTCATCCATAACTTTTAAGGATATCAAATAAGCTGTAATTTATGTAAACTATTCAAATTGAAATTTCAATGATCGAGGGTCATCACCACGGGATCGAGGGTGGGTGTCTCAACCCCCATCAAAATCTCTCTAAACATGATGTCATCCGGTATCATCTTATATTGCTTAGCTGGAGCTCCGTCTTCGACTACATGGCGACTTTCCTATGGTGTGTGTTCCAATGAACTCACATATCTTTCCATCTTACCCCAGCTTCTCTCCGTTAGGTGAGGTTCTTCTGTTATAATATTAATCACTAATCTTCCATCCATTCTCTTGGTCCCCCTCCACTAGGTCTAGGTGGTTTTTCTTGAGCTGATGGGCCTTGGAGTCCAATAGCTTGGTCAGAATTTTATTGTTGCTTAACATACTACTAGAGCATGTCCTTCCGTATTAGCTCCTCAATCAATTCCTTTAACTGACAACATTTGTTGGTTTTATGGCCGTGCATTTTTTGGAAGCGACGATACTTCCTAGATCACTTTTGTTGCACCGTCGCTTCCCTTTCGCTACTCCATCGTTTCCCTTCTGATCGATTTCTTAAACCGCTCAGTTCGTTGACTAACTAGATAAATATTCTTCGGCGTATTATTCAGAGTATTGTAATCTTCCGATCAACCACAACCCAAATGGTATCATACCCTATCCATTCCTGGCAGCCCATCAATAAAATTCATCGATACTTGCTCGCATTTCCATTCAGAAATTTCTTGCAGTTGCAACAGTCCACTAGGTTTCTTTTGCTCTGCCTTTACCAACTGGTAGTTAATACCCTTTGAGATAAATGCCACAACATCCCTCTTCATTCCTGCCCAATAGTAAATTATCTTAATATCTCGGTACATCATTTTACCCCTAGTAAGAATAGTCAACCTAGAATGGTGACACTCTTGTAGCATTTCATCTTGTAATCCATCAATATCCGGAATAAACAATCTTCCATCCTTACGAAGCAAACCATCTCAGTCGAGTTCGTATTGCTTTATGTCTTCAGATTCTACTCCTTATATCCTTGCTATAATATCTGCTAGCTTAACGTCTCGTTTCTAAGTAGTACCAATCCTTTCACTTAGAGTAGGTTTGATTGACAAACTTGTCGATATCTCTAGTTCCTGCTTGCAATAAGGTCAAAATTAATAACTAGCAATATACTCTATCTGGTTCCATTCTAAGAACATTTCTCCCAAACTAGCATGTCTTCTATTCAATGCATCAACGATTTCATTTCCTTTGCCCAATGTATAGGAAATACTAAAATCCTAGGAGGATAAGAACTCCAATCCCTATTGCTGACGAAGGTTGAGATCCTTCTAAGTGTGTTATCTGGCATTCTAGCCCAGCTATATCGATCATACTGCACGAATTAGATTCCACTGCCACTAAGACCGGCGATTCAGGAGTGATGATTGTAGGATCCAGAAATCAAGTCCAAATGATTATATAAAGTCAGCATTTACTGGATTTGATGGACGTACAATGTAAAATGCTTAAAGTATGGAATATGGCTCAATGGATGGAAGGGATTGACATAGATTGGCTCATTCGGAGGAATCGACATATTTCATAAAGGAGGGATCAACATACATCAAAATACAAGAGCATGATTGCAGAAAACAATCTATATCTTGAGATCTACAAGTCCAAAGCATATAAAATTTGGAGAGCAAGGAATATGGACCTTAGGGATTGCATATCAAATGGACGAAGATATGCAGTCATAAATACACTACAGCGGAAATAGTACTAAATAACTCCTATATAGCTAACTTTCTTCCCACACGTCCTTGGAAGCTTATTCGTCCAACCTACTAAACCTGAAAAACCTTAACACTCAATCTACTCAAATTAATCTTGAGCACCCGAGAGTTTAAAGGGGAAAACATAAACTTCGATTCAGACATAAAACCTAGTGTTGAATGGGCACTCTTGGTCAATCTATCCACTATAAACCATTTACTTTCATTTTCTCTATTTGACCTTGGCAACCATCCACAAAATCCATGGAGACAGAATCCCATTTCCAAATTGGAACATCCAAATGCTAAAGTAACCCAATCAGCTTTTGATGTTCAGCTTTTAACAGTTGACAATTCAAACATTGCCTCACCTATAAGCCTGTGTCTTTTCATACCTTCCAAGAAGAAACTCCTTTTCATGTCTTGATACATCTTAGTTCCTCCCGGACGAATGGTGAACTTTGAATGATGGCATTCTTAATGTTTCCCATATTCGGAGCACATAGCCTTCCTTTCTTCCTCAACCACCCATTCTGGTCAGGACTAAAATCTTTCAAGTCATCGCTCTCCATTCCATTCCTTAGTTTTCTAATCCGTTTAACTAATAATGGATCCTCCCCTTTCATAGAAGCAATCATTTCGATCATCATTGGTTGAACTTCTAAACATGACAACATAATAGTTTATTTACTAGAACAGGCTTCAGATCCCCATTGTATTCTGCATGTAGTCAATGCTTTTAAATCTTTCCACTCAGCTATCAATGCCAATACTACATTTTGATGTTTCCTATTACGTGCATCTATAACCCTATTGCCTTTCCCTAGTGTGTACTCAACTCCAAAGTCATAGGTGGCTAAAAACTCTAACGGCCTCTGCTGTCTCAATTCAACTCATTCTGAGAGAATAGGTACCTTAATGACTTATGATCCATATACAACTCGAATATTTCTCCTAAAAGGTAATATCTCCACACCTTTAATGTTAAAATTACTGCAGCTAATCCCAATCATGAGTTGGATATCTAACCTCATGGGGCCAGAGCTGTCAAGAAGCATAGGCAATCACTTTACTTCTTTGCATCAGCATAGCTCCTAATCTCGTTCTACCACTAAGTCATGTTTCTCCTTTGGAACAACTAACATAAGTCCATTTGTCAGTAAATACTTCATGTTTTGGAATGCTTCCTCACATTTATCAGTCCAGACAAACTTCACATCTTTCCGAGTTAGCTTAGTCATCGTTGCTACTATCTACGAAAAATCCTTACCGAATCTCCGATAATAACCCACTAATCCTAAAAATCTCACTCATTGCCTTAGTCTCTTCCAATTATTCACCGCTTCGATCTTAGCAGGATCTATGGAGAAACCTTTCTCTGAGACTACATGACCGCGAAACTTCACTTCCTTCTTCCATAAATGACATTTCGAAAATTTCGCCTTCAGTTGATGCTGCCTTAACGTCACAAACACCACTCTAAGATGGGATTCCTGCTTCCTTTTGTCTTTAGAGTATATGAAAATGTCATCTATGAACACTAATATGAATCTGTCCAGATGCTTTCGGAAGATTCTATTCTTTAATCACGATAAATGCTAGCGCATTAGTTAGTCCGGACGGCATCACTAACCATCCGTACGACCCATATCTTATCCTAAATGCCATCAAAGGAATACTATCCTCTGCCACTCTAAGTTGATGGAACCCTGTTGCTAAATCTAACTGAGAGAGTACTTTGGCTCCACTCAATTCAATTCTAAGTAACTGATATCGATTCGATAACTTATGATAATCGATACATAACCTTATCGATCCACTCGGTTTTCTTGCAAACATTGCAGCTACTCCCCAAGGCGAACTACTTGGTCTGATAAAGTTCTTACCTTCGAAATCCATCAACTGCAACTTTAGCTCATTCGTTTTGATAGGCATCATTCCACTTGGTGGTCCACTCACAAGTTCTGCTCTTGATACTAAATCTTTCCAAAACTCAACGACTCGTTTCAACGGTTGTACTACTATGGGCTCAAAGACATACGTGAATTCTCTTACAATGAAAACTCGATTCAACTTGTCTTCTTCCTCCATAACACCCAACAAAATATTTACCTCAAAACTAGGATTTTCTATGGATTATATAATATGATCACTATAACTAGGGTGTCTAAGTGATATTTTCCTATCATGGAAAAATATTACAGCATTGTATTTACTTAACCAATCTGTATCCAAAATAATTCCGAACCCTATGAAATCGTACACATGCAAACTACAAACAAATATATGACATAACAATTCAAATTCTAACTGGTTACATCTCATCTCAGGAGTCCCATATCCTTCCATCGAATTCGCAACCCGTAAGGAAGTAACTAGGTATGAGGGTTCTAGGTTAAGCTTATCTACCAAACAATGAGATATAAAAGAATGCGGTGCACGGTATCAAATAGGACTCCATCTAATACACCATGAATCAGAAGCATACCTCCCAACACTGCTTTTCCTTTCTCCTCAGCTCTTGGCCTTGAGGTAGCTGGTTCCAATGCAAATATCTTTCCTTTTCCATCCTTGGCTAGTTCCTTGCACTAGTTCTTATAATGTCCAATCCGATCACAGTTGAAGCATCTCACTTCTTCTTGTCAGCAGCCTTCTTCCCTTTGCCAGTTTGGCACTCATGAGAAAAATGTCCCTTCTTGTCGCACTTGTAGCAGACTACATTAGCTTTTTCTTTCTTGGCTGCTCCTCTTTTCTGAATGCCTTTTTTATGGAAAAATTTTCTCTTCTGATTCTGTCCACCTTGAGTTTCCCTTGCTTTGTTACCATCATGAAAAGCAAGCACTCCTCCTTCCTCAAAGCAATCCCAACAACTAAATCACACGGATCCCTAATATGTGGCAATGTTGCTTTAGCAAGCTCAGATTTCAATCCACGGATGAAATTCTCATTTCTCTTGATTACCATATCAACCATAGCATACCCATACATCGATAATTCCTTCAAATCTGGTAGCGTACTCAAGCATTATCGTGTCTCCATCCCCCAAGTCAGCGAACTTCCTAAATAAAGTTGACTTGGCGATCTCCGACATGAATATTTCCTCGAACATTCTTTTGAACTCCGCCCAAGTCATGATCTCTTCATTAACTCCTATGGTAACACTGTTCCACTAGCACAGTGCTGCTTCTTGCAACTGTATCGAAGCAAGTCTCCTCTTTTTCTCGTCATTAAGTCCTAAATCAGCAAAGACCCTTTTGCAATGAAGCAGCCAATTCTGCACTTCACTTGCATCCTCGGTCCCGATAAATTGCTTTCCTCCAAGCCTAACATAATCTTTGCTTAATACTACATAGTTATTAACCACCGGAGATTCTTGATTTCCTCCAACTAATCCCATAGCAACTTCAGCTTACATTATATTAATGAAGAACTGAAACATAACTCCCATATCAGCTTGCGATGCTCCAGCACCCACATTAGCAGCTTGTGCCTAGCGTGGATTCGTTCTAGTGTTTGGCCTAGCATTCCCATTGGTTGTGGTGTTCCTCCATCAATACTAACTCTTCCACTCCTAGCATTCGTATCTTACGTCCTTGAAATGTGCATTCGAGCCTTTATAAGATACAGAAGAATAGACTAAGAAAGATGAGGGAATTTAGATAAAGCATATACTTATATATAGCAAATACGAGCACGTTCCTATAGCATAATCCCATACCTAAATCTTTTTGCTAATTCCTTACGATTATATTTTCAAAAAAAATTAAGTTTAAAATTTCCTTTAAGTTTTCAAACCTATGCTCTGATACCAAGTTGTAATATCCCCTATCTTGAGGCCCGAAGCTAAGCGTTACAGATGCTGCAGTCATCCATAGTATTAACTTCTGGTGACAAATACAGTAATGTTAATGGTATATATAATATCAAAAGCACGTGAATAAAAAATAAAATCACAAATTTTAAAATTAGCTTTTCTAATTACATTGCAAAACCATATTTCATATTCACTTACATAATCCCAAAATGATTCCCAGATTTTGATCAAATATAATTATTACAATTTCACTATGGGCGAAATATGAAGATGCCCCCTTTTGGATGATTAGAGTACAAGATAGACATATCAATCATAAATACATCACAGTGGAAATAATACTAAATTGCTCCTACATAGCTAACTTTGCCTCCTGCATATCTTTGGATGTTTATTCGTCAATCCTACTAAACCTGGAAAACCTTAACTCTCAATCTACTCAAATTAATTTTGAGCACCCAAGAGTTTAAGGGGGGAACATAAACTTCGAGTCAGATATAAAGCCTGGTGTGAATAATTCATCTTGATTCACTGGTATTAAGTGAGACCATGCCGCTTTGCGGAACGGGTTTCTCCTCACTAGTATCCTTTTAAAAGCATACCTTTTGCAAATCAAAATACTGCAATCAAACTTATTATAATAGCAAAAGCAATAACATATATGCATATATAAATCAGATAATCAATGGACTATCTATCTAACATTATAGTTTTATCTATCTAACTATTAACCATTGGCTGACACGGGCCTACCAGACATAATAAATAATCTAACTTCTGTTAAATACAATACAGGATGATCTATCCATAGCTTACTTCTCTTAGGGTCAACTGATCCTAATGGTTTTGTGGGCTCACTAATAACCTATCTTTTATCTACGTATTCCTTTCTATGTGTAACACCATATCAGTGTTATTTGTGACAAAGCCCCACACGCTGGAATTTTGGGCTTACTTTAGCTATGGGCTAATAGTTAAAGTACAAGGCATGACCCTATACCAAATCCATCTTGTCTTCTAATACTCGAGTCTTAAATTTAGGGTTAATTACCCCATCCACTTTTCCTTGGAAAACATTTCTTTCAAATTGATTCAACCCTTTTAAATCATACTTAAACAAGGAAAATATACCCTTTTGCTTTACTGAAAATACCTTTTCCATGATATATGTTTTACACGAAACAATATTGATGAATACTTAAATCAATAGGGTTATCTATCCCTTTAAAAAAAGTTAAAGTCCTTTTTAACTTAGTAAACATTAGGCTTTAAAGCCAAGACATCATCTTCGAAATGCTTGTTTAAAGCCTTAAACAATGCCTTTCAAATCATTGAGAACTACGCTTTCAAATACTTTACTAAAATCTTACACATCCTCTTTCAAAACCATATAAACTTGTCTTTCGAAAACATTGGAAACCCTCGAAAACTTTCAAGAGCATTGGGTTCAAGTAAAAGTTTGTGGAAACATTGCCGTGAAACCATTTAAAATTATCCCTTTCCTAACCATTGGATTTAACATTTTATCTGGCTAAGGGTCATAAATGAACAGAGTTGAAAGCAATGCTTTCGAAAGCACTGATTAGAAGTAAAAGAAAGAGGATATTTTTGAAACCCACCATTTTAAAGCCATTGCCTCCGAAACCATTTGAAAACAACTACATGACCCTTTCAAAAGCATTAAGAAGGTGGCTTTAAAGTACAAAGGCGAAACCTTTTCGAATACATTATTTTAAGGCTAGAAAGAAAAGCGGCGTTAACTAGTTCGAAAGGTAAGAACACAATAGTATGGGTTTTGAATAGGATCAAAGCGGCTATCCATTCGAAAGCTTCCTTTTCTAAAACAAAAATGCAGCAACTCTTTCGAAAGCTTTTTTATAAAGAAGGGGCAGGCGACAATTTGTTCAAAAGCCTCTTTTAGTTGAAACAAAGAAAAGTTAGAACAACCTTTTCGAAAGCATCTTTTATAAACATAGGTAAGTAAAAGGTTACCTTTTAACCCTTCAAAAGCTTGGTTTCGATGTGGTCCTTTCCGCCTTTCTCCAATGCGCTATGCACCAACTTCTTAATACCATGTGCATTGGTTTCGAGTGGGTTAGCGGAGGTATTGTGTCGAAAGATAACATATGGAAGTGGCGAAGTGGTAAATTAAAATAAAGACTTTTTGCCTTACAAGGTAATTTTTTTTCCACCTACTTGCCTTATCTGTCAAAACATAATTGGTTGCCAATTCATTTATAAAAATCCTTTTTCTTAAAAGGCTGCTGAATTCAGATTTATCAATTAAAACATTTTAACAAATAAGCCCTCCTCCTTAATACGACATATAAAACATTTAAGCCCCTTAACTTAACTAATTTTATAACTATAATAAAATACTTAGGAAAATTCCAAAAAAATCACCATAATTCACTTTCAGTATGTTTTTCAACATATTTAAATTTCAGACACAAAATAAATAAATAACTACCGTAATTAATTTAAACCCAATATTAGCTATTTTGTTTCATAGAAAATTCATAATAAATCCGCACTTTCTTAGAATATTATGGAACTTGAAACCCACTTCTAAAATACTGTTTTCGACCATATGTCGAAAAAGAAAGTCATCTTGATGTCATTTATTAGGTTTTCCAATCTAAACTTATCATAAAATCTATGTGAAACATCATAAATCATCAACCAGCATATATCCTATCAAACAGACATAACATGGCATATTATTTGCAAAATAGTTTCGGGTCAAACCTTTAAACTAAATCATTATTAAAATTGAGATGTATATCAAATTATTCACCTTAGCTTGATGTTAAGAAGGCTGAGGTTTGCCCTTCGATTAATTTCTTTAAACTTTCTACTTTATTCCTAGCTTATATTCTTTTTTATTTCTCTTAATGATGGCTGGCTGGGCATGTAGGTATTTTGTTTTTATTTGTAAATGTCGAAATGAATAAGAAATGATGGTAAGAAGGGATATGTTATAAGAATGAAGGATGTTCCTATTTTACCCTTGCCATGTTCCTCTTACTTACTTATTTTCAATTTCCATTTTTTATACATTCATTAAGGCAGGACCCCTTATAAATTAAGAAATATTAGTACCTTAACCATCTACATTATTTCATTTAATTTATCTAATTAAATGTCTTAAATAATTTTAGTTAAAATTACGATCATTACAGATCGGTATACACCCCTCGAGAGGGATCATCAGAAGGCAGTATTCAAGTCATGTTAAATCAAAGATCAAGCGACAACTCAAGTTTATTTGATTCATGTTTCAGCTAGCATGAAAATTGAAGGCCAAATATGTTTTGCAAAAGGAAGCCACTATAAGATCACTCCCCAAAACTCGACCAAAGAAGGAATCAGTACCGATGTCCCCTTTTTGGGAATTAGGCCCAACGATACCTCTAGTGGTCTCATTTAGGGTAGTAGGTCCCTCAACCGACATTTTAGAGAGAGACATGGTCCTCTTCATCTAAATACTGGCCTGATGGGTCGTTCCAGGGATCTTTATGCTGATTGTTACTCTAGACTCTATTATAATCAAGTACTTTCTGCTACTGTAATCAGATTCATAAGTGATTAATAAAGGCTAATCTTCAATGTGGACGTATGCATACAGCGTCGAACCACTATAAATTTCTGTCTCTAATTTTATTTGATTTTCTATTACTTGTTGATTCATTCATTCGTTTAACTTTGTTTTCATTTACTTACTTCTCTACAAAAAATATTCTTTGGTGTTTGCAACTAATATAGTTACACACATTTGGTGCTTTCACTGAGAACCTTGATTCTTAGCTTGCTAGGATTCCTTTGGTGCTACTGGTTGGATAAATATCCCAAAGGAGATCCATAGTTATCTATGGGATATTTGTTCGTTTTACTTAGATTTGCAGAAGTCAAAACGAAGCTATCAACAATGGTGTGGAAATCTAGATCTATTTCAGAGAACATGAAAGGAAATGAGAATGCTAGCATTTAGCAAGAAGGCCCAAGCAATCAACCGATGGATGTAAATACTAAACTGGTCGAAGTTCATAATTCCATAGATTCTATTACAAGAGTTGAATTTCATAATCTAATGATGGAGCTGATGGAAAGATGTAGACAATAAAATCAGTAGATTCAGACCTATATCAACCTAATATACCAACTTAATCAGCACAGGGAGGAAAAGCTAGGAGGGATCCCACTCCTTACTTGGCATTAGAAAGTTCTAACTCACTTGACGAATATCACAGGCGTAGGCATCACAGGAAGAAGAATATCGTGCAAAAACTTTGGAGCATCAACTAACAAACCATCGTGGTCTACCAATACTGATTGGTGTTTACCCCTCTATAGGTATCGGTACCAATCCCTCCTCCAAATGAGGGAATCCTCCCATACACCTTGGGAATCGAGTGGGAGCTATCTCTATTGGTTTGGATGATGGAGTTTAATTAAATGCTGACCAAGTACTTTTCGGAATGATAATGAAATGAATGTACAGGATATTCATCGGGAAGATGGTGAACCAAGAAGGCGTGTAACGGCCTGTAGACATCGATCAGACCATTCATATAAGGTGAAAAATGACCACCGCTTGGCATCGACTATCCAAACATCGGACTTATCAGCTATGGTCAAACAATTAGTGAGAAAGAGCTAAGACTTAAGCAATGATGGCTGGAGAATCTCGAGAAGTCATACATCGTTCACTTATAGTGTATTACATACATGGTATCTAAGTAGTTTCAAGATACCGTCGATGCCTATCTATGAGGGAAAAACGAATCCTAGGCAGCACATCATGAGATATGAATGGCTGATGGATTCCATGTGATCAGATGATGCAATCAAGTGTAGATGTTTCACATAGCTCTCTCTGGAATAACAATAATTGGTTCACAAGATTACCCCTATGATCGATTTTCAGAATTGATGATCTGGCAATAATGTTTTTGGAGCAATTCTAAATGCATGCAACTCGTCTCAAGGATGTGATGTCCCTGTCCAGCGTGATTAAGGCTCTAGGAGAAACATTGAAAGATTATTTGGAAATATTTCCTATAGCTGTTATGGAACAGTAATCAAAATGACCATGCGATATTGATGGCGTTCACGAGAGAGATAGATCCAGAATCTGATTTTAGTGGTTGGTTAGCTGATATGCTATATGCAATGTTAGAGCGCTTTTACGCAAAAGCGGCTCAACATTTAAGAAAGGAGGAAGCCGGATCTTCAAGGAAAAAGAGTGTTGCAGGGCCAAGCAGAGAGGGAGTACAATGTAACATCGTATTAAAGGAGCCTGATGATAGCTCAAGAAAAGTTCAAGTGAATGCCTAAAACAAGCCAAAGCAGCAAAAGAAAGGTGGAGGTAGTGGCCGAGAATGAAAGAGGGCTTCTAGGAGAGGAAATCCTAGGATTTCAATGTTCGATACTTATTCATCATTGAATATGTCATTGGAGAATATCTATTTGTCTACTTACAATACCATGCAATACAGGAAGCCGCTGCCAAAAGAATTGACTGAGAAATAGAAAGAAACCGGAAAATATTATCGGTCTCACGAGTGCTATGGGCACAGAACAAATGAATGCAGGCTTCTTCAGGATGTTATAGAAAAACTAATTCGAGAAAGGAAATTACAACAGTTTGTGAAATCCCCACAGGATGGGAGGTAGGGGACATCTGACCCTAACCTAGGACAAGCATCGTGTAGGGCTGAGGGGCATAGGCGAACTGGTAGAAGATTGGTAATCTATATAATAGTAGGAGGTCGGCAGCTGGTTGATAAGAGTTGGTATGAGATGGAGCTTTATGCTAGCGCGATCATGCATATGGATTTTGAATGTTGTTCGAATATGGAAGATGGGGCTCTGACAAAACGACAACGTACGATGACAGATGATATTGTGTTCAGGAACAATGATGCAGAGAAGGTAGAGGCTCCGATGGTCAACCTAATGGTCAATTTGGCCATGATCGGCCCCGCTTTGGTGAGAAGGATATTGATTGATTGTGGAAATGCTGTAAATATAATTTTCAAGAAAGCTTATGATCGGATGAAGATGGAAGCCAAGGATTTAAAGCCATCTAAAGACCGCATACACGGTTTTAACGGCATTACAACTAAAGCCGTTGGTTATGTTGAACAACCCGTGGAGTTGGTAGAAGCTGGCCATAGGAGAGTGCGGATCTAGCCATTTGTTTTTTTGGATGTTGACTCTCCATACAACGTTTTCTACTCTGACGGTCGTAGCCGAGTTTCGAGAAGCTCTTGTCCTATGGTATTTAACTTCGAAGGTTCTGACAAATAATGGTGTCGGAGTTGTTCACAGTGACCAGGTGAGTGGACATTCTTGTTATGTAGCAGAGTTCAGGGATGCTTAGCGTAAAAAGAAAGGTAAGGGTGTAGACAAGCCTGTCTGCATCCAAGCTACCGAGGATTGACAACTAGCACTTAAGATTGGCTCGGGTGCACTTTCGAATCTATAGAGACATAGATCCAAGAGATGATGAGGAGGAGCCCAAAGAGATCGAGGCTATACCGGCTGACCTAACGATTGATATTATGGTCAGCTATGATGACCCGTCACGAGTCCTAAAGATTGGATCACAACTCAGCCCGCAGATGATGAATGAACTTATTGGTTTTCTCCGAGCGAATCTAGACGTGTTTGATTGGACTCAATTTGACATATATGGAATCTCTCCTGCCATTGCGAGCCATGCATTGAATATGGACTTGAGGCATGTCTCGATGAAGCAAAAAAGATGCAGCATAGATACGGAGAGAACTGCCGCTCTTAATATAGGCCTAAAGACAATGGGTTTATCCACGACGCCCTCTACCCTAAATAGGTATCTAATCTTGTACTTATGAAATAGGCAATCAGGAGGTGGAGAATATGCGTTGATTACTCAGACTTGAATAAGGCGTGCCCGAAAGACATTTTCCCCTTCCAAGGGTCGACCAGTCGGTAGATTCAAACGCGGGACACGAATTGCTATGTTTTATCGATGCGTACTCAAGATATAATCAAATCCTGATGCACATCCCCGATCAAGAGCACACAAATTTCTTCACCGATGTTGGATTGTACTGCTACGTAGTAATGCCATTTTGATTAAAGAATGTAGGAGCGACTTATCAGTGTTTAGTCAACAGGATGTTTAAAGATCAGATTGGAAAAATGATGGATGTGTTTATGGATGATATGCTCGTGAAATCATAACGATCAAGTGACCATATTAGAGAATTGGCATAAATGTTCGATATCATCTGAGCTTGCAAGATGAAAATTAATCCTTTGAAGTGTTCTTTCGGTGTTGCATTAGGAAAACTCTTAGGCTTTATTATTAACGCCTGTGGAGTAGAAGCTAATCTTGAGAAGACTTCCGTTATCTACGATACCCAAGCGCCTAATACCATTAAACAAGTACAAAGTTTGAATGGGAAAGTTTCTGCCTTATGTCGATTTATTTTCAAAGCTATCGACAAACGCATTCCTTTCTTTGACTTGATTAGGAAATGAAAAAGAAACTTCGAGTGCACACAGGATAAGACATATTTCAAGCTTTGGTGAATCATTTGGAAAGAACCCCGTCTTGTCAAAACCGAGAATCATGAAGATTTGTACATTTATTTAACCGTGTTGGCACACGCTATAAGTGTCGCATTACTTCGTAAGGAGTGTCGAATCCAGAGGCTGGTATATTACGTGAGCAAGCGATTGAGGTGAGCTGAAAGGAACTCTCCGAAAATAGACAAATTGGCATACTGCTTGTTGATTGCATAACGAAAGCTTCGTCCATACGTCCAGGCACACCCGATCATTGTTTACACCAACCAACCATTGCGATGGGTCCTATAGCGCTCTGAGACGTTTGGGGGGTTACTCAAGTGGAATATCAAGATGAGTCAATTCGATATCGCTTATCTCCCTCGGAGGACTATCTAGGGTCAGGCACTGGTAGAATTTATAGCAGAGTACACTGCGTAGGATGATTCCCCAGAGAGAAGTGAAATCCCTACCATATGCTGGAAATTGTATACTCATGGAGCGTCCAATGACCATTGTTCTAGAGTTGGAATTGTGCTTGTAACTCCCAAAGATTGGTCAATCTATTATGCTTTAAAGCCTGATTTCCCAGCGACAAACAACAAAACCGAGTATGAAGCTCTAGTTGCTGGACTTTATCTCGCTATAGAACTCGGAATAAAGTCTCTTGAAATCTTTTGCGATTTACAGTGGACTCGAGTACTATGACATTTTGCATATTCCATAGGATCAAAACATAGAGGCCGATTCATTGGTAAAGTTTGCTAGCACCAACAACGCATAGCAGATAGGCTTGGTTCTGGTCGAAGTATTAAATGCCCCAAGTGTAAACATGATAGAAATTGATCGGACGCTGGAAGTGGAGCCTGAGAAGGAATCATGGATGACTTCGTTAAAGACTATTTGCTACATGGAGTCCTACCAGATCGAAGAAATAAGAACCGACAAGTCCTTCATAAAGCTTTGCGATATATCATGCAAGAAGGAATTATGTAAAGAAAAGGTTTCTCTGTTCCCTTACTCCGGTGAGTCGCTCATGATGAGATAAAACGTCTCCTAAAAGAAAATTCATGAAGGAGAATGTGGTGATCACACTTGGGAGAAACACTGGCAATGAAAATACTTTGTTATGGGTATTAATGGTCAATTGTCAATCGAGATGCTGCTAACTATATAAGATGATGCAATAAGT
The DNA here is from genome assembly GCA_030765085.1 of Allium cepa. Taxonomy (NCBI): domain Eukaryota; kingdom Viridiplantae; phylum Streptophyta; class Magnoliopsida; order Asparagales; family Amaryllidaceae; genus Allium; species Allium cepa. Next base: position 211,206,251 of record CM060939.1, on the reverse strand, counting down.
GCCAGATATATGCAAAATTTCAAAGAGCTCCGCCGAAGGAAATCACGCAAATCGTCAGCCCATGGCCACTTTCCATGTGGGTTATAGATATTATCGGTTTCTTACAATCTATAAAGGTGGCACAAAGTACGCTATCGTCGTAGTTGATTACTTCACGAAATGGGTGGAAGAAGAAACTTTAGCCTCGATCACAACCAATAAACTGATCAACTTCATTGTCTAGAACATCATATGTCGTTTTGGTCTTCCATAAACTATTGTAATAGATAATGGGACTTAATTCAACGGTGTAGAATTCAAAGACTTCTGTCGGAGGTATCATGTTAGAAAGAGGTTTGCAGCGGTCGCTCACCCTCAAGCGAATGGACAGGTTGAAACTATAAACAAAATCATAAAGCCCATTCTGAAGAAGCATTTGGAAAAGGCCAGATGAAAGTGGGTGGATGTACTCCCTACAACACCGTGGGCTTACAGGACCACCCACAAATCCATGACTAGCCATACTCCATTCGGCCTTACTTACGGTACTAAAGCCACCATTCCTGTTGAGCTTAAAGATCCTTCACATCGCTTGACTTACTACGATCCAAAATTGAATAAAGATTTCCTTTTAAAATCTCTCAATTTTATAGATGAGAAGCGTGAGGAAGCCGATCTGAGGGTAGCCGCACGTCGACATCGAGTCATTCGATATTACAACATTAAAGTCCGACATAGAACCTTTGAAATCGAGAATCACATCCTGGAACGAATTTTTCCTACCCCGCCGCAGATGAATCCAATCTGGGAAGGACCATGTGTCATTTAACTGAGACTTGGAGAGGGAAATTTCAAGCTAGCAACTGTTGATGGCATCACACTCCCAATGGCGTGGAATAGTAAGCATTCACGATGCTATTTCACTTAGTTTATTTCTTTTTCATTCAGTTGTATTTGCTTTCAAAATTTTCTTTAGCATTTTATTTTGTAGATATGTAATAAGACAGATTATGTCATTCCTTTCCATTTAGAAAATAAAGTTTTGAACTTCCTTTATATTTATTTTTGTTGTATGATGTCAATATGTCCGAATAGGTTTCTAGAGTTTGGAACTAATCAATTATGCTAGTTCCTAATAGTACTAAATAAGACGAGCTTGATCCGCTTGTTCATTTGATAACTCCCGTTCATAATCCAACTTACATAATACACAATGAGGAATATATATGACTCGACCATCTGATGATTGAATAAATCCTACAAAACTACGGGATCGAAATAAAATAAAAGCAATCATGACACTACCGATCGCTCGCTAAATCAAACCCTAGACCTGGGGGAAAATCTATCAATTAAGGAGAGTACGATCCGACTGCTCTTCGAAATAACTCTAAGTCCTTAGAGTGCGGACTAGAGTATAAACATAAATCGGATGTGAATCAACCACCCAGGAAATAATCTAAGTCCCCAAAGTGCGGACTGGATTTTAACCATAAACCGGGTATGAATCAACCACCCGCGAAATAAATCTAAGTCCCCAGAGTGCGGACTGGAGTATAAATATAAATTGGGTATGATTCGACCATCCATCAACTATCTCCTATCCCTAGAGTACGGATATGAGTATAAATAGATAGATGAGTGAGGTTCGAACATTCACTATTCCATGAACTTCGGCCTAAAATAGCCAGGAAGAGTATGAACCCTCTAAGGATGGAGTTCAACCATCCAACGTCTAACCCCGCTAACCTAAGACTGGAGGTAGAGGTATAATCACTCAAAGTCGCTGAATTCAATAGCATAACACTAAGGCTCGAGCCTAGCATTTGATGCGACTCAAGACCACGACCACATGGTGGCCTAGGGATAGAGCTAGTGGATTATTACCAGAAATAGTCAACAACGACTTACAAGTTCATTGAATGGAAAGTAATAATTCAACTACTTAAATAGTAGTTCACATGAGAGCTTAATAGAAAATAAAAACTTTTATTCACATGATAAGTTTCAAAATTATGGTGTAGGTTATTTCAAAAAACTGAGTGTCATACCCTATAACTACAGCCAATATAAGAAAACGATGAACAAATAACTATGAAAATTATGTACACATCGAGACGATGTGATAGCTATTTCTGCGATCTTCTCTCCTTTTTGGACTTATCGGGAATGGTTTTATCTGAACTTCTGCTAGTTCTCTTCCTTGATCCATTACTACCTTTGGTTGGAGAGCGTTCGAAGCTTAGAGGGAATTCTGTGGGAATTGACCTACCGATTGAAATGACCTGTAGTGGGATAAGGTGTTGATCATCAATGTCCAATTCGGTGGGCTCAGCTTTAGCCTTTTTCTTCAATAAATCCTCCTTCTCAATATGCTTCTTTAAGCTTATCTCATCAGTATGTTGGGAGGCGCTGGTAATCACAACATCGTCGAAATCATCCACCAAAAAAAAACAAGTTTCAATTGCATATATTTGTTTTAACTTTATGCTGTTTTGTTTTCTCTTGTTCGGTGTTGTCCTCATTTGTTTTGTTTTTATTTTTCTTCCTTCATAAAAATAAATAAATAAGTAAAAACAATTGTATATATTTTGTTTGAAATTTCGGGTTTCCAAAGAAGAAAATCGCAAGGAAAAGAAGTGCTTACTAAAAACCGCCTTGCTTTGCTTGGCTATATTAAAAAAAATTGCCCCTCAAAAATTAATAATTTGCCAATAATTCTGCATGCTTTGGTATCACGCCCTTTATCCCTTATTTTTATTTGTTTTGCATTGTTGGTTGCTTGCATTTTATAAAAAAAATTCAAAAACAAAAACAAAAACAACAATCCATTTGTAATTGCATTGTCAATACACATTTGATTTTAGTTTTTCATTTCATCTTAGAACTTGGCTAATAATAGCGGTTATACATTTTAAGGGTGTCACGAGCTCACTTAGCACTTAATTGTATATTGACAAGTTATCTTCTTTGAACAATTTAATTTCTTGGTGTCTAGGCTATGGTAGTGCAATAGCCATTTACACATATTATGGTGATCCGTAAATGTAATAGTGGTTATTTCTCTGAAGGTACTTAAACCATCGGCTTCATTTCTACGATAATTCGTGGTGCACCGATAAATCATATCCATTACATGGCTGAGAACTATCTTGTTGGATTAAAACAAACTGTGATTATACAATTCTGGGTTAGAAGCTACTTAGGTAGAAAATTTGTAATTAAGTCCTTTGCATTCATTTAGTTGCATTAGTTCATGCATAATTAAAAAAAAAAGATTCAAAATCCAAAACTATTTTTTTTAAATATTTCCTAACTTAGTTTTCAAATCCTTTGAAATTTTGTTTTTCAATCAAAATCAAAAATCCAAAAAAATTAAGTTTGTTTTTTCTACAGAAGCAAAAATCCAAAAAAGAATTAATAGTCTTTTCAAAAACAAAAAAATTGAAAAAACAAAAAAAAACAAAACAAAACTCAAATTTCTCTTTAGAAAAATAAATTCCTTTTGGTAAATATTTTTCCTTCATAAAAAAAAGAAAAAAAACATTTTGAAAATGTTGAAATTTTATTACTCCCCAGAATATTACTATAGTGGTGAAAGTCAATATAATCCATATAATTTCACACCAAATGCTTATGGATAATCCATACAAACAATTCGAATTTTGAAATACAAAAAATGACGGCCAACCCTCAAAACTTGAAAATAGCATTGAAATGATTTCGTCTTTACTTGAACTCTCTACATAACAAAATCAGAGGATAAATTATTTGTATAATTCATATTTATGCAATGATCAAGTCAAAGTTTTCAAAACAATCAAAATTTGAATTCACTTTAAAAATCAAATGATATTGATTATAACCCATGCCAATTCAATTTCGAACTCGAAAAAGAAATTCAAAGTCGAAGTGAAAACAATTGTTTAAATGATTTTGGAAATGTGATTAGTTTCAATCATGGTGACAATTTTTGTTCTCAACAATTTCAAATTGAAAGTGCTCAAGTCAATAATTATAAATTTGAATTTGTTGAGCAAATGGACGAAATTCACCAAGAACGCATGGATTTATTGTTTGAAATATATATGAAACAACGTGAAAAATGAAATCAAATCCCAATATGTGATAAGCAAATAATAATCCATCTTTCATCAAAATTGACGATTTTCAAACAACTTTTAAATTGAAAATGACAATCTTAATGAAGTTGTTGAAAATATGGTAATTGAGTTGGATTTCAATTCTTTTGAAGGTGAGAAATTTGATTTTAAAATCCAACAAAGGAAGGCGAATTTAGTGAACACGAATTTTGTGGACTTTTTGAAGATGAGTTGTTAAATTCTGAAGAATAAGATTTAAATCACCATTTTGATTTTGAAATCTATAATTCTGAGGAAGTTTTCAATGGTAAGCTTGAATTTCAAATTGGTGAAAATAAACTTGAACTTCAATAAATTGTTCTATCAACCCCGAAAATCATCGAAAATAAATCAACTCATACAGTTTTTAATAAAACGACATTCGTTTTCCCAAATCAACATTCAAATTCGTGATCTTTTATGGTTTCGTTTTTGCACTTAAGTTGTGTCTCTCATACTTGACGAGACAAATGAATTAGTCTTTGAAAGGCCATTTTATTTACTCTATAAGAGCATATTTTATGATGTTTTGTAAATAATATTCTTTTCATTTCATGTAAATATAGGTCATATTTTTATTTTATTTTATTTTTCTCCTTTCACTTGGCTTGAATGTGGGGACACGGTCAAAATCAAGTGTGGGGGAAGTCTTATCCTTACTTTATTTTATTTTTCACGGTTTATTTTTGCATTTTCTTTCCAAAACATAAAAAACACAAAATTAAAAAAAATTCAAAAATCAGAATTTCTTTTTAACATTTTATTTTCATTTGAAAAAACACTATAGGATAAATATACGGTTTTGGTTATTAAATTAATTTTTTTAAATTATTTATCTCAACAAAAATAAAAATAACGTTTGATTACAAGTAATAATAGTTTAACTAGTATATAGAAAGATTCATGGGTGATAATTATGAAGTATATCCTAATTGAAAATCTTTGTTCAAAAAGTGGTGGATTTAAAGAAAGGAATATAACATTTCTTATCTTCTAAGTTAAATGGTGTTAAGATGATTTTGCAAAACTCTCCCTTAAAAAAAACAAAGAAATATTTAACAAAAAAAAGAGAAACAATTTTTTTTTGTATATATGTATATATTTTATTAACACCCAGAGTCATGTGTTACATGCAAGTGTATACACTCCCCATGCTCTGTAGCTTTCTCACGTAAGCCCGAAAGGCAGTGCATGTTAGTATATATAGCCTCATTTTATGTGAGTTAGGTCTATGTATATAAAAATTCTTTCATTAATAATGCCTACAATCAATAGGTGTTTACACTTGCATGTTTACTCACCATGCTCTGTATTCCCCTCACATAAGTCTGAAAGGAAGTGAATGGGTAATATATCTGGCCTCGGTTTATCTGAGTTAAGAATATGTAAATATTGTCAATATCAATAAAATTTTCAAATAAGAGGGAGTAAGCAATTGAAATTCAAGCATTATTTTCACTTGTTTGATTTGAAGTGTTATTCAAAAGAAACGAAAATACCACTTTGATAAACTTTGATAATCAACCAAGGATCCATTTCATAGTAGCACTATGTTATCAACCAAAACAACTAGCCAAACTATAGTCTATTTGTTATGAGAATTTAACTTTTGTTGGAAATTTTGACAAGTAAAATGACTTAAATTTCTTGATAATGACCAGACTATATTTAACTTATTTGTATCAATTTAAAAGTAAATCCTTCATTTGTAAATATTTTCAAAAACTTGCATTCATCTCTTAGTAAATAAATCTTGCATTTAGGAATTTTTCATTTCACATTTGGATTTTGCAGGTAGCATCTGCTGAAAACCCTCACGAGACAACACTTGTCCTACTAGGGGCACCTATAGGTTTAACGGCTTGTTGCATATGCTCAATGTAATCGTGCTTCCTATGAAAACAGATTTATCTTCGTTTTTCTTTATTCGAGGACAAATAAAAATAAGTGTAGGGGTATTTGATGTGCACGTAAATGTGCATATTTTTACTTTCATATTTAATCTAATTTAGTTAAATAAATGAGCGTATAGGGTATTTTAACATGTTTAAACCAAATTCAAATTATTTTCAAATCACTGTTTATTCATCTTCATTTAGGGGAAAAATGGTAATTTTGTGTATATATTAATTTAAGAAAATCTACTTGGATATTTTAAGTTATTTTATAGGAATTTGGATTCAAATGCAAGAGGTCTTCATGGAAAATATGCGTCACAAGAGAAAAATAAAGGAATGAAGATGGAAATAATTCAAACTCGTGTATCATGAAGGACCCCGCCTACCCACTTACCTTAATATATAATTAGGAGCTAATGCACATGCTAATGAAGATTAAGTTACATGCACATGTAATGGTGGATTGTGCTCATGCTAATGACAACTAGTAGGCCACACTTCTTGTAGGGGTATTTTGGTTAGTCCCTAAAAATATGCAGTAGGGTTTTAGGCTTGTATAAATACTCCATATGTTCATGTAACTATGCTCTTAGTCTCCTCTTTAGTTAGTTTAGTTTTAGGCTCAAAAATAAATATAAACTCTCTTCTTCTATTTCATAGTTACTTAGCCATTTTCTTCTTTTATGTATTTTCATTTTAATGCAATTTTAATTCATGCTTATTTTTGTTTACATGTTCTCTTTCCTCTTATGTTAGTAGCTTAGTTTTATTTCTTATGCAAATAGAGTAGCTCTCTTTTCATTTTAATCAGCTCACTTTTCCTCTTGTTTATGTTCATGTTGAATTCCATATTTTTTGACATGATAAAAATATGATAAACTAAACCCCTTCAATTTAGGGGTAATGAAGCTCTCTTAATCATGTAGATTCAACATTTTGTTAGCTATGATCTCATATTGTGCTTAATGACAATGTTTGATGTGGTTTAACTTTGTTGTTTTAGCCTTGAATTTGATAGCCAATGCTATTGATGCCAATAGGTTATGCTTAAACAAACAAAAACACAAATTACCTCTTCATCTACATACGATTATAGTAATGAAGTGAATATTAAAACCAAAATTTGATGGTTTATCTTACTAATTCAATAGTAAATAAGTCATGCTTAAAATAGATTTTATGTTTAATTTCTTTGCGATACTAATGAAAGTTAAGAAGTGGTTTAGTGGGTATGTTAAAGTTTGATGGTTTACATTGGGCTAATTAATAACACAAATATTCCATACTTATTGATAAATATATCAACTAAATTCACTAATGACCAAAAGAGTGATCATAATTTCATTTTGTTGATTTATATGATCATGAGAAGGAAATTTCCTTTAAATTGCCTTCAAACTCTCATATTTTTGTTGATTTTCTTTTGCTAGTTTATTTGAATTTTTAGCTAATCTCAACTTCAACTCTTGGTTTAATTTGAATGAATAATTTTTTTTAAATATAAACAATTCCCTATGGATCGACCCGTACTCGCCTCATACTGAAATTGTATGCCGTGCGCTTACGGTTAATTTTTAATTTAAATTTGTTAGCTATTTTCTAATTCAATGGAAAATGGGTCGTTAAACAGTAGAGGATCTTAATCCTTATCATCCTTGAGTACTCCGACGACTTGAGCATCATGCCCAGATACATTGGTGGTCGCTGGTGTCTTGGATAATTTTTCTTGTTGATCCACAGTCGCGTCGCTTTTGGAAGTTTGGCCGGGACCTAAAAAACATGCCAATTTATTAAAATAACGAGATAATCCTAAAAGCATTTGGCATAAAGAACAAAACCTCATGTAGAGTGAAGAGTAAACTTAAATACCTGCATCCGATTGGCTTTTTGATTGTTGCTGGAGTGCCTCCTTCCAAAATAGGGTGAGCACTTGTATTGATAACCGGGATTATCTGGATCATAGCTCATGTCCTGCCTCGGGCTAAAGGAAACTGATGCTCCAGCTGCGTGGAAAGAAAAGGGGCCATTAGTATCAGCTTTTGAGGATCCAGCAATATGTTTCCCTTTATCGAAAGGCGTTGAAATATCTAAACATCGGAGTCTCACAGCGACAAGATCTAGGGGTTCATTATCGCAGAGGATCTCCTACACCAATTTTTCTTCATCTAACTCAGCTTCACCCAGCTCCCTCTTCTTCATCTCAATAGTGTACTCCCAGGCTTCAACAAGTGACATGAGATAACCTTCTCCAAGGAAACTCAAGTCACGATGGATGAGGACCTTTGTTATATTCAATGATGAATGGATCAAACAAGTCCTTGATTTCATTCCGAATGAACTCCTTAGCATCTTCTACTTGGGTTTCAATTTTTTCCATCATCTCCTTGTGGCCTTCCTCTCATGCCTCTTCTTTAGGAGCTTCTATTTTGCCAGATTGCTCGTCAAGTTTAATGTTTAGGCTCCTAGCTTTAAATGCTCTTCATAGTACCTTTGTGATTCTTCCTAAGCCTCAATTTTCTCTCCCTTTTCCTTCGTAAAGAGCTCTTCAAGTTCCTCGACACAGCGGGCCAAGACATCTTTCTCCTTTTGCAAGGAGTCCTTTTCCAGAGCAAGTGCCCACTACAATTGAGGGTATGAGTTATTTCTTATAGTAAGCTTCCAAATGACTCACTACCTATGGCGTCTCCTTGGAACTCTTTTTCTGCCTTAGAAAGTCTTGTTGTCAACTCCGACAGCTTACTATCTTGGTGTTTGATTATGTCTTTATCATGAATCCCTCTAGCTTGAGATGATCTATTTCATATTGTCGCTCGATCGATACTTTGAAGAATTTTTCCGCTAAGTGTTGAAATGAATCATGTTGCATGAAAACGTCATTAACACATGCGACAGAGCTTACTTTGGCATGCCTCAGGATCATATGTACTATGGAAAGGAATTTAAGCCCGTCAAAACAGATTTTCGGGAAAGTGGCCTTAAGTTCGGTCAATTTCTCTGCTGTAGAAGTATCAGGAGCAGCGGTCGGCATGGATGGATTGGAAGTGCAATTAGATGCTTGCTTGATATGCAGTCGAAAGATTTCCTAGAGCTAAAAGAACCAGAGTCCATTCGATATGGAAATTTGAGATCCGCGGAAGAAAGGTCGGTCTCCACTATAAATAGGAAAATTAGGCTGATCTCCTTGGAAAGATATCCGAGACTTGGACTTACGCTTGGAAGAAGAAGATTCCCTTGAATGATAGATTATTTCCTATTCGTCGTATTTTCCCCTACACCTGCCAGGTTCTGACCTGTGGCTTGATCTATAGTGCGTCGAAGAGCTCCTTAAGAGATCAAAAGCCCGAGGCTAAGTCATTGCATCTGCAAAGACCAAATAAGAACATGTAAGTAATTATTATGCAAAGAAGTGATGAAGAGCGTGTAGTGAAGTGCTCTGGCAGTGAGTCTCCTATTGTCCCTCCTAACAGACCAGTAGCTGTAGCCATGATTATGCATGTTTTCTCTCCTCTACTGGCAAGAAGAATGCCTTCACTAATTCTAGTATGAGAATTGAGCCCTTCAATATTGATGTTTGGAAAGCTGTAGGTCATAATGTCACTGGGAATATGTAGATTTGAAAATACTTTTAGTGAACTTTCCAAGTGCTGGGAAGATGATTCTGCTTCAAAAGAAACGATGATGAAGTCTAGATCTGTAGCAGTTTTTCTTTTGCGAAGTTTATATACTAGCTTCTTCTAGCTCTTGATTGGCGTTTGGGATTGTGTGCCTTGTGGTGGTTCAACGACAAGCACCTAGCTTGGGCTTGCACCAGCGTCACCGGGTTCATTGATTCGGGCATCCCTATCTCACCTTCTTCAATGGCATCCCGTGTCCCATCGACTAGGGGCGTGACTGGGTTATTAACATCCCTTTCATTATCTGCGACGTTTTTCGGTAATGCTGCTCTTTCGGGGAGCCCATGCTACGATCCTCTTCCAATATTCCGAATAGAGATAATAAATCATCATTTACAAGAAGCTTAATGTCCTTGTGTTCCACAGGGGTAGGGCAAATAGTGGAGATTCTTGAAAAGTTAATGCCCTCAAGAAGTGGCGGACACCTGTAGAAATTCAGGAAGTTAGTGGTTCAAAGTACGACTTGGATTGATAGGCTTAAGAATAAAGTGAAGGCAACACTTACGTGCTTCCAGCCATCGCCTTGCGAAGCCTAGCGGACATCAAATATAGAACCACTCATGTTTGAACAGAGAAAGATTACTCCAAGCACGCGTTAAGCTTGGCAGTTAGGTGAAGGCTCAAAGAAGATGTAGGAAGGACTTTTGGATCGTCGTTTAAGTTGTAAATGACCCTTATACCCTTAGGAGTTGGCGGGCGATATGGAATGCTCATGAACAGCATAAAAGTTTCACATAGGAAGGCGTAGCTGTTCGGATGGAGTTGAGTGGGAGCTATTCCAAGATATCTTAATATTTCTCAAATAAATAAATTAAAGGGCGGTACACATCCAGCCCAGCACATAAATTTTTCACACTCCTTGTACCCCTCTGGAAGGAGTGAGGCCTATCGTTTATCGAAGGAACCAAGACATCTATAAATGGAATTCCATGTATGGAACACAGCCTGCGAAGGGTAGCCTCAACAATTTAGGAGCCTTGAGAATCTTTATCTAGGAGAATAATGCCCTCTACTATGTCGAGAGCAGGGCATATATCTTCCTCTGGAAGTACCGACCGGCAAGAAACTTCTGCTTGTTCGACTTGATGACTGGGAGAAGGCCAGCCAAATATAGTCGTAAAGCTCAATTTTCTTCAGGATCGCTATGTTGCATGACCGGTTCGGAAGACATAGTAGCAAAATGCTCTAAGCATCTGAAGTCCATTTTAACTATACTTAGTAGGTAATCGAGGTTAGAAAATTTTTCCTGTTCCCCAATGTTAAGTTGAGCTAGTGAAGTGTACAGCAAAAATAAACCGCATAAAATCAGAAAATGAAGTTAAATGATGAGACTTTGGATCCAATCAGAGTGACCGTCATCGCTAACCATCTCAACTGGCAATAATATGATCAGTTGTGAAATCTTTAGGATCGACTATCAGCATATCGAAGTGTAAAGTTTGTCATTCAAGTCCATATGCAAGTTTTATCGTTCTTCATCATCATATGTCCATGTTCGTTGAGGTGAATTAGTGGTGATTGTCTGAACAAGTAAGGTTGGATTAGGTTGCAAGTTCAAAGAGCTATTTATGCCGATCCCTATGTTTATACCGACCCCTATGTTTATACCGAACCCTAACTCTATACTGATCCCTATCTTTATGTGACCCCTCTGTTTATACCGATCCCTATCCCATAGCCTCTCAACTGATCCCTCACTTTAACCTAAAACAACCGATCCCAAATCCTACCAACCCCTCTATTTCACCCTCTACTCATCAAGCTTCTACGTCGAGGGATCGATATCGATCCAAACCTCCAACACCGATCCCTACTCCATTATATCTTCTTCTTCCTTCCTCCTCCTTTGCTCTGCTGAACTCATCCATATTCATTTTTTCATATCCAAATTCGACCGTTGTTCCGTCATCACGTCAAACTCCAGAATCTCTTGCGCCAGCATGAAACCAAAAGATAAATCAAGAAAGCTCACCTATGTGTTTATATGTAAGGAATTGGTGGATAGCTCGATGGCGATCGAGATGAAAAGTATGAGGAAGATGATTTGTAAGGGTGGATTGAAGCATGAGAAGGGTTTGTTTTAGAATTGTGGGGAGAAGAAGAGAAGGGGGCTCGGTTTGAACAAGGGAACGAAAAGGGTTCAGTGCTTTGGATGGTGATGAGAAAATGAAGTAGGTAAAGGTGAAGGAAGTGGGAAAGCTACTATATATATATATATATATATATATATATATATATGGACCAAGGGATCGGCCCAAGTCTTTGGTATGAAGCATGAAAAAGGGATTGGCATGAAAGCTTACCGATCCCTGTAAGCGTGCGAATAATAAAAAAGAAATAGAGGGAGAAAGAGGGATCGACATAGAAAGAACCGATCCCTGTGAAAAATGATATAAGAGTTTGGCTATAAACATATACATACAAAATGTAGGAAAGTTGGCGACGACCCGTGAACGTGCGAGCACGTCTGGGAGCTACCAATGAGAATGTGTATATAAATGTGCGCATGTGTGACCTAAAGGTTCAATTTTTTAAAAATCGACAGAAATTAAAATCAAACTGAAGCCTTCAAGTTTGAGGCTGGAACAAACAATCAAAACTTGTTAGTCTTATGGAACCAAACTTATGAATATTTACTAATGGGGTATTGCCTTGGATTTATACAATTGAAAATTGACTAAGCATCATGACTATAAATGAGAAAAATAATTCCTTGGAGAAAAAATTCAGCAGATGGATAGTAGCTATTCAGAAAGCTAGATTGATTTCTTGTTGACGACACTAATATGCTTCGATTCAAAGCATGTCATGTTCATCAGAAGACGTACTATGGAGGCAAGTGTTATCCGACAATCTAGCTCGCTATACTGAACTGATTGTACGAATTAGATTCGTTTGCCATCAAAGCCGATGACTCCGGAATGATGATTATGGGATACATAAGTCAAGTACAAATGATCATATAAATTCAGGATTAAATGGATTTGATGGATGCACAATGTAGAATGATCAAAGTATGGAATATGGCACAATGGATGGAAGGGATCAACATAGATTGGCTCATTGGAAGGGATCAGTATACTTTATGAAAGAGGGATTGGCATACATCGAAATACAAGAACATTCTTGCAGAAAACAATCAATATTTCAAGATCTATAAGTCCAAAGCATATGAAATTTGGACAGCAAGTTATATGGACCCTAGGGACCTACCCTAGGGATCGCATATCAAATAGTTGGAGGGATCGATCTACACCCCTCAAGAGGAATCAGCAAAAGGAAGCATTCAAGTCAGTTGAATCAAAGATCAAGTGACAATTCGGGTTCCAATGATTCATATGGCATGAAAATTGGAGGCCAAACATGTTTTTGCATAAGAAAGCCACCATATGGATCGCTTCCCAAAACTCGATCAAATAGGGGATCGATACCGATCCTTCCTTTTTGGGAATTGGGCCCAACGATCCTTTTACTGGGCCTATATGGAGTAGTAAGCCCCTCATCCGAAATTTCAGAGAGATACACGGTCGTTTTCATCTATAAATATTGGCCTTATGGGTCATTCTAGGAATCTTTACCTTACTTGTTACTCTAAACTCTATTATAATCAAGTACTAGCTACTTCTACTGCTTTAATCTGATTCATAAGTGATTAATAAAGGATAATCTTCAAAGTGGACCTAGGCATACATGCCGAACCACTATAAATTACTATGTCTCTAATTATAGTTGATTTTCCGTTACTTGTTAATTCATTTACTCGGTTTAATTTTTTTCTTCACTTACTTCTCTACGAAAAGTATTTTTAAGTATTTATGACCAATTTAGTTGCAAACAAAGAGAAAAGGTACTTCAAGGATTTGCGGTCCGTAAATAGCTCAATCCTTTCTCCTAACAGATAATGCCTCCACATCTTTAAAGCAAAAACTATCGCCGCCAATTCCAAATCATGAGTCGGTTAATTTCTTTCATGCAGTTTTAGATATCGACTAGCATAGGCAATAACTTTTCCCTTCTGCATCAATACCGAACCCAATCCAGTGCCATCGTAATTCGTGTATACTTTCAACTCTTCATTTCAATTTAGAATGGTCAATATTGGTGCACTCATCAACTTCTCTTTCAGAATCGCAAATGCATGCTCACACTTTGCATTCCAAACAAAATCCTGATTCATCTTCATTAAATTGATCAATGATACCTCTATTTTTAAGAAGTCCTTGATGAAGCGTCTAATCCGCCAACCTTAAGAAAATCCTCACATAAATTGCATTCTTGGGCTAGTTTTAATCTTGAACTCCAACCACTTTCGTTGGATCTACTACTATACCCTGTCCTGAAATGCCATGACCCAAATCGCACTCCTTCCCTTTAGAAGTGACACTAGGAGAACTTCGTTCTTAACTTGTGCTTCCTCAATATCTCTAGCACAATTCTCCATTTAGTCTTGTGCTCCTCTCTAGTTCCTGAATAGATATGAATATCATCCATGAACATAAGCTCAAAATTGTTCAGTTGGTCTTTGAAAACTCGATTCATGAGATCCACAAAGTATTCCTGAGAATTGGTCAACCCAAATGGCATCATCATCCACTCATAAAAACCTCATGGCGTATGAAACACAATAACAGCCACGCTCACCTTTGCTACTCTCAACTCGTGAAATCCCATTGCCAAATCCATTTGAGAGGACAAGTTCACATTGTGAAGCTGATTAAACAAGTCATCAATATGTAAGGGTGGATATTTATTCTTCTTCATCACTTTATTCAGATCACAATAATCACCCACAACCTCAAAGAGAAATCTGCTTTAGTTGTGAATACAACATGTGCACCTCACTTGGATACACTCCATTAAATGAACCCTCTTCTTAATACGTCATTCACTTGCACCTCTAATTCCTTCTACTCTTCAGGTACCATAAACCCAAAGGCATAACTATCTGGCTTCCTTCACTAAGTCTATCTGATACTCAATCTCTCTATGCAGCAGTGGTCCTGTCACTTCCTCAAAGACATCTGAATACTCTCTAGTTATAGGCACAAATGACAACCCGTCATGTGGAACCACTAGCGAATATTGAAAGCTAACCATTGCGCTATCCTCTGGTAGGCAGCTAATTACTATCGTTCGCCTTTCCATATCCTCTGTTATTACCAATAGCTTCTCATAATCCACTATCATCGCATACCTTTTAAGCCAGTCCATTTCCAAGATAATCCCAAACCCAACAAAATTCAAGACAAAGTAATTACATACAAAAGAGAATCCATGACTCGATAACATTAGGCTATGAAAAACCATGTAAAGGCTTGTAGAGCCTCCAATAGGGTTCATCACACTTTGGGGTCGGTCTACTATCTTAGGTACCAATCTCAATTTGTCTACTTGGTCACTACAAATGAATGAATGTGAAGCTCCAGTATCAAAAGAAACTAAAGTAGGAACATTTCTGTAGGATCGATTTCACCCTAGAGGGAGGGTGAATAGGGTGATACTATCAACTATAAAAATTAATCGCGGAAGCTTATAAAATTATTTCAACACAGATCACAGAATAGTAGCAGCATGGGCATTAGCAGAATAATAAATGCAGAAATAGAACGATACAGAATTTACCCAGCTTCGGCAAAACCCTGCCTACGTGCTGCCCCTAAGGTTTCTACTAGAAATTAAGTAGTCACACGCTTACACACGTAAACTCGCTACACCCGCTACTGACTTACCTAACTCTACGCTCAAAACCCTACCACAACTCAGCCAATGAGTTGCGAATTCTCAAACTACGCCACGTAGTTTGTTCCCTAGTCACACGACTAGAAATTTCAACGGTTTAAAAAGCAAAATACAAATTAAAAAGCAATTAGAAAACAAAAACCCTAATTTTATAAACTAAATTCTTTAGTAATATAACCCGGCCCAATATTATCAATTAAGAAATTGCGGCCGTGTTATCTCCTTCTTTATTATGCCGGCCCACTTTTTCTTTTCTCTTTATTTTCCTTCGGCCCGATCCTTTATGATAATGGCGGCTCTCTGTTATTCATTCCTCTTCAATAATAAGGGTTTTGGAGAAATCTCCGCTTGATGGTTGATACTTCGATATGCTTGCTTCAATTTAATTGTTTGCGGCTTCTCCTCCTTGATCGAGTTCGGCATTGATTCAGTATGTAATTTTTCCTTTTGCTTCTACGATTTTGGCTTACTTGAACTCGATGATTTTGAAATTGCCGATGATGAATGGAATTTATAGAAGTCGAATTCCTATATTTACGTTCGTATACATTTATTTGAATTCGTCTTCGGCATTCGATTCTGTATTGACGGTTGTGATGATTTCTGACATTTTCAATTCGTATACTATCGGCTTGGTTAACACGGCTTCGATTTTGACTTTGCTCGTTTCTTTACCACCACGTCTCTGACTAGTTCAACATTGACTTCGGCACTAATTTATTGATTGCCTCGGCTTTGAGTTCTTTGGTACTTTGACTTCGGTCACTTAGAATTTGTTTATGCGATTCCATGACTTCGGCCTTGACTTGAAACTTCATTTAGCTGTTCGTTTGATCGCTGTTCATCCTGACTTGGCTTGACTCTGACTTTGGTTACTCTGGTTCATTATATATTGTCACTCTGGTTTATTATACTTTGGTTACTCTGGTTGTACTGTCTTGAGCTCGAATATATGTATCATTAACTTGACCTTTGTGACTTGTTCATTTGATGGTTGCTGTGACACTGTTGTGTGCTGTTTGGTTCACTGGTGGTCTTGTGGCACTGCTTACAGTCATATTCCCATGTTGTATTTTATTTGGTCATATTAATTTTAACTGCATGCTTCTGTTTAGTATATATGTATGCAAGTGTGCATGCATTTACTTCACTATTCGCTACGAGTCTAGGTTGCTTTGATGCTGTTATGTTGGTTCGGTGATATTTGATGTGTTTATCCATTTATGTGGTAGCTGGACTTGATTATTTGAGCATTGCTTTATAGTGGCCTTGAGCTTCACTGAGTTTGTTGTTGCATTCCTTTGTGCTCGACCTGTTGCTTGCATGACTGCACAGTTCACTGTATATATATGTTGTAGCTGTTGAGCTTTGTTGTATGGCCAGTGGTGCATTTGGTTATTCGACCCTGCTCTACTAGTTGTTGTGCATTGCATAGTAGTTACATTTGTTGCATCCATTTGTTTTGTTTGCATATATCACTTGCTTGACCCTTGCATATTCTCTCTGATACATGTTTGTGATATTCGAGTCAGTTAGCATTCTTGACATGTTGTATGGTGTTTTGCCGTCACTTGAGATTGTATAGTCAATGTTGCATTTGAGTTGAGTCATGATAGCAGTGACTTGACCTTTGCATTTTGTTTGTTTTTCGAAATTACACCTGAGTTGAATCCATCTTGAAGCTCGGATTTGACCTTGTGCTGAAAGTTGTGACATTTATTTTATTGCACTTGAGTTAAATTCGATAATTTGGGTTTGACCTATGCTCACCTGTCCCTGTAAATTTATCAAGTGTATATATCGGTGTGCACGGCCTTGTGGCATATACAGTGATACACTGCGTATGTCACAAGCTGTTCGTGTATGATGAATTGAAAATTAAATGATGACAAACAACCCAAATAACTAAGGCAAATATTATTTTCAAAATTCACATATTGTTTTATACTGCAAAAATATTTCCTTTTCAATTTTACTGCGTCAATATTTATTTCTGCAGATTTCTCAAATACTGGATTCAATTTGGAATGAAGTTGAAGATAAAATACGAGTTGAGTGAATGAGTGATATGTAGTGAGGTCAGATGTAAAAGTGAAATTGTGATGTAATTGAATTTGTATTGTAATCAAAGTTGTATATGTATAGTGAGAGCTGCTCGAATATGTACTATTCAAAACTATAATAAATATTTGTTTGAATAAAAAATTCTGTTTGAATTCAAATTCCGTGTTATTTATTTTTATTCAGCAAATATTCATTTGGTCTGTGAAAAATAAGATAGTACATTAACAAATACATTTACACGAATATATATATATATATATATGTTTATTATCATCAAACAAAAATCATATAATCGCATATTCGACAATCTCCCCCTTTTGATGATAACAAACATATATTTAAGATTTTGAATATGTTAAATGTATTTGATCATAGATATACTCTATAGCTCTCCCTATTTAAATGCTTCCCCTCTACACAATGCTATCCCTACATATATGCATACAATTAAAATATGCAAATGAGCCTAGATGCAAATGGAAAATATTTTACCTTTGCTTGATTTTAATTGACAAAATCTTTACTTTTCTCTTCCCCTTTTGTTATCAGCAAAAGAGTAATAGTGTTAGAGAAAATAGAGATAAAGTGATCGATATTAATCCAACATTAAAACTCAATTGAATATAAATATTAAATTTCAATAAAAAATCAAACAAAAATCATAAATACTTTGTTAGGCGCATATTCCACTTTTAGAATGATGGGAATGATGTCATCATATAAAACCATACAGTTGTGTCTATTTGTGGTATATTTATGTCAGGAATTTGAATATATACTAACCATGCATAACCGCTAGGACTTTTAAATGAGATCAATAGTATTGCAATTTTATTTTAAAAAAAAAATGAATTCAAGTATCTTCTAACCACGCATAACCGTGAGGACTTTTAAATGGGATTAGAATCAACTTGTTTATTTTAAAAATCAATTTTGATATGCGTTCCATACATGCATAACCATGAGGACTTTTAAATGAGCATGGAAGCACATAACAACTTCCAAGTAATTCACTCATGCATAACCGTGAGGACTGTTAAATGAGAGTGAATACTTTGGTATTTATTTATTTATTTATTTAAAAGAAATATAAAATGAAAAACAAATGATTCCTGTTTAAAGTACCACATATTGACAAACTATATAGAATTTTGATGGGTGATGGTTGTTAGAAATATGATAGAAGTAGAGATGGTCATGGAATTTTTTACCAACAAAAAGTTTTATAACTCTTGTTTAAATTTCTAAAGAAATTTACTAATTATACCGTCTCGAGTTATAATGTATGATTAATATTAACACTTATCACTTTTTCAATCACTATTCATCTTTTCGATAATCATTAGGGAGTCAGATTAGTCAAAATAGTCATTTGAAATCAAATTCAAAAATAATTATAAAATCAATTTTTCAAAAATGACTGATCTGAAAATATGGTCAAAAATGATTTTCTCGAAGGGGTTAAATGAGTGAAATTTCTGCTATTTGAAAATTATTTGAATTGAAAAATATGCAGAGATTTTCTTGAAAAACGATGCAGTTACTAAATGTCTCAAAAAAAATCACGTTCCTCTAGTAATTTTTCTATCAACTAGATTACCAGTGCAATCTGCATCTGAATTTCTCTTTCACTCAAAATTATCATTAATTTAATTTGATAGACCATGAAGTGTGCAACAAAAATTTCAAAATCAATTTTAACAGCTTTTTAAATGACATTCTCTTGAATTTTAATTGAAGCCGTGTAAATAATCAAAAACCGTTAATATAGAGTTAGCCATATTATAACCAAATGTGTTATCATCCAACAAAACACTATTTTTAATCCAAACGAATATATATGAAGTAATTTCAAAGAATCTAGAGATTTATATAGTGTTTTTGGCATAAGAATATAATTGGCCAACAATTTTGAATAAGTCAAAATCAAAATCATCATTTTTTCATCATCTCATTATTGGCCGATTTTACTTAGATTACGGTGCAGATTATCACATTTAATATATCGTTCAAATAAATATACCATTATCTGCTTTACCTTTATGATATTTTTCGTTGTTGTCCATTGTGATTCTATCACCTTTATACTAGGCTAAGGAACTTTACTTTGTCGCTCAGTGTGCCCTTGGAACAGCCAGAATCCAAGTGGCACTATTGTTGTTCCTTAGCCTGCCACCACACCTACACGTTGAAAGATTTTTGTGACCTATTTTTTTTATAGGTCCATGATTGTTAGTGGTAGAATATTTTGAAAAATAATTTTGTGGAGACCCAAAACTATTTATATATGTTCCTTTCGGCGCCCAAATTTGTTTAACTTTGAGAGATTTTATATTTGTGCCTTTTGGAGCCCAAATTGGTATAGTTTTCACACGTTTGGATCTATACCAACAACTATTGTGATTGTGTCCATATTTTCTACAAATTGTGCACATATAATTTACTTGATTAATCTCATATCTAACATTTTTGGATTGATTATATCCAAGTCTTTGGCTAACTGTATTAACAGTTTACTTCCCTAATAGCATATTCAACGATTTTTCACTTTTTGAAAATTTATCTAAAGTCGTTGACAATTGTTGGACTTGTGTTCTGAGAGATTCATTTTCGTTCAATAATTGTGTGCACTTTTTAATAGAGTTCTCTCTCCTCGTATTTTCACTCTCTTTCAAAATAAGAATTTCATTTTCAAGTGATTTTATATTAATTTCTGATTTTTTAATTTCTTCTTCGAATGTTGGACACTTATCACACTTAGGGATCCTACTTTGATAGTTTTTAACTAATTAGTCAAGTTGTTCATTTAATTCTATCAAAGTATCTTTTTGTGATTCAAGTTTGGCATACTTCTCCCTAAGTCGTTCAAAACAGCCATTTACTTCATGGAAATATATAAGTAATTCCGAGTGAGTGAATTTTGATACCTCGCTTGGCTCGTCATCGTCGCTATCAGTTATATTTCCCTGAAGGCACATATCTGCTTTCTCACTCTCACTGCTAGAACTTTTATTATCTTCATCACTTGTATTCCACGTGGCTGCAAAATTTTTTCTTTTTGATTTCTTTTCATGGCCGTGTTGAAGTCGAGGACAATTGGGCTTGATGTGTCCGGGTTGGTTGCACTTGTGACAGATGATCTTCTGTTCTTCAGAGTAGTCTAGTGCTTTGGCTATTCTGCTTTTCACTTTTTGAATTCGAGCTGAATTTCCATATTTGTAATTCCACCTTTTGAATTTCTTTATTAATAGCTCCAATTCTGCTGCTGCATCATCACCATCACTTTCTGTTGTTCCTTTAAGAGCTATTGATTTCTTTCGAGTGCCACTTCCTTCACGCTCTTCCTTGAATTTCATTTCTAGATCATAAGTGGTGAGATTTCTAATCAGTTCTTCAACTTTCATTTGTTTTAAATCTTTCGATTCTTGAATGGCAGTCACTTTTGCTTCAAATTTTCGTGGAAGGATTTTTCAGATTTTTTGGACTATCTCCAACTCTGTGTATGATTTTCCGAGAGCTTTTGATTTATATACGATATTGGAAAGTCGTTCATACATCTCTTTGACATTTTCTTCCTTCGCCATTGTGAAGTTCTCGTATTAGCTGCTTAGTATGGCAAGGCGAGATTCTTTGACTTGAGATGTTCCTTCGTGAGTCACTTCTAGTGTGTGTCATATTTCTTACGCAGTTAGACAAAGTGAGACATGATTGAATTCAAATTGATCCAATGAACAGATAATAGAATTCATGGCTTCAGCATTAGTATTTTGTAACTTATTTTCTAGTTCTGTCCATTGTTCCTTTGGTTTATCTATTTCCTGATTATCTACGATTATAGTTGGTGCTCTATAACCTGTCTCAACAATATTCCAAGGGTCAATGGTTTTCAGAAAAATTTCCATCCTATTTTTCCAGTAAGCATGTTCACCATTGAACATTGGTGGTCTAACTATAGAGTGACCCTCAGCAAAAGTATTATTGAAAGAAGCCATTTTAGAAATTCAAATTTTTAAAACAAAAATTGGTTTTTGAAAAAAATGAATTTTTTAAAACAAAAGTTGACTTCTAAACCTAGCTTTGACACCGCTTGTAGGATCGATTTCACCCTAAAGGGGGTTGAATAGGGTGATACTATTAATTATAAAAATTAATCGCGGAAGCTTATAAAATTGTTTCAACACAGATCACAGAATAGTAGCAGCACAGATATAAGCAGAATAATAAATGCAGAAATAGAACAACACAGAATTTACCCAGCTTCGGCAAAACCCTGCCTACGTGCTGCCCCAAAGGTTTCTACTAGAAATTAAGTAGTCACACGCTTACACACGTAAACTCGCGACACCCGCTACTGACTAACCTAACTCTACGCTCAAAACCCTGCCACAACTCAGCCACTGAGTTGCGAATTCTCAAACTACGCCACGTAGTTTGTCCCCTAGTCACACGACTAGAAATTTCAATGGTTTAAAAAGCAAAATACAAATTAAAAAGCAATTAGAAAACAAAAACCCTAATTTTATAAACTAAATTCTTTATTAATATAACCCGGCCCAATATTATCAATTAAGAAATTGCGGCCGTGTTATCTCCTTCTTTATTATGCTGGCCCACTTTTTCTTTTCTCTTTATTTTCCTTCGGCCCGATCCTTTGTGATAATGGCGGCTCTCTGTTATTCATTCCTCTTCAACAATTATGGTTTTGGAGAAATCGCCGCTTGATGGTTGATGCTTCGATTTTCTTGCTTCAATTTAATTGTTTGCGGCTTCTCCTCCTTGATCGAGTTCGACTTTGATTTGGTATGTAATTTTTCCTTTTGCTTCTACGATTTTGGCTACTTGAACTCGATGATTTTGAAATTTCCGATGATGAATGGAATTTATAGAAGTCGAATTCCTATATTTACGTTCGTATACATTTATTTGAATTCGTCTTCGGCCATTCGATTTTGTATTGATGGTTGTGATGATTTATGACATTTTCAATTCGTATATTATTGGCTTGGCTAACACGGCTTCGATTTTGACTTTGCTCGTTTCTTTACCACCACGTCTATGACTTGTTCAACATTGACTTCGGCACTGATTTATTGATTGCCTCGGCTTTGAGTTCTTTGGTACTTTGACTTCGGTCACTTAGAATTTTTTTATGCGATTCCATGACTTCGGCCTTGACTTGAAACTTCATTTAGCTGTTCGTTTGATCGCTGTTCATCCCGACTTGGCTTGACTCTGACTTTGGTTACTCTGGTTCATTATATATTGTCACTCTGGTTCATTATACTTTGGTTACTTTGGTTACTCTGGTTGTACTGTCTTGAGCTCGAATACATGTATCATTAACTTGACCCTTGTGACTTGTTCATTTGATGGTTGCTGTGACACTGTTGTGTGCTGTTTGGTTCACTGGTGGTCTTGTGGCACCGCTTATAGTCATATTCCCATGTTGTGTTGCATTTTTTCATATTAATTTTAACTGCAAGCTTCTGTTTAGTATATACGTATGCAAGTGTGCATGCATTTACTTCACTATTCGCTACGAGTCTGTGTTGCTTTGATGTTGTTATGTTGGTTCAGTGATATTTGATGTGTTTATCCATTTATGTGGTAGCTGTACTTGGTTATTTGAGCATTGCTTTATTGTGGCCTTGAGCTTCACTGAGTTTGTTGTTGCATTCCTTTGTGCTCGACCTGTTGCTTGCATGACTGCACAGTTCACTTTATATATATGTTGTAGCTGCTGAGCTTTGTTTTATGGCCAGTGGTGCACTTGGTTATTCGACCCTGCTCTACTAGTTGTTGTGCATTGCATAGTAGTTACATCTGTTGCATCCATTTGTTTTGTTTGCATATATCACTTGCTTGACCCTTGCATATGCTCTCTGATACATGTTTGTGATATTCGAGTCAATTAGCATTCTTGACATGTTGTATTGTGTTTTGCTGTCACTTGAGACTGTATAGTCAATGTTGCATTTGAGTTGAGTCATGGTAGCATTGACTTGACCTTTGCATTTTGTTCGTTTTTCGAAATTACACCTGAGTTGAATCCAGATTGAAGCTCGGATTTGACCTTGTGCTCAAAGTTGTGACATTTATTTTATTGCACTTGAGTTGAATCCGATAATTTGGGTTTGACTTGTGCTCACCTGTCCCTGTAAATTTATCGAGTGTATATATCGGTGCGCACGGCCTTGTGGCATATACAGTAATAGATTGTGTATGTCGGAAGCTGTTCGTGTATGATGAATTGAAAATTAAATGATGACCAACAACCCAAATAACTGAGGCAAATATTATTTTCAAAATTCACATATTGTTTTATACTGCAAAAATATTTCCTTTTCAATTTTACTGCGTCAATATTTATTTTTGCTGATTGCTCAGATGCTGGATTCAATTTGGAATGAAGTTGAAGATAAAATATGAGTTGAGTGAATGAGTGATATGTAGTGAGGTCAGATGTAAAAGTGAAATTGTGATGTAATTGAATTTGTATTGTAATCAAAGTTGTATATGTATAGTGAGAGCTGCTCGAATATGTACTATTCAAAATTGTAATAAATATTTGTTTGAATAAAAAATTCTGTTTGAATTCAAATTCCGTGTTATTTATTTTTATTCAACAAATATTCTTTTAGTCTGTGAAAAATAAGATGGTACATTAACAAATACATTTATACGAATATATATATATATGTTTATTATCATCAAACAAAAATCATGTAATCGCATATTCAAAAATTTGCAATAGAAAGAATACCTTGAATAATAACTCCCTTTCCCTTCTCCTTCATTGAAGGATCACTCAATGAAGTTGGGGCTGCATCCAAAGTGCACGCTTTAACAACCTGCTAATCCATCACTATTTTTGGGCAATCCATCTTCAAATGCCCAGATTTATCACAATTGTAGTGCTTCTTCTTATCACTCACTTTGCAGTCTTTGCTTCCCACTTAACTTCTTCTGGCCATTCTTCTCTTGATACTGCTTTCTCTTTCCATTCCACTTCTTTATGCCTCCACCACCTTGTTGTGGTTTTGGTACTTCCTTCTCAGTGAAAACAAACACAGTTATCCTAGCTAGCCTTAGGATACATATTCTTATGACGTAGTGCTTTTTCAACAAGCTTTGCAAATGGCTCATCAATATGGTATATAAATTTCACTCCAAGATAGTTATCCAGACCAATGATGAATTTTTCTTTCTTCCTCAAGGGAGTGTCGACGAATGGCATCCTATATTTCAAAAAAACATCGAATTTAGCTACATTCTCAAAAACTAACATCTCTCCTAGCTTCTAATCAGCAAACGTCCTAAACAGTATTGATTTCAGGAAGCCGGAATGAACTTCTTCTCGAACCTTATCTTAAACTATTCCCAATTGAACTACTCTTCAGGAGTAGTAACATTACGACATTCCATCGATTCAATGTCCACCTCTAGAGCTGTCTAGAAGCCACTCTCTCTTCATAGCATCATCCACTTCCATATCACTAAAGATGTACTCATAAGTATCAATCCAATCTTGCACTTTTATGGCTGATTCCATTTCACAAAACGACTTTCCTCCTAAAGTAGAGTAATCTTTGCTCAACATAGTGAAATCAACCCTAGGCACTTGCATAGGAGAACCTCCACCAACAGCCATACTAGGAGCATTTCTCATCATCATTGCCATCGTAGCACTGAACAGAGCTTGAAAATCAAGTGTAGAAACTCCTGATCCTGCTCTTTCCTCGACTCCTAAAGCAAATCTCACAGTTATCCTTGTATGTCGACCGATTCTTATCTAAAACAAGAAAGAACAGTCTTTTATAAAGAAAACTATGTCTATAGTACTTATGTGCATGTGACTTATTTTATATAACATTATTATATAGTTCGAAAGCATAAGTACATAAAAAGTACGCACTCTTTCTTGTGTGTGTATACTCTCGATCCAGTCTAAGATGATAACAACTTCGCTATCTCTACTGGATCATGGTAAAAACTACAGTTAATCAATAACCAAATCTCTGATACCAAAGATGACGACCACCCTATACTACCGGCACCAATAGTATAAAAATAATGCGCTACAGCTGTGCTTGGTTGATATAGGAAAATCATCAAGATGAATAATAACAAACACGTTATATAACCTATTGTATATCTCAAAGCGCATGGATAAAATATAATATCACAAATACAACAAGAGAGATGGTAATAACAAGGTGAACTTATCATCAAAGTATAATATCCACAGAGTTATACATCAAATGTCATAGAGTACACAATAGGATTAACTCAATAAACTATCTCAACAAAGAAAATTGAAAGCACTGATATAGACTCCACGGTGTTGTTCATCGAAAAACATAGGAATTCATATAAGCATATAATACGAGATAGCTCCGTCTAGCTCGTCCTTCGCACAGCTACTGCGTCACCTAAACCTGTTATCTACTCTACTCATTTAAGAGTACCTAAGATAATAAGAAGAAAAGTATAAGACCTTAGGTCAGGCAACAGTCTGGTGTCAGTGGTAAATGAATCTCAAACTACTATAATATAGTAAGGAACAGAGGTATATTAATTATACTGGACATGCCCTTGCAACCAAAGAGTTGAATACAATATGCTACTCTACAACATCATAAAGGTACTGCACAAAATAGAATAGTGGATGTCCAGATATCCCTATCTCCGGTACCTACTCCAAATGATATCCCTAACTGATAACCTACTAAAGAAGGGAACCAAAGCAACCATAACATCCATCAAGCAATACGCATAATCACTCATCCTTGTGACTTGAATATATGATAGTTCATATAGCATTCTTACTACTAGGGACTAATGGAAATCCTGGTTTCCAATGTACTCTCATATCATGTTGCCCAAAGCTCGATATGTGTCCCGTAGACCAAAGCTAGACACTAGAACCAAAGCCACTGGTCCATGGTATACAGGTCCCTCTATTGACCCATGGCCATCCCCATTTACAATGCCTCTGCTTGGAGTACATAAGAAAAAACTCCAACCATCAATTATTCCCTCCCACATACTCATCCAAGCCCTCTTTTGTTCCATTTGGATCCAAGCCCTTCCTTTGCTCAATATAGTTTTCATTATTTAGGAATCCACCATGTTCTCCATTATACAACTCCCTCCATTATCGAGTCGCTATCTTCAGTACCTACTCACACCACAAGGCACAAACCAAAGATACATAGCTTTTATCATATTGTTAATCCAACCCTGATGCGAATGAGCCAGCACCTCTAGCACAATCTACAAAATCCCCACTTCTTTCCCTAGAAGTTTCACATCCATAGGATTTACCAAAATAACTTGGCACCGACTTGTTTCCTTAGCCAACCATTGGCTAAATTTTCTTCCTCTCCTTCCTTGCTTCTAGTATTCCATTCCTTGATGCTTTGTCCTCGACCTATCATTCAAAGTAACTCGGTCCTCTCTTCAAAGAATCCACTTCAACTTCTAGAAAACAATTCGACATCATATCCAACACTTAACAAATTTCTTACATCTTGCCATGAAGAAGCTCCTCTAGCCTAGTTCAATCCAACCATGCCAACCATCAACCCATTATATCAACCAAAATAACTCCGTGCCGACATAAACAAGTTGGTACCAACTTATCTCCTTAACAAATTGGAACCTACGACTTGAACCCCAAGCTCTTTCCATACTCTAGAGCCTTCCCTCCAAGTTTCTTTCAATATTAATCATCTTTGCCTCCGATTTTCCAAATTCACCAACCTATCTTCCTAACATCCAAAACACTAGCAGACAACATCAAAGCACAACATATAACATGGAATAACATGCAATTACATCCATTCAGATAAATAATGCATAAAATTATAGAAATCAAGCTTACTCTAATCCAAATCTAAGTAATCAATGAATATATGAATATGAACAAGGTGGATTTCAAAGCCATTTCTACGAATCATGTTAGAATTCATCAATTTCGGTCATACACATATTTTAGTATGTTGTTAAGGTAAGAAAAGGATTTTTATGGTTAAAATCATGTTAAAACATATAATTCTACCATATATACATGCATAGGATAGTGTTAAGTCATAAACCAATCAACGATTACCAATTTTAACCAATTTGGACGTAGATTCGATATGGACAGCGATCAAAAGCACTGCAAATCAACCAAATCGATGATCTTTGTCTTCTAATCAATGATCTATTCACTAATCTTTAATTCAGTTTGATTTAAAAAGTAATTCGGTTGATTTTGGATGAATCTAAAGTTAATGGGGTTTATATTTGATTTAGGAGAGAGGGAAAATTTTTAATTTATCCCTTTAGCCCTCTATTTATAGTAATCTAAAATTATACTAATGGGCCAACTTATGGGCTTAATTAATTACACACTAATCCTGGCCAAGAGCTATTGAAACGTAAAACGACCATACTTCCTAACCGTAAGTCCATTTTCTATTGTGACCACTCTACAAAATGGAAAACCATCATCCGAAGCAATGGAATTGATTTGAGACCTTAATTCAACTTTTATCAAAAGTTGCCCAAACAAGAATTTCAGGGTCAAAATCGTCACTTAGAAATTCAAAAAAAATCGTAAGCGTATAAGATGTCCCTAAGTGTCATATCCTAAAATTATAGAATCATAAGACCCTAAACGAACAAAATAAAAATATTTTACTGTCCTTTGATTTTTAAAATACATATTGTTACAAGTCATTTCATCTTCGTCTTAGCCTTCTACTTCTGGTTGAATTCTGCTTGGTTAAAAACTAAGTTAACCCTTACCCCTAAAGTATGCTTTCCTTAAAAAACAAAGTGTGACCTGGATCGATACAAGTTCTGGTTTGTTATTTCTTAAATTTCAGGTGTTTGCTCAGGTACCGCTTTGAAACATTGCCTTCATTTGGTAGATATTCCTTCAACTGTTTTGCATGGTTAGAATTTCATTCTTTATGCTAAGGTTCAAATCTACAATCTGGAGATTAGATCTATGCTCAAGACGGTTATGTCTTCTCTCTATTATGCATTCCGCATGATTTCGGGGTGAAAAAAATCTTTGATACCGAGAGCTTTGCCACGGTTTCAAGATGTTTGGTCTCCTCCAAACTCTTACTTAATTCCTTTTGGACTTAGAAAATTTTCATGCCACCCTTCCATTCATGCTTAAATTTATGCCAAGATGATCAGCTTGCCCCGATTACTTCTTTCCTTCCACCATCGAGACCTTAAACTTTCATGTGCTTGATCCTTACCGTTCATCCCTCTTGCTCCATTCAACTTGCCCAATCATCGCTAATCATTAGATCTACATTGCCTTCCAGATTGCCACCATTTCCTTGCTTTAATTTATGACTTAAAACTTTTGGGTCCAAGATCCAAGCCATGACCATAGATCTGAATTTCTGATTGCCTACAGTTGGGGATCGATGGATTGGCACGGTGAAGGGGGGGTCGAGGTGTGGCCGATTACAGTTAAGAGGAGATGGCTGAATTTTATTCGTGCTCGACCCATGTTGAACTAGGCGTTAGCCTTGGTTGTGTGTGCGCCATTCCAAAGACAAGTTCGACTCCGTGACTTTGATTATCTCTTGTCGAGAATCAACTAAATTTCCATCATCATTTGACTTCCAGTTGGATGGTTCATATTCGACAACGGTCGCGCTAGATGATTCCATCGCATTACTTTTTTGCTACTGCACTTCCGTCTTTCTGAAAAGAAAAGCTTCCATGTTGCTCTGGACAATGGCTCTGTTACCGATTACCCATCGATAATGGGTAAGTTTTGACATAGAATATTATTGCATGACGCAACATGTTATTCTACATAAGAAACTATCTACAGTCCGTTCGTCGCATACAAGGCACATGACTCGTACTGCAGTGATTAAAACTTCTCACTTTTCCCGATCAATGCTTAGAATTCGATTGCTCAACACATGTTGACATCCTTTTGATTCTAGGCATCAGTTACATGGGCTTATTATTTAAAGTTAAACATAACTGACCATGTTGAATTCCAAGTTTTCTGTTTTAGTATGACTTGCCATTCGCCACGATTCAAGTTGGTTAAGGGCGCTTCTACTCCTCCCGAAGCTTGATCTTTTATGGCTCAAGCTTCAGTAACTACTTCCACTGCACTAGGTCAGCCTATTACATCTGAATCACAAGGCTTAATGATTTTAGTAGAGCTAGTAGAAAATCAGCCATTTCCTTTGAATGGGCTTTCAGATCAAAGAATACTGAATGGCCCACCAGAATAGTGGCAAGGTTCCCGATGGCTAGGACGCTCCAAAATATCTGTCATCGACATGGAATTCCCGAAGATAGCGTTCTTCTTCCTACAAGGGCCAAGTTTGCACATCGATACATGTGCTTAGGTGGTGTTGTCCCGCCTTTATATCCTTTTCTTCTAATGGTTCTCCAAGAACTTGGGCTAGCTCTGTTCCAAATTCATCTGAATGGGTATGCACTTCTAAGCTTTCTCTACGTCCTCTTCATGAATAGATTTAACTGACACCTTTAGCAAAATTACTTACTTGCTCCACTTTAAGAAAAGATGGGACTCTCCTTCTTTCATGCTTGTCGAAGCCTAGTGTCGGTGTAAGGTTATCGAAAAGCTTCACAACAAGCGCTCGTACTTCAAAAACGAATATTTTTATGTACGATATCCGTATGGCTTCAATCGACTCTGGCTTTCAGGAAGTAAGTTTCCTTTCCTCTGCCTCTTACATACTTGGATTTCTTTAACTCGAGCTATAAACCTGATGTCTATTTCTCCACAAGCATTCTCATTTGAGATGAATGCGAGAAACATAAGATTATGCTCAAGGGAATTCAAGAAGTTAGGTTCTAGTAGCACATTATTGCATTCCTTTTGACGAAGTAAACTTGTGATAGTGTGGTTTGCTAAGCTCTAGTAGATTTGCTGTTGCGGAGTCACCTATATCTAGTGGCTCCAGAGCTCGTAAACACTCTTCCATCTCCACTTGTACCTCCCAATCCCTTATTGTTGTTGTTCCCCCTCACTCTAAAGTAGTTTCTGCTACAAATTTTACTCTTCCAGATGGTCCCTCATGCCTACATGCTACATTCCCTCGCCTTTTCTTACACAACATCAAGTTCGATCAAGACATCTCGTAAATACTGAGAGAGGAGGTGGGGTGATAATTAGGGTTTCAATGGAAGAAGCTGTGTGCCGCCCTCTCTAAAGTAAATAAGATCAACTACATTAACAATTGCTCCTTTTATTCTTAGAAGTTGACTTTGAGCGAATGATTAGGAGAAGATGACATGTTCAAGGTCACATGGGAGAGGGACTCAATGCTTGAAGGAAAATCCTGCATCATCGAATTATCGAAGAGATGAAGCACACCCAAGTCAATGCTAAGATCATCTTTAGAGACTGGCTAAGAGCTTCCATTGTTGAAAGTGCAGAATTCAATAAGTAGGCTGGCGAGAAGGCCCAGGCTCTTAAACAAAAAGATGAGATCATTCAAGGCTAAGATCAAATTATCTCAGAACAAGCTACTTAACTTGCTAGGCTTCGCGGGGAGAACCAAAAGCTCGGTGAAGGGAAGAAGAAACTCATTGATAAAATGGAGCAGTTGTCTTTTGCAAAATTCACCAACAATCTTGAACTTCCCATTTCTCAATAAGATCTTAAAGGGCTTTAAGATGAGAGGTCCAAGGCAAACGATGTGCTTGATGTTGATATGTTATACTTCTATGCTAGCGCAGTCATGTATAAAAATCCAAGATAGCTTGGGGATGACTATCTCCAGACTCTTGCTAGTGTTTGGGAAGAAGTATTGCCCAAGGCTGTATGGACCAAAAACTATTGCTCTATGGAAAAGCTGAAGGCAGTGTACCTCGATACAAAGGAAATAGAACTTCCCACTATTGGATGAGCCTTCCTAGATAAAGAGACATTGATGCCACTGTCGCTGCCAAAGTTCTCGATGGCCCAAGCTCTTTGGATCAGCATGAAACGTGCACTTCAGAATTCAAGGAGCCAATGGTGATCATTCCTACATCCATAAGGGTTATCACTAAAACTATTAGCTTGATTTCGATTTCTACAACTACTTCAATTCTTGAGCCCTACATTCCCCCTTCCGCGGGCCAATCTATGGAGCTCATAACGATGGAAGGGCAATTTAAAGTTGATGTTTAGGAAAGAAGTTGTAGCATCCCCCATTTTGAGGCCTGAAAGTGAGCACCATAGATGCTGCAATCATCTATAGTATTAATCTCTAGGGATAAAATGTGGTGACATTAACGGTATCCATAGTATCAAAAGAATATAAAACAAAAGAAAACTTTCATATTTCATTTCAAGGTCATAATTTCATATTTAGTACATAATTCCAAATGTTGCCTAAGTTTAGATAACATATAATTATTACTCTCCAAGAGCTACATAAGAAGATGACCCATAGGTTGATCAGAGTTACTAGATAGACAGATACATCTTCTATCAATACAGTCACACAATAATTGACATAACACAATGGATATTAATAATAGATTGACAATTACATAGCTAGCTATGCCTCCTGCACGTTTCTGGAATCTTAATTTGCCAAAATCTACTTAACTTATAAGGTCCTTAACCCACCCTAGAGTTTAAGGGGAAAACATAAACTTCGAGTCAGACAAAAATCTTTGGTATGAATAATAATAGTCATCACGATTTATAGATATTAGGTGAAACCACGCCGCTGAGTACAAGAATTTTCCCTTCACAATATCCCTTTTAAATATATATATATATATATATATATATATATATATATATATATATATATATATATATGCAAATCAATTCTTGATACTAGACTGATTAAAAAAACAATATAAACAATAACGTATGTGCATGCAACATACGTAATCATGAACAATCTGTCTGAATCAATTACTATCCATCCTAACATCGCAGTTTTCTTAGGCTGGCTACAAACCTATGGCTGACTCAGGCCTACTAGATATATCAAATTATCTATCCTATTGTTATAAGAAAATTTGACTGTCTGTCCGAAAATCAATATTCCTATGGTCAACTGATCCTAGTGGTTTTACGGGCTCACCAATAACCTCTCATTTGTGTGTTATAGCGAACTAGGATTTTCGACCCTCGAAAATCGACATCAATATGATCACTTTATAGAATGCCGAGCAATCGAGTGTCGGAAATACTAGATCGTTAGGGGAGAAGAAGGAAGAGGTAGAAGAAAAATAGAAACAACAACACAAAATCTCACAATCGCAGCGGAACAAAATATAATATATAATAATAGATTTTAAATACAAGAACTGTACTGTTAATATACATACCATTATCATAGTACAATAGACAACAGTCATTCTGGACAACAATCAATCTGACCCGAGCATTATAATAAAATAACACCCGAGTCAGTCCGGAAAACCAGCGTGAGAAAAACACACTCAATTTGAATTATTATATTTTTTCAAAAATCCTTTGAAAACCAAGGTATCTCGTTAGACCGCGTCACAGATAAATGCAATGGTCTTTTCCATGTGATAACCAAAACATTTGTTATCAAAATCATCTAGTATTATAATAGTGTCTATAGAAAGTAAATAGAAAATAGCTGAAATGCTTGCATCTCACGTTTCAGGCATAGTTGGGCATAATCAAAACCGCACGGCGCTTATTAGAGAATGGATTACATATAATGATTAGGCACTGGGGTACCACCTATCACAGTACACGTTTAGAAAAATGTTCGTCAGGATCCCCTTCAATATAAGACCGACCTTATCCCGAACCTAGATAGAACCGAATATGTAATCACCCCGAGTGTTCCCACCTTTAAAAATCGAGCGTTCACTTTTCCATGCACAACCACATCCATAATTTATATATATTTCCGAGGGTATCTAGAAAGGTGATAACATATCCTAGTTGGGTGCGACCCATTTAGCCTGGCTACAATTCCCTAATTTTCGGTCGTTTCGGTTAATGATGCTTGAGGCTATGATTAACAATCAAGAACAATTTAACTTAGATAGCTCATCGTCCTCTAATGACGATGTTCTAATAGCATTCGTTCATACTAGTTGTCCTCGGTTTGGACAAACCAAATCATCATCTTTACTATCTTCACGATATCCTTTCGTAGCGTTCAAACTAGATCGAAGTGGTTTTGTATAATTAAATCCGATCTCGGTCTCTTCGAACCGATCAGCGAATTTAGCCAAATTTGATAGTCAGTTATTTAACTATCAAATAACATCCAAAAGAAGGAACTAGGCCCTATTATAATTTTCATCCAAATTATTATTTGAAATATCCTTTCAAAGATATAATTCAAAATCCTTCTTAATATTTCAATATTTGGAAACAAATTTCAAATACTCAAATCCATAACAGGATATTTTGCCATACCAATACTTAGCAATATTCCCAATTTCCATTATTATAATAGTTGGAAAAAAATTCCTATTCCAAATCATTCCCCACTAAAAATATTTTCAAAACCTTCCTTTCAATACTTAGGAAAATATTATAAGTATGTTTCCCAAATTGGTTTATTTTCAATACTTAGGAAAAATTTCATTTATTCCTTATTTCCCAAAATCATTTAAAAACCCCTTTGTAAATTCCTTAACTCGTTTAAAAACGAGTTGTACACCTTTTCGGAACTCCTTAATTATTTCCTTTAATTTTTTTTCCAAAATCGATTATACAAGTCTATGATTCCAGTTACTTATTCAAGCTCCTTTTATGAATTTTAGTTCATTTCGAAGCTTATGTATTTAAACACTTTTTAAATTCCCTTAGATTCCCAAAATTCCACTGTAAGATTTCTCTTTTAAAATCATACCCGTTAAAATAACTCCGTTTTCTTATTTTTGAGAGAACATATAAATAAATTACGATCATTTCAAAACTATATATGTATATATAATAAGTATTTTTAAATAATAATAAAATATGTTTAAGTAATTGTTTAAAAATATTAAAACACTTTAAATAAAACATCAATAACACATTTCTAACTTATTTTAAAATAAAATTAATCAATTTACAAATCTAATTATAAAAATTAGAATTAATTTCAATTAATATTAAATATTTGGATAATCCACTTTTTTTTTTAAATATTTCAAAAATAACTAGTTTAAAATCACCTAGTTTAATAATTGAAAATTCACTTTTAAAAAAACAAATTTAACTTCTTAAATAAAAATATATTTTAAAAATCTCAATAACCAATTGATTTTATAAATTCCTCTCGGTTCACAACCCATCGATTTCATTCTGATTCTCCTAACCATCTCCACTTTTGAAAAATAGTATTCATTATTTTCCTCAACCCTATTTCCGTATCCTAATATAAATTCACCCAACGAATTTATATTCCCAATATATCAACTGGTATCGCTTACGTTATTTAGAAACATCGTTTATAAATTTTTATACTACTTTGAGTTTTAATTGTTTATAAAAAAAATCTTATTTATAAAATCCCATTTTATAAATCAATTTCTTTATAAATCCCATTTATAACTTCCAATATATTTGTAATATCGACTTCAACTCCTTTTTATATTTCCAGAATATCAATTATAAATTATTTTACACAATTCATTTTTAAATCTCCATTCAAACAATTCACGAATAGTTAAGTATAACCAAAAACCAAATATGTTTTTCTAACTCAATTTCTTTAAAATACCACCAATTCCAATATAAATATTTTTATATCAAAAATTCCCTTTAATTCCTTCAATTTTAAAATATATTTATGGTATTTAAAATACCAAAATTCAGGCCAGTGCTACAATAACATCCAACATTCTAATCGCTATAATAATCTATAATAGATTATTCTACACAAACCATATATCAGAATATATGAAATTAAATTCAACATTTTGAGGAATCTAGTTGGATCCCTCCAACCTGTTTGCTTGCATCCATAGATGCAAATGCAACATAAAAATACCAATCCCACTTCGAGTGGGATATCGGGGTATATAAGGTCATCCGC
Organism: Allium cepa; assembly: GCA_030765085.1. Lineage (NCBI taxonomy): Eukaryota > Viridiplantae > Streptophyta > Magnoliopsida > Asparagales > Amaryllidaceae > Allium > Allium cepa. The sequence goes on along the minus strand of CM060939.1, from coordinate 211,170,723 downwards.
TATTATGCGAGGTGCATAGGGTCACATCTGCTAAAATATGTGGGACAACAATCCAACTACTAATATATATACTACTATATATATGTACAATATATCATTCAATAGATTACAATTTATAAATTCAACCAGGTATCTAATAATTAATTTTAACTATTTAAAATTAAACTTGGCAATCCAAATGAGTGAAAATTTCTCACCTTTATTTTATTTGCAATCCATTCCAACTTTTAATCCCATTATGTAGATTTTCCAGCTACGAACCAACTCGACTTGTTTTATTCATTTTGAACCTCATATGAATTTAATATGACATTTGTACATATTTGCGATAATTAAAATAACTTAACTAAATTAATTAAATGTTTAAAACAACAAAACCACTCCTTCCCAAGCTCTGCCTGCGCATGCGACTACCTTGCCCCCCCCCCAACCCCCATTTTTTTACTATCCGCGATCTCATTCGTGCCGTCGACTTCCCACGATAGCCCAAACATCTACCGCACTTCTCTATGTGCTAATCCCCTCGCACTCATGCCCACAACCCACGTCACCTTCCATCCCTACACCTGTGCGTGCCCACGCCCCAGCCTCGTCTACCATCATGACCTACCCGAACCACCAGACCTCGCCGTGATCCTATTCCACGCCTATCGCGTCACCTAAACCCTCCCATCCTTGACCGCATCCATAACCCCATCACAAATATCTCCTCGTCTTGGTCGTCTCCCTAGCAGCTCGCATTTTATCACTCATGCCCTTGCCGACGCATCAACTCGCGTGCAAAATAATATTTTTTTTCTAGGCATCTATTTTCCTCTTCCTTTTTTTTCGATTTCACGTTCTTCTTTTTCTCGACGATTTTCCTTTGAAAGAAGAAAAAAGGGAAATCACGATTTCTTCTAAAAAGGTAAGGGGAAGGAAGCTTCGTGAGAAAGGTTTGAGTTATAATATATATTACATTTTATACCTAAAACATCTCGTATAGCATATCTTGAAATCGTGAACTTCTATTAGGCCGTGTTGTCTGGCGTTTATAATGTTATACCTCAATTTCTAAAGCAATGGAAAAGGTTTTGAGGCCTAATTTGGTCGTATGGAGAAGATAACTTTTTAAATCGGCTATTTAAATTTAAATTCAATTCAATTTTTTCTAGGCGTTTTTAGATTACACGGTCAAACGTTGAATCCAAACATTGCAAAATTTAAATCCGAAAATAACACACTATTACAAATCCCCGGATCGCTATTTTAACGCGTCGATTAAATCGATAAATTTCAAAAATTAACGAAATCGCTTAAATTTTTAGTTTTATAAACTTTCTAACTCAATTATAATTTCAAATCCAATATTTAAACTATTTAAATATTCAAAATTAACCATCGCAAAATCCGGATCGTTACATTCCTCCTCTCTTACAAGAATTTCATCCCCGAAATTGCTAAGGTAGGAGAATGATCCATACCCATTAACTATTCAAAACCAGCTTCGTTAAAACTCGATGTTTCGCTTTTCTAATCTTCTAGTTCCAACCAAAACAATTAGTTCTAATTCTAATTCCAAATCCTTCATTTCTATTACAATTTTAAAATCGCCCTTTTCAAGTTAACAAAATTTTGCAAAAAAAAAGTTCAAATTTTTTCTAACACCATAAAGTTTCGAATTTTTTTGGTAGAGTCTCTTTTGTACAAAGAGCCTTTTACAATATGATAAGAGAGATAAAAATATATACATCGACCCACACGGTCGGAAATATATATAAATATATATATATATATATATATATAGATATAGATATAGATATATATAATATCAATACTTATATTTTACAGTACTTGATCCGAAAATGCACCTTATTTTAGCATTTTTAGCGAGCAGCTTATTTTATATGCAGTTTGCGCGACCAAAATCAAGCAAAACATCTCCATATGCATGCATTTACTCAATTTAAACACGTAAGTACCAAAAACATGAAATTTCAATAATATTTCACTTATTTTACTAGTTAAACACAATATTTCATAACCAAACATGTTAATATATATATTTATAAGCAATTAATGGTTCCGATACTTATTTAATTACTTTCAATTAATCCACATATCATTTCACTCAGGTCAAAATGATTTACAAACAAATTATTAGCATTCAACTCATATCTATACCAAATAAACTCAATCCATTCCAAATTGATTTAGAAATCAATTTATTCACTTTCTATCAACTCATATAAATTCATTTACTTCCCTTTTCATCAAACGATAATTTTTCCATGCAAATTTGGTGATATTCATTTAATAAAATAACCATTTCAGTTTATAGCTATTTTTAAATTGATTCCTAATCAATTTGTATTTAATTCTATTTCATTTTCAATTTGATTCTCAATCAATTTAATTAAGTTTCATCTACTTGCATTGATTTCATATCCAACTCGTTTTTCCTTCCTCCCATTCGCTTTCATTCCATAATCCAAATTCATATTCAGTTATTCCAAAGTATTATATGTATTTACAAATGTAAAAAGTGCGTGTAAGCACGTTGTTTTGCCTTCTAATCATAAAGATATTTTCTTTATGTTTACTACCTTTGTGCTGCCCCTAAACCACCCAAACATGGAGAAAAGAAGTACAATAGCCTTCTGATTTATTTATGTATAGGCAGTTATACAATGAACAACATACACTACGAGACTTAAATGCATAATATTAAGACAACCAATGTTTAATATATACCAACTTGAATGAGTTAAGATAACATTTAAAATTTAGTGGCGTCAATAACAAATGAAACAAAAATGACAAAAAAAGTTCTCTCCCTCTTTATTAGTAGAAAGAATAATTAGTTGCAATCTATGAAAAAGTGGATACATTTTTATGTGTAGGTTAACATATAAGAATGACTTACAATTAATTAAGTAGAGTTTTACGTGATAGTATATTTTCAAATGACCGCATGAATTTGTTAAATACTTTCTCAACTTGAACTACCAACCATTCTAAGCATACCAAGTTGAAACTAAGAAGTCTGTTAAACTGTAGAAGTGGCGGCAGAAAAGAGAATTGTGGGAGCATTTATGCAGTTCAAATTAATTTAAAACTTCATTGAATATTCATTCCCATCACAACTATTCCAAATGTGTCTATAAAATTGAGATATAAACAATCAACTGTTCGAAGAAACAAAGGTTATCCATTAGAAACAATAAGAAGTTGAGATAACATGCTCAAATAAATAAAATATCAATTTACAGCCTATGTTCAAATACTGGGGAACTATTGGGCAGTAACTTGAAATCCAATTATATAAATAATTTAACATACAAGTTGTTTAAGAAAAAATATGTTTATCTCAGTACAATATTCAATTATAACTGTTTAGATTTGTCAATATATATATTTCCAACCTTTAATCTACTACAAAATTATATTGGAAAGAAAACTCACAAAATGTGTTATTTGGAATCAGAACCAACTCTTTGTCAGCCGACAAGAAAATATATCATGCACTTATGGTAATATTGATACCAAGTGTATGATAGGCCGTTTGGTCGGATAAATATGTGATATGAAAAGACTTGCATCATTTTTGGCTAGAGAAAAAGGAAATGTGTTGCAAAATTTACTGCTTATCTAAAAACACATAACTTTTAATAGTTAACGTAAATCAAATCCCATTGCAGTCAAAATCCATTTCAATTTATTTGCCTTTTATTGACTCGCATTCATTCTGCTCACTTCTATTTATTTCCAAATTTGGTTTGCTAATACTTATATTAATTGACATTTTATTTCTATGTCTATTCGTTTACGAACCATTTCATAAATATCTCTTAAATTTATAATCCATTTTATTTAATAATCCGAGTTTATATTCAACAAAGTATAAATTAAATTTTATTTTCAATGCTAAGTCATCGAAAATCAATCTTTATTCCCACTTACTATATGGAATTAGTACATTCCATCAATCTATTTCAAATATTCAATTTACTAACTAATTCTTCTAATTAGTTTCTATCATTTTACTCTTCACAATCAGATTTTTATATCAAAAATCACTCCATTTAATTTACTTGAGTTTAAATTCATTTTATTATTATTCAATCTTGGATTTTTATTTCTTCACTAAAATGTCAAACCATTTTTATTTTTGTTTTCTATTTCACTTTTCAATTTTTATATGTAACACAACTTTTTTTCTTACATTCCCCTCAATTTTATACTCACGTTTATCCATATTTTATTTTTACTCAAGATTATACATCCCTTTATAGCTTAAATATACTTTTATTCCATTAGTTTCAATTTTTATAAGCTATATAACTTATTTATTTTACCATTCCCTAATATTAACTTAAATTTAGTTTCATTCAAAATTTATACTTATGGCTATATAACACTTAACAAATTTCTTACATCTTGCCATGAAGAAGCTCCTCTAGCCTAGTTCAATCCAACCATGCCAACCATCAACCCATTATATCAACCAAAATAACTCCGTACCGACATAAACAAGTTGGTACCAACTTATCTCCTTAACAAATTGGAACCTACGACTTGAACCCCAAGCTCTTTCCATACTCTAGAGCCTTCCCTCCAAGTTTCTTTCAATATTAATCATCTTTGCCTCCGATTTTCCAAATTCACCAACCTATCTTCCTAACATCCAAAACACTAGCAGACAACATCAAAGCACAACATATAACATGGAATAACATGCAATTACATCCATTCAAATAAATAATGCATAAAATTATAGAAATCAAGCTTACTCTAATCCAAATCTAAGTAATCAATGAATATATGAATATGAACAAGGTGGATTTCAAAGCCATTTCTACGAATCATGTTAGAATTCATCAATTTTGGTCATACACATATTTTAGTATGTTGTTAAGGTAAGAAAAGGATTTTTATGGTTAAAATCATGTTAAAACATATAATTCTACCATATATACATGCATAGGATAGTGTTAAGTCATAAACCAATCAACGATTACCAATTTTAACCAATTTGGACGTAGATTCGATATGGACAGCGATCAAAAGCACTGCAAATCAACCAAATCGATGATCTTTGTCTTCTAATCAATGATCTATTCACTAATCTTTAATTCAGTTTGATTTATAAAGTAATTCGGTTGATTTTGGATGAATCTAAAGTTAATGGGGTTTATATTTGATTTAGGAGAGAGGGAAATTTTTTAATTTATCCCTTTAGCCCTCTATTTATAGTAATCTAAAATTATACTAATGGGCCAACTTATGGGCTTAATTAATTACACACTAATCCTGGCCAAGAGCTATTGAAACGTAAAACGACCATAATTCCTAACCGTAAGTCCATTTTCTATTATGACCACTCTACAAAATGGAAAACCATCATCCGAAGCAATGGAATTGATTTGAGACCTTAATTCAACTTTTATCAAAAGTTTCCCAAACAAGAATTTCAGGGTCAAAATTGTCGCTTAGAAATTCAAAAAAAATCGTAAGTGTATAAGATGTCCCTAAGTGTCATATCCTAAAATTATAGAATCATAAGACCCTAAACGAACAAAATAAAAGTATTTTACTATCCTTTGATTTTTAAAATACATATTGTTACAAGTCATTTCATCTTCGTCTTAGACTTCTACTTCTGGTTGAATTCTGCTTGGTTAAAAACTCAGTTAACCCTTACCCCTAAAGTATGCTTTCCTTAGAAAACAAAGTGTGACCTGGATCGAGACAAGTTCTGGTTTGTTATTTCTTAAATTTCAGGTGTTTGCTCAGGTACCGCTTTGAAACATTGCCTTCATTTGGTAGATATTCCTTCAACTGTTTTGCATGGTTAGAATTTCATTCTTTATGCTAAGGTTCAAATCTACAATCTGGAGATTAGATCTATGCTCAAGACGGTTATGTCTTCTCTCTATTGTGCATTCCGCATGATTTCAGGGTGAAAAAAATCTTTGATACCGAGAGCTTTTCCACGGTTTCAAGATGTTTGGTCTCCTCCAAACTCTTACTTAATTCCTTTTGGACTCGGAAAATTTTCATGCCACCCTTCCATTCATGCTTAAATTTATGCCAAGATGATCAGCTTGCCCCAATTACTTCTTTCCTTCCACCATCGAAACCTTAAACTTTCATGTGCTTGATCCTCTACCGTTCATCCCTCTTGCTCCATTCAACTTGCCCAATCATCGCTAATCACTAGATCTACATTGCCTTCCAGATTGCCACCATTTCCTTGCTTTAATTTATGACTTAAAACTTTTGGGTCCAAGATCCAAGCCATGACCATAGATCTGAATTTCTGATTGCCTACAGTTGGGGATCGATGGATTGGCACGGTGAAGGGGGGGTCGAGGTGTGGCCGATTACAGTTAAGAGGAGATGGCTGAATTTTATTCGATTGCTCAACACATGTTGACATCCTTTTGATTCTAGGCATCAGTTACATGGGCTTATTATTTAAAGTTAAACATAACTGACCATGTTGAATTCCAAGTTTTCTGTTTTAGTATGACTCGCCATTCGCCACGATTCAAGTTGGTTAAGGGCGCTTCTACTCCTCCCGAAGCTTGATCTTTTATGGCTCAAGCTTCAGTAACTACTTCCACTGCACTAGGTCAGCCTATTACATCTGAATCACAAGGCTTAATGATTCTAGTAGAGCTAGTAGAAAATCAGCCATTTCCTTTGAATGGGCTTTCAGATCAAAGAATACTGAATGGCCCACCAGAATAGTGGCAAGGTTCCCGATGGCTAGGACGCTCCAAAATATCTGTCATCGACATGGAATTCCCGAAGATAGCGTTCTTCTTCCTACAAGGGCCAAGTTTGCACATCGATACATGTGCTTAGGTGGTGTTGTCCCGCCTTTATATCCTTTTCTTCTAATGGTTCTCCAAGAACTTGGGCTAGCTCCGTTCCAAATTCATCTGAATGGGTATGCACTTCTAAGCTTTCTCTACGTCCTCTTCATGAATAGATTTAACTGACACCTTTAGCAAAATTACTTACTTGCTCCACTTTAAGAAAAGATGGGACTCTCCTTCTTTCATGCTTGTCGAAGCCTAGTGTCGGTGTAAGGTTATCGAAAAGCTTCACAACAAGCGCTCGTACTTCAAAAACGAATATTTTTATGTACGATATCCGTATGGCTTCAATCGACTCTGGCTTTCAGGAAGTAAGTTTCCTTTCCTCTGCCTCTTACATACTTGGATTTCTTTAACTCGAGCTATAAACCTGATGTCTATTTCTCCACAAGCATTCTCATTTGAGATGACTGCGAGAAACATAAGATTATGCTCAAGGGAATTCAAGAAGTTAGGTTCTAGTAGCACATTATTGCATTCCTTTTGACGAAGTAAACTTGTGATAGTGTGGTTTGCTAAGCTCTAGTAGATTTGCTGTTGCGGAGTCACCTATATCTAGTGGCTCCAGAGCTCGTAAACACTCTTCCATCTCCACTTGTAGCTCCAGTGAGAGTCTTCCTGGGGATGTTGTTTGACCATCTAGGTCAAGGCACTTGGATGAGCACGTTGAAGGAGAGGGTGCTAGTGAAAACGGTAGCGAATATTGTGCTAGTGAAGATATAGAAGGTGGATCATTCGGTAAGATGCCTTATATGTGTCCTGACCTTCCCAGCTTACCTCGTTAGAAGCATAATGATGTAGAAACTTCAAAAGTGACAGAAGACCAAGCTGTATTGCCCTCAGTAGAGATTTCAGCTCGATCCCACCCCTTTGGCAACACCATTGTCGGTTCAAGTGACATCGACGAGATCAACTTTTCTATTCGAGACATTCTGAAAGAAACAAGCTCTGGCTTTCACTTCTCTCCGACAATAAGTATAAATGAAGGTGGAGAAACTCCATCTTCGAATACGGTCTGCAGAGTATTTAAGAGGTCATCGACACTGCACACTTCATTGGATCATAGACACATATCTTGCATTAAATCTCCCCTTGAATTTCTAATACTAATATAGCTTTCTTTCGTGTTTCAAATTCCATGGGTCATGGCTATTACAAGAAGCTCTCCCGCAATGGCAGCGCCTACAAAGGCTAGAATCCTGATCCCAATCCACCTTGTCGCTGCGAAATTGATGAGGAGAGGTGAAGAAAGAAGGATTATGAAGCCAACGAAGCTCGAAAAGACGAAAATGAAAAAAAAAAATAGAGAGAGAAGGAGAGAAAGAAGAGAGAGGCTGAGACTGAGCTATTCCATGACGCTGCAAATGCCTAAAAGAATCCATCGAGCATTGCAGGCCTTCTTTCGATGTTCCATCACACGTACAAGCTCAAACTCTTCGGTACAACAAGTTTCAACCTCCCAATCCCTTATTGTTGTTGTTCCCCTTCACTCTAAAGTAGTTTCTGCTACAAATTTTACTCTTCCAGATGGTCCCTCATGCCTACATGCTACATTCCCTCGCCTTTTCTTACACAACATCAAGTTCGATCAAGACATCTCTTAAACACTGAGAGAGGTGGTGGGGTGATAATTAGGGTTTCAATGGAAGAAGCTGTGTGCCGCCCTCTCTGAAGTAAATAAGATCAACTACATTAACAATTGCTCCTTTTATTCTTAGAAGTTGACTTTGAGCGAATGATTAGGAGAAGATGACATGTTCAAGGTCACATGGGAGAGGGACTCAATGCTTGAAGGAAAATCCTGCATCATCGAATTATCGAAGAGATGAAGCACACCCAAGTCAATGCTAAGATCATCTTTAGAGACTGGCTAAGAGCTTCCATTGTTGAAAGTGCAGAATTCAATAAGTAGGCTGGCGAGAAGGCCCAGGCTCTTAAACAAAAAGATGAGATCATTCAAGGCTAAGATCAAATTATCTCAGAACAAGCTACTGAACTTGCTAGGCTTCGCGGGGAGAACCAAAAGCTCGGTGAAGGGAAGAAGAAACTCGTTGATAAAATGGAGCAGTTGTCTTTTGCAAAATTCACCAACAATCTTGAACTTCCCATTTCTCAATAAGATCTTAAAGGGCTTTAAGATGAGAGGTCCAAGGAAAACGATGTGCTTGATGTTGATATGTTATACTTCTATGCTAGCGCAGTCATGTATAAAAATCCAAGATAGCTTGGGGATGACTATCTCCAGACTCTTGCTAGTGTTTGGGAAGAAGTATTGCCCAAGGCTGTATGGACCAAAAACTATTGCTCTATGAAAAAGCTGAAGGCAGTGTACCTCGATACAAAGGAAATAGAACTTCCCACTATTGGATGAGCCTTCCTAGATAAAGAGACATTGATGCCACTGTCGCTGCCAAGGTTCTCGATGGCCCAAGCTCTTTGGATCAGCATGAAATGTGCACTTCAGAATTCAAGGAGCCAATGGTGATCATTCCTACATCCATAAGGGTTATCACTAAAACTATTAGCTTTATTTCGATTTCTACAGCTACTTCAATTCTTAAGCCCTACATTCCCCCTTCCGCGGGCCAATCTATGGAGCTCATAACGATGGAAGGGCAATTTAAAGTTGATGTTTAGGAAAGAAGTTGTAGCATCCCCCATTTTGAGGCCTGAAAGTGAGCACCATAGATGCTGCAATCATCTATAGTATTAATCTCTAGTGATAAAATGTGGTGACATTAACGGTATTCATAGTATCAAAAGAATATAAAACAAAAGAAAACTTTCATATTTCATTTCAAGGTCATAATTTCATATTTAGTACATAATTCCAAATGTTGCCTAAGTTTAGATAACATATAATTATTACTCTCCAAGAGCTACATAAGAAGATGACCCATAGGTTGATCAGAGTTACTAGATAGACAGATACATCTTCTATCAATACAGTCACACAATAATTGACATAACACAATGGATATTAATAATAGATTGACAATTACATAGCTAGCTATGCCTCCTGCACGTTTCCGGAATCTTAATTTGCCAAAATCTACTTAACTTATAAGGTCCTTAACCCACCCTAGAGTTTAAGGTGAAAACATAAACTTCGAGCCAGACAAAAATCTTTGGTATGAATAATAATAGTCATCACGATTTATAGATATTAGGTGAAACCACGCCGCTGAGTACAAGAATTTTCCCTTCACAATATCCCTTTTAAATATATATATGCAAATCAATTCTTGATACTAGACTGGTTAAAAAAACAATATAAACAATAACGTATGTGCATGCAACATACGTAATCATGAACAATCTGTCTAAATCAATTAATATCCATCCTAACATCGTAGTTTTCTTAGGCTGGCTACAAACCTATGGCTGACTCAGGCCTACTAGATATATCAAATTATCTATCCTATTGTTATAAGAAAATTTGACTGTCTGTCTGAAAATAAATATTCCTTTGGTCAACTGATCCTAATGGTTTTACGGGCTCACCAATAACGTCTCATTTGTGTGTTGTAGTGAACTAGGATTTTCGACCCTCGAAAATCGACATCAATATGATCACTTTATAGAATGCCGAGCAATCGAGTGTCGGAAATACTAGATCGTTAGGGGAGAAGAAGGAAGAGGTAGAAGAAAAATAGAAACAACAACACAAAATCTCACAATCGCAACGGAACAAAATATAATATATAATAATAGATTTTAAATACAAGAACTGTAATGTTAATATACATACCATTATCATAGTACAATAGACAACAGTCATTCTGGACAACAATCAATCCGACCCGAGCATTATAATAAAATAACACCCGAGTCAGTCCGGAAAACCAGCGTGAGAAAAACACAGTCAATTTGAATTATTATATTTTTTTTCAAAAATCCTTTGAAAACCAAGGTATCTCGTTAGACCGCGTCACACATAAATGCAATGGTCTTTTCCATGTGATAACCAAAACATTTGTTATCAAAATCATCTAGTATTATAATAGTGTCTATAGAAAGTAAATAGAAAATAGCTGAAATGCTTGCATCTCACGTTTCAGGCATAGTTGGGCATAATCAAAACCGCACGGTGCTTATTAAAGAATGGATTACATATAATGATTAGGCACTGGGGTACCACCTATCACAGTACACGTTTAGAATAATGTTCGTCAGGATCCCCTTCAATATAAGACCGACCTTATCCCGAACCTAGATAGAACCGAATATGTTATCACCCCGAGTGTTCCCACCTTTAAAAATCGAGCGTTCACTTTTCCATGCACAACCACATCCATAATTTATATATATTTCCGAGGGTATCTAGAAAGGTGATAACATATCCTAGTTGGGTGCGACCCATTTAGCCTGGCTACAATTCCCTAATTTTCGGTCGTTCCGGTTAATGATGCTTGAGGCTATGATTACCGATCAAGAACAATTTAACTTAGATAGCTCATTGTCCTCTAATGACGATGTTCTAATAGCATTCGTTCATATTAGTTGTCCTAGGTTTGGACAAATCAAATCATCGTCTTTACTATCTTCACGATATCCTTTCGTAGCGTTCAAACTGGATCGAAGTGGTTTTGTATAATTAAATCCGATCTCGGTCTCTTCGAAACGATCAGCGAATTTAGCCAAATTTGATAGTCGGTTATTTAACTATCAAATAACATCCAAAAGAAGGAACTAGGCCCTATTATAATTTTCATCCAAATTATTATTTAAAATATCCTTTCAAAGATATAATTCAAAATCCTTCTTAATATTTCAATATTTGGAAACAAATTTCAAATACTCAAATCCATAACAGGATATTTTGCCATACCAATACTTAGCAATATTCCCAATTTCCATTATTATAATAGTTGGAAAAAAATTCCTATTCCAAATCATTCCCCGCTAAAAATATTTTCAAAACCTTCCTTTCAATACTTAGGAAAATATTATAAGTATGTTTCCCAAATTGGTTTATTTTCAATACTTAGGAAAAATTTCATTTATTCCTTATTTCCCAAAATCATTTAAAAACCCCTTTGTAAATTCCTTAACTCGTTTAAAAACGAGTTGTACACCTTTTCGGAACTCCTTAATTATTTCCTTTAAAAAAATTTCCAAAATCGATTATACAAGTCTATGATTCTAATTACTTATTCAAGCTCCTTTTATGAATTTTAGTTCATTTCGAAGCTTCTGTATTTAAACACTTTTTAAATTCCCTTAGATTCCCAAAATTCCACTGTAAGATTTCTCTTATAAAATCATATCCGTTAAAATAACTCTGTTTTCTTATTTTTGAGAGAACATATAAATAAATTACGATCATTTCAAAACTATATATGTATATATAATAAGTATTTTTAAATAATAATAAAATATGTTTAAGTAATTGTTTAAAAATATTAAAAAACTTTAAATAAAACATCAATAACACATTTCTAACTTATTTTAAAATAAAATTAATCAATTTACAAATCTAATTATAAAAATTAGAATTAATTTCAATTAATATTAAATATTTGGATAATCCACTTTTTTTTTAAATATTTCAAAAATAACTAGTTTAAAATCACCTAGTTTAATAATTGAAAATTCACTTTTAGAAAAACAAACTTAACTTCTTAAATAAAAATATATTTTAAAAATCTCAATAACCAATTGATTTTATAAATTCCTCTCGGTTCACAACCCATCGATTTCATTCTGATTCTCCTAACCATCTCCACTTTTGAAAAATAGTATTCATTATTTTCCTCAACCCTATTTCCGTATTCTAATATAAATTCACCCAACGAATTTATATTCCCAATATATCAACTGGTATCGCTTACGTTATTTAGAAACATCGTTTATAATTTTTTATACTACTTTGAGTTTTAATTGTTTATAAAAACAATCTTATTTATAAAATCCCATTTTATAAATCCATTTCTTTATAAATCCCATTTATAACTTCCAATATATTTGTAATATCGACTTCAACTCCTTTTTATATTTCTAGAATATCAATTATAAATTATTCTACACAATTCATTTTTAAATCTCTATTCAAACAATTCACGAATAGTTAAGTATAACCAAAAACCAAATATCTTCTTCTTCTTCACTTCTCTTCTTCTTCTCTTCTCTTCTTCTCTCTTTCTTTCTTTCTTATGATTATCCGTCTTTCCATTTGGTTTGGGGCTGGACATGTGTGGTTTATTGTTAGCTCTAAACGGGACAAATTTTTGGGTTGTGACACTTGAATACTTGTTTCCAGACTTGCATTTCTGGGCTTTTGGTTTTATTTCACAACCATTTATTGGTTTTGATTCATCGAGATAAGGCTTGATTCAAAAGTAGGATAACACTTTTCCCCCAAAATACGCCTTATGTTAACATGGCATGCCTTTAATCAAGATAAGGAATCTACTTCAACTCTGATCCAAATAGATGAATTCATCCTCCGAATTATTTTCACAAAGCAGTGCACCTTCTTCTGATCGTCATGTCACTTTCAAAAGTTATGGGTCCATATCCTTTTGATGATATAAGAGCAAAAGCGTTTCGTTTAGATTCATTAGTTGTATTTTGAATTTCAAGAAGCCTTACTTTTAATCGATCATCAGGTTGGATTCCACCTTTCTATTTTGTTTGTCTTCACTTTTCTTTTCACTACTTGCAACTCCTTTTCTTTTCCATTCTTTATCTTTTTTTATTCTATTCTTTGTTAATTTTTAACTTAGTACCGAGTCATGAGCCTTGGCTCGGTACCAATTTTAACTACATATTTCAAGTGTTAAGTGTTTGAAAACACTTAAGTCATTTTTCCCACCTCATTTTTACTTTCACTCTATTGTATTACTTTCGAGTTTAACTTCAAGCCTCCTTCCAACTTTAGATCTGAAATTCGATTTTCTCAGTCGCTAGTTAGGACTTCGCCATTGACTTCCTTGACAATCATCAATGTCATGCTGCTTGAATCATCTCTGATTCAAGCAACTTTCCTCTAATTTAATTATCATTTCATCTTAATTTTATTGCTTTCAACATTGATGCCTACATCACCATTAAATTTTGGTAGGTGGCATTTCTAGTCTTAGGGTGGTGTTGCTAATCTTTGGGTAGCTGGTGTTTGCTATTGACCTACAATCACAGTCGGCTATGACGACACCTCATCTTCCACTTTGCTTTTGGCCATGGCCAACAAAAGACTTGGACTTGAGCTTTTAGCATTGAAAACTTGAAATTAACCCGAAGATTTTGGATAAATTCCTCATAAATGACTTAAGTCCCTCTCCTTCCTCATGCGCTTCAAGTTAGCTTTGAGCCTTGCTAGGCTTCTTTTTAGTTTTCTTTTGTAACCATGACTATTCAAGACTTTGGCTAAAAGATTTTAAGTACGAGGAGGAGGATAGGTTATTTTAGCGATTTTGTGTTGAGTGTGAATTGATGGTCAAGGTTTGGTCGGACTATTTCTAATAATGACCATAACTAACGTGCTCTAGCATTTAATGGAATCATTCATCATTTCTTTGGGAAGAACACTTCACTCCAATGTCCCTGTAAAGAAAAGTTCTATGTTGCTCTTGAGATGGTTCTATTACCATAAATCATATGATAATTGGTAACATTTGATACACGGTTTCGTAGTGCGACGGTGCTCATTTTCCAGCATGAGTGAGCTATTTACAAAAAATGTTCGTGTTCACTAGGCTATGGATACATGACACACATTACATAGATTGAATTGCATATCACTTCCCCCGTCAATGTATGTCTACACAGGATATACTTTTAGCATTGAAATCAGAGTTAATTTCTACCCAAACTTACTTGTAATGACCAGGATTTTCGACCCTTGAAAATCGATATTAATACGTCCACTGTATTGTATGCCGAGCAATCAAATGCCAAAAACCCAATCGTTAGAAGGAAAGGAAAGAAGGAAGAAGATAAGAAGAAAACTAAACAACACAGGATCTCACAACGGAACAAAAAATTATAAAATTCCCTAAATTTTTACACAAAAGTCAAATTGTAATATATGTATATACAAACATCAATCAGAGTATACTAACCTATTTTAGCATGGACAGTTATAAAAGTCTGTCCTTACAATTTGCTGATAAATACAACAATGAATTGCAGCATAAATAACCATATTTGTGAATTCATCTCTGGGCCTCCAACTCGTCTCCTAAAGCTCCAAAGCATCCAAACTAATCTGTAACATGCTCGGTCTAACCCCAACGTTATAATTAAATAACACTCGAGTCGGTTTGAAAACCAGCATGGGAAAACACACCAAACTGGATTTTAAAGTTATAAAAATCCTTGAAATCTAAAATTATCATGTAAGGCCATGCCGCACACGAACACGAACAGGTTTTTACCTTACGATAACCAAACCATTTCCTATAGAAAATCCATCGATATAATAATAATGTCTAAGGGTGAAAGTAATAATAATCAAGTAGCTGTGATGCTCGTAAGTGTACATCATTACAATACTAGTGTATAATCAAAAATCGATAAGTCTCGTTCGCAAATTGTGCAGGATTCCATGGAGGTGCCCTCAATACTTCGAGAACGGTCCTCTTGCACACGGATCAGAGGTATCCTTCTAAAGTAGCATATATCACTAATGATATACTAGAGGAGTAACATAACTATTCTCGCTAAGATCGAATGCATCGCCCCATGCATACATAACAACTGTAAGTAATGTCTAGGTGGAACCGACTGCACCCTATGGGTTTGCCAACCCTACTGGCCATGACTTCTATCTCTGGTTTTAGTCATAACCACTGATTGGGCTATGTCCGGTACAGCTCACACACAGCCACCAAATAGATTACGAAATCCCACCTGGATTCCCATACCCCAATGGGTCTCAGAACCACACATAGATTCCAACATTACAATATATGTCATGAAACTCCTCCATATAACCCTATATGGTTTCAGAGTGGTTATGGTTTTCGAGTCATCTCTTTCGAGTACACTCTTCCATTTCCCTGGCGCTTTAAAATCTAATCATTGATTTTTCAGAATGCTCAATACCAGTTCTTTAGGAAATAATCAAACAATACCCAAGAGCGGGGATCAACCGCTAACCGTTTAAGTGGATGGATCTCTCATCATTTGTCCTAGAAGAAGAAATGAGTTTATACGTACAGTATAGCATGATCGATGGTAACTGTCCATATAATTCCTGTTTTTCTCCTAGATATTTTCTAATTTAAAATTCTTCCGTGTTGATTAGGGAATATTTTCTGCACCACCAAAAATTAAAAAGGATTACATATGTGGGTCAAAAATTTGATTTTCGATTATTTAACTATCATCAAGCACATATCCAAACAAAGATTTATTCTATAGGTGAAACCCAACACTAGTTAAGCACATAAGCACCCATTAGACTTTTTTAATAAATCTTTTACTAATAAAATCCACTTTGTAAATTACTTGTATAAAAATACTTTTACAAAGCTATATCCACAAATCCCTCTATTTTCAACATTTAGAAAATATTCATATACTTACCTCAACGGTATAAGTATATTCACGCACATTACACCTTACATCTTAGAAAATTCACTCATATACTTATCTCTACAGTATAAGTATATTTACAAAGTTGTAAAATATTTTCTTTTTATTCGGTTCTCAAATCATTTATAAATTCCTTACAATTCTCCAAAATCATTTATAAACCATTTTATAAATCTCTAAAAAACCGTTTATAATCCCTTTATAAAATTCAATCACTTATAAACTCATTTTGTACAATTTCTAAAATCATTTATAAACCCTTTGTACACTTCTCTCATAAATCTATAAAGCCATTTCTTAAATCCTTTTATAAGTATCTAACCATTTCTAAAATTCTTTCACCTTGTAAAGAATCTTTAGTTAAGCCTCAATACCATTTTATAAACTTCTCTCATAAAATCCAAGTTCGTTTATAAAACACTATTTATGAGTCATGAACACATTTATAAACAAATAAAGATCATTTACTTCAAACAATATTATATAAAAATGATTATTGAAATTAAACATTATGAATAAATAAATAATTATTATAAATCTTAAAACATTTAAAGAAAAAATTAAGCATTCCAAAAATAATAATTAATGTTTACCCTTATTTTAAATAATAATAATTTATTTTCAGAACCATGTCAACAAACCCTTAATAATAATTTCAAATAATAATTAACCTTACAAAATATTAACATTTTTATAAATACTTTAAAACAATATTAACTATGAGAAAACAACCTGAAAACAATACTAATATAACTAAATAACTTAAAACAATATTGGTATAATTAAATAACTTTGAAACAAGATTAATATAATTAATTAACTTTAAAACAATATTAACATAATTAAATAACTTTAAAACAATATTAATATAATTAAATACTATTTAAAACAATACTTATAATTAAATAACTTTAAAATAATATTTTTTAATACCCAATTTTGGATTTAAAATCATTTCCCTTCTCAAAATCAATTCCAATTCAATGGCACTTTATAGTATTTCAAAATATCAATTTAAGGCCAGTAGTCACCAAACACTCAACCAATATTGATACTGATTTTCTATCAATACTGGGTTTTAGTTTTCAAATATGTAACAATGTCATAACCATAGTGTCCACAATCAGGTTCATTATTTAGTAATCCATATAAAAGGAATATTATTGAAACAATTCAACAATAGCAAGGAATCTTGTTGGATCCCTCCAACTTGTTTCCCCTTGCATCATAAACGTTATATGATCATAAAATATAAATTAACAGCTTCGAGGCGGGATTCATATACAAAGGGTCATCCGCTCTTACACGGGAACGTAATAGAGTCTAATCCGCTCCAAGGGTGGGAATATATCCGAACCGACTAATAAATATAGTAATTCATCCAAACAATCATTCAATAATTTTCATTAATTATATATCATACTAGTTGACCAAAAAGGTGAGTTTAACTCATCCAAATTTTCTGTTGTTGCTGAGGAACTCCGTTTTGGAACTAAAATCGAACAACGTCCGATTTAAGCCCAAATCCCAACTGTCTCCAAATTCATCCAAACTAGTTCCATTTCATACATCTCACTGATATGAGCGTAATGCGACTAACCACATTTGATTTCGACCTAAAACGAACTACATATTAAATTTACAAGTTTATGGAATTTAATAATATACTTTTATTTAATTATTGTCGTTAACTTAACTTAACCTAATTTAAAATTTTAAACCCACCACCTGTACTCGGGTGCCAAATTCTTCCTCGCTGTCGCTACCACACTACTTAGCCTTCACCCGTGGCCACCATCGGAGCTTCCCCCAACCTCGCGCCGTCCCATGTCACAGGACTGCCACCACCACGTCGCCTTTCACCCAGGAAAAGCGAACCTAAAGCCATCACGTTCAATTAATAAATGCTAACGAAACCGACAACCATAAGCCATTTAATTTCGGCCGAAGGTGGCTTGTCCCATGCCTACAACTTTCCTTCACAACCCACGACCGATCGATGATCGTAATCACCATAATCGGTCGATGTTGTTTCGCCGTTCATCCTCCTATTGTACCCACCATGACATGACTTATTTCAATCCAACCGTCGGTTAAGTACGTATTGAACTCATTACCAACTTCCTAGTTGATGACGAAGGATGAAAACGCCTTGGATGGCGCTGATGTGGCCGTGGCCTTTGGATGAAGCCGATGTTTCACTTTGAGAACTTAAAACAATATAAAAAGAAACAACCATTCTCTTGCTGGTTTGAACATGATTTTAAAGGGGACAAGGCATGGTTTTGAACATAAGCAAGTATAGCCTTGTATGGGCTGTGAAGTTAATGGGGGTATAGGCTGAGGTATGGAAATTATAATGCACACACACGCACATAAAATTTTCAATTTAAAATATCGAATTTCAAAACGTCCAAAAATTCTAAACTGCAATTGATGCATGCCGCTTGGCGTCCTATATATTATACCCCTATTCCAAACACTCCCGAGGCCTAAATCGGTCATATGTAGAAGATAGCCTTTTAAACCTAATTATACTATATAATTTTTTACATTAGTTTCTGCACATTTCAATCTCAGACGTCCAAATGATGCATCCGATTACCACAAAAATTATTACCATATAATAATTCACTATTGCAGATCCAATGAATCTGGTTTCGCCGAAATCCGAGATAGTGCTTTAGATGGCTAATTCTACACGTCAATTAAAACGAATTATTTTTAAAAAAAATCAATTAATCACTTTTAAATCTGAATTAAAGTTTATTATCTTCATTCTTATTTAAATATAATTTAAATCAACTTTCGAAATTATTTTTGTTCGCATAAAATTCAAGGTTCACTTATTAAACAATTTCAAATATTAAATTTAACAATTTAATTATCAAAAAAATCGCAATATTTTGAAATTCAAGTTATTTAACTTATAAAAATAACTTCTCCATATTTAAATCAATTAAATATTCCAAATATCAATTTACTAAAATTTTGGGTCGTTGCATTACTCATCTATGGTATTTTTGGCAGCCATGAACTATATATGCTCCCTGCGTCTCTCTACGATGGATGTCAGTCCATTTACATCAGACTTCGTCCCATCTGCAACTGATTCATCTTCGATATTAAGATCTACTTTGCCATCATATTTCCGACCTCAGCCACCTCGTCGCTCAACAAGGAAGTTTTTGCAGGTGGTCTCTTTCATAGTGGGAGATGAAGTTAATGTGAGAGTTTCCTTTAATATCAAGAAGGGTGCTTTAATTCTTAATAATCCCCAAGATTCTCCAGCATCTTTTTGAGATGAAATGGGCATTAAAATAATCTTTAAATGGCATAGAATTCCTTTTGAGGACATTCCTACAACCCTATCAATAAGCACATGATCCGCTAAGGGGTATATTGCCTACAATCATTATATGTGCCTCTCCAGAGGTATTCATCTTTTTAATCACTTCAACCTACTCATCCTCCAATTTATGAAGCTTGCTGCCATCCAACTTCATCTAATTAGTTATGCTTCTCTAAATGGCATTTGTATGGTTTGCCTTCCCTATTTAGGTATGGTGTCACACTAGAGGAGAATCGCTATCTATATAGCTTCAAAAAGAAAAGGGAAAGACCTTATCTAACTTACCTGTAACCATCTAAGGGTTATCGTGTAATCATTAGTCTTTGTAATAAGCTTGGATTTTTCAAAGATGAATACTTCTTTACACACTGTCCACCCAACTTTGCCTGAAAGTGGCTATTGGAATGTGAGTTCTACCACCCTCTTTATTTTGATGGATTTAATTCTGTTTAAATCGCTGACTCCATCATCTCACTAATTTGTAGATATTCAATGGTGACTGGGCAATGAAGCATTGACACATACTCTCCAAGCTCTTTATTCATGTCAAAGAGTGAAAAATGAAATTTCTTCTGACGAATGAAAGGATGCGAAAATTCATCTTCTTGATAACAACTGTAGTCTTGGCATCATCTCCACTACACGTAAAGGTAGGCCAAACCTTAATTAAGAAGGTCCTCCCATGCAAGATCATCTAGCTTATTAAGGGAGAATGAAGAGGATCATGGTGATGATGATAATGATAAAGGAGGAAATTATGACGATGATAATGATGATGGAGATGGTGATGATGGCAATGAGGACAGAAGTGATGATGAGAACATAAACCTTAGTGTTGGGTATACTAGAGAGATGGATGGTGATGATCAAGTACAAATTATTCCTTATTGCCCAAAGATAAAGATCATTTCACCCTGTTTGGTTCCATACATCTAGCTCCAATCAGGGAGGCAACACTGACTCTTCCAATTGGTGAGATATATGGTTCTCTCGGGAGCATCCTAGATAAAATCCCCTCTTATGACTTCGACAATCTTATTTTCGATGATGTTGACTCTTCAACTCGCATGACCGCGTATATGCCTTCAACTACTATAGGGGATATAACTCCACCTATAAAACTTCATAAGCATGGTCCATAGGGCATTAAGGCACACGGGCACTTTACGAGACATTCAAAGTCACCATACATTTACATTGTAGGTGTTATACTTGTTATATAAATCTTAACTTAGTTTTGTTTCCTTTTAAGTACAATGGGATGCCCCAGTCTTTTCATTGAGCTCAAAGCTCACTCCTTATGTCATCGCAAGCATGATTCCTCAAGCCGACACCATGGGTCATCAAGTGAATTTGAACCGTCAAGCTATCATGGGAGAGACCAGAAAACATGAGAAAATGAATGCAAACATCATAACGATCAAAATTGAGGGTCATGTGATCGTTCAGTGTTAGGTTGGATATCTCTAAATTGAGGGTCATTCCCTTATGCTAATAAGCATGGATATTACTCATCAAAACTTGGTCCTACACCATCATCAAAGGCTTTAATTGCGCCTACTTCTATATCGCTTGTCATGCAACACACAATGTCCACCTAGAAATCCAAATAGGCTACACAATCATCTGAGTCTATATCTTCTGATTCCTCTAAATGAAGATCTGACAAAGAGCATGCTCCTACGCATGTTTCTATGACAATGACAAAATCTGCCTCAAATCCATAACTTGCCAAACTGCAAAGAGATCTCCCCACTCTCTACTTTAATAGGGTTAAATTTTCTTATCATTTAAAAGACATTCCTATTAAAGTGGCCAAAGACGTCATGGCTAGTGTGCTAGACATATATAATTAGTATTTTATATAGAGGAGACTCTCATAAGATCTTTTTGACATTAACAGGGGAAGCAACTAGTTCTTTAAGAAAGGAAATATCGGAGAAAAAAATGATCGAATCATTGCCAATTTGGATTAGGAGGAAGAAGATTCAAAAGGTCCCATGAGGCTAGGGAGAAAAGGTTAGAGGTCGAAAGAAAATCTTTTAAAGATAAGTCTTAGATGCAATAGACTCAGCTCGAGTCTGCACACCACAGAAGCCACAATCTTTCCATAGAAAACTGCCCTTTAAATGAATATTAGTAAGTGAACACTGAAAATCTAGATATTAGAGGCCATGTTGGAAGCTGAGAAAAAGGAAAAGGATGAAGCCCTTTGTCCGACCCAAGAGTATGTGGAGAAATTACTCGATGCTCGACAAGTAAAGAACGATGCAGAAACTCATGTAGAAAATACCGAGGATAGTATGAAGTTCGAAGTAGAGCCTACTCTAGTTTGCTTATATGTGAATGATATTAAGTTAGGAAATTTATGATGGCTTGAAGGGGGATACCCCAGGGCATTAGCCATGGATTGGGAAGAAATAGTCAGTTTAGAGAAAGAGCATTCAAGCGTGTTCGACAAAGATGAATTGAAGGCCGACCTCTTAGCTAATTTTGATTTGGATGCACTTGTCATAAGAAAGATTATGTTAGATGCGAAGGCTTCTACTTCTACTGATGTGCCTGTTGAGATTTGGGTGAAGTTCAATTCCCTCTTTGCAGGGATTCCTAGTAGAGGCATATTGTAGCGATGGATACTTCTAATGCCATCGCTTCTTCCAAATCATGGCCTCTTACTTCCAAGTACATTATTCCTCCTTTTGGAATTTCTATACTTTCAACTAAAATATCGAATTCGAAAGTAGCAACTTCTTCGACATCCTTAGCTGATATTTAATATAATCCCGAGGATCTAGCTATGCAATGCCTAAGTCTATCCCGATGCTACCAGCTCTGTCCTATATGGGACTCCTTCCCAAATAATCTTCACTTCTACCAAAGGCATATCACTGATTTCTCCGATGTTCAAGAATGCTCGGATGATACCAATCGATATTTCTAATCTCTCTTATTCACTTTCTCAAGTATCAGGTCCACCTGCACTTGGCCCTTGCTAGAAGAAAATTTGGCTTTAGGTGTTCGACGACGGAAATTCTATCGGTTTAGAAAACCGTCGAACGAATTTGAATTAAAAATAACCGCAAGCGCACGGTGTACGAATGTAGCACGCGGCGAATACGGGTCGATCCACAGGGAATTGATGATTTTAAAAACTCTATTCAATCAAATTAACCGAAGTTGAAAGAGTGATTAACTAAAAAAAAATGTAGAAAAATGAGAAAAGAAAATAGATAAAAATATGAGAGTGTTAAGACAATTTAGAGGCAATTTCCACTCTCTAGATCACATAAATCAACAAATTGAAGTTATGATCTCTCTTTTCTTGTCATTAGTGAATTAGTTGATGTGCTTATTATAAGTATGGTATATTTGTGCTATTAATTAGCTCAATATAAACCATCAAACTATAACACAACCACTAATACACATTTAACTCTCATGAAATATGACAACAAGTTGAAATAGGAATCTATTTTAAGCATAGCCTATTAACTATTGTTTAGAAATATAGGCTATCAAATTTTAATTTCAACATTCACTTCTTTGCCATAGTTATATTTGGATGAAGAGGCAATTTGTGTTATGTTTGTTTAAGCATAGCTTATTTGTTATGAACAACATAGACTATCAAATTCAAAGCTAAACAACATCATTAAACCACTTCAAATGTTTCCATTAAAGCACAAAAAGAGAGTATAAACATCAAAATGTTGCATCTACATACTAGAGAGCTTCATTACCCCTAAATTGTAGGGATTAAGCTCTCATATTTGTTATCAAATCAACAAATGTAGAAAGCAACATGAAAGCAAAAAAGAAAGAAAAGGACAGCAAAGCAAAGAAACAAAACTAATCTACTTGCATGAAATAAGAGAAACCTACACTACAACATGAAAGTAAATGAACATGAAAAAGAAAGAGCATGTATTAAATTGCATACAATAAAAAAGATTACAAGAAATAAAAATTAGCTAAGTAGCCATTAAAAGAGAAAGAGAGCTTTCTTTTAGTTGATCTAAACTAAACTAAAGAGAAGGAGGCCTAAGAGAGACTAAGAGAAGAGATCATGTTACATGAAACATATGGGTATTTATACATGTATGAAACCCTAATTCACTTTTTTGGGGAATGCCCAAAATGCCCCTTAGGAAGTGTGGAGGCCAAGTAATCATTAACATGTCTTAATCCCCCATTAAGTGTACATGAAGCCATTAAGTCCAAAAGCATGTGGATTAGCCTTTAATTTGTACATTAAGGTAGGTGGGTAGGTGGGGTCCTCCATGATCTTCACTTTGAATTATTTCCATCTTCATTCCTTTATATTCTTTGTGCATGCATATTTCTTCATGAAACCACTCCTATTTGAGACCATTTTCCTACAAAAATATATATAAATTTCCAATCAATTTTTCTCAAAGAAATATATGCACTTAAATGACCGTTTTGCCCCTATATGAAGATGAATATGTGAAAATTTGGAATTAAAATGAATTTTGGTTAAAACAAGTTAAAATACCCAATATGATCGTTTATTTAATTTAAATAGAATAAATATGGTGGTAAAAATATGCACATTTACGTGCACATCATTAGGCAGTCAAGCTTCAATGACCTAATCTATCATTATGTCTTCCCCACTTCTAATTCCAATCTCTTCACCAAGGTCCTCTCCAGGTCTACATGTTGAGAAGATTCATGCACTGGAAGAAGAGGCTATCGATGATCCCAATGTGATGTAGAGTGATGAAGAAATAGCTATTACTAGGGCCACAGAGCATAAATCTTGCTAGTTAATGTTAGAAAAGTACACCTCTTAAATCAATAAGGTAAAGGAGGTTAAAATGGAAAAAGGTGTTGATGATATCCTCCCTCGCTCTAGGTTGCTTTGCCCACTCTGCCACTTAACATTCTACTTTGTACTCCTGCAACAGGGAGCATTCAACCTAATACTCTTGAGTCTTTGGGAGATGACAACGACCGGGACAAAGATCCTATGGTCTACCTATCTAAGGGAAGGAACGATAGCTTCGACAAAAGACCTACTTCATGCTTACTAGATAGAAGGAAGAGTAGGAAGAAGAAGAGAATGTTAGATGTTATACTCTTGTGCAGTTGTTTGCTTGTTCTAGTCATATATAGGTCATTGTGCGGGTACGACCCCCATTTTTGCTTTTGAAGTTCTTCAGTTGTGAATAAAATTTCATTTTATTTTAAGCTATCATCTTGTTATGTTTAGTGCCAATATATCTAGTTTACTTATGCCTCTGATAATCATATCTGAATTAGTGCAATGATATCATTCACCATAATTCTTGTATGCATGAATAACTTTCGCCACTGCTAAGTGGTACATCATTATTTTATTCTATTTATCGCCGCCAAAAAATTTCTTTGGTTGCTAAAAAAATTGTAATTATTTGGCCAACTCTGAGGCCTATCTTGCTCGCCTTGGCCAGGCTTCGTTTAATCGAGAACAGTGCTTTAAATTATATTACCTTTTATCTCCAGGGAGTGGGGATTTGGATGTCTATCTATGGACATCCATGCTCAATCTCGCCTTTCTTCGAGAATCGATCATAAGTATTCATCACAGTCATGAAATTAGATTCTGTCTCATGTTAGGTCCTATCACGGGGACTTGATATTTCTAATGCCTATCTTTAGGCATCGCTATTAGACTAATCCTATCTCTAGGCATTAGCCTTAGACCCTACTATTTACAAGAGCTGGTCAAAGGCTAGAGGTTTAGAGAAAATCGTCATAATCAACCCTAGCATGATTATACTCCCACAAATAGATCATGAATCGAAGGTGTCCATTAGTATATATCTTTGGGTACCTAGATATTTGAGTTTTCCAAACATAGAATATTCAATTTCGTCATTATTCACATAGCATAAAGTTAGGCATTTAAGAATGTAGTTACATTGATTCCAAAAGCTAACTCTATTTATAGACAGAAGAATGGAAGGCTTTGCCTTATTACATGAGAGTTTAGTCAGATATTTACAAACATACATCTAAGTGACATAGTGTCTTAAGTGCTTGTTATTCCATGCTCCTAGAATTGAAATTACATCAATAATCGCCAGCTTGAAAGTTCCATCTCCAAGCTTATAGTCAATTCCAAAAGGACCTTCCCAGTTGGGCAAAAAGCTAATGGACTAGGAAATACTCATTTTAAAATGAGATCTCCAATTTCGAAGGTCTGGTTCCTCACCTTGCCATTGAATTGTTGTTCTACCCTTTTTTGGCGAGCAGCTACCCTCAAATCAGCTTCCTCTCGCTTCTCAGCGATCATGTCGAGGGATTCAAACAAGTGTTCCTCATTCATATTAGGATCATATTGAGTTCATTGACGAGAAGAAACATTCAATTCTTGTGAAATCATGGCCTATCTGTAGGTCAATGAAAATCGTGGACTTGTAAGTCCTTTGATAAGCCAATAATGCTAAGGGTAATTCATTGACCCAATTGCCCTTAGCCTAAGACAAACGTTTCTTCATGATGAATTTGACGAGCTTGTTCATTCTTTCTTCCTGTGCATTTGCTTGCGGATGTGCTATAGAAGCAAATTTCTTTTTAATTCTACACTTATTATAGAAATCTTTGAAATTATCACTCTCAATCTAGGTACCATTGTCAATGATAATGTATTGACCCGTAATTTTCGATAATTTAAATTAGTTAATTTAATAAGATTTTGGTAATTTAATATTAAAAGAAATAAAATTTTGTAGTTTAATAATAAAATAATAAATAAAATGAAACGTAACAATGTCAATTAAAGTTAATCATTTGCAATTTGAATGAAATTCTAATAAATTAAAGTGATATAGATGTTATACTTGGTTATAAATTGAATATAAGAAAACAAATGTAAATATTGAATCAACTAATGAAATGATACATAATTAATGATAATTGAATAAAATCAGTGTATGTAAGCAATTGTAATATTTATCTGCAAATAATAAACTTATAAATGTGATAAAAGTTAATGGTAACAATTATAATATGTTACCTCTTTATTTTGCCTGTTAAATCCAAATGCGAAATCAATTGCAATTAATTCACTTAATTAATTAGTTAATATAAGTTAAATTGATAATTGTAGAATGTTAATTTAATAAGATGCTACCAATGCATATTTTATTCATAATACGACAATTGATTGAATAAAATAGAATTGGAATTAAGTTTGACCAAACTACTGGAATTTAAACTTTAATAAGTGAATTTATTACAATCAAATGTAATTAAAGATTAGATTAATGAAAAGTAAGATGAAAATGCTAAAATATTAATGTAATAAAACATATAACAACGTTAACTGTGCATGTAGAGAAATAATTAATCGAATTAAAGGATGCAAACCAAATTAAATAAATTTATTAAAATTAAACTATAATTAATTTAATTTAATTACAGCGAAATTCAAAATTGTAATTAGCGCAATAATCAATACTGAATTGTTATTTAAACCCATATTAAGTCATTGTAAATGTCTAAGTGATTAAAAATGGTGAAATTTGTTAAATATCAAATCTGAATGAAAAAATGATTTAATTAATTAATTATTAATTTATTTAATTAACATGGAAATAGCCATTATGGCCACTCACTCAGATTTCGTTGAAACTAGTTTCATCGCGTCTGTAATGGTGAATTATTATAAGATTTCAAGTTTCATAGCGATCGGACTATTCTTTTGATTGTATGGGCTCGAAATGCTTAGAAATTAATTTAATTGAAATCATTCTGAAATAAACTGATTTTAACATAACTTCTTCATACGATGGAACTAGGACTTGAAACCTGTTCCATTGAGTTTAAAAATATTGAAACATCTATTTTGATATATGGGATGACCCATTTTTGTTCCGAAGACAAAACGGGCTTTTCAGGTTATTTATCATTCAACGTGTAAATAAATCTTGTCCGTTCATTCTATTTTTGATCTACCTACAGATAGTCCGTTATAAACCCTAGCTACTTCTTAGTCTCATTGGTCTGTACGTACATTTCCTTCTCAACTTTCCATTCCAATGTCAGACAATCCAAAACCAAAACCGTTAATTCAATTCCAAATTCAATTCCAAAGTTTAAACTCCTCAAACTATATCAAATTATATATCGATTTGAAGCTCTCGACGAGCGCAAATTGAATCTGCGATTCAATTTTCTTTTTAGTTCATCGTGTGATCAGTCATTGTCGAAGAAGTCTCGGCCGTTCATATGTCGTTGTTGAACGGGCGGTAGATCTTCTTCCTGGGTTCTATCAGGGGGCATGGCGTAGTAGAGCTCGTCAAGCAAGTCTCGGGGATGTATTCCCTCGCCTCATAGTTACCGTAATTCGCCACGAACGTCGAATATAGTGGCGGCGGTGACGGGAAAAATGGTGGAGGCCGATGGAGCCACGATCAGGGTGGATGGGTGGCTCAAGGTGAGGGAGATAGTGGTGGCATCTGATCGAACCATGGATGATCATGGTGGCGGCGTAGTTGGTGGGAATGGTGGGGGATAGGGTTTCGCTTGAAACTGGGGCATGTTCGAACGCGTGAGCGTGGCGCTGTATTATGGTGATGTGGCAGTATTTGAGTGGTAACACTTTTTCTTATTTTGTTTTGTTTAAATTTCAATTCGAATATTCTGGTGTTAATAACTTTCACACTCAAGGTCCAATTCATGCGCGATTTCTTGCTTTGGGATCATATCGAAATTTCGGACATTTTGACGTGGGTTTGGATGAATTCTGAGATCGTTTGATTTTTGGGCTTAATTGGATTTTAATTCGATTGAAAATTGAAGGTGAGTGTTTTGACCCACTCACTACTTCTAAAATTTCTTATGTTAGTTAAATTAAATTTGTGATGTGATTTGGAATTTATTTATTGCTGTTTGGTATATTTAAATTGCTATTCCTGTTAATTTGAATTTATTTTGAATTAAATAGCCATTTAATATATTATTGAATTTAAATTGCCAGTTAATTACAGCTAAATGATAATTAGTTAATTGTTGATATTTATTTGTTGAATTGAATAATGACAACGATGGATGTTTGGTTGTTGATATTGGATGATTGGATGTTATGATTCATTCATATAATGTTATCACTCTACAAGTTCCCTTAGTTATTATTAGGAAAATCATTATGGGTTGAAATGATTTATACCCGAACGATCTGTAGATTAGGAAAAAATCGTTATGAATTGAAATGATAGACTCGAGCAATTTTATGGATTTTAATATTAAATTGGGGACAGCGGTTTGGTATGATAGATAACCGTAAAATTTTAAATTATGGATTGAAATGATAAATATCCGTATCACTTGACCCTAGGGTAGAGAATTATATACAGACACTGGATTGGGTAAATTAATTGATTTTAAAATCTTAAATTTTTGAATTTAGTTAAATGATTTTTGAAATAAAATTTGATTTATATAAATTTAATTATTATTGAAATACGAGATTTTATGTTAAAGTTGGAATTGTTTTAAAGAAATTGTGAAAAAGAGAAAATCATAATTTTAAAGTTGATTTTTAAGTATAAATGAAATTGATAGAAATCGAGTTATTAAAATTGTTTGAAACCTAACTTTGAAATATATTGAAATTGAAGTAATTTTGATTGATATTTCGAACATGGATTGAAGGCGATATTGAATTAAATACTTTATTGAGAATTTGAATTGGAAAATTTGAAATTGGGTTTTGGATATTGAAATGGTCCAATTGTGTTGGAATGAAATAAATAGTTTAAATTGATATAAAGTTCAAATTCAGGTTTTTAATATAAATTTTTTTAAAACAAATTATTTTAAGATTCAAATTTTAAGATTTTCAAATTATTAAACTGTTTTAACCTATATTAGCTACATCAAATCATTTCAACCTATTTTTAAACTATTTAATTTATTTAAAACTAATTAACCCGTTTTAACTTATTTTAAATCTATTTTAAAGCTATTTAATCTTTTTTAATTATATTTAATCTATTTTAAGTCTGTTTAACTATCTAAAATTAATTTAACAGTATCTTTAATGTAAAAGTAAACTATTTTAGAGTATTTAACTATTTATAACCATGTTAACTATTTATAACTATTTAAACTATTTTCTAAATTTTCAAACTAAGTAGAGGGAAAGTGTTTATATTCAATACATCGGTTTGAAAGAAACGGTTAAATGATGTTATAACCTAGGTTGGAAATTAAATGTTATAATTAATTGAATATGATGATTTTGAAGTAAGGATTTAACGTAATTGGAAATATGATTTTTGAAAGAAATTATGATTTCGAAAACGATATGATTTAAAAGTTGAATATGATCTCAAAGTGAATATGATTTCGATAGTGATATGGTTTTGATAATATAATATTTGGATATCAATTGTAAATTGACTTTTTTAAATGTAAAAGAACCATCCGGTGTGAAATAAGTATTTAGTTGTTAAAGAGACGGGAATCAGATATTGTCATACCCTCTGCCAATACCGTAAACCACTTTAACAACTGTGTACGTGGTGGAGATTCCAGAAATAAAGTAGGATGGGTTGGAGAATGATTTCTGTATGAGGTGTGACTGATCGTAACTCCCGTGAGTCAGCTTAGATATGACTAAAACATGAGCCAAGTAGGGCCAAGTGAGGTCGCACCTCCGATTGGGCACATTCCTTTGATACCATTCTATTAATTTGTGATTGATTTGGTGGCCAACTTTGATTTTAATTTAGGAGTGTGTCCAAGTTGGGTGGTAGTAGCTGCTATGCATTACCACCGGTCTGGATCCGCAGTTGGTATATCTACGCTGGCATTGCCTCGAATGCCATGTTCACATGCTCTAGAGTGCCTTCTACGAATTTTTTTTGTACCACACTTATGGAGTGCCCTCTGGGTAAACCTCTAGTTTATGGAGGAGGATACGGTAATGTATAGACTATGAGATATATGAAATATGTTAAGGGTGATATAGGTAACGCCTTAACGCTATCTTAATACTTTTACTTTACTATAGACATGTTATAATAGTGTATCGTGCTACATTGTATATAACTTAAAGGATCCGTAGGAGATGTGAATCCTGAACATCCCTTAAGTTACTGCACTCACGTTAGATACTGGATAGGAGATATCAAACCCCGTAAACATCTCTGACGTCGTTGCACTCATATTTACCTTTGTTTTAACATACATAAGATCTTTTAGTTCTGACTCGAGTGTTTGGTTTTTCAATTCACTTGGGCCAGCCTGACCTTTCAGGGTTGTTGTTCTTATTTCTAGAGGACGAAGACGAAGATGTGTACTATTATTATTTATGATATGTATTCCACTGCATCATGTTGTTCCGCTGTATTTATTTATTTATTTATTCCTGTTTATATAACTCTAATGTTTGTGTTGTAAAGAATAATCAAATGTAGTTATAAAACAGCTTCATGAACTGTTATTTGATGATTGTATTTTGTCATTCCGCTGCGAGATTCTGTATTTGTTTTATTTCTTTCTCTTTTTCTTACTTACCCAATAACAGTCTGACCTTATGAATGGTTTGAGTCTGACATGTGTGTCTGCTTAAAACGTCCAGAAAGGCAGGTCGTTATAGTTGGTATCAGAGCTTTGGTTTAGCGATAACTGTTTGCGCCAAAATTGGTCACAAACCCCAAATACCGTGAGAGCACCAGTGTATGAATACAGATCAGCAATATTCAAACACAAATCTTAGATCTAAGCAAATATCAAACAGCAATTCGCAAGTAATGAACAAAAACACAAGTTTTATAGTGGTTCGGCTATCTCCGGCCTACGTCCACTCCAAAGTTTTATCCTTTTATTGATTATCCTTTTTGATTATAGATGATTACCACAGTAAATATGAATAATTTCCAGTACAACAGCAGTATTAAAGTGTAGAGATGAATCCGGCAGAGTCTGGAGGTTGAAAGGCCAAAGATCCAAGAGATCCCCTTTTTTTGAATGACCAGGGGCTCTATTTATAGCCGTGGGATGCTGATATTTTACTGGAAGTCCGGGAGACCACCTCTGGCACGTGAGGGGACCCACACGCCCGTCCTTAGGGAATTTGGGCCCACTTTGGGATCGATTCGAACTCCATTTGAATCGATCATAAAATCATCCAATCAAGATGAAATTTTGTGTGGACATCCTTCAACAAGTAAGCAAGCTCCTGTGAAAATTTCATTGTATTTGGATCAGTGGATCTCGAGTTATGATCGATTCTAGATTAGGGCTCCATCTGTTCTGTCCGGTTCGATTCCATGCTTCGAATCACTCTCCTTCGACTCCATCCAAAGCGCGTGCGCATCGATGACGTGTCGCGAAATCCCTGGGTTGATCCACCTTTGTCGCCGTGTTGAACGATTCCTTTCCTAAAAACGCGCTCGCATCCATGTTCCACGCTTCGTCCATATCCATAACTTCACAATGGTCATGCTCGCATCCATCGATTCGTGTTTTCCTTCGCATCAATTCCTGATGGATACGAAGGAGCCTCTTACTTGATGGATACGAAGGAGCCTATGTTGCCATCGAGTCGAAGTCCGCCTAACCTTCTCTTCCGGTTGATACGAAATGACTGTGCCTTGTCCTTGCCGATCGATACGAATGGTATCGATTCGAAGTCCTTCACCCTGCTTTGCCTCTGACCGATACGAACGCTACCAAGTCAAACCAACACCTAACCGATGCCAACCTCTCTGAGCCGAATCCATTCTGATCGATACGAATGGTATCGATACGAAGCCCTTGCCTCCTAATCGATACGAAGTGTATCGATTCGAACTATCATCTGATTGGTGCGAAGCCGATCGATACGAACTCCTAAGTGCCTGGTCGATACGAACTGTATCGATTCGAACCATCCTTTCGTGCCGATGGGTTCGAACAGTATGTTCTTCCAACCTTGCATCGATCATATCTCCTTCATACGAACTCCGATTAACCCGAAATTTGAAACATAGCCTTTCCTAACTCTTATCATCATTTCCAATCAATTTCGTCCCGATCGGAGCTTAACCAAATTTTGACATCATCGATTGTAGCCTTGCTTTCAATCGATCTCCAACCCCGATGTCCATCATTCCTTGCCAACCTGTTGATATTCCATCTTTGACCAAAAGCGGGATAACATTTGCCCCCCAAAACATGCCTTGTTGTAAGAAGGCGTGTTTTGAATAGTTTCGATTCCAATATCCAAAGTCCATAGCCATATCGCCAGAGAGTGTCATCCTTGACTGCTCCGAGTCGATGTCCAATTCCAAATCCAATAGCTAGAGCCTTAGCCAATCCCTTATCCATCCGAACTCGACAACCGAGCCCTAATCCATCCTTATCCAATAGCCAATAACCGAATCCAAGACCTCTCCGGGTCGATATTCGAATCCACAACCTCTCCGGGCTCTTGCCAAGCGCAATCCACACCTGACGACCG
Source organism: Allium cepa (assembly GCA_030765085.1). NCBI lineage: Eukaryota > Viridiplantae > Streptophyta > Magnoliopsida > Asparagales > Amaryllidaceae > Allium > Allium cepa. The sequence goes on along the minus strand of CM060939.1, from coordinate 211,137,506 downwards.
TGGTCCAGTGTCCCTGGATGTTGTACAAAGCCATAGCTTAAGTCCTAAGCCGAATCCTGGTCTATCCGGACCCTTGTTGAGCATAGTCCATACTCAGCGACCTGAAAATAACAATTGATAATACAGGACCTAAGTCCTAAGCCGAATCCTGGTCACTCCGGACCCTTGCCGAGCATTGTCCATGCTCGACGACCTGAATGAGTCAATTTACCACGTTCGGGCAAAGTGACTCACCCCTTGCCAGGCATAATCCATACCCGACGACCATTTATCAAAAACCAGATAAAAATCCAATCAAAATCCAATCCAAATCCAAAATCCAAATCAAAAATCCAAATCTGAAAACAATCATCCAAATGAAAATCCAAACCAAAAAGCAAGCAAAACCAAGAGCTCAATCCGAACTCCAAAACCAAATCCAAAAATAAAAGCAGTGTTCGATCAAAAAGAAAAAGATAAATTTCACAAACTATAGCATCGTAGTTTATCATCATTCAGAGCATGCCTAGGGGCTATCTCCGTCCCCGTACATGTGTAAACGACTTGGTTGCTTGCCAGTAGTTTGCTACTTATTTCACATTATCCTGATCAGTGGATGATCAATCGATCAGCATTCCTGGGCCTCCCACGATCGTGGCTTGAGGTAGGCGGCGGTTGCTCCTGCTCCGCCGTTGCATTCCGAGTTTCGACATATTGTGGCAACAGTCCCTTCCTGACATGCTCCTCGATTATATCTTTTAAATGCCTGCAACTGTTGGTGTCGTGTCCATCCAAATCATGGAAGAGACAATGCCTCCCTGATGTCCTCTCTCATTCTGATGGTTCCCTCCTAGCCGGCCTTCGGTAGGGAAGGCGATTCCGAGTATCCTGGTATATCCGCTCCAGCGTCTCATTTAATCCTGTGTATGTGGAAAACTTCAGATCCTTCCAACGCTTCCTATCTTTTCCAGAATCATCGTCTAACTTCCTTTTTCCTTTGTCTTTATCCGAACCTTTGCTGGATGGTCCTCTCTCCTCAGTTGTATTAACCTTTTTCAACTTTAGATCCATACTCGCATCTTCTTGCCGAAGGAACCTTTCTGCCTCGTGAAAGAACTCATCGAGATCCTGTGGGGGATCTCTTATCAGAGATACCTTGAAATCCGAATCCTCTCTGACTCCTGATACTGCCTCCATCAAAACCATCGATGGATCAGGCCGATCCACCGAAGCAACCGCCGCACTGAATTGAGTTAGAAAAGCTCTAAGCGATTCATCCATCCTTTTCTTTACCGATGTCAATGTCATCACATTCTTCGGCCTCTTGACGTGAACCCGAAACTGTCCCAAAAACTTTTCCACCAATTCCCCCCAACTCCTGATAGATCCTTCTCCCAACTGCCTAAACCACATTGCAGCTAAGTCCGTCAAGTATAAAGGAAAGCATCGTGCCATTACTTCCTGCGATGCCCCCAGCACCTCCATGTGCCTGGTGTACCTCATCAAGTGATTAGTTGGGTCTGCCTTACCATCATACACATCCATGCTGGGTAGCATGAACATAGGTGGATTCTGAGCCATCCTTATTTTCCGAGCGAACGGACTCCTGTTCACTCCTTCCAAGTCTCTGTTGGTCAAACCACCTTGCACATTTTTTCTAATGATCTCCAGTAATCTAGTATTGTCTGTTAGGGGTTGCCCCCTTGACCCCGATGGAACTCCGGCACATACTCTTCGTGTGGCTCACTAGCAGCAATGTTAGCCCTGGTCTGTTGAACTCCTTCCAAAGTTCCTCATGTTTTTGGATCCCGTGGGCCTGCCCCAAGCCCTTGTTGATTGCCTTCTGGCTTCGTATCCCGTCCTCCATTGGGTTCCACAACCCTAGTCCCATGTCCTGCATCCACAGCGGCTTTAGCTTTTCCTAAGTGCTGCATCCCTGCAGCTCTTATTTGCTCAAAGAAAGTCTGCATCATTTCCTGTTGATTCTTCAACAACCTCTCTTGCAGTGAATTTGTTATAGCTTCTATTTCATCTCTGGTGATGTAGATGGAAGCTTGCCCTTCTCCAGCTCCGAAGGATGCCTTTGGCTTCCGCCCTGTTGGCTTATCTCAGCCCTTTGCCTTCTACTATTTGGCCTAGTCATTTTCTTCAAATCCAAACTCCTCAAACTTCTTCAAATCTGAACTTCGAATTCGATGTAGCGGGTGCTAGCCCTTTTCAGTGAAAGCACCAAAGTGTTTGCGTCAAAATTGGTTACAAACCCCAAATACCATGAAAGCACTAGTGTATGAATACAAATCAACAATATTCAAACACAAATCTCAGATCTAAGCAAATATCAAACAGAAATTCGCAAGTAATGAACAAAAACACAAGTTTTATAGTGGTTCGGCTATCTCCGGCCTACGTCCACTCCAAAGTTTTATCCTTTTATTGACTATCCTTTATGATTACAGCAGTAAATATGAAGAATTTCTAGTACAACAGAAGTATTGAAGCATAGAGATGAACCCGACAGAGTCTGGAGGTTGAAAGGCCAAAGATCCAAGAGATCCCCTTTTTCTGAATGACTAGGGGCTCTATTTATAGCCCTGGGATGCTGATATTTTGCTGGAAGTCCGAGAGACCACCTCTGGCACGTGAGGGGACCCACACGCCCGTCCTCAGGGAATTTGGGCTTACTTTGGGATCGATTCGAACTCCATTCGAATCGATCATAAAATCATCCAATCAAGATGAAATTTCGTGTGGACATCCTTCAACAAGTAAGCAAGCTTCTGTGAAAATTTCATTGTATTTGGATCAACGGATCTTGAGTTATGATCGATTCGAGATTAAGGCTCCATGTGTTCTGTCCGGTTCGAATCCATGCTTCGAATCCCTCTCCTTCGACTCCATCCAAAGCGCATGCGCATCGATGACGTGTCGCGAAATCCCTGGGTTGATCCACCTTTGTCGCCGTGTTGAATGCTTCCTTTTCTAAAGACACGCTCGCATCCATGTTCCACGCTTCCTCCATATCCATAACTTCACAACGGTCATGCTCGCATCCATCGATTCGTGTTTTCCTTCGCATCGATTCCTGATGGATACGAAGGAGCCTCTTACCTGATGGATATGAAGGAGCCTATGTTGCCATCGAGTCGAAGTCCACTTAACCTTCTCTTCCGGTCGATACGAAATGACTGAGCCTTGTCCATGCCGATCGATACGAACGGTATCGATTCGAATTCCTTCACCCTGCTTTGCCTCTGACCGATACGAACACTACCAAGTCAAACCAACACCTAACCGTTGCGAACCTCTCTGAGCCGAATCCATACTGATCGATACGAATGGTATCGATACGAAGCCCTTGCCTCCTGATCCATATGAAGTGTATCGATTCGAACCATCATCTGATTGGTGCGAAGCCGATCGATACGAACTCCTAAGTTCCTGATCGATACGAACTGTATCGATTCGAACCATCCTTTCGTGCCGATGGGTTCGAACAGTATATTCTTCCTATCTTGCATCGATCATATCTCCTTCATACGAACTCCGATTAACCCGAAATTTGAAACATACCCTTTCTTAACTATTATCATCATTTCCAATCAATTTCGTCCCGATCGGAGCTCAACCAAATTTTGACGTCATCGATTGTAGCCTTGCTTTCAATCGATCTCCAATCCCGATGTCCATCATTCCTTGCCAATCTGTTGATATTCCAGCTTTGACCACAAAGCGGGATAACAATAACCTTAGCTTGTTGGGTCTGACTCATATGAAATAGAGTCGTAATACCCTAGAATGAATCGTTAAGTGTATGTACATAAGCGAGCGTATTTGTTAGTGTTATAAAAAGGTTTCTATATTGTGTTAATTTGTTCCGTTTTGTACTTTTTAAATTCTGGCTGGTGCATAGGACGCTATGACATCGACAGGGATTTCTAAACACTTAATAGGACAGACCGACACAATATTTGTTTTGAAATATAGGTAAATGAAATAATTTTGCCTATTATATATTTTGTACGTAAATTAATAAATTTTATAAATGATTTAGTTGGTTGTTGTTACCTGGAGATTTGACCAGGCAACTAAGTACTCGGCATTAGCATACTTTTCAGCATTAGAGGACGTTCGACATTTAGGAACGCACGACATTTAGGAGCGTTCGGCATTAGAAAGCGTTCGGCTTCTAGAGTCGTCCGGCACATATGATTCGTTCGGCACTAAGTTCGGTCGGCATCTATGGGACGTTCAGCATGCGAGAGTGTTCGGCATGCGAGAGCGTTTGGCATTGAGAGACATTCAGTATTGTATATCATTTGGTATCTGTGGACGTTCGGCATGGCAGGGTCATTCGGCATTCCATACTGCTCAGCATCCAAACCTTGTTCGACACAAATACCTCGTTCAGAATTCAGGATTTTAGGCATCACTTTGTTCGGCATGATTCCATACTGCTCGGCATTCAGGGTGTTCGGCATTCAGGGTGTTCGGCATCACTTCGTTCGGCATGAGAATGTCGTCTGGCATTCAAGGTGTTCGACATCACTTCGTTCGGCATGAGAATGTCGTTCGGCATTTAGGGTGTTCGGCATCACTTCGTTCGGCATGAGAATATCGTTCGGCATTCATGCCTCGCTTGGCATATTTGCCGTTCGGCCTCTCTGGATCGGCACACAGAGATCACTCGATTTGGGCCAAGCTACTTAGCTACCTGGCCCACCAGGGAAATCCTACCCATTCTCGCCTATAAATAGAGAGGCAGGGGTACAGTGAAATGGACCTTTTTTCGAGAACACCGGGGAGACTCTGCTGCATTCAAGACTCATTCAACACTTATCTTTTTCGCTTAGCAATTGTATTCAATAAAATTGGTATACGGATTGTTTCTGTAATCGATAAGCTATAAAGATCAACCTCAAAGTGAACGTTGGCAATTACGCCAAACCACTATAATCTGGTGTTCATATTTTCTGCATTTAAATTTGCATATTATCCTCTGTTTAGCTTTACTTTCTTTATTGATCTCTCTACACAATCTCTCTTAAGGGTGTTAGTGACCAATTCTGGTGCTAACATTTTGGTGCTTTCACTGAGAATTGAATTCTTAGGACGATAGGATCTACTTTGTAGCTATTGGATTGAAAAATCCCCCGAAGGAGATCCAAATCGTTCAAAAGACATTTGTTGATTCTACTCAGAGTTACAACCAACAACTCTACTATGGGGAGACCACGAATTATATCGGCCTCTCACAACGCAGATGTCCACGAAACTGCTAGTGTACAACAGATAGGATCTAGCAACCAACCAGCAATTCAAGACGCAGGAACCTGCATCTAGAACCAAGCGGAGGTTGTTTCCCCAACAGAGCTCAACGACTTGATAAAGGAACTCAGGGAAAGTAGAAGGCAACTTGCCGAGCAGATCCAAACCAATACCAATTTCATGACTCAGCTTGCCCAGCAGCAGCATCAGAATGCTGGAAGTAGTCCTGCTCCTTATTCTGAATCTGATAGCTCGACCTCAGCTGATGAACCTCCTAGGCGTAGACGCCGTAGGGAAGAAGCTGCACAAGCAGGTGCTACCGATCGATCCGTTAGAGATTAGACACATGATGAGACCGGATGCCCGGATCACCAAGACCCAAATCAAGCGGGACACCAACCCACACGGTCCCGTGGAACGGAACCCAACCTCCCACCCTCCATACAAACTCCGGACTTATCAGCCATGGTCAAGCAGTTGATGCGAAAGAACCAAGGCCTGACCAACGAAGATTGGGGAGTGTCCAGGAGTCATACTCCCTTCACAGATGTTATCCTACAGGCCGAGTACCCTAAGAAATTCAATATGCTGACTATCCTAGCCTACGAAGGGAAGACTGACCCTAGGAAACACGTGATGAGGTACGAATGGATGATGGATTCGGCAAGGGAAAATGACGCAACCAAGTGTAAGTGTTTCCCAACCACTCTGTCAGGAATCGACACTATGTGGTTTACTCGACTTCCTCCGCGATCTATATCCAGCTTCGACGAGTTGGCAATGAAATTTGTCGAACAATTCAGAATACATGCTACTCGTCCAAAGGACGTGATGTCCTTATCAAGCGTAATTCAAGCTTCGGGAGAGTCTTTGAAAGCATACTTACAGAGGTTTCATGTTTCCACCACTGAAGTTAGTAGTCCTAACGACCATGCAATTTTGATGGCGGTAATGCGAGGTGTAGATCCAGATTCGGAGTTTGGAGATTGGTTCGAGGGAAAGCCACCAGCTACATTGGAAAGATTCTATGCTAAAGCTCATTATTTCATACGAAGGGAGGAGGCTCGATGGATAAGACGAGATAAGGCGCCAGGGCCTGTTCAGGAGACTGTGAAAAGTAACATCGCCGTGAAGCAGTCCGACGATAGTTCGGGAAAAGTTCAAGTCAACGTCCAAAACAAGCCTGGGAAGTCTAAAGGATCCAGAGGTGGGAATTCCGAAAAGAAAAGAGAAGCAGGGAAATGGAAGCCAAGGATTCCGACCTACAATGAATACACCCCGCTGAATACTTCTCTTGAAAACATTTATATATCTACCTGTAACACCTTTGAACACAGAAAGCTGCCTAAAGGAATCCACTGAAGAACAGAAACGGACAAGGAAGTACTGTCACTTCCATGAGACCAATGGGCATAATACCGAGGAGTGTAGACCCCTCCATGATGCCATAGAAAAATTAATTAGACAGAAGAAAATGCAGGAATTTGTCAAAAACCCGCAAGATGGAAGGCAAGGAACATCAGGCCCCGGACGCGGGCCGGCTCCACGCCAACCAGAACAACCTGTTTGGACCGTGGGTAGATTGATCATAAACAATATTGTCGGAGGACCTCATCATGCAGACAAGAATTGGCAGGAGATGGAACGATATGCTACCTCCCTGAGGCATGCGGATTATGAATGTTGTTCGAATGTGGATGATGGAACCCTCGCAAAACAACAACGCATGATGACTGAAGATATAGTGTTTAGTAGTCGAGACGCGGACAAGATGGAGGCTCCTACTATCGACCCGATGGTTATATCTGCAACAATCAGGCCAACTTACGTGAAAAGAATCTTGATTGATTGTGGAAGCTCTGTCAACATCATCTTCAAGAAGGCTTATGACCAAATGAAGATGGAAATGAAAGATTTGAAACCATGCAAATCCCGTATCCACGGCTTTAACGGTGCTGCAACCGATGCAATGGGGTATATAGAACTGCCAGTTGAACTGGCGGAAGGTGAGCGTAGGAGAGTGCGAGTCCTACCGTTCATAGTAATGGATGTTGAATCTCCATATAATGTCTTTTTGGGTCGTCCAGCCTTGGCAGAATTTAAGGCTGCTTTGGCCCCATGGTGTTTGACATTAAAATTTCCGACGGACAAAGGAGTTGGTGTTGTACATGGAAATCAGGCGATCGGTCGCGCATGTTATGTGGGGAACTGAGAGAAGCTCAACGGAGAGAGAAGGGAAAGGTTGCGGACAACTCCGTCCGCATCCTAAAGACTGATGATTGACAAGTAATGCCCGAGCCCTGGCTCGGGCAGCATTCTCGGATCCTTAGGGACATAGATCCGAGAGATGATGATGGGGAACCCAGGGAAACAAACGCAGCACCTACTGAGCCGACGATCGACATTCCAGTCAGCCGGGATGACCCATCATGAGTTCTTAAGATTGGATCACAAATTGACCCCTCAGTGGCCGAGGATCTGACTGATTTCCTCCGGGTGAATCTGGACGTTTTCGCTTGGACACACTCTGATATGTGCGGGATTTCTCCAGCATTTGTGAGTTATATGTTGAACATAGACACGAAAAACGTTCTCGTAACAGAAAAGGAGATGTATGGACCCAGAGAGGTCTGCGGCTCTCAAAGAGGAGGTGGACAAACTCAAAGCCTATGGGTTTGTCCGCGACGCCCTCTACACTGAATGGGTATTTAACCCAGTGCTAGTAAAGAAAGCAAATGGAAAGTGGAGAACTTGTGTTGATTACTCCGATCTGAATAAAGCATGCCCGAAGGATAGTTTCCCTTTACCTAGGATCGACCAGCTCATCGACTCTACCGCCGGACACGAATTATTGTCATTTATGGATGCGTATTCAGGATACAATCAGATCCCGATGCACATTCCAGATCAAGAGCACACCAATTTTGTCACAAATATGGGGCTATATTGCTATGTAGTAATGCCCTTTGGATTGAAAAATGCGGCAGCAACTTATCAGCGTCTGATGAATCGAATGTTTAAAGACCAGATCAGTAAGACGATGGAAGTCTATGTGGATGACATGCTCATGAAGTCACGACAGTCAAACGACCACATCCGAGACTTAGCAGAAATGTTTGATATACTCAGACATTATGGTATGAAGATCAACCCCTTGAAGTGCTCTTTTGGTTTGGCATCAAGAAAGTTCTTAGGTTTCATTATGAATGCACATGGAATTGAAGCTAACCCGAAAAAGATTCAGGCTATTCGGGACATACAAGTGCCCAGAACTATAAAGCAAGTACAAAGCTTGAACGGAAAGGTGGCAGCGTTGAGCCGATTCGTATCCAGAGCCACAGATAAGTGCATGCCTTTCTTTGATGTTATAAAGAAGGGAAAAAGGAATTTCGAGTGGACATCTGACTGCAAGGAAGCATTCCGAGCTCTGGTAAGGCATTTAGAGAGCCCTCCGGTGCTATCGAAACTAGTAGACCATGAAATGTTGTATGTGTACTTGGCAGTATCCCAACATGCTATCAGTACGGCTTTGGTTCGTAAAGAGGACCGAGTTCAAAAGCCAATTTACTATGTTAGTAAACGTCTGACGGGGGCAGAAAGAAACTATCCCAAGATTGAGAAATTAACCTATTGCTTGGTTATTGCATCACGCAAGCTTCGCCCATATTTTCAGGCATACCCGATCAGTGTTTACACTGATCAACCCTTGCGTTAGGTACTCCAACGACCGGAAACTTCTGGAAGAATGTTAAAATGGAATATCGAGTTGAGTCAGTTCGATATTACTTACCTGCCGCGAAAGGCCATACAGGGACAAGCGCTAGCAAATTTCATCGCTAAATTCACCATGACAGACGAGTCAAACGGCCGCAATGTCATACCTTCCGTCCGATGGAAGATGTACACCGATGGGGCATCTAACGACCGTTGTTCGGGGGTTGACATAGTTCTTGTAACTCCTGACAACCGATCAGTTTTCTACGCTTTGTAGCTCGAATTCACAGCAACGAATAATGAAGTCGAATATGAAGCATTGATTACCGGCTTAAGACTCGTCAAAGAACTGGGAATAAGATCGATTGAAATCTTTTGCGACTCGCAACTGGTGGTGTATCAAGTGCATGGAGACTACCAAGCAAGGGGGAAGAGACTTGCCCCATATTTGGCCTAAGTTCAGGAGCTGCTAGCAAATCTCGAGTATTATGATATTTCATATGTTCCGCGCGAACAGAACAGAGCAGCCGATTCATTGGCAAAATTTGCAAGCACTGGCAATGCGCGGCAGATGGGATTGTTTCCCGTTGAAACCTTACATGTTCCAAGCATATATATAATGGAGGTAGATTTCATGTTAGAGACGAAAATCGAGAAGGAGTCATGGATGACCCCATTCAAGCAGTACTTGTTACATGGGGCCGTGCCCGAAAGAAGGAGCGAAAGATGACAAGTCATTCGTAAGGCTTCTCGTTATGTAATGCAGGATGGAATAATGTATCAGAGGGGATTCTTGACCCCATTTCTCCGGTGCATTGCCCATGATGAGATAAAACGAGTCCTGACGGAAGTCCATGAAGGTGAATATGGCGACCATACCGGGGGGCAAACATTAGCAAAGAAAATCCTCCGCTATGGATACTATTGGCCAACTGTAATCGGGATGCCGCAGACTACGTAAGAAGATGTGACAAATGCCAGAAGTATGCGAAAATCCCAAGAGCTCCGCCGATGGAACTCACACAAATGGTTAGTCCTTGGCCATTTGCAATATGGGGGATCGATGTAGTCAGCTCCTTACCTCTATCCAAAGGTGGTGCAAAATACGCGATTGTTGCGGTCAATTACTTTACCAAGTGGGCAGAAGCAGAGCCTTTGGCCACTATCACCCCAAGAAAGTCATTAATTTCGTGGTACGAAATATCATATGCCGCTTTGGCCTGCCACGAACCATCGTTACAGACAATGGAACTCAGTTTGAAAGCAAAGAGTTCAGGGAATTTTGCCAAAAATATGGTATTGTGAAATAGTTTGCAACGGTTGCTCATTCAAAATCTAATGGACAAGTGGAGGTTGTAAACAAGATAATGAAATCCATATTGAAAAAACGTTTCGAAAAGGCTAGAGGCAAGTGGGTGGATGAGCTTCCGACAGCACTTTGGGCTTACAGAACCACCTACAAGTCTGCGACTGGCCACACTCCATTCGCATTTGCATATGGCATGGAAGATGTCATACCGATGGAACTTGAAGTCCCATCACATCAGGTAACTTATTATGACCCTGAGTCAAATCGAGATCTTTTGATGGAATCGTTGGACTTTACTGATGAAAAACGCGAAGAAGCCAATTTAAGAGCGGCCGCGTACAGGCACCGAGTTGATCGATATTATAACGAAAAAGTTTTACTGAGAATCTTTGGTGTGGGTGATCTCGTTTTGAAACGAGTTTTCCCAGTTCCATCACACATGAGCCCCGCATGGGAAGGTCCATACGTCATCAAACGGAAGCTTGGAGAAGGAACTTTCAAGCTAGCGACCGTCGATGGTGCGACACTCCCCAGAGCATGGAATGGTGAAAATTTGCGGCATTATTACACTTAGTTCATTTCTATCATATTTTAGTTGCATTTATTTCCAGCAAGTTTTTATTCCTAGTTTACGGCATGTAAAAGGACAATTTAGTTTATTTGTATTAATAAAGGCTTGAAGTCATTTCTTTTTTCCATGAATTGTCGATGTTTCTGTGCATGATAACGGTGTAACAAATGACCGAGAGATACATTACTCTGTCTGACACACGAACGAATATAAACGATTTGCGTACTCTAAGTCCCCAGAGCATGGACTAGAGTATAAACGACTCAAAATATCCAAGTCCCCGCAGTGCGTACTGGAGCACTCAAAGTCCCCAGAGTGTGGACTCGAGTACAAACGACTCGAAATCTCCAAGTCCTCGGAGTGCGGACTGGAGTACTCTAAGTCCCCAGAGTGCGGACTCGAGTATAAACGCTCGAAATCTCCAAGCCCCCATAGTGCAGACTGGAGTACTTTAAGTCCCCAGAGTGCGGACTCGAGTATAAACGACTCGAAATCTCCAAGCCCTCGGAGTGCGGACTGGAGTACTCTTAAGTCCCAAGAGTGCGGACTCGAGTATAAACGACTCGAAATCTCCAAGTCCCAAGAGTGCGGACTGGAGTACTCTAAGTCCCCAGAGTGTGGACTCGAGTATAAACGACTCAAAATCTCCAAGTCTTCGGAGTGCGGACTAGGGTACTCTAAGTCCCTAGAGTGCCGACTCGAGTATAAATGACTCAAAATCTCCAAGTCCCCAGAGTGCGAACTGGATTACTCTACGTCCCCGTAGTGCAGACTGGAGTACTCTAAGTCCCTAGAGTGTGGACTTGAGTATAAATGATTCAAAACCTCCAAGTCCCCAGAGTGCGGACTCGAGTATAAATGATTTAAATGTCCAAGTCCCCTGAGGACGGACTAGATATAAATGACTTGAAATCATCAAGCCCTTGGTGTACAGATTGGAAAATATTCCAAGTCCCCAGAGCGTGGGATGAAAGAATGTGCAAATACCAAAAAAGTTGTCAACTTTTCTAAAGATGAATCGAGAAGTTCACGTAACTCGCAGTAGCTCGAGTTTTGACCACGGTTATACCAAAAACCAAAAAACAACAATCCTTTGAGAGGGAAAAGAACTAAGTTTTATTCATCAAAAATAAGTTCCTACTACAACTCCTCCGTAGCTCGGAGTCAAAAGTTTATTTACATAAACTACGAAAACAAAAATAATTACATAATCTAAACTAGCTCCTGTTGAACGAGAGCAAAGACTACTTCTTTGACTTCTTCGACTTTTTGCCCGATGACTCCACCCCGGTACGTTTACCCTTGATAACTTTCTTTGACGGGGGAGTGACAGCTGAAGAAGTATGAGGAACATCCATGGGTTTGGACCCGCCTGGGAGAATGGCCTTCAACGGCTTGTTCAAAGGATCGTCTGGGTCCACAGCTTGAGGTTCGACCTTGATCTTGATTGTTTTTTCCTTCTTTTATCAAGCTGCTCTTTCATGCTCAGTTCGGATGTGTGCTCAGAAATGCCTGTAATTTCAACTTCATAACTCCCATCGATGGGAGAGGAAGTCTCAGATTTGTCTTCGTCAAGCGCTCCGATCACCTGAGCATCGGGACCGGGAGCTTCTCCTGCATGAGTGGCTTCACTCGCTTTTCCCCTAACCTCCTTGGCAACATCGCTCCTCGAAGTGGGCTCAAGATCAACACGGCCTATATAAAATCACGAAAAGCAAGTATTAGAATGGGATAGCTTCTGATGAAAACCGAAAACTCTTGGAATGTTAAAGAAAAAGAGTTGCTGACCAGGTTTCGGTTGGCTCTTAGCCGTCAGGAGGGTCTCACCCTATGGAATAGGGGACAAAACATGAACACCAAGGCCGGGGTCCTCCGGGCCATAGCCGATGTGCTGTTCAAATGGATCGAGTATCGGTCGACCGGCCGGGTGGGTAGGCACACGAGCTGGAGACTCAATCCCGGATTGACCGACGATAACTTCTTTATCTTTTGTTGAGGGGGAGCCTTTGCAATATATGGCTTTAGCCACTGATAAGTCCGAAGGCTCATTTCCCTTAAGGAATTCTTTTATCAAGGCCCCCTCATCAACCTCCTTGATACAGTGTTCGACCTTCTTGATTTCAATTAGAGTCTCCCACGCCTCGGCCAAGGATTTGAGATAGCCCTCTCCCAGAAAAGTTAAGTCCCGGTGCATGAGAATGCGGGCATTGTATTCGGCAATAAGCGGGTCGAACATGGTTTTGATTTCTTCTCTACCTTCTTCCTTAGCCGCCTCAAGATGGGAGTCGATTTCCGTAGATGCTATCATTTTGCCCTCATCACGAGCTTCATTCTTCAGCGTCTCAACTTTAGGAAAATCGCCCTCAAGTTTCGCCTTTAGGAGTCGCATTGCAATGATCTCGCCGCAATACCGTTGCAACTCTTCTTGGGCAGCAATCTTCTCTTCTTGCTCTTTGCGGAGTCGCTCCTCAAGTTCCTTAACTCGGAGACAGAATGCATCCCTCTCTTTTTGCGCTGAGTCTTTTTCCAAAGCCAAAGCTCCACAGCGTTGTACCGCCTCGTCGAGTTCTTTTTTGTGAGTCGATTCCAGACGAGTTACGGCTTCAACGGTATCCTTGGCGCTCTCCTGGGCGGCCACAAGTTGAGATTTATAAGATGCAATCTCTTCGTCCTGAGCTTTGATAATGTCTTTGTCATGAATAGCCTCAAGCTTCAGGCGATCAATCTCATGATGGCGTTCTATGGAGACTTCAGACACTTTCTCTACAAGATGAACGAACGCGTCATGCTGAACATAGACGTCATTGGTGCAGGGGATAGCGCTCTGCTTGACATCTCCAGGAATATGATGGGTCGTCGAGAGAAACTTCATACCATCAAAGCAGATTTTTGGGAATTTAACTTTAAGCTCGGCCAGTTTCTCCAATACTGATGGATCTGTTGCAAGAACAAGAGGAGACAGCTTCGAAAGTTTAGCTCTTCTGCGAGGATCCGGGGACTATCGGGTGGAGGAGTAATCAGAGTGTTGATCACGAGGAACATCAGATTGCGACCCCTTATGGCCGTGCTTATCTTTGCTTTGCCCCGAGTGAGAAGGAGGATGTTGGTAGTATTTGGGCTGATAATACGTTTTCTTCCGAGATGATGAGTCCCGGGAATGATAATCCCTATCGCCATCGCCGTCTGTGTCCCGACATTTTCCAAGACCTGAGTCCCGTCCAGAGTGATGGAAGATAGATGACCCGTGGAGATGGTCGATTCCGTGTGTACGCCCCATGTCATCTACACAGAATTTAAAAAAACAACGAATTAGCAAAGTGTAGTGTGACGACGGAAATTTAAGTACAAGGTGAAGTGCATGTGTTTGTGTGTGTCCTAGTGTTTCCCCCCGATGGACCAGTTTCTTTACTAATGGGAGTTTTTTCTCCCTGAGTTTGGGCTTGAACGTCTGCATCGTCTCTGATGGGCGAGTGAAGTTTAAGCGCCTCAGGATCATCGAAATCATAATTAAGTAAATCGTCAGGTATCGAAAGGTTCGAGAGGCCCTTTAAGGAACTTTCTAAACGTTGTGAGGAAGCCTCTTTCTCCGTTGGAATAAGAGTAACTTTAGAGGTTGCACAACCTTTTTCCATCCTTATCTTGTACATCAGTTTCTTTTTCCTCTTCGATAGGGAGGATGACGTTTCGATGTCATGCACTTCAACTAATGGGTCCTTAGTAGCACCAACATTTTGATCTTGTGCTTCGGGTGTTTCATTTTCTTTGATTTCTCCTTCTTCTAGTGCACCAGGAGCGTTGCGTGCTGAAGACTCAACTTGTTTTTTCCCTTTGCTAGAGACGGGTCTGGGTATGGAAACGCCCTGAGGAAGGCTTATCCGACGACCTTCTGCCAACAGTCCAAACCTCGAATGTGACTCATTTGAAATGAGAGTTCGGATGTCCCGTTCGTCGGCAGGAAGGGCTCTAATAGCTTCGACAGCTTTAGAATATCTGCGGCTATCAGGACATGGATTGATACCTGAAAAGATGGAAAAAAGAGTTAGAAGAAGCACGACTTTTATCAAGCATGAATATCGATCCAGAGAAAGGACTTACTTCCTTCCACCCATCTCCTCGCGAAACCAGGAGGGCAACGCATATAAAACCATTCCTGTTTGTACAAGACGAACTTGCTGCATGCCCTAGTTAAGATTTGGCAATTGTGGTGCGGCTCGAGAAACATGAAAGAGAGGCTATCTCTCCGCTTCTTGATCATATATATATCTGATGTCACCCGGGGTTGGAGGTCTGGAGAGGACATTCATGAAGAGGATGTAGGTACCGTAAATGAAGGCGTGAACGTTCGGGTGCAGTTGTGACGGGGCAAAGTCAATGTACTGTAGCACGTTCCGAAGAAATAAGTTGAACGGTGGCACACTGCCGACCCAGCACATAAACTTATTACAAGCTGTATATCCAACTAGGGGCAAGTGGGGACAATTGTGCCCCGATGGAACTAATACGTCGTCGAAGGGGATTCCGTGGACGGAGCATATCCGACGAAGAACACTTTCATTGATCTTCGAAGCCTGTGAATCGATCGGGTTGTCCAAGAAAGTTGATGCCTCCAGGGCGTTGGGAGCTTTATGAGCAGGGGAAGTCGACGGGTTTGAAGTATCCGCGACTCCTTGTTTGGAAGACGTCCCAGGTCTATCTGAGATCGTGGCGGAGCTAGATTTCTTAGACATCTTTGGTAGAAATTGAACTAGTAGAGTACCTATTTGAACTATACTTGAAAAACAATCGACATTAGACATAACAACACAAGTATTCCCCCCATATGGTGTGT
The DNA here is from genome assembly GCA_030765085.1 of Allium cepa. Classification (NCBI taxonomy): domain Eukaryota; kingdom Viridiplantae; phylum Streptophyta; class Magnoliopsida; order Asparagales; family Amaryllidaceae; genus Allium; species Allium cepa. Next base: position 211,121,840 of record CM060939.1, on the reverse strand, counting down.
GGACTAGTGTGATACTTCAAGTAAAAGTGCTGAGAAATTGAAAGTCACGGAGTTAATGGTATAAAGTTGAGCTTTGAATCGTCGCCTTCGAAGACCTTCATCGCTGATCGTCTCCAAAAACCTGCCCTATGGTGTTTTCAATTTCAGACTCAAACATTGGTGCTATATGTTAGAGGAAATTATCCATTTTTGTCGATTTAGGTTCAGGCTTGTGATTACTGAAACTAGAAAGTTATTAGTCCAGATTAGTTCGATACGCTAGTTTATTTAGGTTCTAGTCCTTGTTTTTCTCATAAGATTAGGCAAAGTAAATATTGCTCGGCCTAAGTATCGTTCGACCAAATTATCGTTCGGCCTAAACCTTGATCGGTCTAAGTATCGTTTGGATAAACTATCGTCCGGCCTAAGAATCATTCGGCCTAAGTATCGATCGGCATTCGTGTTGTTCGGCTTAAGCACTGTCCGGCCAAAATATCGGTCGGCATCCTGTCCATTCCCTGCTACCTTTCAATTTTTCCACTCCAATTTCGTTCGGCATGGGAAGGTCATGCTGAACCATGGCCGTATCAACCTACACCAACAGGCCTAATATCTAACTCCATTCTCATTCTACCATAGGACCGCTTGGCATTGAAAGACCATGCTGAGCCACTATAATGCACCTTCCACCTTTTCTCTTCTCCGATCCATCCACCTCGAAACCACCTAAGAGCATACTAAGTTCCAGCCCTAGAAAACGACCGAGCCTCAATTCATCACCCTTATTCACACGCCCCTTACTCTCTTCGATCTATGAAAGGTTCACAAATTCGAGTAATATCTAATGTCTCCTAATTTGAGAGGGTGATCAAAAGCTTCTTACCGAAGAGTACGGAGAGAGCTCAAGGATCTGTGAGTTAGGATTGAAGGTTGTTAAAACTTAACTTAAGAAAGGCGTGATGGATTCCAGAGAGGTAAGTTGCAAGTTCTTGAAAAATAATGGAGGTAAAAGGTGAAAGGAGAAGAAGAAGGAAAATGCCGACTTTTATAGGAGAAGAGGGGAAGTTGAAGAGACTATAGACGGTAGAACCAGTCAAGGCTACATCGTTCGGCATCGACATACAAAGCCATTCAGCATACATGGATCATTCGGCTTCGGCTATTCTCTTCGACATTAGCATAGTATTCGGCACACATCACCTCACCTGGCAATCAAGGGAAGTCACCATTGATGAAACTAAACCACAACTCGGAGCAAAGCACAGTGGTCACGTGATTCAAAGCGCACCACGTTCGACCACGTGATGCACTTTGGGGGGGCAAGTGTTACCTGGAGATTTGACCAGGCAACTAAGTACTCGGCATTAACATACTGTTCGATATTAGAGGACCTTCGGCATTCACGAACACACGGCATTTAGGAGCGTTCGGCATTAGAAAGCACTCGGCTTCCAAAGTCGTCCGGCACATATGATGCGCTCGGCACTCAGGTTCGGTCGGCATCTATGGGACATTTGGCATGCGAGAGTGTTCGGCATGCGAGAGCGTTCGGCATTAAGAGACATTCAGTATTGTATATCGTTCGGCACCTATGGACGTTCGGCATGACATGGTCATTCGGCATTCCATACTGCTCGGCATCCTAACCTTGTTCAGCACAAATACCTCGTTCGTCATTCAGGATGTTCGGCATCACTTTGTTCAGCATGATTCCATATTGCTCGGCATTTAGGGTGTTCGGCATTCAGGGTGTTCGGCATTCAGGGTGTTTGGCATCACTTCGTTCGCATTAGAATGTCGTCCGCCAATCAAGGCGTTCGGCATCACTTCATTCGGCATGAGAATGTCTTCCGGCATTCAAGGTGTTCGGCATCACTTCGTTCGGCATGAGAATGTCGTTTGGCATTCAGGGTATTTGGCATCACTTCGTTCGGGATGAGAATATCGTTCGGCATTCAGGGTGTTCGGCATCACTTCGTTCGGGATGAGAATATCGTTCGGCATTCATGCCTTGCTCGGCATTTTTGCCGTTCGGCCTCTCTGGATCTCCACACAGAGATCGCTCTATTTGGGCCAAGCTACTTAGCTACCTGGCCCACCAGGGAAGTCCAACCCATTATCGCCTATAAATAGAGAGGTAGGGGCACAATGAAATTGACCTTTTTTTGAGAACACCGGGGAGACTCTGCCGCATTCAAGACTCATTCAAGATTTATCTTTTTTGCTTAGCAATTGTAGTCGATATAATTGGTATACGGATTGTATTTGTAATCGATTATCGAGAAAAGCAATAAATATTAACCTCAAAGTGGACGTAGGCAATTACGCCGAACCACTATAAATCTGGTGTTCATATTTTCTGCATTTAAATCTGCATATTATCCTCTGTTTAACTTTACTTTCTTCATCGATCTCTCCACACAATCTCTCTTAAGGGTGTTAGTGACCAATTCTGGTGCTAACAGTTGTTATATTTTTTTTGTTAGGAAGTGAAATCTTATATATTGATCGAAAAATAAAATTTATAAATGAAATGGATATAAACTTGAAACTTTTAGAACTTAAGTTCCCGGATTTTGAAAAATTTCTTTCCAAAGATTTTGGAATATAATACTAGTAGTATTTGGAAGTATTTTCTCATATAAATATTTCAATATAATTTGAAGGAAATGTTTTAAAAAAATCTTGGAAAGGAATAAGTTCTGTACTCCCCTCCCTGTCGCTGGAAAATAATTTCAACGATGAGTGCACGCATCATCGACATTCATTTTCGAGTTTCAAACTGGGAAGGCAATTGTAGTAGTTTTACTGCAGATTATTTTGATAAACAAATCTAAATTTCAAAGCTTAAATATGATTGAATATAAGTTGTAAGTGTATACATATGTATATCATTTTTAGTGATTTGAAATAGAACCCGACATTTAGTTTTTAAATTTCTTTAAGTTTGAGATTTTAATTATTGAAATGAAATGAAATTTTAACCATTTAATAATTTGAACTTCTAAAATAGAAAATAAGAAACTAAATGCTAAGTTATAAATTAAATATACAAGGAATTCGAAATTTCAAATTTGTAGCCTGTAAATCAATGGATAGAAAAAAAATCCAGAAGATATGATTATGGAACATTTTTGTTAATTGAAATAAATAAGAAAAACTTGGGTAATATTCAATTGCATTCTTAAAACATATACATAACTTACCAAAAGATTAAAAGTTGAAATGTCTAGTAAGAAAATGTAATGGAATATTATGCAAGTAAAACTTAAAGTAATGAAAGTGTTCAATGAAACTCGTTTATAAATAAGAACTTTGATATTATAATTGTTATAAACTTAAGTTATAATTGAAATGCTACTAATTAAATGTAATAGAAAAGTAAGTATTATAGATAAATGATTATAAACTTAAGCAAATGTTTTAAGTTATATGAAATTAAAATAAGTTGAAAGGATAAATACTGTAAATAGATGATTATAAACTCAAGTTAATGATGGAAGCCATTTATAATTAGAATGAATATTATATTAAATTAAATGATTATAACTTCAGGAAATTGTTGAAATGATTCAGAAAATGGATTAATATTCAATGATATTATATAACAGTGGATGAATGTAAATTAAAGGGTAAGAAACTTGAGAATGAATTTATGCACTAATGAATATTAATATCTAATAGAAATCAAGCATATAAATTAATAAATGTAAACTGCGATAAAATATATGTAATACTTGAATAATGAATTCATTGGTTATTAAAAGCAATTGAATGGATATAATTTATGTAAGAAATGAATGTAAAGTAGTGAAAAGAAATTTTCATTATAAATGGAGAAAAAAAAAGAATTTTGTAAGTAATGAATGAAAATAAGTACTGAATGAATGGATATGAATTTATTTACAAAGAAACCTATATGGTATTTTAAGAACTGATTTACATATGTTTAATTAATTATATATGAGTAACATATGTAAGAAAATGTAAATAACATATGTAAATAAATGAATGTAAATTGATGGAAGTAAGTATTATATGAATAGGAGTTGAATTTGTAAGAAATAAATGTAATTTAAAAAATAATCCTTGTATCTATTAAAAAGAAAAATAAACTGCAAATGTTGTGACAGAAACTAATAAGAAAAAATTAAATAATGTTTGGAATTTGTTGTTTGTTTTGGCCTATGGGAAGTTTGGAAAAGGATACTTCTAATTATTTAGGATGTATAAATAGTCTATTGAGCTTTATCTAAGACTATTAAGTAGATGGTATACGTAGTAGTTTAATTGTCATTCTATGCGAATTAAAAATGTCTAAACCCGAACAAAACTATTTGTTTTTCTTGGTATGAATGAATGGTTGATTAATTTGATTCCTTGTGATGATTGTATGCCTATTTGCAAGTGATTGTTGTTATGCTATATTGATTTGTTTTGTTATTAGTTGGAAAAAACTTAAAATAATTCAATTTTATATAATTATTAACCTCTTTTGGACTATATAAGTGAAACAAAGGTTATGGAAGTGATTGTTACTACTTTTGGTTTCATAAAATAAGCATTAATTGCCCAACAAATAGGTACGTTCTCGGATTACGTTTTATAGAGATATTATATTGTTTTCTCGTGGTTTGTGATACATTATTTTGAAAATATGCAATATATTGTTATTGTCGATATTACTATTTCTCCCAGACCTCTCTGTACAAAGGAGACTCTGTCGAAATTTTTCGTGAATGTTGGACTTAGAAAATTTGGTGAAATATTTTCAAAACTTTTGCTAAATTGAATATGAAAGGATTTAATTGTTATAAATTAATATATTCTATTTAAATTATTTAATTTTGTAAATTTATTTGTTTATCAGTTTAATATTTTGAATAAGATATGTCAATTACTTAATTCTTTCTTTTGCCTTCTTTCTCCTTTTCGAGGACAAAATTTTTTGAGTGGGGAGAGTGTAGCGATCCATAATTTTCGATAATTTAAATTAGTTAATTTAATAAGATTTTGGTAACTTAATATTAAAAGAAATTAAATTTTGTAATTTAATAATGAAATAATAACTAAAATGAAATGTAACAATTTTTAGTTATTATTTCGAGTAAAATGAAATGTAACAATGCCAATTTAACTTTAACAAGTCATTAAACCTTTTTTCTCTCCCCTATCATGTCTGCGCATGGAGCTCCCATCCATCCTTCCCTTGTCACCTCAGTAGTACCCCCCTTCCCATCCCCACTGTCAACTCTGTTGATCCTACCCTGTCCCTTTCCACTGCCACATCAGCGTCCCCTCCTAGTCATGCCCCAACCAAAACCTCCGCTACCCTTACTCACATAGTTAACCCACCCCATGTTCCCCCTGATCCCACCACGTCACCAACTCTACCCTTTAGTCCCGATCCACCTGCTCCCCCTCCCAGTGAACGGTCATGGACTTCGTTGTTCAAGCACATACCCAAGAATGCTGGGAAGTACATCCCCGTTCACCTATCTCCAGTATATGAAGATGACGTATTGGTTCCTTCTTCTGAAGTTATTGATGCAGGAGCGACGATTTGGAAGGATACTATGGTGGGTTTCTTTCTAGACAAACCTTTGTCTTATACAGCGGTGATCTCCAAACTTAAGAAGATATGGAGACTAAAAGGATCGGTGACAGTTAAGTCAGATGGTATTTTATTCTTATTTAACTTTACTTGTTTTGAAGACAGAAACAAGATCCTACAGTGTGATCCTATAATCATGAACAATAAGTTGTTTATTGTTAAGCCATACGATTCAGCTATCAGTAACGTTACTGGCATGATAACAGCGGTTCCAGTTTGGGTTCATTTGTATAACCTACCAATTTACGCCTGGTCTCCACTTGGAATTAACTGGCTCTGTAGCCATTTGGGGAAGATGTTGTGTATGGATGAAATGACAGAAAAGCAGGAAAGACTAAGCTATGCAAAATGCTTGGTGGAAATAAAACCATATAAGGAACTTCCTGATGAGTTTACGGTGAAGTTGGTTGAAGGAGGGCATCAAAAAATATATGTGCAGTACTTGTGGAAGCCTGATGTATGCGTGATATGCAAAGGATTTGGACACAAAACCGAGTGTTGTGACAACAAGAAAGAAAAGCTGATTGAGAACAAAGAGGAAACCAACAGTAAAGTCAACAGAGATAAAGAAGTGGTAGCTGCCAACCTAATCCATGAGAAAAGAAATGTAAGGCCAACTCAAAAATGAAACTTTAAAGTATGGCAACGTATAAGTAGAAAGAAAGTGGAATTAGTGGAAAAAGGAAAAAAGGAGGAGGAGAAACGAGGAAGCATTAAAGAAATGGAAAAAAGTGAAAGTGAAATTAAGACTAACAGTGAACACGGGCATGGAGGAGACAAGGAAGAAAATAATCAAGACACAAGAGAAGTAGACATAAATAAAAATATACTACAAGATGACTCAGTGAACATTGTGAATGGAAAGGAAAAAGAAGTAGAATTAAGTGATAGTGAGACTGAAGGCAACCCGCTTACCTTCAACAAGTTTTCAGTGCTACTTTCTTTGGATGATGAGGAAAATGTGTATGACATGCATGAAGAAAGTATCAACGTTAGTGATAAATGTCAAGTTGCTCAATGTAAAGCAGTTGAAGAGCAAAAGGAAACCAATATTCAAAAATTTCACAAAGAAGGAGGCAGTAACAAAGTAAAAAAAGGGAGGGACATGGTTGAGCAAACAATGAACAACACATACAGTCAGGAAGCGGTTGTAGATGTAGACAACGGAGAGCGACAGGGTTGTGACGGTGAAATAAGTAAAAGCAAACAACTGGAAGGTAGGAAAAATAAAATGAATATCAACAAGCATATAAACCCCAGTACTAAAATACAAGAAAAAGAGGATGTGCACTATTCATGCACAGCGTATCACACACTGCAATCAAATAAAACATCTCCCCATGGCAAAGACACATTCCCTAATTCCCCTTCTCAACACATTTATTCCAAGATCAAACCTCCCCAGGCATTCAAAGCTCCAACTTCTGCTGAAATCCTCCCTCTTCTAACCATCCCACAATCTCCACCTCAGACCAGCCCCCTATTACATGAGGAATCAACTAAGCAAGCAGTAACTCCACTATCAGCCACCATTCCTAACTACTTGTCCTCGAAGCAAGCTGTGACTAGGAGTATGAAGATTGAGTTACTTAACGCACGTGTTGTCCAATGAAGTTACGCATTGGAGCATGGAATATTCGTGGTGCACATTATGTGATCAAGCAGGACCAATGCAAGCAATTAATCACAACTCATCAGCTATCAGTCATAGTAATTCTCGAAACTAAGTTGAATCTTGCCTTGTCCATCAAGGCTGCAGAATACATTAATCCTAGGTGGAAACATATACACAACCTGAATGAAGCATCGTATGGTAGAATTTTGATTCTATTCAATCCCAATAAGATCCAACTCACCCCCATTCTAACCACTTCCCAACTGATTCATTGTCATGCCATTGACCTCTCTGATCAAACATCCTTCTATGTCTCCTTTGTGTACGCTTTTAACTCAGTCAACTCTAGAGATCCTTTGCTTTCGGTTATCCCTTCTCTCAGACAATCCACTCACCCATGGTTAATTCTTGGAGACTTTAACTGCTGCTGCTCTCTCTCTCTGACAGAGTTAGAGGAAACCCCCTCTCTCTCAGTGAAATCAAACCCCTTGCTGATGCTCTCTCTAACGCTGACCTTGTTAAAGTTAGGTCACTGGGCATGCAATATACGTGGAATAACAAAAGGAGGCTAGGATGCAGAACTTTCTCTACCATTGACCACTCATTCACGAACCTTTATGCATTAACTAAATGGCCTCTCCTCTTCAACCCCCTTCCCCCCCCCCCCTCTCCTATCTGACCACTTACCCCAAATAATCCACCTTCGTGAAGCGGACTTGAGAGGGAAATCAAATTTTAAATTTTTTAACACCTGGGCCTCTGAACCAGACTTTAAAAATACTGTGCTATCTGCATGGAAAATGCCTAAAAATGGAAATCATATGTTTGTTTTGCAGGAAAAAATCAAGGAGACGAAGAAAGTCTTGAAACAATGGGCGCACAATAAGTATGGTCAAGGCGACAAGCTGAGCACTATGATTAAGGGAAGACTCAATGATGTCCAGACAGCTATGATGGCCTCTGTTAACAATGCTAACCTATCTGAAGAGGAGAGTATTCTCTCTTTGCAATACTATCAAGCTTTATGTAAAGAAAGTGATATGATTAGGCAGAAGTCGAGAATCAAATGGCGAGAAAAAGGAGATAGAAACAGTGCTTACTTCCACGCAAGCCTAAAGAATAAGCAAACAAGACAAAATTTTACAACTATTTATGACACGTATGGGAATCTACACACTTCACCTGATGAGGTCAAGGAAACTGTTGTCAATCATTTCTCTGACTTGTATGGCAATGTGAACGACTTCTTGCCGAACATTGATCGAATACCCAGTGACATACTACCAAGATTAAACTCAGCTGATTATGCTTATCTCTGCAATGAAGTTACCCCTGAAGAAATAAAGCATGCTATGTTTTCTTTAAACACTGAATCTTGTGGTGGACCGGATGGTCTAAATGCTCTATTCTATACTACTTGTTGGACTATAGTCTCTGATGACGATACAAATGCTATTCTCCTCTTTTTCACTAAAGGTAAGCTCTACAGATCATTTAACTACACTAACATAGCTCTAATCCCCAAGATCAAGAATGCTCATTATGTTAATGAATACCATCCCATCTCCTGTTGTAACACCATATACAAATGCATCGCCAAGGTTATAGCTATCAGACTCAAGTACGTGCTCCCTACCATAGTATCGAAAAATCAGGCAGCTTATTTACCTGGTAGGAACATCTTGGATCATGTTCTTCTAACCCATGAACTCATTAAGGGTTATAAGCGCAGGAATGTGACTCCAAGAGCAATGATCAAACTGGACATTATGAAGGCTTTCGATATGCCGCAATGGAATAGTATTGTCAGAGTCATGGGGTACATGAACTTCCCTCCTCATTCATTGCGTGGATTTACGAATGTATCTCTTCACTAACATTTTCAGTTAGTATAAACGGCAAGAATGAGGGATTTTTTGTCAGTAAACAAGGGATTAGGCAGGGGGACCCCCTTTCAGCTTACAGTTTTATACTTGTCATGGAGCTTTTAACGAGAATGATCGATAGGATAATAACACAAGGTAAATTCAAGCTTCATCCAGCATGCTCTGAACCAAGGATCTCTGCACTGATATTTGCAGATGATTTTGTTGTGTTTTGTACTCCTGAGACCTATACTCTTACCAATATAATGCACACTCTTGATGAATTCTACGAAATGACGGAGCTGAAAGTGAATCTACGAAAATCTGACATCACCATTGCTGGTGTTAGTAATGAACAATGTAATCTTATCTCTCAAACCACTGGGTTGACTCTAAATCACAACACAATTACTTACTTAGGTCTCCCACTGACAACATCAAGAATCACTATAAACCAATGTCTTCCTCTATTCGACAGGATTACAGCCAGGTTAAGCTGTTGAACTTCAAAGCTGCTTAGTCAAGCTGGAAGATTGACACTTATTAAATCTGTGATCTTCTCGATGCAAGTGTACTGGGCAAAGACCTATATTCTCCCCTTTAAATTGATCAAAATGATCAGGGGTGCTTTCATGAGATACCTATGGAAGGGCAGAGTGACAGGTAGATATATTGCCCCGATCAAATTTAATTTTGTTGAAAGGCCTATGGACAAGGGGGGTTGGGTATTCTCAACTTAATGCACTGGAACATGGCTGCCTTTGCTAAGCACATTGACACATTTTATAATAGCACTGATAGCCTTTGGGCTATTTGGTCTGATAAGAATGTAATCAAGGGGAGGAGTATGTGGAGCATGACCAAGCCTCATAATCTGAGTTGGATGTGGCAGTGCTTATTTAAGCTTAAAGAAAAGGTTCTTCCTCTCATCCAAATGAATACGAACCCAATGTATAGTGTGAACTTTTGGGATGACCCTTGGTTGGAAGAGGGTCTCATCCTTAGTCGTCAGCTTACGCACTGTGAGATGCATCAGTCTGGTATACATAAGGCAGCCAAAGTTAGAGACATTCTGTACAACCTTCAAACTACATGTGCTTCTTCGTCCAACCCGAGGATTCAACATTTCTGGAGCAAGATTTATTGTTATACTCCGGTTTCCAATGATGCTATGTGTATGGTGTGGGGGGACAAAAAAGCAACCTTCAAAATCGGAAATACGTATGAATTCATGATGAGGAACAGAACTCGACCAAAATGGAAATGGTGGAAGTGTATGTGGGGAAGAGATAGTAGTATGAGACATGACTTTATGCTTTGGAAAGTTCTGAATCGTGCGATGTTGACTGGTGCGAAGCTTGCATGCATGGGTATGGGCATCAATCTCTTATGTAAGTTTTTCAGTGACACGCCTGAAACAGTTGAACACTTGTATTTTGAGTGTTCCTTTATTAAGCAAATCTGGACTATTGTTATGGTGGAGCTTCTTAGGCATGATGTTTCCCATGACAATCAAATTGAATGGAGCAGAATTTATGTTCAGGCTGGATTTAAAAATGAAAGTGAACGTACCTTCAATGCAGTGCTGAAAAGCTTTATAAGCTCGGTTTGGAGGGAGAGAAATGCCAGGCTATTTGATGTAGCAAATGCAAAAACAGATGTTAATTTCAAAAGGTGGATTATGAGTGAAATTAGAGAATCCTTGGGCCAGCTGACGTTTGCAATTGATCCAGGGATACGTGCTTCCTTTCTTCTTAGCTATTAGTTGTTGTCTTCTTTTCTTTTTGTTGTTTTTTGTTTTTCCCCCTGTGCTTGCTGCGCCAAGTGCCCCCTGTTTTTCTATCTTCCTTTTGTTGTATGTGTGACGTTCTGTCCGGTGTAGCAATATATGGTCGGGGTCCATCTAACCTCGTCGGCCTTGCCAAAAATAGAAATGTAACAATGTCAACTAAAGTTAGTCATTAGCAATTTGAATGAAATTCCAATAAATTGAAATGATATAGATGTTATACTTGGTTATAAATTCAATATAAGAAAAAAATGTAAATATTGAGTCAATTATTGAAATAATACATGATTAATGATAATTGAATAAGTTTAGTGTATGTAAGCAATTGTAACATTTGTTTGCAAATAATAAACTTATAAATATAAAGGTTAATGGTAACAATTATTATATGTTATCTATTTATTTAGCCTGTTAAATCAAAATGGGAAATCAATTGCAATTAATTCACTTAATTATGCAGTTAATACAGGTTAAATTGATAATTGTAGAATGTTAATTCAATAAGATGCTACCAATGAAAACTTTATGCATAATACGACAATTGATTGAATAAAAAAGAATTGGAATCAAGTTTGACCAAATTATTGGAATTTGAACTTTATTAAGTGAATTTATTACAGTTAAATGTATTAAAGATTACGTTAATGAAAAGTAAGATGAAAATGGTAAAATATTAATGTAATAAAACATATAACAATGTTAACTATGTATGTAGAGAAATAACGGATTGAACTAAAGGATCGAAACCAAATTATATAAATTTATTGAAATTAAATTATAATTAATTGAAATTAATTATAACGGAATTGAACACAGTAATTAGTGTAATAATCAAAACTGAATGGTTATATAAACCTTTATTAAGTCAATGTAAATGTCTAAGTGATTAAAAATGGTGAAATTTGTTAACTATCGATTTTGAATGAAAAAGTGATTTAATTAATTAATTATTAATTTATTTAATTAACGTGAAAATAGCCGTTTTGGCCACTGACTCGGATTTCAATGAAACCAATTTCATCGGATCTGTAACGGTGAATGTAAGATTTCAAGTTTCGTAGCGATCGGACTTGTCGTTTGATCGTACGGGCTTGAAATGCCCAAAAATTGATTTAATTGAAAACAATTTGAAGTAGACCGATTTTAACATAACTTCTTCATACGATGGAATTAGGACTTGAGACATGTTCCGTTGAATTTAAAAATATTGAAAACATCTATTTTGATATTTGAGATGACCCATTTTCGTTTCGGAGATAATGCGCTTTTCGAGTCATTTATCGTTCAACGTGTAAATAAATCTTGTCCATTCATTCTATTTCCGATCTTCCTCTACATAGTCCGTTATAAACCTTAGCTACTTATTATTCTCATTGGTTTGCATGTATATTTCATTCTCAACTCCTCATTCCAATGGCAGACAAACCAAAACCAAAATCCTCAATTCAATTTCAAATTCAATTGCAAAATTTAAACTCCTCAAACTATAACAAATTATATACTGATTTGACGCTCTCGACGAGGCAACTTGGATCTGCGATTCATTTTTCATTTTGGTTCATTATGTGATCAGTCATCATCAAAGAAGTCTCGGCCGTTCATATGCGGTTGTTGGATCGGACGGTAGATCTTCGTCCGGGGTTCGATCAGAAGGCATGGGTGGTAGAGCACATCGAGTAGGTCTCAGGGATGTAGTCGCTTGCCTCATAATGGCCTGAATTCACCAAGAACATCGAATATAGTGGTGGCGGTGATAAGACAAATGGTGGAGGTGGATGGAGCCGCGATCAGGGTGGAGGGGCAGCTCAAGGTGAGGGAGATGGTGGTGGCATCTGATCGGACCATGGATAATCGTAGTGGTGGCGTAATTGATGGGAACGGTGGCGACTAGGATTTCGCTTGAAATTGGGACGAGTTCGACCACGTAAGCGTGGCGCTGTGTCATGGTGACATGGCAGTATTTGAGTGGTAACCCTTTTTTATTTGTTTTATTTAAATTTCAATTCGAATATTCTAATGTTAATAACTTTCACACCCGAGGTCTAATTCACGCGTGGTTTCTTGCGTAGGGATCGTATCGAAATTCCAGATATTTTGAAGCCGGTTTAGACTAATTCTGAGACCATTTGAATTTTGGGCTTAAATTGGATTTTAATTCGATTTAAAATCGAAGGTGAATGTTTTGACCCACTCACCACTTCTAAAATTTCTTATGTTAGTTAAATTAAATCTGTGATGTGATTTTGAATTTATTTATTGCTGTTTGGTATATTTAAATTGCTATTCCTGTTAATTTGAATTTATTTTGAATTAAATAGTCATTTAATTTATTATTGAATTTAAATTGCCAGTTAATTACCGATAAATGATAATTAGTTAATTGTTGATATTTATTGGTTGAATTGAATGATGATTATGATGGATGTTTGGTTGTTGATATTGGATGATTGGATGTTATGATTGATTTATATAATTTTATCACTCTGCAAGTTCCCTTAGTTATTATTAGGAAAATCATTATGGATTGAAATGATATATACCCGAACGATATGTAGATTACGGAAAAATCATTATGAGTTGAAATGATAGACTCGAGCGATTTTATAGATTTAAATATTAAATTCGGGATTGCTGTTTGAAACGTTATATAACCGTAAAATTTTAAATTAAGGATTGAAATGATAAATATCCGTATCAGTTGACCTTAAGGTAGAGAATTATAAACGAAAACTGGATTGGTTAAATTAAATGATTTTAAATCTAAATTTTTTTAATTTAGTTAAATGATTTTTGAAATAAAATTTGATTTATATAAATTGAATTATTATTGAAATTCGAGATTTTACGTTAAAGTTGGAATTTTATTAAAGAAATTGTAAAAAAGAGAAAATTGAAATTTTAAAGTTGATTTTTAAGTATAAATGAAATTGATAGAAATCGAGTTATTAAAATTGTTTGAAACCTAACTTTGAAATATATTGAAATTGGAGTAATTTAAATTGGTATTTCAAACATGGATTGAAGGCGATATTGAATTAAATACTGAGAATCTGAATTGGAAAATTTGAAATTGGATATTGAAATTATCCAAATATGTTGGAATGAAATAAATAGTATAAATTGATATAAATTTCAAATTCATGTTTTTGATATAAATTGTTTTAAAACATAATATTTTAAGATTCTAAATTTTAAGATTTTCAAATTATTAAACTATTTTAACATATATTAACTACATTAAATCATTTCAACCTATTTTTAAAATGTTTAATTTGTTTTAAAACTAATTAAACCATTTTAACTTATTTTAAATCTAATTAATCTATTTTAAAGCTATTTAATCAATTCTAATTATATTTTATCTATTTTAAGTCTATTTAACTATATTAAATTAATTTAACAGTATATTTAATCTAAAAGTAAACTATTTTAGAGTATTTAACTATTTATAACCATTTTAACTCTTTATAGCTATTTAAACTATTTTCTAAATTTTCAAACTAAGTAGAAGGAAAGTGTCTATATTCAATTCATCGGTTTAAAAGCAGATACGATTAAATGATGTTATAACCTAAGTTGGAAATCAAATGTTATAATTAATTGAATATGATGATTTTGAAGTGAGGATTTAACCTAATTGGAAATATGATTGTTGAAAGAAATTATGATTTTGAAAACAATATGATTTAAAAGGTGAATATGATTCTAAAGCGAATATGATTTCGAAAGTGATATGGTTTTGAAAATATGATATTTTGATATCAATTGTAAACTACCTTTTGAAATGTAAAAGAACCATCCGGTGTGAAATAAGCGTTTGTTTGTTAAAGAGACCGGGATCGGATATTGTCATACTCTCTTCCAATATCGAAAACCACTTTAACAACTGTGTACGTAGTGGAGGTCGCACCTCCGATAGGGCACATTTCTTTGATACCATTCTATTACTTTGTGATTGAATTGGTGGCCATCCTTGACTTTGATTTGGGAGTGTGTCCGAGGTGGGAGGTAGTAGATGCTATGCACTACCACTATTCCGTATCTGCAATTAGTATATCTACCCTGGCATTGCCTCGAATGACGTGTTCACATGCCCTAGAGCGCCTTCTACGAGTTGTTTTGTATCATACCTATGGAGAGCCCTCTGGGTAAACCTCCAGTTTACGGAGGAGCGTACGGTACTGTATATACTATGGGAATATATAAAATGTGTTAAGGGGGATATGGGTAATGCCTTAACGCTATTTTCATACTTTTACTTTACTGTAGACATATTATAATAGCGTATTGTACTACATAGTAGATAGTTCAATGGATCCTAAGGAGATGTGAATCCCGAACATCTCTTAAGTTACTGCACTCATGTTAGACACTGGATAGGAGATGTCAAACCCCGTAAACATCTCTGACGTCGTTGCACTCATATTTCTCCTTGATTTAACTTACATAAGATCTTTTAGTTCTGACTCGAGTGTTTTGTTTATCAACTCGCTCGGTCCTCTTGAGCATTTCAGGGTTGAAGATCTTATTTCTGGAGGACGAAAACGAAGATGTGTACTATTATTATTTATGATATGTATTCCACTGCATTATGTTGTTCCGCTACATTTATTTATTTATTTATTCCTGTTTATGTAACTCTGATGTTTATGTTGTAAAGAATAATCAAATGTAGTTATAAAACAGCTTCATGAACTGTTATTTGATGATTAAATTTTATCATTCCGCTGCGAGATTTTGTATTTGTTTTATTTATTTCTCTTTTTCTTATTTACCCCATAACAGTCTGCCCTTATGAATGGTTTGAGTCTGATATGTGTGTCCGCTTAAAACGTCCAAAAAGGCAGGTTGTTACAGATGATCTTCTCATGGACCCCAAATTGGCATATGATATTTTCCACTTAAAAGTCGATCGCTTTCTTCATAGTGATTTTGGCAAGCGGTTTTGCTTGAGCCTACTTTGTGAAGTAATCAACTAGAATAATGGAATACTTTGCTCCGCCTTTCAATAATGGTCGCACATCAATTATACAAAGTCCTTAAACTACAAATGACATAAGCTGATCATTTGTGTAAGTTTTGTGGATGGGGCTCTAGAAATTTTTGCAAATATTTGACCTCTATCACACTTTCTAGTGTAATCAACCGCATCTTTATTAATGCTGGCCAAAAATATCCATAGCAATGAATTTTCTTCACCAAATTTTGTCCCCTCATATGATCATCTCAAACTCCTTTATGCACATCACTGAGTATCTTCTTGGCTTCTTCCTTGGTAACACATCGCGGTAGGTGTGCAAAGAATCTTCTCTTATAGTACTTATTCCTACATAATAAATCATAGGACTTTGCATAGGAGTTTTTTTTCATTCATTTCTGTCATTTGAGAGATTACCTTTGGAAAATATTCCTTGATCGGAATCATCCATGACTCATTTTCCCCTTCAACCTCCAGGATCGAATTAACACCCATTTGGTCGATACTTGGAGTTAACAAAAATCTCCACTTGAACCAGTCCCATAAGCTGTGCATCCCCTGAGCTAGCCAGCTTAGCCAATGAATCAAATTTTATATTCTCTTCTCTAGAAATATGCGTTAGTATGTAATATTTACTATCATTCAGTATTTCTGCAACCCCCATCGGGTAAGAGGCAAATCTCGCTCTTTTAGCCTGAAATTCCTTCTTCACGTGATGGATCACCAATTGAGAGTCGCTGTATATATGAAATGCTTTGACTCCTAATTATTTTGCTATATTGAGCCTGTGATCAGCACTTCATATTCAGCTTCATTGTGTAATGCGGGGAACTCAAGCTATAAGGCATAGTAGATGCTTCATTCCTCCGGACTAGGTTCTCTCCTTCCCTAGAGCTAGTTTCATTGGATGCTGTAGTGTATATAAATTCCACTAAGTAAGATGAACAATGTATTCTTCCATTACCGCATCCAAGATGGTGAACTCAGCGATAAAGTAAGCCGATGCTTATCCTCGTATCATCCTCCTATGATGGTCGGTCCATACCGCCTCAGTTCGATGTTCCAGTTCAGTAACCTTCTTGAAGTCTTGGGTTGGTGCAATAATTGTCTCAAGGGTCTATTTGTCAACACTTTTATCGGTTGATCTTGGAAGTATGGTTGTAACTTCCTCAAAGCGATCAACAACTAGTAAACTAGCTTCTCTAACTTTGAATAATTCTTCTTCGCTCAAGATAACCTCTTATTGATGTAATATAGGAGTCTTTGAATTTTGGACTGCTCATGTACCTAGGCTACACTTAATGCGTAAAAAGACACTTCCAAATATGCAAATAAGTCTTCTCCTTCGGAAGGCTATGATAACACTAGTGTCTCTCTATGTGATCAAGTAAGGCATAGAAAGCTTTCTGACATTCCTCCGTCTGGACAAACTTCCTTTTCTCTTTCTTGGGGGCATCAAAGAATGAAACATACTTATCTATCACTTTTAAGATGAATCGCTTAATGCATCGACCTTTCCATTCAAGCTTTGCATTTCCTTCCTAATTCTTGGGGGCATCAACATCTTTCATTACCTTAATCTACTTTGGATTAGCTTTAATCCCCCATGAGTTTATTACAAAAACTAGGAATTTTCTAGATGCAATTCCAAAAGAACATTTCAGTGGATTCGGATTCATCCCGCATTTTTGAAGTACATCAAACATCTCTGAGAGGTCATGTTTGATTCAACAAGCGATGTGACTTCCCTACCATATCATCCAAACAGAGCTCCATCATCCATCCAATCTGATCTTTGAACATCGAATTTACCAAATCCTGGTATATAGATCCGACATTCTTTAGTCTGAATGGCATTAGATGGTAACAATATAGTCCTAAGTCAGTAATAAAACTAGTATGCTCCTGATCTAGCCCACGCATTGCTATCTGATTGTAGTTAGAATATGAATCCATGAAGGATAGAAGCTCTTGTCCATAAGTTTCATCCACTAGTTGGTCAATATTCAGCAATGGGAAGCTGTCTTTTAGGGATGTTTTATTTAGGTTTGAATAACTATTGCATGTCCTTCATTTTCCATTAAGCTTCTTAATGAGCACTGGATTTGGTACCCACTCAGTGTATTTAGCATCGTGGATGAAGCTATTAGCCTTTACTTATCTATTGCTTCCTTAACACAGTGGATTTTCCTAGACCCAGGCTTTGTCTCTTCTGCTTCACAAGAGAGCATCGTAGGTCCACATTCAACGTACGCTATCTATGGTAATATTCTACACATATAGGACGTACTAGCAAAACACATCCAAGATTTCTTAGAGAAACCCTACCAACTCCTTCATCTTCACGTCAAGCTAAGATTCGATCTTTAGGACCCAAGTGGAGTCATCCTCATCGATCGAAATGTTAATCATCAACTCTACGAGGGCCGCCCTCACATCCTCTGTCTCTTTTCTTAGATCCTTAAACTTGTGAAATTCTCTATGTTGTTTGAGCAAAGGCTTAGGTGGTGGTTGCTATGTGTCCACTGCCTTGATGTAAAGAGTCTTCTCTATACCCTTTCACTTTTCATATCGATTCACCTCTTTGAGCTCCACAATATAGCACTCATGTCCAATATTATGATCCCCTAGATAGCTCCTACCCCAGTTTCCATATGAAATTTCATTATTAAACACCACAATGAAAGGGCCACCCCAAACTGGTGAGGGTCAGTCAATGCAAAAAAGCATTATATGCAGAATACTTATCAATCACAACGAAGTATACAACCGCTTTCTCTTACGGTCACCTTCACTAAGCTCCATCGATAAATCAACACAACCAACTGGCTGTTAACGTAAAAAGTATGCGCTAACACCCCGGTGTGAGTTATGATATAGTGAAAGCACCACCCGTTGGTATCGGAACTAAAACTAAGCAAAGAATAACAAAAATAGTAAAGAGACAACAATTTTTATAGTGGTTCGGCTCAAAGTCAAGCCTACATCCACTTTATATCTTTTATTATGATCTTTTGAGTACACTTTATTACAACTAGAATTCAACTACAACAAACTTCAAAGACTTAAGCTTCAAAAGAAGAATCGAGTCCGTGAAGAAGTTTGATCCATTCTCGAATTGATCTCTGAAGTTGTTATGATGTTGTAGGACTTGGAGAATGAGTTGCTTGATTTTCAAAGTGGCAAAGTGTCGGCTTTCTTCTGAAAAGATCCCCCCTCAAATGTGGAGCAGGCGAAGTATTTGTAGGAGAGGTTGGGTTTAGATCGGCCATGTTATAGGTCGCGAGCGACCTAGGGAGCTGCGACATAAGAGTGGTCTTGAGGTAGCTTAAGTCGTTAACGACCTAGTGGAGCCATCCTGGATGAGATGCAGACCACGAGCGACTTAGTATGCATAGAATAGGAGTTATCTCGGCTTGTTTAGGTCGTGGGCGACCTAATGGAAGAGGCATTGCATGCGGCTTTACTTTGCCTTAACTCGTTAGGTTGTTAACTCGTTAGGTCGCTGGGCCTTCTAACCCCTTAGGTCGCTGGGCCTTCTAACCCGTTAGGTCGCTGGGCCTTCTAACCCGTTAGGTCGCTGGGCCTTCTAACCCGTTAGGTCCCTGGACCTTCTAACCCGTTAGGTCGCTTAACTTGTCGCTATGTTAGCTCGCTGGATGTTTTAGCTCGTTAAGTCGCTGATCCGTTAGGTAGTTAGGCCACGCCTTTCTGTAGGTCATTAAGTAACGAGCTTTCTTCTTAAGCCATTAGGTCATTGAGTCGCTAGTAAAAGAGGTGTTAACACTTTCCCCTCGAAGTATACGCCAAGTTTATATATCATGTGCTTCGGTACCTCTTAACTCGCGCCCTTTTGAGTCGTCAGGTTGCTCGTGCCGATTCGAGGCGAATGGTGACCGTTCGAGGTCGGGTGCCATTCGAGACAACTTGTGACCATTCGAGGTCAAGTGCCGTTCGAGGCGAATTGTGACCGTACGAAGTCAGGTGCCATTCGAGGCAAATTATGACCGTATAAGGTCAGGTGCCGTTCGAGGAAAATTATGACCGTTCAGGTCGGGTGCCGTTCGAGGCGAATTATGACCGTTCGAGGTCGGGTGCCGTTCGAGGCAAATTATGACCGTTCGAGGTCGGGTGCCGTTCGAGGCGAATTGTGACCGTACGAGATCAATTAATGTGCCCTGGGGGGACTTAATATTATCGATGCCAGGTTCACGTTCGAGTAAGGTCCTGAATCGTTTGTCAGTGCGATTTACTGCCATCTCAGAGCATGCCAAAGGACTGTTCACGACCCCGCACATGTGTAAGTAGCTTCGCCATTTCAGAATTATCAAAATACAATATTCATTCAACTGAAGAGTTTTTAAAGAAAAAATGTCCGACAAAATCAAATCCAAACACAAGAACTAAAACACAAAAGCAAAGTAGTGACGTCAGAGTGCAAACACCTACATCGATATGATTTATAGTTGTATCAGAGCATGCTTGGGGATCGTTTGCGGTCCCGTACATGTGTGAACAACCTAATTGTGTCGATGCGGAGTTTTCCACTCGTTCGTCATTATCTCAATCAATTGATAATAAGCTGACGCCTCGATCCCGAACCGTCTTCAGTTGGTGCAGGTGGTGGTCGTTCTTGCTCCACCGTTGTGGTCCTCCTTCTCACATACGGTAATAGCAAAGCATTCCGGATGTGCCCCTCAACTTCGTCTTTCAAGTGTCTGCAGTCATTTGTGCTATGACCATTCAACTTATGGAATGAGCAATACTTGTTCGACCTTTTCTCATTGTTGGTTGGATCTCTCCTCATCGGCTTTCGATAAGGAACCTGTCCCTTGGTGTCCTGGTAGATCCGCTCCATAGTCTCATTCAATTCCTTGTATGAGGTGAATCTTGGTTCCTTTCGTGATCTTGTTGATCTATCGTTGTTATCCTCAGCCTTTCGTTTACCTTTGCTAGTTTCTACGCCTTTCTCAGGAGGATTTCCACCTTTGATTGCAAAAACATCGATTCCTTCTCCTTCTTCTCTTTCGGCATTTGCATCCTCTAACCACAGAAATCCTTCAGCCTCATGGTAAAATTCCCCTAGATCCATAGGGGGATCTCTTGTTAGCGAATTCTTGAATTCTGTACTATCAGCTATGCCCGACACAGCTGCCGTCAAGACCATGGATGGATCCGGTCGACCCACCGATGCTGCAGCTGCATTGAATCATGTCAAAAAACTTCTCAAAGATTCCCCAACTCTTTGTTTCAGTGTTGCCAAACTCATAACATTCTTGGGTCTCAAAATGTGGACCCTGAATTGCCTCATAAACCTCTCAGTTAAATCATTCCACGCCGCGATAGATTCATTTTCCAGTTGTCTAAACCATAATGCCGCAATATCAGCCAAGTACAGTGGAAAGCACTGGGCCATAACTTCCTTTGATGCCCCCACACCTCCATATGCCTCATATATTTTGTCAGATGAACTGTAGGGTCTGTCCTTCCATTACACATATCCAACGATGGTAGCTGAAAGTCTGGTGGGTTCCTAGCTCGCCTGATTGTTATGGTAAAAGGACTCCTATTCACATCCTCTAAGTCCTTGTTTACCAGACCACCTCTCATAGCACTTTTGACCATTTTCGCCAATCTGTCTCTGGCTCCTAGTTGTAGTCCTCGTCCATTACCTTCGGCCTGCCCCTCGAGTTCACGAGGGAATTCTGGAACCTGCTCTCCTGGCTGAGCCCCAGTTGCTCCTTGATTCTGCGCTCCAAGTTGTCCAATCTGCTGAAATAAATTCTGGATCAACTCCTCTTGCCTTCTCATCATCGTCTCCATCTCGCTCTTGGTGATGAAGGCTGAAGTTTGGTTTGCTCTTGAGGAAGCCACTTGAATTCCTTCGTGCTGACTTCTTTCTGGTCTCGGCCTTCTACTCGATCGCCTTGTCATAAAACTCTGGACCTCAATCTCCAAACTCTCTAATCCAACTCTCAATTGATAGAATTCCTGAGTTCAATTCTCAGTGAAAGCACCAAAGAATGTTAACGCAAAAAGTATGCGCTAACACCTCGGTATGAGTTATGATATAGTGAAAGCACCACCCGTTGGTACGGGAACTAAAAGTAAGCAAAGAATAACAAAAAATAGTAAAGTGACAACAATTTTTATAGTGGTTCGGCTCAAAGTCAAGCCACTTTATATCTTTTATTATGATCTTTGAGTACACTTTGTTACAACTAGACTTCAAGTACAAAAACTTCAAAGACTTAAGCTTCCAAAGAAGAATCGAGTCGGTGAAGAAGTTTGATCCATTCTCGAATTGATCTCTGAAGTTGTTATGGTGGTGTAGGACTTGGAGAATGAGTTGCTTGATTTTCAAAGTGGCAGAGTGTCGGCTTTCTTTCGAAAAGATCCCCCCTCAAATGTGGAGCAGGCGAAGTATTTATAGGAGAGGTTGGGTTTAGATCGGCCATGTTATAGGTCGCGAGCGACCTAGAGAGCTGCGACATAAGAGTGGTCTTGATGTAGCTTAAGTCGTTAACGACCTAGTTGAGCCATCCTGGATGAGATGCAGACCGCGAGCGACTTAGTATGCATAGCATAGGAGTTATCTCGGCTTGCTTAGGTCGTGGGCGACCTAATGGAAGAGGCATTGCATGCGGCTTTACTTTACCTTAACTCATTAGGTTTTTAACTCGTTAGGTCGCTGGACCTTCTAACCCGTTAGGTCGCTGGGCCGTCTAACTCATTAGGTCGCTGGACCTTCTAACCCGTTAGGTCGCTGGGCCTTCTAACCCGTTAGGTCGCTGGGCCTTCTAACCCGTTAGGTCGCTCGGACCTTCTAACCCGTTAGGTCGCTGGACCTTTTAACCCATTAGGTCGCTGGACCTTCTAACCCGTTAGGTCGCTTAACTTGTCGCTATGTTAGCTCGCTGGATGTTTTAGCTCGTTAAGTCGCTGATCCATTAGGTAGTTAGGCCGCGCCTTTCTGTAGGTCGTTAAGTCGCGAGCTTTCTTCTTAAGCCATTAGGTCGTTGAGTCGCTAGTAAAAGAGGTGTTAACACAGGCTTTGTAGCCTCTTTATAAAATCTGGATGTAGGATTTACACGGCTGCAGATCCTGCCCATCGATCATCATCTGATCAAATGTTTTCTCAAAAAGAATATTAACCTATCTCCCACAATAGACAATAACTCTTTTGACAGAAGCTGACCCAATCATGACCTTAATTGCGAAGAAGTTGAGCATCGATGCTAGAACCCTGTTTGCATCTCAATTTCAAAAACAATATCATTAACTATCGTTTTCTGTTGATTTAAAGGAGCTCCATCGTGTACAATAAATAAACTCTCCTACACAATCTGCCTCAATAAACATCCATACCTCTCCATCTCATTCTAGCTTTCCTCTACTGGATGAGGTCCTCTAGTAATGGTATCGATAAAAATTCTCTTCTTAGGTTTCCTAGGCCGATCACCACTAGGCCCAGGTGGATTTCGTTGGGACATATGCGCTTAGGGTTTATTGTTCACTTGCCCACCAGCTTGTGGATCTTTCAGGTAGTGTTGCAGCTTCTTTTTTCTAATCAAATCTTTAGTTGTGTCCCTCAAATGTTGGTACTCATTAATGTTGTGCCAGTGAATCTTGTTGAAGTGACAATACTTCCCTGAGAGGTTTTCTCATTCTGTTGACTCTCTCTAAGCCAGCTTCCAATAGTTCTTCATATCTTGTGTAGAAAGTAAATGTTATCAACAGTTTCATTTAAAGGGGTGTAATCTTCAGGCCTACATAGCTCAGATGCTTATTGAAGCATGACATCTTTCCTCCTACACCTTGGTTTCTCTCTTTTGATTATTGTTCTTATTTCCAACATTGATCACAACATTCTCAACGCTCCCAATAGTTTTCTTCATAGCACTATTACTTTACGTAATCTAGATCGATGGCCTCCTACCGGATTTTCTGATGGCTACATCTATCTCTTCCAAGCATGGGAATCAGATCACCTTATGGTAGAATTCTTCTATGGTGGGTGTGTATTTCATCGTCAGCCATCTACCAAAATCTTTGTGCAGGTGTATTCGTAGGATCAATGCCATTAACATGATATCTTCCTTTACATTACCCAACATAGTCACAGTGGTATTGAATTTACTTGAGAAATTCTTTATACGCTCCTCGGAACCTTAAGGGATAATTAATAAGGACATCACATCCTTTGGCCAAGTAGTGTGGAGTCTGAATTGCTTGATAAACTTTCTGTTCAATTGACCAAGTAAAGATATGGACCTCGGCGTGAGCCGAGTAAACCACATCACAATTGCTAGCGGAGTAAACCACATCACAATTGCTCTCTGAGGGAATATCAGGAAACATCTACATCTTACGGCACCAATCACCCTGGCACCATCCATTTGCCACTCAAAAGTTTAAAAGATGCTATCTTATATTTGCACTTCCATTGTACGACGGGATCGTAGGCATCCCAAACCTTTTAGGATAATCTTCCTATAAAATATTCTCCATGAATGGGCTCCTACTTGGCTTTGCAGTTAAAGCACTTGGTAGATTCGAAGCGGTGGAGGTGCAAAAAGTCATAGCGGGGTAAGCGAGGATATAGCGGGATATAGTGGATGGCTCTAAAATAGCATATAAAACTCATACTTAATGTTTTTACAAATATATAAATGGTAATTAAATAAAAAATTATCATTCAATTGAATTATAATTAATACATAAATAATTTTAAACAAAAAACATGTGCGAATATACTTTAAATAAACGTAAAACTGTTATATAACATAATTGAATTTAGTAGAATATTAGAGTATTTTCATTTCTAAAAATATATTAAAATTAAATCAAATAAATTAGTTTCATAATTTTTATAATGTATAAATGAAATTTTTTAATTCATTTTACTAAAGAAGATATAGCAGAAATAGCAAAATATAGCGGGAATAACGGATATAGCGGAAATAGCGGGGATTAAAGCGGAAAGGCTATATGGAAAAATCCTAGCGGTAGAAATCCGCTATGAGATATAGTAGTGTTATAGCGGGGTAATATCGAGGCATTAACTACACAGCTACTTGGTAATGAATCCCAATTATCATTATTTTGTGATGGTTCTCCTTCACCAGCCTTATTACCATATCAGCTATATAATCTAGATCGGTTGTATTTACTGGCGACGATCAACAGAAACTGTCCTGATTATTTGGCTCAACAAATATTGTAGGTTAGTTCTATGATGTCTTGGTTACACTGACTCTAGGAGAACCATCCACCCAACGGTTTGTTGTCTCCATTCTCTCTATCCTAGTCTAGTAACATCTATTTAAACATCACTACTTGGACTACCAGCGGCCTATAATACTATCACAAGCCTCCTCTTACAACTCAACATCTAATTATTTAATCATAACACGGTTGTTCAACTCGATACTGAGTTGTGATGGCTTGGTGTCGAGTTGAGACTTTTCCACAAGGGCTTTTCTGTGTCCCTTTTTCGATGTCCTTGCTTTGCCTTTTCTCCATCTTCTATTTACCATCCCTTTAGTTTCTTTTCGAAGAAAAGGAAATCCTGCTTTTATGTCAAAAGATGATAACTTCTTATAACTCTTCCTTCGTCTCAGGGGTAATCAAGTCGACAAGTCAATACATTCCTTTATCTACTTCAGAAAAGCATTCCATCGCTCTATAATATTTCTATTCACCTCCGTCATCATTCGAGCCAAATTAACTCTAGTCACCATCTCCGGTGCACTTGTAATTTGAATCGTAAGAGGTTGATTTGTCTTTCCATATGTTGAGAGCCTTCATTTTTAGCAACGCCGGTGAGTCTTGATGCCAATTTTTATTTTGCATTTCTATGTGCTATAGCTTTTCAAGATCCTTTGATAGATTCTTTTCAAATCTAAGTATTCTTTGATCTCCTAATAGCAATTTCTAGATATAACTCATGGATAGTGGTAGTCCAAAGGTTTAAAGTAGGTACAAGAGTGAGAAATTCATAAGGCTCTTTGTGAAGGCACCAAAAGTAGGATAAAAACCCAATCAATACATAAGACAGAGTTATTGAAAAAGGGAAATTAAAATTAAGAATTAACATAAGAGATTATAGTAGTTCAGCCAAGAACAATAGGTACATCCACAGTCAATTTTGTTAATAATTTTATAATGGTGATTTTACAACTTGATTGCTTACAACTCGAGTAAGAATCCAAAAGTGTCTTAGGGTAAAAATCTAAAAATTCAAAAAGAAAGAAAAGGATTTTGTTTTTGTGCTCCTCCTCTTATATATAGACGAAAATCAATGAAATAAGCTCCTGGATCTTCTCCCTACATTCTCCACATTCATAAAGTGGTTTCGGAAGAAGACTGGGGCTAACTCACTAACTCGGTATCAAGTCGTGGCCCATAAATCGATGCCAAGTCGTGAGTTTCTTCAATTTTGAAATATATGTTTTAATTTTCCTTTAACTTATTGAAAAAGGGGTGCCAATTTATCATTCTTAACTTTATGATTTGTTTGCCTTAGTTATTTCTTCACTTTACTTGAACATGGCATGCCGAGTCATCATCGTGACTTGGTACCGAGTTGAAGGGTACCACTCGGTTATTGAGTTGTGATCTTTACTTAGAATTTTACCATTTGCTTTTCACCACTTTATATATCAAGAAAATGGCTAAGTATCTTCTAGTGGCTGGTGAGGTTCAACACCGATTCTTTGGACAATACTTGAATTCCAGTTTTTGAACTTACATTCCTAGGTTTTTAGTTTTACTTCATGTCCATTCAGTGGTTTTGATTCATTGACGTAAGGCTAGGTTCAAATGCAAGATAACACACGCACATATACACATATATTTTACAAATGTCTACATATAAATAACTACTTTAAATCTAAAACATTGATCACTATATATAAATGGTAACATATATGTATTGTTCTAATTTGAAAGCACAAGATCGATCTTATGTTATAAATGTTATATTTAATCTCAAAGATTTCCTTAATTGAAACCAAATTCACTATTAGCAATTTTTGATTTCAAATCATATAAGATTGTATGATACGTTTTAATATATACATGTATATAAACTTGTACTCTTTTTATACACATTTTTGTGCATGTGGATAGTTTTAATTCAACCTTGGACAATAAAGACATACGTAAAGGGAAAATGTGTCCATTGCATTGTAAATACCAACATCTCCGTATAATCATATCAACTAAGTAAACTTCATAAACATTGCATGTGCACTTCACATAAACAAGAATATTTGACATACTTGTAAACATAAAAAACCATCTAAACATAATCGAATAGAATAAAAGATTTTATTTACAACAAATTTTGGA
Organism: Allium cepa; assembly: GCA_030765085.1. NCBI lineage: Eukaryota > Viridiplantae > Streptophyta > Magnoliopsida > Asparagales > Amaryllidaceae > Allium > Allium cepa. Next base: position 211,094,645 of record CM060939.1, on the reverse strand, counting down.
TTGGATCTAAAACGTCTTTAGTCTTAATAGGCCTAATTGAGATCCAAAATGGATTTTTCTTAAATTCACCCTTTCAACCCATTTTCGACTAACGCGGTTCCATGAAAGGTATCAAAACCAAAAATTCTATGCATTTAAATTTTGCAATGTTTTGGATAACCGATTAAAGCCAACTTATTTAATAGGGCATCCAGAAAGGTAGTGTCGAAGGATTGAATTTGGCTAATGAAGTACTCTACTCTAGCTATCTACTGGTCTAGTCTGAAGGACGAAGTAAGCCCAATTGTTATCCCTAATATAAAGGCCAAGATTGATTTTGGGCCTTGGCCTAATTTTCAAAATATGTTTTGAAAATATAAAATTTAATATTTTAAATTTAAAGTTAAGTTTAAAATATGAAATTTTATAAATGTAAAAAATTTCCAAATTGGTTTTGAAGAGTTAACAAATTAATTTCAAAAATTATCTTAGTTGTTTAATTAATTGAAATAAATAAATTTTAATTAATTAAAATAAAACATATATAATGAAACATGTACATTTATCTTAAAATATTTACGGTAAATAAAGATAAAATTTTGAATTTTATTAATATTATTTTAATTAAAAATTGTTATAATCAATTAAATTAATTAAAGTTTGTTAGTTAATTATGTACATACGTATGTAACCACTGTAAATGTTATAGTTTATCTTCATCTTTAAATCGGTAAAGATGAATAATTTAAAATTCAATAGTTGAAATTTAAATTAAATTAATTAAAATTTTAACAAAAAAATCAATTACGTTAACTAAATATGATTTAATTAATAAAATAAAGTAAAAGTAAAATCAAATATGATTTAATTAAGTATAGTGGAACTATAAGAAACACAAACTTGGTTTAAGGAATAAATACATATGTAAAGTACATATGCAGCGACTTTAGATGTGTTTAACACTTGAATCATGAGGTTATTTCAAAATAAATAAATTATTCTCTAGATTGATATCACTCAAATAATTATATTAAACATTACTTCCGTAATATAAAAGTTTTCATCGATCATTTATATGTTAATAGATTACTTACATAATGTCTAGTTATTGAGCAAACTCAGGCTAACGATGTTATGTGTAGTGTTATTAATATATTAACAGACATCGCAAGGTACACATACCTATTTGTTGAGTAGAGTCAAGGTATGTACATCTATACTTAGATTGTCATGAAATGGTGGGTATTGGTGAATAACCTCTTTTGATTTGTTGAGTAAGCTCAAGGTCAAGATTGAGATTAGGACAAAGGCCAGGGGTTAGGAGTTGTATATAATGAAACCGATAAAGTGTTATCCATCATTTATAGGCCTGTGATTTGTTGAGAGAACTCAAGGTCAATATCCCAAGTTTAGAAGTCTTGTTAGAGAATAAAATGGCAACATTTTACGTTTCTTAAGGTTTTTAGAAACATAAAAATCTAATAGGAGCCTCATTAGGAAATGAAATGGTAAAATTTAACCTTTCAAATATCGTAACAACATTTCTATTCAAAGTTTAAATAATCTATGTCAATAAGTTTGTGCAACTAATAAAATCGATAAAATATTTATCGACTAAGATATAAGAATGGACTAAATTAAAGGTTTACAAAGAAATATAAAATATACTCACTCAAATCCTTTACCATGTTATTGTTTCAAAACCCATGCAAGAGCCTAACAATACAATACTAATCGCTTAAGTGTTTATTTGCCTAAGACTTTGTATTATTTCCATGAGCTTTAAAACCTTAAGCAATACAAGAATACAAATATCTGATCCGTATTTGATTACATATAAATGTTATATGTTGAATAATCACAGTCCGTAATGCATGAAATTTCAATGAAATTAGTTCACTGAATTCCTGTATTTAATACGATTTATTACAATAAGGATTTCCTTTTGAATAGTTTGACATTTTGAAAAGGAAAGCGAATGTGTGTGTAACTTAGGCACGGTTAGGATAAAGAGAATGAATAGTCGACTCTGCTTCATGAAGTGATATCAGAAGCAAGAATAGTACAAAATGCTGGTAGATACTTAATATAGAATGAGAAATGTAACTTTTTATTCTAATTGTGTTTTTGATATAGAAATTTAATTTCTACAAAATTTGTATCTATGAGATTAAAGTATTTAATCGAAAACTCTAAATTGTAAACTAGTTACAGCAAAAGAATAAATAGTTTATTATAAGTAGTGAAATAGAGCTTCGTATTTCATATGCTATTATAGTAATGGAGGAAATAGTAGGAATATGCAATATAATACTTATCAGTGGATGTATCAAGATAAGAAAATTGATTTTTGTAAACATATTAAATAATTATTATTTTCGGTATTGACTAAACGCATATAAGTAATACAGAAAAATCTATAATTTGTTACAATTATTTTGAAATTAAGGACAAAGCACCTGTTTAGTAGGAGCGACATAAGAGTTAGTGAACTCTTAAGATTTATACATAAAGATTTATGTGGTCAAAAAGCCCAATGGTACCAAAAGAAGTTCCACATACTTCGTTTAATTCATAGATTAATTAATATAAAATGAATATGTATATATGATACACAAGTTATATATTTATGACAAGTCCATTGAATATAAAATAGAAGTATAAAACATGAAGTGCAAAGGAAAAAAGAAAATTTTATATGACCGAATAGGCGAGTATATAGGAAAAAGCTTCCAAAGGTACCTCAAGAAATAAGATTCAATTTTAAAAGTCATTCCTTCCTATGATATATAATTGAAAAGGAGTAATCAAAGTTTGTTGGAGAACGTACGATTAATAAGGAGTGAAGTTGAGTTAACTTCTTTCTATAAAGGTCGTGTACTTATGACTAAGTACACAAAATTAAAATTTAATTTCATCTAAAGAATAGTTTATGAGATTATACAAGATGAACATTTATAAGAAATCCCTACATACCCTAGGTTAATGGGTTGATAAGTTTTGTGAGTCAATGGACTGCGCGTAATATTCATAGAGAATTTTATATGGGCCTTCCCAAATGAGTTTAGGACTGATCAACATTGATTGACCAATTTATGTTATGCATATATGTCGTGTTTGCTTAAAAACCGAATCAGTTTTATGCGTATATACATGAAATTCATAAAATGTTAATGAATACCTATGATATTGCACCGAGAAACAATTGTTGTTTCAAAAAACACCAACTCCATGGTGAAGGAATTTTGTTTTGAAATTATTGGTATTAAAATAGATTTGGATCATATGCTTTTCTTATCAAGGTCAAGAAAATAATTTCCTTAGTTATCAGTAAGCTATTAGGAGTATTGACCGTACCATATGGCATGATTCATGGATCTGACTTGGATTCCAAGTACAATATCAAAATTTGATTTTGATGGTATTACCTAGAAGGGTATGATCCATCAGCCGCAAAAGTGTTTTTGAGAAAAAAACCAATGTAATTGGCATATGGTAAGCTATGTTGACAAGAATAACTATGTAAGTTTCAAATTTTGAAATTATTTTAATATATTCATCATTCAACATACTTAATTCACTTAATTTAATTCTGAATTTACTCACAAAATTATCGCTGGTTATGATTTGAGTTTGGGTATATGAAGTAGAAATTCTAAGTACTGATTTAGAATGTGTTGTTTGCGCTTAATAACCAAAGTGTCTCAAAGTTGGTAGGAGAAACTCTGATTTTGTAGGTTGTTGGGTATGATCCAATAATTGATACAAAAGTACTATTCGATTAGCATCAGAGTTAAGCAAGTATTTTGACAAAGAAATCAAATAGTTTGATTTTCAGTGAAAATGCCATGGAAACATGTACCTGTAAGAAATAATAGTAACAGTTACAAAATATTTCAAAAACTATAAGTAAACAACAAACTTATGATTGTTAATAATTCACTTAAGTTAAAATCATGTTAATTTGGTTGTTTAACACTCGATAATGGATTTGGAAACGACATCTTCTATAATCAACATATAAGGATATTGGGATTTGACATGATATTTTGAAATGTTTAAATGGAGCATGTAAGATAGATTCCTTATGCTTTGGCAACATGAATTATCATATATGTTACATTATCTACAATATCGCACTACATTTGTGTACTAGATACATAGGGCAAGTATGTGAACTAAGACTACTATATGAATATTGAGAATATTCTCGAGTATTTATGAAATACTGGAGAATTGTTTATAGAAATAATAAACTCCTTACGAAGAAGTGCACGGGCTCTAACTTTGTAAGTAATATCGAGTAAAGTGTATTAATCGTAAGTTCGTGTTTAATCCTACGCTAAGAACTTTAAGTTGGAATATTACAAAAAATAAGTAGTGGATGTTTTAACCAAAGGCCAAGTGCATCCCTTGAATAACACTGGAATAAAAGAATTAGATGTTTACACAAATTTATAACTAAGATAAGGTGATTTGAAAAATTGAGAATCCTATGACATTTTTATAAAATAATAGTGTTGAGATACAATTCATATAAGAACATAGAGCTTACTAGAAGTTGACAAACATACTTTAAGTACATCCACATGATAAATGCAGTTTATTAACGACGGAGAGAGTTGATTGACGGAGTATATAGTTAAAACAAAATAGGGTACTCATGTTGTAATGACCCAAAATGTCATTCATTTGAAATTCGTATATTTACTTGATTTTAAATATGCAGAAGTTAATTTTATAAGCTGAATAAATAATATTTCGAATATAGTAATTTAATTGGATAATTTATTTGATAATTTAATATTTGAAATTGCTGAAATAATTAGAAATTGGATTTAACGTGAATGAAAAAGTTTTATAAAGTGGAATAAAATCTTATTTGAATTAGAATGATGTTAGAGACTTTTAAAATTTAATTAAAAGTTAAATTGCAAAAAATTGAATATTTTAATATTTAATTGACGAGAAAAATAGTCATTTTTCAATCAGTCTCGGATTTTGACGAAACCAATTTCATTGGATCCGTAATGTTATATTATTGCAAGATTTCAAATTTCGTGTCAATCGGATTTACGGTTTGTCCGGGGCAGGCTAAAGCGCATAGAAATTCATTTAAGTGAATTTTAAATTTAAATAGTCGATTCGAAAACCTATCTTTCAATACGATCGAATTGGCTCCCGATATAGATTCCATTGTGTTCGGAATAGGGGTAAATCTTATAAATGCCAGGCGGCACGTTTGATTTCGAGCTCCGATGAATAGTGTTTTGCAATTTTCTATAAAAGGACGTTATTCTTTCTATTTGCAAACCTAATTCAACCCTAGGGTTTCTAGCCGCCATTTTCTATCAATGGCCGAAAATGTTCAATTCTTCCTCCTCATTCTTCTTCTAATCCACACATTATTTTGAGGAATCTTCAACTACAACTTTCTAGAGCTCGATGAGAGCTATACATCCAACGGTCGATTTAGCCTATCTCTTCACGGATCGACGTGAATTTGGCGATGAACGTCGTACGTTCGTGCACATTTTATGAGGCACAGGGACAACCGAGCTTGATGATACTCTGGCCGTGGGAAGCTCTTCTGTTTGGCTTTGATTTGAGGGTCGCTGAACATTATATAGTTGGTCGTTGGAGGGGTGATGGTCGATGGAAGGTAACGGCTATGGGTTTCTTTATTCGAACGAAGCCTGTGAGCAACGTAAAGAAAGGAGAAGGCAGCGATCGGCCCTGATTTTCTCAAACAAAAATCGAACGGCCCACAGAAAAGTAGGGTTTTAAAATAAAAGTAAATGTGAAATTTATATAATATGAAATCGTATATACTTTGAAATGCTATAACTTTTTCATACGAGGTCCGTTTCGCACGAAACAAATTGCATTTGGTTCGTATTACCGAGCACTACATTGTGAAGCTGGATTGGAGTTGATTGGATATAGTGTGAATTTTGGATAAAATTAAATGGTCGTTTAATTTTATTCAGAACAAAACACTACAACTGCTATTGGAACCCTTGTGAGTACAACTCACTCTTTCTGACTCACTGATATTTTTATATAAGTGAGAAAATATTTATTATATGATGATTGATGATTGTTTGGATGATATATGATATATTGATTGGTATTTGGATATATACCTGCCTATTGGAGCAGATGAGACCCTATACGTTTCCGTGTATGAGCGGATGACCCTTTGTACGCGCGTCTGCCTTGAAGCGGACATTGTACACGTATTCAATATGTATATTTGTTGCAGGTGACAGGTTGGAGGGATCCAACTGGATTCCTCACCAGTATTGATTTTTTTACAGATATTGTTATATATTCTGTTATCGTATGATATATGATGTTTTGGATGCCGTGATTGTTGTATTTGGTGTTGTTGTTGCATTGGGCCTATTTTTGGAATTTTAGAAATGTTAAAGTAACGATTTCAAATTTAAAAGGATTTTAAAGTGATTTTGAAAATAAATGTTTTATTGAATTTTTGAATCGTCAAGAATTGATTTATTTTGAATAAATAAATGTGATAATTTTTATGTTATAAAAATTATGATGTTTTGGGAAATAAATAGAAATTATGATTTTTGTGAAATAAGACCAGAATATGATTTTTGAAATATGAAGTTAACTGTTTTGCGAAATAATATAAATGAAGATTTTTGATTTATTATAAATGGTTTATATAAAAGATTTATAAAATTGGTATTTTATAAATTAAAATATTGGAATTGTAAAATGAGTTTTATAAGTGTTAAAATAAAGTTATAAATGGATTTTTATAAGTAAATATAATTTATAATTGTGAAGTTATAAAATGAATGGTTTTTGTAAATAAATGAATTATAAGTATTTAACTTATAATTTGGATTTTTGGTATATAATTGAGTTATAAATGAAATTGGTTAAGAAAGGAATTTTGTAAACTGAAGTTTTTATAAAATATATAAATGCGAATTTATAAACCTTGTTTTATAAATCCGAGATCAATTGAATTTGATAAATTAAATATAGAAGTTTGTTAAAGGAGATATATTCGTGATTTTGGACAACGAATTATCCTTTAAATTAAATGTTGTAATAATAAAGAATTTGGTTGGGAATTATATCCACGATTTTGGACAGTGGATTACCCTTTAAATAAAATGTGTAGAAGTATTGGATTTGGAAAACGATCTATATTCACAATTTTGGACAGTGAATAATATTTAAATAAATTATTTTTTTAGGAAGTGATCTTTTAAATGGATAAAATGATTTGAAGGTGTTTTAAAATGTATTAAGGATCGAAACCATAGATTTCAACATTCATTGTTGAAATAGATGTTTTCGAGAAATAAGGAAATGATGGAGCATAACACTATTGTTATAGTAAATGATTTTCGAAAGGAAATGTTTTTGTATAGTATTGGGATTTATATATCTATCTAAATTTCAAATCCCTATACTAGTGATTTTGGGTTGTCGTAACGATGTTTTACGCAACATCCGTTTTGACCCAAATAAATGTGTTTAAAGAGAATGTTTTCCTTAAAGAATAAAATATATACTTAATCTTGTTTTAAGTATATATAATATTTTCTAAGTGTTGGAAATATAATTTGAATTGTGAATTACTTATTATTAAATAAGTATATGGAAATTTATTCCAATATAGAAGTTGAAATGATTTTGAAGATATATCTTCTTAAAGATAATTTGAAGGGGATATTTGGTAAGTGATTTAATTGATAAAAGATTAATTAAAAGGGCCCGGTGATTGTTATGGTGCTGAATATTTGTTTGTTTGCTTTGATAGTTAAATAACCGACTATCAAATTGCCAAAAAAAAATTAGTTCCTCGACTTGATGTGGGAACTATTTAGTCGTACACTTAGTATGTTGCCTTCTGTGTGGGCTTGATTATCGTTTATGTTGAGGATGTTGATTCATATAGCGTAGAGTATTACTCCAATCTATCGAACTTCCTTCTTGGCCCGAAGGAAAGCAAGTTGAAAGTTGGAAACGTGATAAGTCTATGAGACTTAGTTTCTGTGTGAGGTTGAGAAACGCTTTTGCGTTGTTGGTGCGAAGAGACCGAGATCAGATTTATCTGAAAACCACTTTGGACCAACGTATATGCGACGATTGTGCAGGTTGCTTGTGATGATATTGATATTCCAGAGTTTCATAGTGGGGGACTGCTTGTTGACCGTTTGGGGTTAAAATCCCAATATACATCCAGTAGTAGTGGTCTCTTTATTATGAAATATCCAATGCAAGGACTATTCGCTACTAATCCTAGGGTTTTCCAACAGGATGTGGTAGGAAAGTACCTTCGGTTTGTCCTGTTCCTGGACAACTTGTATGGATGTTTGTCTGACATTGCATTTCTATAGATTACGTACATTGGTTTTGCTTGATTATGTTCAGCCTGATAGGGGGTTCTCGCTTCTTGTTAGGTAGTGAATGGATGACTCTTGCCCCTACATGTCCCTAGAGTGAAAGGGATGGTTGTAGTCGAGAGGCTGGCCGTAAAAGCAAAGCGCGAGGTATCAATGTGAGCTACGGTGCGTATTACCCACTGGTTGCGTCCCATCACATTTGGTATCAGAGCTTAGATTTTCTATATTCCTAAGCTTTGATGTATACTCGGTATAGATAGGGACACTAGCATCCTAGATTGAGTTTGATTGTATTATATATATGAGCGCGTATTTGTTAGTGAATATAAAATGTTTTATATTGTGTTTGTTTATCCGTTGAGTTGTTTGTGAATTCTGGTCGGTATATGGGACGCCATATTATCAATAGGGATTGCCAAACTCTTAAACGGGGCAAGTCGACATAGTATTATTTTAAATTAGGTAAATAAAATAATTTTACCTCTATTATATTTTATATATAAAGGAATAATTTTTCAGGAATTATTAAAGAGTATATAAATTGATTGTTTGGTTGCTTGAAAATGTAAATATATGTAAGCTAATAAAAAGCTGTTTGAATCTAAATAGAAACAACAATTGTAAAAGAATAAATTATATAAGCAAATGAATTATAAGTATGGAATTATAATTAATATAATTTACAATTGTGAAATGATCTTATATATAAGAAATAAAACTATATGAATATATTTATAAATATGAGTTATAAATAAAAAAGAGTTTAAACTAAGGATTTGGAAATTTGAATTCTGTTGATTTTGAAAGTTGTTTTTCAAAGTTAAAGAAGTTATATTATTATAAATAGAAAATAAGTGAAATTATATAAGTAAAAGATATATAAATGTGGTTTATAAATATAAAATGATATTTTTGAAAGAATAAAAAGCACTGAATTCACTACTGTTGCTAGAAAATAATAAGGGTGATGACTGTAGCATCATCGGTATCATTTTTGAGTTCCTGTGTGACGGATTTGTTACCAATAGTAAATTGAAATTGAAGTTTTGTGTGATAAACAAATTTGTTTTAAAAATCCAAGTTGAAATTGATAAATATGAATAAAATAAGTTTTGAACTTATATTATGAAATAAAATTTTAGCTTTGGTAAAGTTGAAATAAAATTTGACTTAGCATATTAAATATATGATTTGAAATTTAATTAAATGAAAGGTAAATAGATCGAATTGAATTTTAACTAGATTAGATAAGTTAATGAAGTATGAATATAAGTTTAAGTGGTAAGTGATTGTATAATATGCACTTAGAAGTTTATAAAAATAAGTTGTGTAACATATAAAATGAGATAAGATAAGTAAAACCAATTGTTAAAATGGTTAAACAGTTTTGTAAAGTAAAACAAAATCTAAATTTGAATAGTGAGATGAAATTTGACTTAAATAAAAGTTAAATAAAATGAAATTTGAATTAAATTAGAGATGAACTTAAGTTGTATAATTAAATTGAAATGAAAGATAACGTAAGTAAGGTTAAATGAAGTTGATTTTGGTATCAAAATGAATTAATAAAGTGAATTAAATGAATGTGAACTTGAGTTATATAAAAATTCAACTTTAGTTGTAAGAATGAATTAGCAATTGAATTAACGAATGAATTGAATGTTAATCAATCTAATGTAAATAAATTGATATGGAATAATAGACATAAGTGTTAATTCATTAAAAAACTAATGAAATTTGAAATTAAATAATTGAATGAAAGTAAACTGAATGTTAAACCAATTGGAATTAAATGTGTTAAACCAAATTGAATGAATGTAAGTGAATTAATTCGGTTATGTTGGATATGCATTGGTTGTTAGATGGATGTTAATTGATTGTATAGAAAATTCATATGAAATTGAACTAATGAAATGGAAAACCAATTCAATGAATATTAATGAAAAGTGAATGTGTATTGATTTGTTTATGGATTGATTTGGTTATGGAGTTGTTGGATGATAGTTGTTTGACGGTTGGATTTGTTGTTTTAATTGCATTTTCTATATTGGCATATATAGTTGTTGTACTGGTGTATGTTGTATATTGATATTACTTTCATACATACATGTTTCTCATTGTTGTTGAGTGTTTAGTAGGTGTGGATGGCGCTTTCTTCGCATTTGGAGCTCGCTTTCGCGCTATATTATCCGCATATGCTTGCTAATAACATATAAGGTACATATCTCGGATTACATATCGTACATATACACTTTTTTCCCTTCGGGATGCCTCATCCTTGATGATGAGATGTATATTTGTGATATATATATATTGCTATTTTTTTCCGGATCGAACCGCGCAAAGGAGACGCTGGTGAAATTTTTTGAAAATTTAAGGAGTTAGAAAATTTTGGGAAAATTGGAAAAATTTGTGAAAACTAAAGTTTTGGTTGTTGAGTTGAAAGTTAAAAGATATTTATTGGTTCTGAAAAGATAATTAAGTATGATTGGAAAACTTAGAAAAGTTATTATAAGAAGTTTAATGAATGGATTTTGGAAAAAGTTAAAAGGTTAAATAGATTTGGTAAATCTAATTTGAACGAATTGTTTTGAAAAGTTAATGGACTATGTGACTTTTTCGTACTTGGTAATTTCGAGGACGAAATTCTTTTAAGTAAGGGAGAATGTAACGACCCAGAATTTCAGTCATTTGAAATTCGTATATTTACTTGATTTTAAATGTGCAGAAGATAATTTTATAAGCTGAATAAATAATATTTCGAATATAGTAATTAAATTGGATAATTTAATTGATAATTTTATATTTGAAATTGCTGAAATAATTAGAAATTGGATTTAACGTGAATGAAAATGTTTTATAAAGTCGCATAAAATATTATTTGAATTAGAATGATATTAGAGAACTTTTAGTATTTTATTAATAGTTAAATTGTAAAAAATTGAATATTTTAATATTTAATTGACGAGTAAAAATAGTCATTTTTCAAACAGTCTCGGATTTTGACGAAACTAATTTCATTGGATCTGTAATGTTATATTATTGTAATATTTCAAATTTCGTGTCAATCGGATTTACGGTTTGTCCGGGGCAAGCTAAAACGCATAGAAATTCGTTTAAGTGAATTTTAAATTTAAATAGTCGATTTGAAAACCTATATTTCAAATACGATCGAATTGGCTCCCAATATAGATTCCATTGTGTTCGGAATAGGGGTAAAACTTATAAACGTCAGGTGGCACGTTTGATTTCGAGTTCGAATTTTTTTCCGATGAATAGTGTTTTGCAATTTTCTATAAAAGGACGTTATTCTTTCTATTTGCTAACCTAATTCAACCCTAGGGTTTCTAGCCGCCATTTTCTATCAATGGCCGAAAATGTTCACTTCTTCCTCCTCGTTTTTCTTCTAACCCACACATTATTTCGAGGAATCTTCAACTACAACTTTCTAGAGCTCGATGAGAGCTATACATCCAACGGTCGATTTGGCCTATCTCTTCATGGATCGACGTGAATTTGGCGATGAACGTCGTACGTTCATGCACGTTTTTTGAGGCACAGGGACAGCCGAGCTTGATGATACTATGGCCGCGGGAAGCTCTTGCGTTGGGCTTCGATTTGAGGGTCGCTGATCATTATATAGTTGGTCGTTGGAGGGGTGATGGTCGATGGAAGGTAACGGCTATGGGTTTCTTTATTCGAACGAAGCCTGGGAGCAACGTGATGATAGGAGAAGGCAGCGATCAGCCCTGATTTTCTCAAACAAAAATCGAACGGCCCAGATAAAAGTAGGCTTTTAAAATAAAAACAAATGTGAAATTTATAAAATACGAAATCGTATATACTTTGAAATGCTATAACTTTTTCATACGAGGTTCGTTTCGCACGAAACGAATTGCATTGGGTTTGTATCGACGAGCACTACATTATGAAGCTAGATTGGAGTTGATTGGAGCTAGTGTGAATTTTGGATAAAATTAAACGGTCGTTTAATTTTATTCGAAACAAAAAACTACAACTGCTATTGGAACCATTGTGAGTACAACTCACTCTTTCTAACTCACTGATATTTTTATATAAGTGAGTAATATTTATTATATGATGATTGATGATTTTTTGGATGATATATGATATATTGATTGGTATTTGGATATATACCTACCTATTGGAGCAGATGAGACCCTATACGTTCCCGTGTATAAGCGGATGACCCTTTGTACGCGCGTCTGCCTTGAAGCGGACATTATACACATATTCTAATATGTATATTTTTTGCAGGCGAAAGGTTGGAGGGATCCAACTGGATTCCTCACAAGTATTGATTTATTTACATATATTGTTATATATTTTGTTATCATATGATATATAATGTTTTAGATGTCGTGATTGTTGTATTTGGTGCCGTTGCAGCATTGGGTCTATTTTTATAATTTTAAAAATGTTAAAGTAACGATTTCAAATTTAAAAGGATTTTAAAGTGATTTTGAAAATAAATGTTTTATTGAATTTTTGAATCGTTAAGAATTGATTTATTTTGAATAAATAAATGTGATAATTTTTATGTTATAAAAATTATGATTTTTGTGAAATAAAACCAGAATATGATTTTTGAAATATGAAGTTAACTGTTTTGTGAAATAGTATAAATGAAGATTTTTGATTTATTATAAGTGGTTTATATAGAAGATTTATAAATTTGGTATTTTATAAATTAAAGCATTGGAATTGTAAAATGAGTTTTATAAGTGTTAAAATAAAGTTATAAATGGATTATTATAAGTAAATATAATTTATAATTATGAAGTTATAAAATGAATGGTTTTGTAAATAAATGAATTATAAGTATTTAACTTATAATTTGGATTTTTGGTATATAATTGAGTTATAAATGAAATTGGTTAATAAAGGAATTTTGTAAATTGAAGTTTTTATAAAATATATAAATGTGAATTTATAAACATTGTTTTATAAATCCAAAATCAATTTAATTTGATAAATTAAATATAGAAGTTTATTAAAGGAGGTATATTCGCGATTTTGGACAGCGAATTATCCTTTAAATTAAATGTTGTAATAATAAAGAATTTGGTTGGGAATTATATCCACGATTTTGGACAGTGGATTACCCTTTAAATAAAATGTGTAGAAGTATTGGATTTGGTAAACGATTTATATTTACGATTTTGGACAGTGAACAATCTTTTGAAATAAATAATTTTTTTTAGGAAGTGATCTTTTGAATGGATAAAATGATTTGAAGGTGTTTTAAAATGTATTAAGGATCGAAACCATAGATTTCAACATTCATTGTTGAAATAGACGTTTTCGAGAAATAAGAAAATGATGGACTATAACACTGTTGTTATAGTAAATGATTTTCGAAAGGAAATGTTTTTGTATAGTATCGGGATTTATATATCTATCTAAATTTCGAATCCCTATACTAGTGATTTTGGGTTGTCGTAAAGATGTTTTACGCAACATCCGTTTTGACCCAAATAAATGTGTTTAAAGAGAATGTTTTCCTTAAAGAATAAAATATATACTTAATCGTGATTTAAGTATATATAATATTTTCGAAGTGTTGAAATTATAAATTGAATTGTGAATTACTTATTATTATGTAAGTATGTGGAAATGTTTTCCAATATAGAAGTTGAAATGATTTTGAAGATATATCTTTTTAAAGATAATTTGAAGGGGATATTTGGCAAGTAATTTAATTAATAAAAGATTATTTAAAAGGGCCCAGTGATTGTTATGGTGTTGAATATTTTTTTGTTTGTTTTGATAGTTAAATAACCGACTATCAGATTGCAAAAAAAAATTTAGTTCCTCGACTTGATGTGGGATCTATTTAGTCGTACACTAAGTACGTTGCCTTCTGTGTAGGCTTATTATTGTTTGTGTGGAGGATGTTGATACGTATACCACGGATCTATCGTGCTTCCTTCTTGGCCCGAAGGAAAGCAAGTTGAAAGTTGGAAACATGATAAGTCTATGAGACTTAGTTTCTGTGTGAGGTTGAGAAACGCTTTTGCGTTGTTGGTGCGAAGAGACCGGGATCAGATTTATCTGAAAACTACTTCGGACCAACGTATATGCGATGATTGTGCAGGTTTCTTGTGATGATATTGATATTCTGAAGTTTCATAGTGGGGGACTTCTTGTTGATCGTTTGGGGTTAAAATCCCAATATACATCCAGTAACAGTGGTCTCTTCATTATGAAATATCCAATGCAAGGACTATTCGCTACTAATCCTAGGGATTTCCCGACAGGATGTGGTAGGAAAGTACCTTCGGTTTGTCCTGTTCCTGGACAACTTGTATTGATGTTTGTCTGACATTGCATTTCTATAGATTAGGTACATTGGTTTGTACAAACGTACATCAGTGGTGGTGGAGAAGGCAACTTCTCTTAGCTTGACACCCTCCTTGAGACGTATGAGCTTAAGGGTTGTATTTTATGGAAGGCAATTAGTAGTCAACGGAAATGGCCGTGTGGCATTCTAAATGATGTGATTGTGCTTTGTGAAAGGTAATCGTTACCTCTAGCCTCATCAACCGAAAATGACTAAAACAAGGTTAGATGCGGCAAGGTTAAGTGGGTCATTCCCAAGTAGGATATGATCATCCTCTTCTAGATATATCTTTGCACGCTATGACGTCGTGTATCTGATTATGTGGTTTGTATGCTATGAGGGCCCTCGGTAAAGGTCGGTAACGACCGGAGGATGACATTTTCGGTACCATCTAGTCATAGAGGTGGGCCGATCTTGTGTTGGTAGAGGGAAGATGTTATGTGCCTCGGGACATCCATCTAGAGGTGTACCCCTTCGGAAGGTAGTCCCTTCACCTGGTTATTTGTATGAAAATCCAAACTCCACTACGTGCTTGCCATTTTGATTGTATTACCCAATTGGGCTATATGCTGGAATTTAATCAATGTAACAAGTTCGGCTATAATTAATATTATTTGTATATAGTAGACACTACTGTAATATAAGAGGATTTGATATGATATGTTTTAGTTATCGTAAGGTAAAAACATGTCCGTTTTATGTGTGGACTTGTCTTACGAGATACTCTTGTTTTGAAAACTAAGGAAAAGTTTGATAATTTACTAAATTCAGTTGTGTGTGTTTCTCACGCTGGTTTACCAGACCGATCCGGGCGTTCTTCTCTTTCAATGCTCGGGTCAAACCGAGTATATTTACAGGTTAGATTGGTGCTTTTGGAGCTTCAGTAGGAGAGTTGGAGATCTTTATTTTTGTATACACGGACTTGTTTTGATTATCCACCGTGCTTTGTTTGTTGTTGTATATTATCAACAATTGTAGTGACAGGTTATTTTAACTGTTCAAGTTGATAACTCTGATTGATGTGTATATATATACAGTTTCTGTTTTGTAAAGATTACTGATATGATATTATATATTTTTCCACTGCGATGTGAGATTCTGTATTGTTCTATTTGGTTCTATCTTCTCTCTTTCTTATCTTCTCTTCTTCTCACTTCTTTTCTTTCTCTTGACTTTCCGTCAGTCGGTGCTTTTTGGGTCGGACATGTGTGGATTATTGTCGATTCAAAGGGTATGGATTTTCAGGTCGTCACACATCTACTAAGGGACCGACCAGATTAGTTTGAGAAAACCAATCCAAGAAGTTGGAATAAGATTCCATAATGGACTCCAAGTGCAAATGGAAGATTGAGAGAATTAGGAGTATGCCATAGAGTCAATTATGTAATTTGTTACATGTATCTAACTCAATAACCAATCTTATTTAAAATAAAAGGTGTTTTCTTTCCATTATATACTTGTTTTATTATGATATATTTAATTAAGTAATCTATTTAAAGTATATTAAATAGAAAAACCTAAATGGTATGTTACATGATAGTAATTACAGTATAGTGTAATTATGAGAAATTTATCATAATGAAAAATCACATATATTTTTAAACATTCCTGGTTAAGAAGTTTTGAGAAAGGATATTGATTCATTCATTAAGACTAAGTGGTTGCATACTTGAGAACGACTCACTTGAGAATTCTCTTTTTGTTAATAGAACTAAGGTCAAATAAATAATCTCGAAGTGATGTGGTACACAATTCCCTTGACTTGTGAATACTGTGGAACTTCAATGTTAATATTCTACTTTGATTATAGTTAAACTGTGGCATAGCGTCTATTAAAGGACTACAGGTTGGTTTGAGTTTAAGAATTAGAAGTGAAACATTATTAAATAGAGAAGTCGTCTCCTCGGTTATGCGAGGTTAGTATCATGGTCTACTGTAGCCAAAATCACATACCATAAGTCCAATTTGATATAGTTTTAATGAGGAGAATTGGTATAAATAATCGTTATTACTAGGTGCTGTTTATAATAAGTAAAATTGGATTTTATCAAAATACATTTAAGTGATAAAGTCAAACAAAATGCCACACCACTAGCTAAGGAGATATATGAACGTTAATATTTGAATTGTTCGATATTAATTGCTGAATGAATTTACACCTTTGAGTCGCACAGCCAAAACGATAATTTTCTGAATGAAATGTACGATTCAATTAGTTTATGATCATTGTAAATTAATTAATATTTTTGAAACATTAATTATTAAATTTTATTTTTTTGTTTGAATATCTTTAGTATTCAATAAAGCATGTATATAAAAGTTACAAATGCATGTATCAATATATGATTATGGTAGAATATTCAAAGTGGATTTAAACAGAATAAATAATAAGTGGGTTTTTAAGTAAATTAAATTAATTAACATTAGTGAAATATTAATTATTAAATTTTATTTGATTTTTTTGAATAACATTGTATTTAATTAAGTGCATATATAAAAGGTAACAACCATGCTTTCTACGCCGTCTATATAAATGAATTTAATTAACATAAAGTATCGAGTTCTAGTTGTGATGACTATATTTTGAAGAAATTTTTTTAATTAATTAAATTCTATTTAATAAAGGATTTTTATTTAGTAACTTGAATTTAATTAATAAATTATTTATGGATAACTTATTGAAATCGAATAAATTGTTTTAACTAAATACGAAATGTTTTTAAATGTAAATAATTTTTACATGAGTGAAGTGGTTGAAAAAGGGTAATAATAATTTTATATTGCGTTAGTGTATCACATAATTGATTAAATTGAAAGAAATTGTAATGTTATCGAAATATATCGTTTAAAATGAAGATTGTGCCAATTTAAATTAAACTGGAATTTACTTACGTATAAATGAATGAAAGAATTGAATTTAGGTCTTAATTTAATTCAGGCCTAAAGCCTTATCAATTTAATCGCCAAGCTCATTATTTCAAGAATCCAGAAATATCTCCTTGTTTCTAATATAGACCTATACCCAAAAACTAGACTCGTTTTTCCCCTTTCGTTTCCTCAACCCCAGTTCGTGAATTATCAAAAATTAATTTCGATAAAAAAACAGGTACGGAGGAGCTTATGCTTGGAAGCAACGGATATGCCAAGGGGTTGAAGGAACAACTATGATGCCAAGATTTGGGGATGGCGATGTTGGATACGTACGTGGATGATGCTGGGTGGAACCATGATCTAGGGAATTGCAGTGGCTGGTGAAGGTGTTGTGTCGTAGTTTGAAGCGATTTAGAGGTTGTGTGTTTGTTGGCTGCAAGGCATGTGCATGCGGTCTTGTTGGCGTTTGGCGGATAAGTTGTGATGGTGCAGACAGCTTCAGGCAGTTGTTTTTGTATAGACAGGGAGGTGCTTGACGTTGTTGTGCTACAGCATTGGTAGAGGATGGAAGACGATGGCAGCATCTGTGAATGAGCACATGCTCTTTAATTCTGCAAATTTATAATTATTTATATATATATACAATCACAACTACGTTTAAATACCATTGCTTGTTTTGAATCCATCTTGTCTTTAATATGATGTGGATGAAATTAGATTGTATGCAATGGATTATTACTTGATGGGTTGAGTTGATTAGTTAAGTGGATTGTTTGATATTGAATTAGAATTGGCTGAATTAATTAGGTTGATTGATTGTGCATGGTTGTTGTTCTTTGGATTGTTGGTATTATTAGTTTGAAATAGGATGATATTGAGGTAGTTGATTGTTTATGCTGGCTGGATAAGTCAATTTGTAAATGGAACTCTGCCCATTTGCAAATTTAACTAAATATTTATTTATGTGTTGATGTATGTATTTTATAAATGATTGAAGTTTGATGGAACTCGATTCGGGTCACACAATAAATTTATAAGTGCTAATTGGTTGATAAATGTTTTGAAATAATTTTACTCCATAATTTATATATTTAGTTATTTATTTATTTTTTAATTTTAAAAAGATTATTGAACTAATTTGGAAATTTATTTAGGAGTTTTGAAATTTTGTTAAAAGTACTTAATGAACATTTTACTATATTTATTCAATTTAGCTATTTTCGAATTTACAAATACATTTGAAATTTTGAATATGATCTAATTTAAAGGAATTTTATTTATTTCTAAGCAGTTTAAACATAAATTGAATACTTTGAATTATATATTATGGTTTGAGATAAATAATTTATTTTGGAAGTTTATAAATTTATTGTTAAATAGAATTTATTATGTTAATTTCTACAAGTTACATTTCATTAGTAAAGTGATTATGAATGTTTTATAAGTATATAAAGAAGGACTTATAATTCTATATATATATTTGAATATTTAATTTAAATGTTTTAAGAAAGATTTTGTTGAACTTTGTCACTTCTCGGTTACGTTGGTTTTTTATGTATAATTTCTATATTTTTTATTTCCCATTCTCCTACGTTGATTTTAATATCATTAATGATTTGATGTTAATATTGATTTGATTTTAGATTTTAATATGATACTGTGATAACATCTTTTGTTACTGTTTTATGTATATGATGAGATATCTGAATAAACGAATTCATAATACCATTTAGGATGGGGCATTCGGTAATATTTCTCTAATTATTTTTTGGACTCATTATATAGAATATTAAAGGGCGAGTGTGATATTTGAACATTCTCTAAATAGACTAGTAACACACAGTTGTACAGGACGCCATCATCTTATTTATTCAGTTATTCTTTTCATGGATGACACTCAAACGAGGTAAGTGGCATGTGACACATGTTGTATTGAGAATACTTAGAGCCATGCGATGGCTATTATATGTGTTATTTGTGTTTATCCACCTTTTTCCAGCTCCCTTTATGGCTCGAAAGTAAACCATATTGGCCAGTTTCCACCCTGGTAGCTTAATCGTAGGGCGTTGGTCTAGATCGGCAACTCCTTATTGTTGTATATTACATCAGATGCTCATCATAGTAGATGGGTAAGTTCCAATATCTCCTTGTTTCGCTTAGTCCAATAGTCTGTTACCTATAGGGGCAAAGTAGGATCATGACCAAAGCTACGCTTTGACGAGCCACTGGTAGATATGTGTCGCGATCCATCATGGCAATAAAGGCTGTAGGAAAAAATTCAGCTACATAGCATACGACATATTAGACCCTGGGTTCCTGGAGTTGGCATATGGCCATCAGTCTCTCGTCTGGTTTCGAATCGCATGAACTAAAGTTATAGGAATGGATCCGACTACATAACATATGGTATAATAGACCCTGGAGCGGCATACAACCATCGGTCTCCTATCTATTTTTGGTTCTTGTGTGGTAGATAAGCGTATATGAGATGAGATTGTACCTGAGACTGTGTCCACAGTATGATCAACCACGCATCCATCTTTGGCGGACACACTATTTATTATTGATTATATTCGGGTATTGTTTTGAGTTGCCTCTATTCTTTCTTATTGATTTTAGTAATTTGATGATGGTATTTCATAACATGAGATTAGAGATATTGTGGGCATTGCTTCATTATTGCTTGGCTTTATTTGAGGATATCTCATTATTGTTTATATTGTTTTCTATGATGATGTTTTACTGTGCGGATGATTCACCAATTGGACATAGTATTTTTGATTTCTATTGAATTGTATTATATAGGTGATGATTTATACTGGGTTTTATGGTGTTATATGTATGCGATATTTGGAATTGTTTAAGATATTATTATTATTATACTTATATCCAGTATATGCAGAGTCCATATGTTTGATGACCTTGGACTTTGATATAGTTTGACCCGTCAGTTACTTATATAGACTTAGGTCAATCCAAGACATTTCAGGTACAGGGACAATGAGACCAGCTTGTATTTTAAGCTTAGAGGAGGATAGTATACAATATAGTGGTTATTATCTAGTATTGTATTGTCTCTTGTATGCATATTTATGAGATGTATATTGGATATACGTTGTATATTTTTGTATTATACATTATCGCCGCGATTGACTATATGATCTCTATTATTTTTTTATGTTGTGTATTGTTCTATCTTGGAGGCACACATGTTCATTGCTTTGTGCCGGTATTTTGTACGTATATGTGAGTTATTTATTCGATGTTTTAGATGCGTACCAGTGTTAGCTCAATGGAATATTCATATGTGCATCTCATATCACCCTATTCTCCGTATTATCTGAGAGTATTACTTTATAGTACTCCTTGATAGTATGGGTATAAGGTGGGGATGTTACACAAAAGTTGTAAATCGATGTATCAATATACTGTGTTGTTAGAATGTTTAAATTAGATTTAAATATATTAAATGCTAAATGATTTTGAAAATTTTAGAGATTTATATGGTACTATTATGGCTAGCCGTAGACATAAAGAAAGGGAAAGGATTCGATGGGATTTAATTGTGAATTAAATAGAGAAAGTTTTAAAGAAGGAAATTGAAAGGTTTTGATATTTCCTTTTAAACATATTATCTCTCATTCATTTCAGAATACTCTTCAAACAATTCGTGTTTATTCCTCTCATCTTCCATCCTAATCGAAAAAATGGCTTTTAAAACCTAAAAATTTTCAAATCTAAATCAGGTGGTCCTCATCTCTTAATTCTTACAAATTCTGGAGATTGATTCTACCAAGTCCAGGAGGATGATTCATTGTTTCAATATGTGGTTTTTGACAACATCCTAAGTAATTATCTAATTTAATTTATTTATGTTACTTATGTGCTTGGATCCCATATGATTCATTTGTTGTTTTATGGTTTATCTTGTAGCATGTAATTCAAATCCTTTTATCTCTATCTTTGCAGAAAATATGTTAATTGAGTTGATTTAATTCAAATTTGTTTTTGCGCTTTATCTCGTCTCCAAATAAGTTCATTATTATTGGTATGATTTAGTCCTTCTTTTTCTCTAGTAATTTTCTCATTCCTTTTTTTCTGGATTTGTATGTTGTTATAATGAATTTATACATGTCCAATTTGCCCAGGTCCTTTTCTATTGCAATGAAATTTTGTTAAATAACTCTTATTTTTAATTGAGATCTAATTTAAAATTTAATAATATTTATGTATGTAAACCTAAATAGTCTGTTCATGTTATTAATTAACTTTCACCATTAAAATTAATTTCTTTTGTTAAAAGGATGATATTTGGAATATGAATGTTTTATCATTGTTTAAATAAATATTCTTTTGATCCAAAATCTATGAATGGGCTTATGTGTAAACTCTAAATTCTTTATTTCTTTATATAAACTTTAAAATTTTGAGTGTATCCTTTCTAAACTAAAAGCTTAAAATAAATATTAGCTTTAAATTATAATATATATATATATATAAATTACAAATGTCTATGTATAAATAATTGTTTGAAATCTAAAACACTTGTTGTGATTTAAATATAAATGGTAACTATGTCTCATTCAAGATTGAAATCACAAGATGGATCTTGTGTAATAAATGTCATATTCAATATCAAACATTTCTTTAATTAAATCCAAAGTCACTATTGACAATTTTAGATTTCAAATCATAGAAGACTGTCTCATATGTTTTAATGTACACACACATACGTACATGCATGCATGCACGCATGCATATATATAGACACACACACACACAATCTTACACTCTTTTATTATATATATGTATGTGTATATACATAAGTATATATACATATAATTTTAATTCAATACCTTGGACAACAAAGGCATATGTAAAGGAGAAATGAGTTTGCTGCAGTGTAAGTCCTAACACCTGCATATGGTCACATTAATTATGTGTATTTCTTATATGGAGCAAGTGCATTTCACACAAACAAGTACATTTGATGCACTTGTAAACTAAAAAAAACCTTTTAACATAATTGAATTAAATAAAGATTTTATTTATAAAAATTTTAGATGGGATCTAAAATATCTTTAAACTTCATAGGCTTAACTAAGATCCAAAATGGAAATTTTTTTTAAAAAATTCACCTATTCAACCCACTTCCGACTTGTCCGATTCTTAATATTCACTCTCTTCATTCCACCCGTGCCTAAAGTTACATCCTATCTCGTACATTTTCTTTCCTTCCCAAATGGTCGAACCATTCAAAAGGAAATCCTTACTATAATACCGTAATAAATTCTTTACAATAGTGCATTTAGTCATCCATAACTTTTAAGGATATCAAATAAGCTGTAATTTATGTAAACTATTCAAATTGAAATTTCAATGATCGAGGGTCATCACCACGGGATCGAGGGTGGGTGTCTCAACCCCCATCAAAATCTCTCTAAACATGATGTCATCCGTTATCATCTTATATTGCTTAGCTGGAGCTCCGTCTTCGACTACATGGCGACTTTCCTATGGTGTGTGTTCCAATGAACTCACATATCTTTCCATCTTACCCCAGCTTCTCTCCGTTAGGTGAGGTTCTTCTGTTATAATATTAATCACTAATCTTCCATCCATTCTCTTGGTCCCCCTCCACTAGGTCTACGTGGTTTTTCTAGAGCCGATGGGCCTTGGAGTCCAATAGCTTGGTCAGAATTTTATTGTTTCTTAACATACTACTAGAGCATGTCCTTCCGTATTAGCTCCTCAATCAATTCCTTTAACTGACAACATTTGTTGGTTTTATGGCCGTGCATTTTGTGGAAGCGGCGATACTTCCTAGATCACTTTTGTTGCACCGTCGCTTCCCTTTCGCTACTCCATCGTTTCCCTTCTGATCGATTTCTTAAACCGCTCAGTTCGTTGACTAACTAGATAAATATTCTTCGGCGTATTATTCGGAGTATTGTAATCTTTCGATCAACCACAACCCAAATGGTATCATACCCTATCCATTCCTGGCAGCCCATCAATAAAATTCATCGATACTTGCTCGCATTTCCATTCAGAAATTTCTTGCAGTTGCAACAGTCCACTAGGTTTCTTTTGCTCTGCCTTTACCAACTGGTAGTTAATACCCTTTGAGATAAATGCCACAACATCCCTCTTCATGCCTGCCCAATAGTAAATTCTCTTAATATCTCGGTACATCATTTTACCCCTAGTAAGAATAGTCAACCTAGAATGGTGACACTCTTGTAGCATTTCATCTTGTAATCCATCAATATCCGGAATAAACAATCTTCCATCCTTACGAAGCAAACCATCTCAGTCGAGTTCGTATTGCTTTATGTCTTCAGATTCTACTCCTTATATCCTTGCTATAATATCTGCTAGCTTAACGTCTCGTTTCTAAGTAGTACCAATCCTTTCACTTAGAGTAGGTTTGATTGACAAACTTGTCGATATCTCTAGTTCCTGCTTGCAATAAGGTCAAAATTAATAACTAGCAATATACTCTGTCTAGTTCCATTCTAAGAACATTTCTCCCATACTAGCATGTCTTCTACTCAATGCATCAACGATTTCATTTCCTTTGCCCAATGTATAGGAAATACTAAAATCCTAGGAGGATAAGAACTCCAATCCCTATTGCTGACGAAGGTTGAGATCCTTCTAAGTGTGTTATCTGGCATTCTAGCCCAGCTATATCGATCATACTGCACGAATTAGATTCCACTGCCACTAAGATCGATGATTCAGGACTGATGATTGTAGGATCCAGAAATCAAGTCCAAATGATTATATAAAGTCAGCATTTACTGGATTTGATGGACGTATAATGTAAAATGCTTAAAGTATGGAATATGGCTCAATGGATGGAAGGGATTGACATAGATTGGCTCATTCGGAGGAATCGACATATTTCATAAAGGAGGGATTAACATACATCAAAATACAAGAGCATGATTGCAGAAAACAATCTATATCTTGAGATCTACAAGTCCAAAGCATATAAAATTTGGAGAGCAAGGAATATGGACCTTAGGGATTGCATATCAAATGGACGAAGATGGAGGGATCGTGTAACATACCCTAACTTAAGGCCCGAAGCTAAGTGCTACGGATGGTGCAATCATCCATAGCATTAACTACCGACGACAAAATAAGGTAATGTTAATGGTATCCATAATATCAAAGCAGATGAATATAAAATAAAATCACAAATTTTGAAAAAAACATTTCTGATTACAATGTAAAACAATATTTCATATTCAATTACATAATCCCAAAATGATTACCAAGGTTTTGATCAAATATAACTATTACAATTTATGCCAAGAAGGATATATAAAGTTGCCACCTTCGGTGGTCCGAGTACTAGACTGACATAGCAGTCATAAATACACTACAGCGGAAATAGTACTAAATAACTCCTACATATCTAACTTTCTTCCCACACGTCCTTGGAAGCTTATTCGTCCAACCTACTAAACCTGAAAAACCTTAACACTCAGTCTACTCAAATTAATCTTGAGCACCCAAGAGTTTAAAGGGGAAAACATAAACTTCGATTCAGACATAAAGCCTAGTGTTGAATGGGCACTCTTGGTCAATCTATCCACTATAAACCATTTACTTTCATTTTCTCTATTTGACCTTGGCAACCATCCACAAAATCCATGGAGACAGAATCCCATTTCCAGATTGGAACATCCAAATGCTAAAGTAACCCAATCGGCTTTTGATGTTCAGCTTTTAACAGTTGACAATTCAAACATTGCCTCACCTATAAGCCTGTGTCTTTTCATACCTTCCAAGAAGAAACTCCTTTTCATGTCCTGATACATCTTAGTTCCTCCCGGACGAATGGTGAACTTTGAATGATGGCATTCTTAATGTTTCCCATATTCGGAGCACATAGCCTTCCTTTCTTCCTCAACCACCCATTCTGGTCAGGACTGAAATCTTTCAAGTCATCGCTTTCCATTCCATTCCTTAGTTTTCTAATCCGTTTAACTAATAATGGATCCTCCCCTTTCATAGAAGCAATCATTTCGATCATCGTTGGTTGAACTTCTAAACATGACAACATAATAGTTTATTTACTAGAACAGGCTTCAGATCCCCATTGTATTCTGCATGTAGTCAATGCTTTTAAATCTTTCCACTCAGCTATCAATGCCAATACTGCATTTTGATGTTTCCTATTACGTGCATCTATAACCCTATTGCCTTTCCCTAGTGTGTACTCAACTCCAAAGTCATAGGTGGCTAAAAACTCTAACGGCCTCTGCTGTCTCAATTCAACTCATTCTGAGAGAATAGGTACCTTAATGACTTATGATCCATATACAACTCGAATATTTCTCCTAAAAGGTAATATCTCCACACCTTTAATGTTAAAATTACTGCAGCTAATCCCAATCATGAGTTGGATATCTAACCTCATGGGGCCAGAGCTGTCAAGAAGCATAGGCAATCACTTTACTTCTTTGCATCAGCACAGCTCCTAATCTCGTTCTACCACTAAGTCATGTTTCTCCTTTGGAACAACTAACATAAGTACATTTTTCAGTAAATACTTCATGTTCTGGAATGCTTCCTCACATTTATCAGTCCAGACAAACTTCACATCTTTCCGAGTTAACTTAGTCATCGTTGCTACTATCTACGAAAAATCCTTACCGAATCTCCGATAATAACCCACTAATCCTAAAAATTTCACTCATTGCCTTAGTATCTTCCAATTATTCACCGCTTCGATCTTAGCAGGATCTATGGAGAAACCTTTCTCTGAGACTACATGACCGCGAAACTTCACTTTCTTCTTCCATAAATGACATTTCGAAAATTTCGCCTTCAGTTGATGCTGCCTTAACGTCACAAACACCACTCTAAGATGGGATTCATGCTTCCTTTTGTCTTTAGAGTATATGAAAATTTCATCTGTGAACACTAATATGAATCTGTCCAGATGCTTTCGGAAGATTCTATTCTTTAATCACGATAAATGCTAGCGCATTAGTTAGTCCGGACGGCATCACTAACCATTCATACGACCCATATCTTATCCTAAATGCCATCAAAGGAATACTATCCTCTGCCACTCTAAGTTGATGGAACCCTGTTGCTAAATCTAACTGAGAGAGTACTTTGGCTCCACTCAATTCAATTCTAAGTAACTGATATCGATTCGATAACTTATGATAATCGATAGACAACCTTATCGATCCGCTCGGTTTTCTTGCAAACATTGCAGCTACTCCCCAAGGCGAACTACTTGGTCTGATAAAGTTCTTACCTTCGAAATCCATCAACTGCAACTTTAGCTCATTCGTTTTGATAGGCATCATTCCACTTGGTGGTCCACTCACAAGTTCTGCTCCTGATACTAAATCTTTCCAAAACTCAACAACTCGTTACAACGGTTGTACTACTATGGGCTCAAAGACATACGTGAATTCTCTTACAATGAAAACTCGATTCAACTTGTCTTCTTCCTCCATAACACCCAACAAAATATTTACCTCAAAACTAGGATTTTCTATGGATTATATAATATGATCACTATAACTAGGGTGTCTAAGTGATATTTTCCTATCATGGAAAAATATTACAGCATTGTATTTACTTAACCAATCTGTATCCAAAATAATTCCGAACCCTATGAAATCATACACATGCAAACTACAAACAAATATATGACATAACAATTCAAATTCTAAGTGGTTACATCTCATCTCAGGAGTCCCATATCCTTCCATCGAATTCGCAACCCGTAAGGAAGTAACTAGGTATGAGGGTTCTAGGTTAAGCTTATCTACCAAACAATGAGATATAAAAGAATGCGGTGCACGGTATC
Source organism: Allium cepa (assembly GCA_030765085.1). Taxonomy (NCBI): domain Eukaryota; kingdom Viridiplantae; phylum Streptophyta; class Magnoliopsida; order Asparagales; family Amaryllidaceae; genus Allium; species Allium cepa. The sequence goes on along the minus strand of CM060939.1, from coordinate 211,067,188 downwards.
AAATAGGACTCCATCTAATACACCACGAATCAAAAGCATACCTCCCAACACTGCTTTTCCTTTCTCCTCAGCTCTTGGCCTTGAGGTAGCTGGTTCCAATGCAAATATCTTTCCTTTTCCATCCTTGGCTAGTTCCTTGCACTAGTTCTTATAATGTCCAATCCGATCACAGTTGAAGCATCTCACTTCTTCTTGTCAGCAGCCTTCTTCCCTTTGCCAGTTTGGCACTCATGAGAAAAATGTCCCTTCTTGTCGCACTTGTAGCAGACTACATTAGCTTTTTCTTTCTTGGCTGCTCCTCTTTTCTGAATGCCTTTTTTATGGAAAAATTTTCTCTTCTGATTCTGTCCACCTTGAGTTTCCCTTGCTTTGTTACCATCATGAAAAGCAAGCACTCCTCCTTCCTCAAAGCAATCCCAACAACTAAATCACACGGATCCCTAATATGTGGCAATGTTGCTTTAGCAAGCTCAGATTTCAATCCACGGATGAAATTCTCATTTCTCTTGATTACCATATCAACCATAGCATACCCATACATCGATAATTCCTTCAAATCTGGTAGCGTACTCAAGCATTATCGTGTCTTCATCCTCCAAGTCAGCGAACTTCCTAAATAAAGTTGACTTGGCGATCTCCGACATGAATATTTCCTCGAACATTCTTTTGAACTCCGCCCAAGTCATGATCTCTTCATTAACTCCTATGGTAACACTGTTCCACTAGTACAGTGCTGCTTCTTGCAATTGTATCGAAGCAAGTCTCCTCTTTTGCTCGTCATTAAGTCCTAAATCAGCAAAGACCCTTTTGCAATGAAGCAGCCAATTATGCACTTCACTTGCATCCTCGGTCCCGATAAATTGCTTTCCTCCAAGCCTAACATAATCTTTGCTTAATACTACATAGTTATTAACCACCGGAGATTCTTGATTTCCTCCAACTAATCCCATAGCAACTTCAGCTTACATTATATTAATGAAGAACTGAAACATAACTCCCATATCAGCTTGCGATGCTCCAGCACCCACATTAGCAGCTTGTGCCTAGCGTGGATTCGTTCTAGTGTTTGGCCTAGCATTCCCATTGGTTGTGGTGTTCCTCCATCAATACTAGCTCTTCCACTCCTAGCATTCGTATCTTACGTCCTTGAAATGTGCATTCGAGCCTTTATAAGATACAGAAGAATAGACTAAGAAAGATGAGGGAATTTAGATAAAGCATATACTTATATATAGCAAATACAAGCACGTTCCTATAGCATAATCCCATACCTAAATCTTTTTGCTATTTCCTTACGATTATATTTTCAAAAAAAATTAAGTTTAAAATTTCCTTTAAGTTTTCAAACCTATGCTCTGATACCAAGTTGTAATATCCCCTATCTTGAGGCCCGAAGCTAAGCGTTACAGATGCTGCAGTCATCCATAGTATTAACTTCTGGTGACAAAATACAGTAATGTTAATGGTATATATAATATCAAAAGCACGTGAATAAAAAATAAAATCACAAATTTTAAAATTAGCTTTTCTGATTACATTGCAAAACCATATTTCATATTCACTTACATAATCCCAAAATGATTCCCAGATTTTGATCAAATATAATTATTACAATTTCACTATGGGCGAAATATGAAGATGCCCCCTTTTGGATGATTAGAGTACAAGATAGACATATCAATCATAAATACATCACAGTGGAAATAATACTAAATTGCTCCTACATAGCTAACTTTGCCTCCTGCACATCTTTGGATGTTTATTCGTCAATCCTACTAAACCTGGAAAACCTTAACTCTCAATCTACTCAAATTAATTTTGAGCACCTAAGAGTTTAAGGGGGAAAACATAAATTCGAGTCAGATATAAAGCCTGGTGTGAATAATTCATCTTGATTCACTGGTATTAAGTGAGACCATGCCGCTTTGCGGAACGGGTTTCTCCTCACTAGTATCCTTTTAAAAGCATACCTTTTGCAAATCAAAATACTGCAATCAAACTTATTATAATAGCAAAAGCAATAACATATATGCATATATAAATCAGATAATCAATGGACTATCTATCTAACATTATAGTTTTATCTATCTAACTATTAACCATTGGCTGACACGTGCCTACCAGACATAATAAATAATCTAACTTCTGTTAAATACAATACAGGATGATCTATCCATAGCTTACTTCTCTTAGGGTCAACTGATCCTAATGGTTTTGTGGGCTCACTAATAACCTATCTTTTATCTATGTATTCCTTTCTATGTGTAACACCATATTAGTCTTATTTGTGACAAAGCCCCACACGCTGGAATTTTGGGCTTACTTTAGCTATGGACTAATAGTTAAAGTACAAGGCATGACCCTATACCAGATCCATCTTGTCTTCTAATACCCGAGTCATAAATTTAGGGTTAATTACCCCATCCACTTTTCCTTGGAAAACATTTCTTTCAAATTGATTCAACCCTTTTAAATCATACTTAAACAAGGAAAATATACCCTTTTGCTTTACTGAAAATACCTTTTCCATGATATATGTTTTACACCAAACAATATTGATGAATACTTAAATCAATAGGGTTATCTATCCCTTTAAAAAAAGTTAAAGTCCTTTTTAACTTAGTAAACATTAGGCTTTAAAGCCAAGACATCATCTTCGAAATGCTTGTTTAAAGCCTTAAACAATGCCTTTCAAATCATTGAGAACTACGCTTTCAAATACTTTACTAAAATCTTAGACATCCTCTTTCAAAACCATATAAACTTGTCTTTCGAAAACATTGGAAACCCTCGAAAACTTTCAAGAGCATTGGGTTCAAGTAAAAGTTTGTGGAAACATTGCTGTGAAACCATTTAAAATTATCCCTTTCCTAACCATTGGATTTAACATTTTATCTAGCTAAGGGTCATAAATGAACAGAGTTGAAAGCAATGCTTTCGAAAGCACTGATTCGAAGTAAAAGAAAGAGGATATTTTTGAAACCCACCATTTTAAAGCCATTGCCTCCGAAACCATTTGAAAAAAACTACATGACCCTTTCAAAAGCATTAAGAAGGTGGCTTTAAAGTACAAAGGCGAAACCTTTTCGAATACATTATTTTAAGGCTAGAAAGAAAAGCGGCGTTAACTAGTTCGAAAGGTAAGAACACAATAGTATGGGTTTTGAATAGGATCAAAGCGGCTATCCATTCGAAAGCTTCCTTTTCTAAAACAAAATTGCAGCAACTCTTTCGAAAGCTCTTTTATAAAGAAGGGGCAGGCGACAATTTGTTCAAAAGCCTCTTTTAGTTGAAACAAAGAAAAGTTAGAACAACCTTTTCGAAAGCATCTTTTATAAACATAGGTAAGTAAAAGGTTACCTTTTAACCCTTCAAAAGCTTGGTTTCGATGTGGTCCTTTCCGCCTTTCTCCAATGCGCTATACACCAACTTCTTAATACCATGTACATTGGCTTCGAGTGGGTTAGCGGAGGTATTGTGTCGAAAGATAACATATGGAAGTGGCGAAGTGGTAAATTAAAATAAAGCAGACTTTTTGCCTTAGAAGGTAATTTTTTTTCCACCTACTTGCCTTATCTGTCAAAACATAATTGGTTGCCAATTCATTTATAAAAATCCTTTTTCTTAAAAGGCTGCTGAATTCAGATTTATCAATTAAAACATTTTAACAAATAAGCCCTCCTCCTTAATACGACATATAAAACATTTAAGCCCCTTAACTTAACTAATTTTATAACTATAATAAAATACTTAGGAAAATTCCAAAAATATCACCATAATTCACTTTCAGTATGTTTTTCAACATATTTAAATTTCAGACACAAAATAAATATATAACTACCGTAATTAATTTAAACCCAATATTAGCTATTTTGTTTCATAGAAAATTCATAATAAATCCGCACTTTCTTAGAATATTATGAAACTTGAAACCCACTTCTAAAATACTGTTTTCGACCATATGTCAAAAAAGAAAGTCATCTTGATGTCATTTATTAGGTTTTCCAATCTAAACTTATCATAAAATCTATGTGAAACATCATAAATCATCAACCAGCATATATCCTATCAAACAGACATAACATGGCATATTATTTGCAAAATTGTTTCGGGTCAAACCTTTAAACTAAAATCATTATTAAAATTGAGATGTATATCAGATTATTCACCTTAGCTTGATGTTAAGAAGGCTGAGGTTTGCCCTTCGATTAATTTCTTTAAACTTTCTACTTTATTCCTAGCTTATATTCTTTTTTATTTCTCTTAATGATGGCTGGCTGGGCATGTAGGTATTTTGTTTTTATTTGTAAATGTCGAAATGAATAAGAAATGATGGTAAGAAGGGATATGTTATAAGAATGAAGGATGTTCCTATTTTACCCTTGCCATGTTCCTCTTACTTACTTATTTTCAATTTCCGTTTTTTATACATTCATTAAGGCAGGACCCCTTATAAATTAAGAAATCTTAGTACCTTAACCATCTACATTATTTCATTTAATTTATCTAATTAAATGACTTAAATAATTTTAGTTAAAATTACGATCATTACAGATCGGTATACACCCCTCGAGAGGGATCAGCAGAAGGCAGTATTCAAGTCATGTTAAATCAAAGATCAAGCGACAACTCAAGTTTCATTGATTCATGTTTCAGCTAGCATGAAAATTGAAGGCCAAATATGTTTTGCAAAAGGAAGCCACTATAAGATCACTCCCCAAAACTCGACCAAAGAAGGGATCAGTACCGATGTCCCCTTTTTGGGAATTAGGCCCAACGATACCTCTAGTGGTCTCATTTAGGGTAGTAGGTCCCTCAACTGACATTTTAGAGAGAGACATGGTCCTCTTCATCTAAATACTGGCCTGATGGGTCGTTCCAGGGATCTTTATGCTGATTGTTACTCTAGACTCTATTATAATCAAGTACTTTCTACTACTGTAATCAGATTCATAAGTGATTAATAAAGGCTAATCTTCAACGTGGACGTATGCATACAACGTCGAACCACTATAAATTTCTATCTCTAATTTTATTTGATTTTCTATTACTTGTTGATTCATTCATTCAGTTTAACTTTGTTTTCATTTACTTACTTCTCTACAAAAACTATTCTTTGGTGTTTTCAACTAATATAGTTACACACATTTGGTGTTTTCACTGAGAACCTTGATTCTTAGCTTGCTAGGATTCCTTTGGTGCTACTGGTTGGATAAATATCCCAAAGGAGATCCATAGTTATCTATGGGAAATTTGTTCATTTTACTTAGATTTGCAAAATTCAAAACGAAGCTATCAACAATGGTGTGGAAATCTAGATCTATTTCAGAGAACATGAAAGGAAATGAGAATGCTAGCATTTAGCAAGAAGGCCCAAGCAATCTACCGATGGATGTAAATACTGAACTGGTCGAAGTTCATAATTCCACAGATTCTATTACAAGAGTTGAATTTCATAATCTAATGATAGAGCTGATGGAAAGATGTAGACAATAAAATCAGCAGATTCAGACCTATATCAACCTAATATACCAACTTAATCAGCACAGGGAGGAAAAGCTAGGAGGGATCCCACTCCTTACTTGGCATTAGAAAGTTCTAACTCACTTGACGAATATCACAGGTGTAGGCATCATAGGAAGAAGAATATCGTGCAAAAACTTTGGAGCATCAACTAACAAACCATCGTGGTCTACCAAGACTGATTGGTGTTTACCCCTCTATAGGTATCGGTACCAATCCCTCCTCCAAATGAGGGAATCCTCCCATACACCTTGGGAATCGAGTGGGAGCTATCTCTATTGGTTTGGATGATGGAGTTTAATTAAATGCTGACCAAGTACTTTTCGAAATGATAATGAAATGAATGTATAGGATATTCATCGGGAAGATGGTGAACCAAGAAGGTGTGTAACGGCCTGTAGACATCGATCAGACCATTCATATAAGGTGAAAAATGACCACCGCTTGGCATCGACTATCCAAACATTGGACTTATCAGCTATGGTCAAACAATTAGTGAGAAAGAGCTAAGACTTAAGCAATGATGGATGGAGAATCTCGAGAAGTCATACATCGTTCACTTATAGTGTATTACATACATGGTATCTAAGTAGTTTCAAGATACCGTCGATGCCTATCTATGAGGGAAAAACAAATCCTAGGCAGCACATCATGAGATATGAATGGCTGATGGATTCCATGTGATCAGATGATGCAATCAAGTGTAGATGTTTCACATAGCTCTCTCTGGAATAACAATAATTGGTTCACAAGATTATCCCTATGATCGATTTTCAGAATTGATGATCTGGCAATAATGTTTTTGGAGCAATTCTAAATGCATGCAACTCGTCTCAAGGATGTGATGTCCCTGTCCAGCGTGATTAAGGCTCTAGGAGAAACATTGAAAGATTATTTGGAAATATTTCCTATAGCTGTTATGGAACAGTAATCCAAATGACCATGCGATATTGATGGCGTTCACGAGAGAGATAGATCCAGAATCTGATTTTAGTGGTTGGTTAGCTGATATGCTATATGCAATGTTAGAGCGCTTTTACGCAAAAGCGGCTTAACATTTAAGAAAGGAGGAAGCCGGATCTTCAAGGAAAAAGAGTGTTGCAGGGCCAAGCAGAGAGGGAGTACAATGTAGCATCGTATTAAAGGAACCTGATGATAGCTCAGGAAAAGTTCAAGTGAATTCCTAAAACAAGCCAAAGCAGCAAAAGAAAGGTGGAGGTAGTGGCCGAGAATGAAAGAGGGCTTCTAGGAGAGGAAATCCTAAGATTTCAATGTTCGATACTTATTCATCGTTGAATATGTCATTGGAGAATAACTATTTGTCTACTTACAATACCATGCAATACAGGAAGCCGCTGCCAAAAGAATTGACTGAGAAATAGAAAGAAACCGGAAAATATTATCGGTCTCACGAGTGCTATGGGCATAGAACAAATGAATCCAGGCTTCTTCAGGATGTTATAGAAAAACTAATTCGAGAAAGGAAATTACAACAGTTTGTGAAATCCCCATAGGATGGGAGGTAGGGGACATCTGACCCTAACCTAGGACAAGCATCGTGTAGGGCTGAGGAGCATAGGTGAACTGGTAGAAGATTGGTAATCTATATAATAGTCGGAGGTCGGCATCTGGTTGATAAGAGTTGGTATGAGATGGAGCTTTACGCTAGCGCGATCATGCATATGGATTTTGAATGTTGTTCGAATATGGAAGATGGAGCTCTGACAAAACGACAACGTACGATGACAGATGATATTGTGTTCAGGAACAATGATGCAGAGAAGGTAGAGGCTCCGATGGTCAACCTAATGGTCAATTTGGCCATGATCGGCCCCGCTTTGGTGAGAAGGATGTTGATTGATTGTGGAAATGCTGTAAATATAATTTTCAAGAAAGCTTATGATCGGATGAAGATGGAAGCCAAGGATTTAAAGCCATCTAAAGACTGCATACACGGTTTTAACAGCATTACAACTAAAGCCGTTGGTTATGTTGAACAACCCGTGGAGTTGGTAGAAGCTGGCCATAGGAGAGTGCGGATCTAGCCATTTGTTTTTTTGGATGTTGACTCTCCATACAACGTTTTCTACTCTGACGGTCGTAGCCGAGTTTCGAGAAGCTCTTGTCCTGTGGTATTTAACTTCGAAGGTTCTGACAAATAATGGTGTCGGAGTTGTTCACAGTGACCAGGTGAGTGGACATGCTTGTTATGTAGCAGAGTTCAGGGATGTTTAGCGTAAAAAGAAAGGTAAGGGTGTAGACAAGCCTGTCTGCATCCAAGCTACCGAGGATTGACAACTAGCACTTAAGATTGGCTCGGGCGCACTTTCGAATCTATAGAGACATAGATCCAAGAGATGATGAGGAGGAGCCCAAAGAGATCGAGGCTATACCGGCTGACCTAACGATTGATATTATGGTCAGCTATGATGACCCGTCACGAGTCCTAAAGATTGGATCACAACTCAGCCCGCGGATGATGAATGAACTTATTGGTTTTCTCCGAGCGAATCTAGACGTGTTTGCTTGGACTCAATTTGACATATATGGAATCTCTCCTGCCATTGCGAGCCATGCATTGAATATGGACTTGAGGCATGTCTCGATGAAGCAAAAAAGATGCAGCATAGATACGGAGAGAACTGCCGCTCTTAATATAGGCCTAAAGACAATGGGTTTATCCACGACGCCCTCTACCCTAAATAGGTATCTAATCTTGTACTTATGAAATAGGCAATCAGGAGGTGGAGAATATGCATTGATTACTCAGACTTGAATAAGGCGTGCCCGAAAGACATTTTCCCCTTCCAAGGGTCGACCAGTCGGTAGATTCAAACGTGGGACATGAATTGCTATCTTTTATCGATGCGTACTCGGGATATAATCAAATCCTGATGCACATCCCCGATCAAGAGCACACAAATTTCTTCACCGATCTTGGATTGTACTGCTACGTAGTAATGCCATTTTGATTAAAGAATGTAGGAGCGACTTATCAGTGTTTAGTCAACAGGATGTTTAAAGATCAGATTGGAAAAATGATGGATGTGTTTATGGATGATATGCTCGTGAAATCATAACGATCAAGCGACCATATTAGAGAATTGGCAGAAATGTTCGATATCATCTGAGCTTGCAAGATGAAAATTAATCCTTTGAAGTGTTCTTTCGGTGTTGCATTAGGAAAACTCTTAGGCTTTATTATTAACGCCTGTGGAGTAGAAGCTAATCTTGAGAAGATTTCCGTTATCTACGATACCCAAGCGCCTAATACCATTAAACAAGTACAAAGTCTGAATGGGATAGTTTCTGCCTTATGTCGATTTATTTTCAGAGCTATCGACAAACGCATTCCTTTCTTTGACTTGATTAGGAAATGAAAAAGAAACTTCGAGTGCACACAGGATAAGACATATTTCAAGCTTTGGTGAATCATTTGGAAAGAACCCCGTCTTGTCAAAACCGATAATCATGAAGATTTGTACATTTATTTAACCGTGTTGGCACACGCTATAAGTGTCGCATTACTTCGTAAGGAGTGTCGAATCCAGAGGCTGGTATATTACGTTAGCAAGCGATTGAGGTGACCTGAAAGGAACTCTCCGAAAATAGACAAATTGGCATGCTGCTTGTTGATTGCATAATGAAAGCTTCGTCCATACGTCCAGGCACACCCGATCATTGTTTACACCAACCAACCGTTGCGATGGGTCCTACAGTGCTCTGAGATGTTTGGGGGGTTACTCAAGTGGAATATCAAGCTGAGTCAATTCGATATCGCTTATTTCCCTCGGAGGACTATCTAGGGTCAGGCACTGGTAGAATTTATAGCAGAGTACACTGCGTAGGATGATTCCCCAGAGGGAAGTGAAATCCCTACCATATGCTGGAAATTGTATACTCATGGAGCGTCCAATGACCATTGTTCTAGAGTTGGAATGGTGCTTGTAACTCCCAAAGATTGGTCAATCTATTATGCTTTAAAGCTTGATTTCCCAGCGACAAACAACAAAACCGAGTATGAAGCTCTGGTTGCTGGACTTTATCTCGCTATAGAACTCGGAATAAAGTCTCTTGAAATCTTTTGCGATTCACAGTGGACTCGAGTACTATGACATTTTGCATATTCCATAGGATCAAAACACAGAGGCCGATTCATTGGTAAAGTTTGCTAGCACCAACAACGCATAGCAGATAGGCTTGGTTCCGGTCGAAGTATTAAATGCCCCAAGTGTAAACATGATAGAAATTGATCGGACACTGGAAGTGGAGCCTGATAAGGAATCATGGATGACTTCGTTAAAGACTATTTGCTACATGGAGTCCTACCAGATCGAAGAAATAAGAACCGACAAGTCCTTCATAAAGCTTTGTGATATGTCATGCAAGAAGGAATTATGTAAAGAAAAGGTTTCTCTGTTCCCTTACTCCGGTGTGTCGCTCATGATGAGATAAAACGTCTCCTAAAAGAAAATTCATGAAGGAGAATGTGGTGATCACACTGGGGAGAAACACTGGCAATGAAAATACTTTGTTATGGGTATTAATGGTCAATTGTCAATCGAGATGCTGCTAACTATATAAGATGATGCAATAAGTGCCAGATATATGCAAAATTTCAAAGAGCTCCACCGAAGTAAATCATGCAAATCGTCAGCCCATGGCCACTTTCCATGTGGGTTATAGATATTATCGGTTTCTTACAATCTATAAAGGTGGCACAAAGTACGCTATCGTCGTAGTTGATTACTTCACGAAATGGGTGGAAGAAGAAACTTTAGCCTCGATCACAACCAATAAACTGATCAACTTTATTGTATAGAACATCATATGTCGTTTTGGTCTTCCATAAACTATTGTAATAGATAATGGGACTTAATTCAACGGTGTAGAATTCAAAGACTTCTGTCGGAGGTATCATGTTAGAAAGAGGTTTGCAGCGGTCGCTCACCCTCAAGCGAATGGACAGGTTGAAACTATAAACAAAATCATAAAGCCCATTCTGAAGAAGCATTTGGAAAAGGCTAGATGAAAGTGGGTGGATGTACTCCCTACAACACCGTGGGCTTACAGGACCACCCACAAATCCATGACTAGCCATACTCCATTCGGCCTTACTTACGGTACTAAAGCCACCATTCCAGTTGAGCTTAAAGATCCTTTACATCGCTTGACTTACTACGATCGTGAATTGAATAAAGATTTCCTTTTAAAATCTCCCAATTTTATAGATGAGAAGCGCGAGGAAGCCGATCTGAGGGTAGCCGCACGTCGACATCGAGTCATTCGATATTACAACATTAAAGTCCGACATAGAACCTTTGAAATCTAGAATCACATCCTGGAACGAATTTTTCCTACCCCACCGCAGATGAATTCAATCTGGGAAGGACCATGTGTCATTTAACTGAGACTTGGAGAGGGAAATTTCAAGCTAGCAACTGTTGATGGCATCACACTCCCAATGGCGTGGAATAGTAAGCATTCACGATGCTATTCCACTTAGTTTATTTCTTTTTCATTCAGTTGTATTTGCTTTCAAAATTTTCTTTAGCATTTTATTTTGTAGATATGTAATAAGACAGATTATGTCATTCCTTTCCATTTAGAAAATAAAGTTTTGGACTTCCTTTATATTTATTTTTGTTGTATGATGTCAATATGTCCGAATAGGTTTCTAGAGTTTGGAGCTAATCAATTATGCTAGTTCCTAATAGTACTAAATAAGACGAGCTTGATCCGCTTGTTCATTTGATAACTCCCGTTCATAATCCAACTTACATAATACACAATGAGGAATAGATACGACTCGACCATCTGATGATTGAATAAATCCTACAAAATGACGGGATCGAAATAAAATATAAGCAATCATGACACTACCGATCGCTCGCTAAATCAAACCCTGAACCTGGGGGCAAATCTATCAATTAAGGAGAGTACGATCCGACTGCTCTTCGAAATAACTCTAAGTCCCTAGAGTGCGGACTAGAGTATAAACATAAATCGGATGTGAATCAACCACCCAGGAAATAATCTAAGTCCCCAAAGTGCGGACTGGATTTTAACCATAAACCGGGTATGAATCAACCACCCGCGAAATAAATCTAAGTCCCCAGAGTGCGGACTGGAGTATAAATATAAATTGGGTATGATTCAACCATCCATCAACTATCTCCTATCCCTGGAGTACGGATATGAGTATAAATAGATAGATGAGTGAGGTTCGAACATTCACTATTCCATGAACTTCGGCCTAAAATAGCCAGGAAGAGTATGAACCCTCTAAGGATGGAGTTCAACCATCCAACGTCTAACCCCGCTAACCTAAGACTGGAGGTAGAGGTATAATCACTCAAAGTCGCTGAATTCAATAGCATAACACTAAGGCTCGAGCCTAGCATTTGATGCGACTCAAGACCATGACCACATGGTGGCCTAGGGATAGAGCTAGTGGATTATTACCAGAAATAGTCAACAACGACTTACAAGTTCATTGAATGGAAAGTAATAATTCAACTACTTAAATAGTAGTTCACATGAGAGCTTAATAGAAAATAAAAACTTTTATTCACATGATAAGTTTCAAAATTATGGTATAGGTTATTTCAAAAAACTGAGTGTCATACCCTATAACTACAGCCAATATAAGAAAACGATGAACAAATAACTATGAAAATTATGTACACATCGAGACGATGTGATAGCTATTTCTGCGATCTTCTCTCCTTTTTGGACTTATCGGGAATGGTTTTATCTGAACTTCTGCTAGTTCTCTTCCTTGATCCATTACTACCTTTGGTTGGAGAGCGTTCGAAGCTTAGAGGGAATTCTGTGGGAATTGACCTACCGAGTGAAATGACCTGTAGTGGGATAAGGTGTTGATCATCAATGTCCAATTCGGTGGGCTCAGTTTTAGCCTTTTTCTTCAATAAATCCTCCTTCTCAATAAGCTTCTTTAAGCTTATCTCATCAGTATGTTGGGAGGCGCTGGTAATCACAACATCGTCGAAATCATCCACCAAAAAAAAAAACAAGTTTCAATTGCATATATTTGTTTTAACTTTATGCTGTTTTGTTTTCACTTGTTCGGTGTTGTCCTCATTTGTTTTGTTTTTATTTTTCTTCCTTCATAAAAATAAATAAATAAGTAAAAACAATTGTATATATTTTGTTTGAAATTTCGGGTTTCCAAAGAAGAAAATCGCAAGGAAAAGAAGTGCTTACTAAAAACCGCCTTGCTTTGCTTGGTTATATTAAAAAAAAATTCCGCTCAAAAATTAATAATTTGCCAATAATTCTGCATGCTTTGGTATCACGCCCTTTATCCCTTATTTTTATTTGTTTTGCATTGTTGGTTGCTTGCATTTTATAAAAAAAAATTCAAAAACAAAAACAAAAACAACAATCCATTTGTAATTGCATTGTCAATACACATTTGATTTTAGTTTTGCATTTCATCTTAGAACTTGGCTAATAATAGCGGTTAGACATTTTAAGGGTGTCACGAGCTGTATATTGACAAGTTATCTTCTTTGAACAATTTAATTTCTTGGTGTCTAGGCTATGGTAGAGCAATAGCCATTTACACAAATTATGGTGATCCGTAAATGTAATAGTGGTTATTTCTCTAAAGGTACTTAAACCTTCGGCTTCATTTCTACGATGATTCGTGGTGCACCGATAAATCATATCCATTACATGGCTGAGAACTATCTTGTTGGATTAAAACAAACTGTGATTATACAATTCTGGGTTAGAAGATACTTAGGTAGAAAATTTGTAATTAAGTCCTTTGCATTCATTTAGTTTCATTAGTTCATGCATAATTAAAAAAAAAGATTCAAAATCCAAAACTATTTTTTTTAAATATTTCCTAACTTAGTTTTCAAATCCTTTGAAATTTTGTTTTTCAATCAAAATAAAAAATCCAAAAAAATTAAGTTTGTTTTTTCTACAGAAGCAAAAATCCAAAAAAGAATTAATAGTCTTTTCAAAAACAAAAAAATTGAAAAAACAAAAAAAAAACAAAACAAAACTCAAATTTCTCTTTAGAAAAATAAATTCCTTTTGGTAAATATTTTTCCTTCATAAAAAAAAGAAAAAAACATTTTGAAAATGTTGAAATTTTATTACTCCCCAGAATATTACGATAGTTGTGAAAGTCAATATAATCCATATAATTTCACACCAAATGCTTATGGATAATCCATACAAACAATTCGAATTTTGAAATACAAAAAATGACGGCCAACCCTCAAAACTTGAAAATAGCATTGAAATGATTTCGTCTTTACTTGAACTCTCTACATAACAAAATCAGAGGATAAATTATTTGTATAATTCATATTTATGCAATGATCAAGTCAAAGTTTTCAAAACAATCAAAATTTGAATTCACTTTAAAAATCAAATGATATTGATTATAACCCATGCCAATTCAATTTCGAACTCGAAAAAGAAATTCAAAGTCGAAGTGAAAACAATTGTTTAAATGATTTTGGAAATGTGATTAGTTTCAATCATGGTGACAATTTTTGTTCTCAACAATTTCAAATTGAAAGTGCTCAAGTCAATAATTATAAATTTGAATTTGTTGAGCAAATGGACGAAATTCACCAAGAACACATGGATTTATTGTTTGAAACATATATGAAACAACGTGAAAAATGAAATCAAATCCCAATATGTGATAAGCAAATAATAATCCATCTTTCATCAAAATTGACGATTTTCAAACAACTTTTAAATTGAAAATGACAATCTTAATGAAGTTGTTGAAAATATGGTAATTGAGTTGGATTTCAATTCTTTTGAAGGTGAGAAATTTGATTTTAAAATCCAACAAAGGAAGGCGAATTTAGTGAACACGAATTTTGTGGACTTTTTGAAGATGAGTTGTTAAATTCTGAAGAATAAGATTTAAATCACCATTTTGATTTTGAAATCTATAATTCTGAGGAAGTTTTCAATGGTAAGCTTGAATTTCAAATTGGTGAAAATAAACATGAACTTCAATAAATTGTTCTATCAACCCCGAAAATCATCGAAAATAAATCAACTCATACAGTTTTTAATAAAACGACATTCGTTTTCCCAAATCAACATTCAAATTCGTGATCTTTTATGGTTTCGTTTTTGCACTTAAGTTGTGTCTCTCATACTTAACGAGACAAATGAATTAGTCTTTGAAAGGCCATTTTATTTACTCTATAAGAGCATATTTTATGATGTTTTGTAAATAATATTCTTTTCATTTCATGTAAATATAGGTCATATTTTTATTTTATTTTATTTTTCTCCTTTCACTTGGCTTGAATGTGGGGACACAGTCAAAATCAAGTGTGGGGGAAGTCTTATCCTTACTTTATTTTATTTTTCACGGTTTATTTTTGCATTTTCTTTCCAAAACATAAAAAACACAAAATTAAAAAAAATTCAAAAATCAGAATTTCTTTTTAACATTTTATTTACATTTGAAAAAACACTATAGGATAAATATAAGGTTTTGGTTATTAAATTAATTTTTTTTAAATTATTTATCTCAACAAAAATAAAAATAACATTTGATTACAAGTAATAATAGTTTAACTAGTATATAGAAAGATTCATGGGTGATAATTATGAAGTATATCCTAATTGAAAATCTTTGTTCAAAAAGTGGTGGATTTAAAGAAAGGAATATAACATTTCTTATCTTCTAAGTTAAATGGTGTTAAGATGATTTTGCAAAACTCTCCCTTAAAAAAAACAAAGAAATATTTAACAAAAAAAAGAGAAACAATTTTTTTTGTATATATGTATATATTTTATTAACACCCAGAGTCATGTGTTACATGCAAGTGTATACACTCCCCATGCTCTGTAGCTTTCTCACGTAAGCCCGAAAGGCAGTGCATGTTAGTATATATAGCCTCATTTTATGTGAGTTAGGTCTATGTATATAAAAATTCTTTCATTAATAATGCCTACAATCAATAGGTGTTTACACTTGCATGTTTACTCACCATGCTCTGTATTCCCCTCACATAAGTCTGAAAGGAAGTGAATGGGTAATATATCTGGCCTCGGTTTATCTGAGTTAGGAATATGTAAATATTGTTAATATCAATAAAATTTTCAAATAAGAGGGAGTAAGCAATTGAAATTCATGCATTATTTTCACTTGTTTGATTTGAAGTGTTATTCAAAAGAAACGAAAATACCGCTTTGATAAACTTTGATAATCAACCAAGGATCCATTTCATAGTAGCACTATGTTATCAACCAAAACAACTAGCCAAACTATAGTCTATTTGTTATGAGAATTTAACTTTTGTTGGAAATTTTGACAAGTAAAATGACTTAAATTTCTTGATAATGACCAAACTATATTTAACTTATTTGTATCAATTTAAAAGTAAATCCTTCATTTGTAAATATTTTCAAAAACTTGCATTCATCTCTTAGTAAATAAATCTTGCATTTAGGAATTTTTCATTTCACATTTGGATTTTGCAGGTAGCATCTGCTGAAAACCCTCACGAGACAACACTTGTCCTACTAGGGGCACCTATAGGTTTAACGGCTTGTTGCATATGCTCAATGTAATCGTGCTTCCTATGAAAACAGATTTATCTTAGTTTTTCTTTATTCGAGGACAAATAAAAATAAGTGTAGGGGTATTTGATGTGCACGTAAATGTGCATATTTTTACTTTCATATTTAATCTAATTTAATTAAATAAATGAGTGTATAGGGTATTTTAACATGTTTAAACCAAATTCAAATTATTTTCAAATCACTGTTTATTCATCTTCATTTAGGTGCAAAATGGTAATTTTGTGTATATATTAATTTAAGAAAATCTACTCGGACATTTTAAGTTATTTTATAGGAATTTGGATTCAAATGCAAGAGGTCTTCGTGGAAAATATGCATCACAAGAAGAAAACAAAGGAATGAAGATGGAAATAATTTAAACTCGTGTATCATGAAGGACCCTGCCTACCCACTTACCTTAATATATAATTAGGAGCTAATGCACATGCTAATGAAGATTAAGTTACATGCACATGTAATGGTGGATTGTGCTCATGCTAATGACTAGTAGGCCACACTTCTTGTAGGGGTATTTTGGTTAGTCCCTAAAAATATGCAGTAGGGTTTTAGGCTTGTATAAATACTCCATATGTTCATGTAACTACGCTCTTAGTCTCCTCTTTAGTTAGTTTAGTTTTAGGCTCAAAAATAAATATAAACTCTCTTCTTCTATTTCATAGTTACTTACCATTTTCTTCTTTTATGTATTTTCATTTTAATGCAATTTTAATTCATGCTTATTTTTGTTTACATGTTCTCTTTCCTCTTATGTTAGTAGCTTAGTTTTATTTCTTATGCAAATAGAGTAGCTCTCTTTTCATCTTAATCAGCTCACTTTTCCTCTTGTTTATGTTCATGTTGAATTCCATATTTCTTGACATGATAAAAATATGATAAACTAAACCCCTTCAATTTAGGGGTAATGAAGCTCTCTTAATCATGTAGATTCAACATTTTGTTAGCTATGATCTCATATTGTGCTTAATGACAATGTTTGATGTGGTTTAACTTTGTTGTTTTAGCCTTGAATTTGATAGCCAATGCTATTGATGCCAATAGGTTATGCTTAAACAAACAAAAACACAAATTACCTCTTGATCTACATACGATTATAGTAATGAAGTGAATATTAAAACCAAAATTTGATGGTTTATCTTACTAATTCAATAGTAAATAAGTCATTCTTAAAATAGATTTTATGTTTAATTTCTTTGCGATACTAATGAAAGTTAAGAAGTGGTTTAGTGGGTATGTTAAAGTTTGATGGTTTACATTGGGCTAATTAATAACACAAATATTCCATACTTATTGATAAATATATCAACTAAATTCACTAATGACCAAAAGAGTGATCATAATTTCATTTTGTTGATTTATATGATCATGAGAAGGAAATTTCCTCTAAATTGCCTTCAAACTCTCATATTTTTGTTGATTTTCTTTTGCTAGTTTATTTGAATTTTTAGCTTATCTCAACTTCAACTCTTGGTTTAATTTGAATGAATAATTTTTTTTAAATATAAACAATTCCCTATGGATCGACCCGTACTCGCCTCATACTGAAATTGTATGCCGTGCGCTTACGGTTAATTTTTAATTTAAATTTGTTAGCTATTTTCTAATTCAATGGAAAATGGGTAGTTAAACAGTAGAGGATCTTAATCCTTATCATCCTTGAGTACTCCGACGACTTGAGCATCATGCCCAGATACATTGGTGGTCGCTGGTGTCTCGGATAATTTTTCTTGTTGCTCCACAGTAGCGTCGCTTTTGGAAGTTTGGCCGGGACCTAAAAAACATGCCAATTTATTAAAATAACGAGATAATCCTAAAAGCATTTGGCATAAAGAACAAAACCTCATGTAGAGTGAAGAGTAAACTTAAATACCTGCATCTGATTGGCTTTTTGATTGTTGCTGGAGTGCCTCCTTCCAAAATAGGGTGAGCACTTGTATTGATAACCGGGATTATCTGGATCATAGCTCATGTCCTGCCTCGGGCTAAAGGAGACTGATGCTCCAGCTACGTGGAAAGAAAAGGGGCCATTAGTATCAGCTTTTGAGGATCCAGCAATATGTTTCCCTTTATCGAAAGGCGTTGAAATATCTAAACATCGGAGTCTCACAACGACAAGATCTAAGGGTTCATTATCGCAGAGGATCTCCTACACCAATTTTTCTTCATCTAACTCAGCTTCACCCAGCTCCCTCTTCTTCATCTCAATAGTGTACTCCCAGGATTCAACAAGTGACATGAGATAACCTTCTCCAAGGAAACTCAAGTCACGATGGATGAGGACCTTTGTTATATTCAATGATCAATGGATCAAACAAGTCCTTGATTTCATTCCGAATGAACTCCTTAGCATCTTCTACTTGGGTATCAATTTGTTCCATCATCTCCTTGCGGCCTTCCTCTCATGCCTCTTCTTTAGGAGCTTCTATTTTGCCAGATTGCTCGTCAAGTTTAATGTTTAGGCTCCTAGCTTCAAATGCTCTTCATAGTACCTTTGTGATTCTTCCTAAGCCTCAATTTTCTCTCCCTTTTCCTTCGTAAGGAGCTCTTCAAGTTCCTCGACACAGCGGACCAAGACATCTTTCTCCTTTTGCAAGGAGTCCTTTTCCAGAGCAAGTGCCCACTACAATTGAGGGTATGAGTTATTTCTTATAGTAAGCTTCCAAATGACTCACTACCTATGGCGTCTCCTTGGAACTCTTTTTCTGCCTTAGAAAGTCTTGTTGTCAACTCCGACAGCTTACTATCTTGGTGTTTGATTATGTCTTTATCATGAATCCCTCTAGCTTGAGATGATCTATTTCATATTGTCGCTCGATCGATACTTTGAAGAATTTTTCCGCTAAGTGTTGAAATGAATCATGTTGCATGAAAACGTCATTAACACATGCGACAGAGCTTACTTTGGCATGCCTCAGGATCATATGTACTATGGAAAGGAATTTAAGCCCGTCAAAACGGATTTTCGTGGCCTTAAGTTCGGTCAATTTCTCTGCTGTAGAAGTATCAGGAGCAGCGGTCGGCATGGATGGATTGGAAGTGCAATTAGATGCTTGCTTATATGCAGTCGAAAGATTTCCTAGAGCTAAAAGAACCAGAGTCCATTCGATATGGAAATTTGAGATCCGCGGAAGAAAGGTCGGTCTCCACTATAAATAGGAAAATTAGGCTGATCTCCTTGGAAAGATATCCGAGACTAGGACTTACGCTTGGAAGAAGAGGATTCCCTTGAATGATAGATTATTTCCTATTCGTGTATTTTTCCCTACACCTGCCAGGTTCTGACCTGCGGCTTGATCTATAGTGCGTCGAAGAGCTCCTTAAGCGATCAAAAGCCCGAGGCTAAGTCATTGCATCTGCAAAGACCAAATAAGAACATGTAAGTAACTATTATGCAAAGAATTGATGAAGAGCGTGTAGTGAAGTGCACTAGCAGTGAGTCTCCTAGTGTCCCTCCTAACAGACCAGTAGCTGTAGCCTTGATTATGCATGTTTTCTCTCCTCTACTGGCAAGAAGAATGCCTTCACTAATTCTAGTATGAGAATTGCCCTTCAATATTGATGTTTGGAAAGCTGTAGGTCATAATGTCACTGGGAATATGTAGATTTGAAAATACTTTTAGTGAACTTTCCAAGTGCTGGGAAGATGATTCTGCTTCAAAAGAAACGATGATGAAGTCTAGATCTGTAGCAGTTTTTCTTTTGCGAAGTTTATATACTAGCTTCTTCTAGCTCTTGATTGGCGTTTGGGATTGTATGCCTTGTGGTGGTTCAACGACAAGCACCTAGCTTGGGCTTGCACCAGCGTCACCGGGTTCATTGATTCGGGCATCCCTATCTCACCTTCTTCAATGGCATCCCGTGTCCCATCGACTAGGGGCGTGACTGGGTTATTAACATCCCTTTCATTATCTGCGACGTTTTTCAGTAATGCTGCTCTTTCGGGGAGCCCATGCTACGATCCTCTTCCAATATTCCGAATAGAGATAATAAATCATCATTTACAAGAAGCTTAATGTCCTTGTGTTCCACAGGGGTAGGGCAAATAGTGGAGATTCTTGAAAAGTTAATGCCCTCAAGAAGTGGCGGACACCTGTAGAAATTCAGGAAGTTAGTGGTTCAAAGTACGACTTGGATTGATAGGCTTAAGAATAAAGTGAAGGCAACACTTACGTGCTTCCAGCCATCGCCTTGCGAAGCCTAGCGGAAATCAAATATAGAACCACTCATGTTTGAACAGAGAAAGATTACTCCAAACACGCGTTAAGCTTGGCAGTTAGGTGAAGGCTCAAAGAAGATGTAGGAAGGACTTTTGGATCGTCGTTTAAGTTGTAAATGACCCTTATATCCTTAGGAGTTGGCGGGCGATATGGAATGCTCATGAACAGCATAAAAGTTTCACATAGGAAGGCGTAGCTGTTCGGATGGAGTTGAGTGGGAGCTATTCCAAGATATCTTAATATTTCTCAAATAAATAAATTAAAGGGCGGTACACATCCAGCCCAGCACATAAATTTGTCACACTCCTTGTACCCTTCTGGAAGGAGTGAGGCCTATCGTTTATCGAAGGAACCAAGACATCTATAAATGGAATTCCATGTATGGAACACAGCCTGCGAAGGGTAGCCTCAACAATTTAGGAGCCTTGAGAATCTTTATCTAGGAGAATAACGCCCTCTACTATGTCGAGAGCAGGGCTTATATCTTCCTCTGGATGTACCGACCGGCAAGAAACTTCTGCTTGTTCGACTTGATGACTGGGAGAAGGCCAGCCAAATATAGTCGTAAAGCTCAATTTTCTTCAGGATCGCTATGTTGCATGACCGGTTCGGAAGACATAGTAGCAAAATGCTCTAAGCATCTGAAGTCCATTTTAACTATACTTAGTAGGTAATCAAGGTTAGAAAATTTTTCCTGTTCCCCAATGTTAAGTTGAGCTAGTGAAGTGTACAGCAAAAATAAACCACATAAAATCAGAAAATGAAGTTAAATGATGAGACTTTGGATCCAATCAGAGTGACCGTCATCGCTAACCATCTCAACTGGCAATAATATGATCAGTTGTGAAATCTTTAGGATCGACTATCAGCATATAGAAGTGTAAAGTTTGTCATTCAAGTCCATATGCAAGTTTTATCGTTCTTCATCATCATATGTCCATGTTCGTTGAGGTGAATTAGTGGTGATTGTCTGAACAAGTAAGGTTGGATTAGGTTACAAGTTCAAAGAGCTATTTATGCTGATCCCTATGTTTATACCGACCCCTATGTTTATACCGAACCCTAACTCTATACTGATCCCTATCTTTATGTGACCCCTCTGTTTATACCGATCCCTATCCCATAGCCTCTCAACTGATCCCTCACTTTAACCTAAAACAACCGATCCCAAATCCTACCAACCCCTCTATTTCACCCTCTACTCATCAAGCTTCTACGTCGAGGGATCGATATAGATCCAAACCTCCAACACCGATCCCTACTCCATTATATCTTCTTCTTCCTTCCTCCTCCTTTGCTCTGCTGAACTCATCCATATTCATTTTTTCATATCCAAATTCGACCGTTGTTCCGTCATCACGTCAAACTCCAGAATCTCTTGCGCCAGCATGAAACCAAAAGATAAATCAAGAAAGCTCACCTATGTGTTTATATGTAAGGAATTGGTGGATAGCTCGATGGCGATCGAGATGAAAAGTATGAGGAAGATGATTTGTAAGGGTGGATTGAAGCATGAGAAGGGTTTGTTTTAGAATTGTAGGGAGAAGAAGAGAAGGGGGCTCGGTTTGAACAAGGGAACGAAAAGGGTTCAGTGCTTTGGATGGTGATGAGAAAATGAAGTAGGTAAAGGTGAAGGAAGTGGGAAAGCTACTATATATATATATATATATATATATATATATATATGGACCGAGGGATCGGCCCAAGTCTTTGGTATGAAGCATGAAAAAGGGATTGGCATGAAAGCTTACCGATTCCTGTAAGCTTGCGAATAATAAAAAAGAAATAGAAGGAGAAAGAGGGATCGACATAGAAAGAACCGATCCCTGTGAAAAATGATATAAGAGTTTGGCTATAAACATATACATACAAAATGTAGGAAAGTTGGCGACGACCCGTGAACGTGCGAGCACGTCTGGGAGCTACCAATGAGAATGTGTATATAAATGTGCACATGTGTGACCTAAAGGTTTAATTTTTTAAAAATCGACAGAAATTAAAATCAAACTGAAGCCTTCAAGTTTGAGGCTGGAACAAACAATCAAAACTTGTTAGTCTTATGGAACCAAACTTATGAATATTTACTAATGGGGTATTGCCTTGGATTTATACAATTGAAAATTGACTAAGCATCATGACTATAAATGAGAAAAATAATTCCTTGGAGAAAAAATTCAGCAGATGGATAGTAGCTATTCAGAAAGCTAGATTGATTTCTTGTTGACGACACTAATATGCTTCGATTCAAAGCATGTCATGTTCATCAGAAGACGTACTATGGAGGCAAGTGTTATCCGACAATCTAGCTCGCTATACCGAACTGATTGTACGAATTAGATTCGTTTGCCATCAAAGCCGATGACTCCGGAATGATGATTATGGGATACATAAGTCAAGTACAAATGATCATATAAATTCAGGATTAAATGGATTTGATGGATGCACAATGTAGAATGATCAAAGTATGGAATATGGCACAATGGATGGAAGGGATCAACATAGATTGGCTCATTGGAAGGGATCAGCATACTTTATGAAAGAGGGATTGGCATACATCGAAATACAAGAACATTCTTGCAGAAAACAATCAATATTTCAAGATCTACAAGTCCAAAGCATATGAAATTTGGACAGCAAGTTATATGGACCCTAGGGACCTACCCTAGGGATCGCATATCAAATAGTTGGAGGGATCGATCTACACCCCTCAAGAGGAATCAGCAAAAGGAAGCATTCAAGTCAGTTGAATCAAAGATCAAGTGACAATTCGGGTTCCAATGATTCATATGGCATGAAAATTGGAGGCCAAACATGTTTTTGCATAAGAAAGCCACCATATGGATCGTTTCCCAAAACTCGATCAAATAGGGGATCGATACCGATCCTTCCTTTTTGGGAATTGGGCCCAACGATCCTTTTACTGGGCCTATATGGAGTAGTAAGCCCCTCATCCGAAATTTCAGAGAGATACACGGTCGTTTTCATCTATAAATATTGGCCTTATGGGTCATTCTAGGAATCTATACGTTACTTGTTACTCTAAACTCTATTATAATCAAGTACTAGCTACTTCTACTGCTTTAATCTGATTCATAAGTGATTAATAAAGGATAATCGTCAAAGTGGACCTAGGCATACATGCCGAACCACTATAAATTACTATGTCTCTAATTATAGTTGATTTTCCGTTACTTGTTAATTCATTTACTCGGTTTAATTTTTTTTCTTCACTTACTTCTCTACGAAAAGTATTTTTAAGTATTTATGACCAATTTAGTTGCAAACAAAGAGAAAAGGTACTTCAAGGATTTGCGGTCTGTAAATAGCTCAATCCTTTCTCCTAACAGATAATGCCTCCACATCTTTAAAGCAAAAAACTATCGCCGCCAATTCCAAATCATGAGTCGGTTAATTTCTTTCATGCAGTTTTAGATATCGACTAGCATAGGCAATAACTTTTCCCTTCTGCATCAATACCGAACCCAATCCAGTACCATCGTAATTCGTGTATACTTTCAACTCTTCATTTCAATTTAGAATGGTCAATATTGGTGCACTCATCAACTTCTCTTTCAGAATCGCAAATGCATGCTCACACTTTGCATTCCAAACAAAATCCTGATTCATCTTCATCAAATTGATCAACGATACCTCTATTTTTAAGAAGTCCTTGATGAAGCGTCTAATCCGCCAACCTTAAGAAAATCCTCACATAAATTGCATTCTTGGGCTAGTTTTAATCTTGAACTGCAACCACTTTCGTTGGATCTACTACTATACCCTGTCCTGAAATGCCATGACCCAAATCGCACTCCTTCCCTTTAGAAGTGACACTAGGAGAACTTCGTTCTTAACTTGTTCTTCCTCAATATCTCTAGCACAATTCTCCATTTAGTCTTGTGCTCCTCTCTAGTTCCTGAATAGATATGAATATCATCCACGAACATAAGCTCAAAATTGTTCAGTTGGTCTTTGAAAACTCGATTCATGAGATCCACAAAGTATTCCTGAGAATTGGTCAACCCAAATGGCATCATCATCCACTCATAAAAACCTGATGGCGTATGAAACACAATAACAGCCACGCTCACCTTTGCTACTCTCAACTCGTGAAATCCCATTGCCAAATCCATTTGAGAGGACAAGTTCACATTGTGAAGCTGACTAAACAAGTCATCAATATGTAAGGGTGGATATTTATTCTTCTTCATCACTTTATTCAGATCACAATAATCACCCACAACCTCAAAGAGAAATCTGCTTTAGTTGTGAATACAACATGTGCACCTCACTTGGATACACTCCTTTAAATGAACCCTCTTCTTAATACGTCATTCACTTGCACCTCTAATTCCTTCTACTCTTCAGGTACCATAAACCCAAAGGCATAACTATCTGGCTTCCTTCACTAAGTCTATCTGAAACTCAATCTCTCTATGCAGCAGTGATCCTGTCACTTCCTCAAAGACATCTGAATACTCTCTAGTTATAGGCACAAATGACAACCCGTCATGTGGAACCACCAGCGAATATTGAAAGCTAACCATTGCGCTATCCTCTGGTAGGCAGCTAATTACTATCGTTCGCCTTTCCATATCCTCTGTTATTACCAATAGCTTCTCATAATCCACTATCATCGCGTACCTTTTAAGCCAGTCCATTTCTAAGATAATCCCAAACCCAACAAAATTCAAGACAAAGTAATTACATACAAAAGAGAATCCATGACTCGATAACATTAGGCTAAGACAAACCATGTAAAGGCTTGTAGAGCCTCCAATAGGGTTCATCACACTTAGGGGTCGGTCTACTATCTCAGGTACCAATCTCAATTTGTCTACTTGGTCACTACAAATGAATGAATGTGAAGCTCCAGTATCAAAAGAAACTAAAGTAGGAACATTTCTGTAGGATCGATTTCACCCTAGAGGGAGGGTGAATAGGGTGATACTATCAACTATAAAAATTAATCGCGGAAGCTTATAAAATTATTTCAACACAGATCACAGAATAGTAGCAGCATGGATATTAGCAGAATAATAAATGCAGAAATAGAACGATACAGAATTTACCCAGCTTCGGCAAAACCCTGCCTACGTGTCGCCCCTAAGGTTTCTACTAGAAATTAAGTAGTCACACGCTTACACACGTAAACTCGCTACACCCGCTACTGACTTACCTAACTCTACGCTCAAAACCCTGCCACAACTCAGCCAATGAGTTGAGAATTCTCAAACTACGCCACGTAGTTTGTTCCCTAATCACACGACTAGAAATTTCAATGGTTTAAAAAGAAAAATACAAATTAAAAAGCAATTAGAAAACAAAACCCTAATTTTATAAACTAAATTCTTTAGTAATATAGCCCGGCCCAATATTATCAATTAAGAAATTGCGGCCGTGTTATCTCCTTCTTATTATGTCGCCCCACTTTTTCTTTTCTCTTTATTTTCCTTCGGCCCGATCCTTTGTGATAATGGCGGCTCTCTGTTATTCATTCCTCTTCAATAATTAGGGTTTTGGAGAAATCTCCGCTTGATGGTTGATACTTCGATTTGCTTGCTTCAATTTAATTGTTTGCGGCTTCTCCTCCTTGATCGAGTTCGGCATTGATTTGGTATGTAATTTTTCCTTTTGCTTCTACGATTTTGGCTTACTTGAACTCGATGATTTTGAAATTGCCGATGACGAATGGAATTTATAGAAGTCGAATTCCTATATTTACGTTCATATACATTTATTTGAATTCGTCTTCGGCATTCGATTCTGTATTGATGGTTGTGATGATTTCTGACATTTTCAATTCGTATACTATCGGCTTGGTTAACACGGCTTCGATTTTGACTTTGCTCGTTTCTTTACCACCACGTCTCTGACTAGTTCAACATTGACTTCGGCACTAATTTATTGATTGCCTCGGCTTTGAGTTCTTTGGTACTTTGACTTCGGTCACTTAGAATTTGTTTATGCGATTCCATGACTTCGGCCTTGACTTGAAACTTCATTTAGCTGTTCGTTTGATCGCTGTTCATCCTGACTTGGCTTGACTCTGACTTTGGTTACTCTGGTTCATTATATATTGTCACTCTGGTTTATTATACTTTGGTTACTCTGGTTGTACTGTCTTGAGCTCGAATATATGTATCATTAACTTGACCTTTGTGACTTGTTCATTTGATGGTTGCTGTGACACTGTTGTGTGCTGTTTGGTTCACTGGTGGTCTTGTGGCACTGCTTACAGTCATATTCCCATGTTGTATTGTATTTGGTCATATTAATTTTAACAGCATGCTTCTGTTTAGTATATATGTATGCAAGTGTGCATGCATTTACTTCACTATTCGCTACGAGTCTAGGTTGCTTTGATGCTGTTATGTTGGTTCGGTGATATTTGATGTGTTTATCCATTTATGTGGTAGCTGGACTTGATTATTTGAGCATTTCTTTATTGTGGCCTTGAGCTTCACTGAGTTTGTTGTTGCATTCCTTTGTGCTCGACCTGTTGCTTGCATGACTGCACAGTTCACTGTATATATATGTTGTAGCTGTTGAGCTTTGTTGTATGGCCAGTGGTGCATTTGGTTATTCGACCCTGCTCTACTAGTTGTTGTGCATTGCATAGTAGTTACATCTGTTGCATCCATTTGTTTTGTTTGCATATATCACTTGCTTGACCCTTGCATATTCTCTCTGATACATGTTTGTGATATTCGAGTCAGTTAGCATTCTTGACATGTTGTATGGTGTTTTGCTGTCACTTGAGATTGTATAGTCAATGTTGCATTTGAGTTGAGTCATGATAGTAGTGACTTGACCTTTGCATTTTGTTTGTTTTTCGAAACTACACCTTAGTTGAATCCAGCTTGAAGCTCGGATTTGACCTTGTGCTGAAAGTTGTGACATTTATTTTATTGCACTTGAGTTAAATCCGATAATTTGGGTTTGACCTGTGCTCACCTGTCCTTGTAAATTTATCAAGTGTATATATCGGTGTGCACGGCCTTGTGGCATATACAGTTATACACTGCGTATGTCACGAGCTGTTTGTGTATGATGAATTGAAAATTAAATGATGACAAACAACCCAAATAACTAAGGCAAATATTATTTTCAAAATTCACATATTGTTTTATACTGCAAAAATATTTCCTTCTCAATTTTACTGCGTCAATATTTATTTTTGCAGATTGCTCAGATACTGGATTCAATTTGGAATGAAGTTGAAGATAAAATACGAGTTGAGTGAATGAGTGATATGTAGTGAGGTCAGATGTAAAAGTGAAATTATGATGTAATTGAATTTGTATTGTAATCAAAGTTGTATATGTATAGTAAGAGCCGCTCGAATGTGTACTATTCAAAACTATAATAAATATTTGTTTGAATAAAAAATTCTGTTTGAATTCAAATTCCGTGTTATTTATTTTTATTCAGCAAATATTCATTTAGTCTGTGAAAAATAAGATAGTACATTAACAAATACATTTACACGAATATATATATATATATATATATATATATATATATATGTTTATTATCATCAAACAAAAATCATATAATCACATATTCGACAATCTCCCCCTTTTGATGATAACAAACATATATTTAAGATTTTGAATATTTTAAATGTATTTGATCATAGATATACTCTATAGCTCTCCCTATTTAAATGCTTCCTCTCTACACAATGCTATCCCTACATATATGCATACAATTAAAATATGCAAATGAGCCTAGATGCAAATGGAAAATATTTTACCTTTGCTTGATTTTAATTGTCAAAATCTTTACTTTTCTCTTCCCCATTTGTTATCAGCAAAAGAGTAATAGTGTTAGAGAAAATAGAGATAAAGTGATCGATATTAATCCAACATTAAAACTCAATTGAATATAAATATTAAATTTCAATAAAAAATCAAACAAAAATCATAAATACTTTGTTAGGCGCATATTCCACTTTTAGAATGATGGGAATGATGTCATCATATAAAACCATACAGTTGTGTCTATTTGTGGTATATTTATATCAGGAATTTGAATATATACTAACCATGCATAACCGCTAGGACTTTAAATGAGATCAATAGTATTTCAATTTTATTTTTAAAAAAAATGAATTCAAGTATCTTCTAACCACGCATAACCGTGAGGACTTTTAAATGGGATTAGAATCAACTTGTTTATTTTAAAAATCAATTTTGATACGCGTTCCATACATGCATAACCATGAGGACTTTTAAATGAGCATGGAAGCACATAACAACTTCCAAGTAATTCACTCATGCATAACCGTGAGGACTGTTAAATGAGAGTGAATACTTTGGTATTTATTTATTTATTTATTTAAAAGAAATATAAAATGAAAAACGAATGATTCCTGTTTGAAGTACCACATATTGACAAACTATATAGAATTTTGATGGGTGATGGTTGTTAGAAATATGATAGAAGTAGAGATGGTCATGGAATTTTTTACCAACAAAAAGTTTTATAACTCTTGTTTAAATTTCTAAAGAAATTTACTAATTATACCGTCTCGAGTTATAATGTATGATTAATATTAACACTTATCACTTTTTCAATCACTATTCATCTTTTCGATAATCATTAGGGAGTCAGATTAGTCAAAATAGTCATTTGAAATCAAATTCAAAAATAATTATAAAATCAATTTTTCAAAAATGACTGATCTGAAAATATGGTCAAAAATGATTTTCTCAAAGGGGTTAAATGAGTGAAATTTCTGCTATTTGAAAATTATTTGAATTGGAAAATATGCAGAGATTTTCTTGAAAAACGATGCAGTTACTAAATGTCTCAAAAAAAATCACGTTCCTCTAGTAATTTTTCTATCAACTAGATTACCAGTGTAATCTGCATCTGAATTTATCTTTCACTCAAAATTATCATTAATTTAATTTGATAGACCATGAAGTGTGCAACAAAAATTTCAAAATCAATTTTAACAGCTTTTTAAATGACATTCTCTTGAATTTTAATTGAAGCCGTGTAAATAATCAAAAACCGTTAATATAAAGTTAGCCATATTATAACCAAATGTGTTATCATCCAACAAAACACTATTTTTAATCCAAACTAATATATATGAAGTAATTTCAAAGAATCTAGAGATTTATATAGTGTTTTTGGCATAAGAATATAATTAGCCAACAATTTTGAATAAGTCAAAATCAAAATCATCATTTTTTCATCATCTCATTATTGGCCGATTTTACTTAGATTACGGTGCAGATTATCACATTTAATATATCGTTCAAATAAATATACCATTACCTACTTTACCTTTACGATATTTTTCGTTGTTGTCCATTGTGATTCTATCACCTTTATACTAGGCTAAGGAACTTTACTTTGTCGCTCAGTGTGCCCTTGGAATAGCCAGAATCCAAGTGGCACTATTGTTGTTCCTTAGCCTGCCACCACACCTACACGTTGAAAGATTTTTGTGACCTATTTTTTTTATAGGTCCATGATTGTTAGTGGCAGAATATTTTGAAAAATAATTCTGTGGAGACCCAAAACTATTTATATATGTTCCTTTCGGCGCCCAAATTTGTTTAACTTTGAGAGATTTTATATTTGTGCCTTTTGGAGCCCAAATTGGTATAGTTTTCACGTGTTTGGATCTATACCAACAACTATTGTGATTGTGTCCATATTTTCTACAAATTGTGCACATATAATTTACTTGATTAATCTCATTTCTAACATTTTTGGATTGATTATATCCAAGTCCTTGGCTAACTGTATTAACAGTTTACTTCCTAATAGCATATTCAACGATTTTTCACTTTTTGAAAATTTATCTAAAGTCGTTGACAATTGTTGGACTTGTGTTCTGAGAGATTCATTTTCGTTCAATAATTGTGTGCACTTTCTAATAGAGTTCTCTCTCCTCGTATTTTCACTCTCTTTCAAAATAAGAATTTCATTTTCAAGTGATTTTATATTAATTTCTGATTTTTTAATTTCTTCTTCGAATGTTGGACACTTATCACACTTAGGGATCCTACTTTGATAGTTTTTAACTAATTAGTCAAGTTGTTCATTTAATTCTATCAAAGTATCTTTTTGTGATTCAAGTTTGGCATACTTCTCCCTAAGTCGTTCAAAACAGCCATTTACTTCATGGAAATATATAAGTAATTCTGAGTGAGTGAATTTTGATACCTCGCTTGGCTCGTCATCGTCGCTATCAGTTATATTTCCCTGAAGGCACATATCTGCTTTCTCACTCTCACTGCTAGAACTTTTATTATCTTCATCACTTGTATTCCACGTGGCTGCAAAAATTTTTCTTTTTGATTTCTTTTCATGGCCGTGTTGAAGTCGAGGACAATTGGGCTTGATGTGTCCGGGTTGGTTGCACTTGTGACAGATGATCTTCTGTTCTTCAGAGTAGTCTAGTGCTTTGGCTATTCCGCTTTTCACTTTTTGAATTCGAGCTGAATTTTCATATTTGTAATTCCACCTTTTGAATTTCTTTATTAATAGCTCCAATTCTGCTGCTGCATCATCATCATCACCATCACTTTCTGTTGTTCCTTTAAGAGCTATTGATTTCTTACGAATGTCACTTCCTTCACGCTCTTCCTTGAATTTCATTTCTAGATCATAAGTGGTGAGATTTCCGATGAGTTCTTCAACTTTCATTTGTTTTAAGTCTTTCGATTCTTGAATGGCAGTCACTTTTGCTTCAAATTTTCGTGGAAGGATTTTTCGGATTTTTTGGACTATCTCCAACTCTGTGTATGATTTTCCGAGAGCTTTTGATTTATATACGATATTGGAAAGTCGTTCATACATCTCTTTGACATTTTCTTCTTTCGCCATTGTGAAGTTCTCGTATTCGCTGCTTAGTATGGCAAGGCGAGATTCTTTGACTTGAGATGTTCCTTCGTGAGTCACTTCTACTGTGTGTCATATTTCTTACGCAGTTAGACAAAGTGAGACATGATTAAATTCAAATTGATCCAATGAACAGATAATAGAATTCATGGCATCAGCATTAGTATTTTGTAACTTATTTTCTAGTTCTGTCCATTGTTCCTTTGGTTTATCTATTTCCTGATTATCTACGATTATAGTTGGTGCTCTATAACCTGTCTCAACAATATTCCAAGGGTCAATGGTTTTCAGAAAAATTTCCATCCTATTTTTCCAGTAAGCATGTTCACCATTGAACATTGGTGGTCTAACTATAGAGTGAACCTCACCAAAAGTATTATTGAAAGAAGCTATTTTAAAAATTCAAATTTTTAAAACAAAAATTGGTTTTTGAAAAAAACGAATTTTTTAAAACAAAAGTTGACTTCTAAACCTAGCTTTGACACCGCTTGTAGGATCGATTTCACCCTAAAGGGGGTTGAATAGGGTGATACTATTAATTATAAAAATTAATCGCGGAAGCTTATAAAATTGTTTCAACACAGATCACAGATAGTAGCAGCACAGATATTAGCAGAATAATAAATGCAGAAATAGAACGACACAGAATTTACCCAGCTTCGGCAAAACCCTGCCTACGTGCTGCCCCAAAGGTTTCTACTAGAAATTAAGTAGTCACACGCTTACACACGTAAACTCGCGACACCCGCTACTGACTAACCTAACTCTACGCTCAAAACCCTGCCACAACTCAGCCACTGAGTTGCGAATTCTCAAACTACGCCACGTAGTTTGTCCCCTAGTCACGCGACTAGAAATTTCAATGGTTTAAAAATCAAAATACAAATTAAGAAGCAATTAGAAAACAAAAACCCTAATTTTATAAACTAAATTCTTTATTAATATAACCCGGCCCAATATTATCAATTAAGAAATTGCGGCCGTGTTATCTCCTTCTTTATTATGCCGGCCCACTTTTTCTTTTCTCTTTATTTTCCTTCGGCCCGATCCTTTGTGATAATGGCGGCTCTCTGTTATTCATTCCTCTTCAACAATTATGGTTTTGGAGAAATCGCCGCTTGATGGTTGATGCTTCGATTTGCTTGCTTCAATTTAATTGTTTGCGGCTTCTCCTCCTTGATCGAGTTCGACTTTGATTTGGTATGTAATTTTTCCTTTTGCTTCTACGATTTTGGCTATACTCGATGATTTTGAAATTGCCGATGATGAATGGAATTTATAGAAGTCGAATTCCTATATTTATGTTCGTATACATTTATTTGAATTCGTCTTCGGCCATTCGATTTTGTATTGATGGTTGTGATGATTTATGACATTTTCAATTCGTATATTATTGGCTTGGTTAACACGGCTTCGATTTTGACTTTGCTCGTTTCTTTACCACCACGTCTATGAATTGTTCAACATTGACTTCGGCACTGATTTATTGATTGCCTCGGCTTTGAGTTCTTTGGTACTTTGACTTCGGTCACTTAGAATTTTTTTATGCGATTCCATGACTTCGGCCTTGACTTGAAACTTCATTTAGCTGTTCGTTTGATCGCTGTTCATCCCGACTGGCTTGACTCTGACTTTGGTTACTCTGGTTCATTATATATTGTCACTCTGGTTCATTATACTTTGGTTACTCTGGTTGTGCTGTCTTGAGCTCGAATACATGTATCATTAACTTGACCCTTGTGACTTGTTCATTTGATGGTTGCTGTGACACTGTTGTGTGCTGTTTGGTTCACTGGTGGTCTTGTGGCACCGCTTATAGTCATATTCCCATGTTGTGTTGTATTTTGTCATATTAATTTTAATTGCAAGCTTCTGTTTTGTATATACGTATGCAAGTGTGCATGCATTTACTTCACTATTCGCTACGAGTCTGTGTTGCTTTGATGCTGTTATGTTGGTTCAGTGATATTTGATGTGTTTATCCATTTATGTGGTAGCTGTACTTGGTTATTTGAGCATTGCTTTATTGTGGCCTTGAGCTTCACTGAGTTTGTTGTTGCATTCCTTTGTGCTCGACCTGTTGCTTGCATGACTGCACATTTCACTTTATATATATGTTGTAGCTGCTGAGCTTTGTTTTATGGCCAGTGGTGCACTTGGTTATTCGACCCTGCTCTACTAGTTGCTGTGCATTGCATAGTAGTTACATCTGTTGCATCCATTTGTTTTGTTTGCATATATCACTTGCTTGACCCTTGCATATGCTCTCTGATACATGTTTGTGATATTCGAGTCAATTAGCATTCTTGACATGTTGTATTGTGTTTTGCTGTCACTTGAGACTGTATAGTCAATGTTGCATTTGAGTTGAGTCATGGTAGCAGTGACTTGACCTTTGCATTTTGTTCGTTTTTCGAAATTACACCTGAGTTGAATCCAGCTTGAAGCTCGGATTTGACCTTGTGCTCAAAGTTGTGACATTTATTTTATTGCACTTGAGTTGAATCCGATAATTTGGGTTTCACTTGTGCTCACCTGTCCCTGTAAATTTATCGAGTGTATATATCGGTGCGCACGGCCTTGTGGCATATACAGTAATAGACTGTGTATGTCGGAAGTTGTTCGTGTATGATGAATTGAAAATTAAATGATGACGAACAACCCAAATAACCGAGGCAAATATTATTTTCAAAATCACATATTGTTTTATACTGCAAAAATATTTCCTTTTCAATTTTACTGCGTCAATATTTATTTTTGCTGATTGCTCAGATGCTGGATTCAATTTGGAATGAAGTTGAAGATAAAATATGAGTTGAGTGAATGAGCGATATGTAGTGAGGTCAGATGTAAAAGTGAAATTGTGATGTAACTGAATTTGTATTGTAATCAAAGTTGTATATGTATAGTGAAAGCTGCTCGAATATGTACTATTCAAAATTGTAATAAATATTTGTTTGAATAAAAAATTCTGTTTGAATTCAAATTCCGTGTTATTTATTTTTATTCAACAAATATTCTTTTAGTCTGTGAAAAATAAGATGGTACATTAACAAATACATTTATACGAATATATATATGTTTATTATCATCAAACAAAAATCATGTAATCGCATATTCAAAAATTTGCAATAGAAAGAATACCTTGAATAATAACTCCCTTTCCCTTTTCCTTCATTGAAGGATCACTCAATGAAGTTGGGGCTGCATCCAAAGTGCACGCTTTAACAACCTGCTAATCCATCACTATTTTTGGGCAATCCATCTTCAAATGCCCAGATTTATCACAATTGTAGTGCTTCTTCTTATCACTCACTTTGCAGTCCTTGCTTCCCACTTAACTTCTTCTGGCCATTCTTCTCTTGATACTGCTTTCTCTTTCCATTCCACTTCGTTATGCCTCCACCACCTTGTTGTGGTTTTGGTACTTCCTTCTCAGTGAAAACAAACACAGTTATCCTAGCTAGCCTTAGGATACATATTCTTATGACGTAGTGCTTTTTCAACAAGCTTTGCAAATGGCTCATCAATATGGTATATAAATTTCACTCCAAGATAGTTATCCAGACCAATGATGAATTTTTCTTTCTTCCTCAAGGGAGTGTTGACGAATGACATCCTATATTTCAAAAAAGCATCGAATTTAGCTACATTCTCAAAAACTAACATCTCTCCTAGCTTCTAATCAGCAAACGTCCTAAACAGTATTGATTTCAGGAAGCCGGAATGAACTTCTTCTCGAACCTTATCTTAAACTATTCCCAATTGAACTACTCTTCAGGAGTAGTAACATTACGACATTCCATCGATTCAATGTCCACCTCTGGAGCTGTCTAGAAGCCACTCTCTCTTCATAGCATCATCCACTTCCATATCACTAAAGATGTACTCACAAGTATCAATCCAATCTTGCACTTTTATGGCTGATTCCATTTCACAGAACGACTTTCCTCCTAAAGTAGAGTAATCTTTGCTCAACATAGTGAAATCAACCCTAGGCACTTGCATAGGAGCACCTCCACCAACAGCCATACTAGGAGCATTTCTCATCATCATTGCCATCGTAGCACTGAACAGAGCTTGAAAATCAAGTGTAGAAACTCCTGATCCTGCTCTTTCCTCGACTCCTAAAGCAAATCTCACAGTTATCCTTGTATGTTGACTGATTCTTATCTAAAACAAGAAAGAACAGTCTTTTATAAAGAAAACTATGTCTATAGTACTTATGTGCATGCGACTTATTTTATATAACATTATTATATAGTTCGAAAGCATAAGTACATAAAAAGTACGCACTCTTTCTTGTGTGTGTATACTCTCGATCCAGTCTAAGATGATAACAACTTCGCTATCTCTACTGGATCATGGTAAAAACTACAGTTAATCAATAACCAAATCTCTGATACCAAAGATGACGACCACCCTATACTACCGGCACCAATAGTATAAAAATAATGCGCTACAGCTGTGCTTGGTTGATATAGGAAAATCATCAAGATGAATAATAACAAACACGTTATATAACCTATTGTATATCTCAAAGCGCATGGATAAAATATAATATCACAAATACAACAAGAGAGATGGTAATAACAAGGTGAACTTATCATCAAAGTATAATATCCACAGAGTTATACATCAAATGTCATAGAGTACACAATAGGATTAACTCAATAAACTATCTCAACAAATAAAATTGAAAGCACTGATATAGACTCCGCGGTGTTGTTCATCGAAAAACATAGGAATTCATATAAGCATATAATACGAGATAGCTCCGTCTAGCTCGTCCTTCGCACAGCTACTGCATCACCTAAACCTGTTATCTACTCTACTCATTTAAGAGTACCCAAGATAATAAGAAGAAAAGTATAAGACCTTAGGTCAGGCAACAGTCTGGTGTCAGTGGTAAATGAATCTCAAACTACTATAATATAGTAAGGAACAGAGATATATTAATTATACTGGACATGTCCTTGCAGCCAAATAGTTGAATACAATATGCTACTCTACAACATCATAAAGGTACTGCACAAAATAGAATAGTGGATGTCCAGATATCCCTATCTCCGGTACCTACTCCAAATGATATCCCTAACTGATAACCTACTAAAGAAGGGAACCAAAGCAACCATAACATCCATCAAGCAATACGCATAATCACTCATCCTTGTGACTTGAATATATGATAGTTCGTATAGCATTCTTACTACTAGGGACTAATGGAAATCGTGGTTTCCACTGTACTCTCATATCATGTTGCCCAAAGCTCGATATGTGTCCCGTAGACCAAAGCTAGACACTAGAACCAAAGCCACTGGTCCATGGTATACAGGTCCCTCTATTGACCCATGGCCATCCCCATTTACAATGCCTCTGCTTGGAGTACATAAGAAAAAACTCCGAACATCAATTATTCCCTCCCACATACTCATCCAAGCCCTCTTTTGTTCCATTTGGATCCAAGCCCTTCCTTTGCTCAATATAGTTTTCATTATTTAGGAATCCACCATGTTCTCCATTATACAACTCCCTCCATTATCGAGTCGCTATCTTCAGTACCTACTCACACCACAAGGCACAAACCAAAGATACATAGCTTTTATCATATTGTTAATCCAACCCTGATGCGAATGAGCCAGCACCTCTAGCACAATCTACAAAATCCCCACTTCATTCCCTAGAAGTTTCACATCCATAGGATTTACCAAAATAACTTGGCACCGACTTGTTTCCTTAGCCAACCATTGGCTAAATTTTCTTCCTCTCCTTCCTTGCTTCTAGTATTCCATTCCTTGATGCTTTGTCCTCGACCTATCATTCAAAGTAACTCGGTCCTCTCTTCAAAGCATCCACTTCAACTTCTAGAAAACAATTCGACATCATATCCAACACTTAACAAATTTCTTACATCTTACCATGAAGAAGCTCCTCTAGCCTAGTTCAATCCAACCATGCCAACCATCAACCCATTATATCAACCAAAATAACTCCGTACCGAAATAAACAAGTTGGTACCAACTTATCTCCTTAACAAATTGGAACCTACGACTTGAACCCCAAGCTCTTTCCATACTCTAGAGCCTTCCCTCCAAGTTTCTTTCAATATTAATCATCTTTGCCTCCGATTTTCCAAATTCACCAACCTATCTTCCTAACATCCAAAACACTAGCAGACAACATCAAAGCACAACATATAACATGGAATAACATGCAATTACATCCATTCAGATAAATAATGCATAAAATTATAGAAATCAAGCTTACTCTAATCCAAATCTAAGTAATCAATGAATATATGAATATGAACAAGGTGGATTTCAAAGCCATTTCTACGAATCATATTAGAATTCATCAATTTCAGTCATACACATATTTTAGTATGTTGTTAAGGTAAGAAAAGGATTTTTATGGTTAAAATCATGTTAGAACATATAATTCTACCATATAAACATGCATAGGATAGTGTTAAGTCATAAACCAATCAACGATTACCAATTTTAACCAATTTGGATGTAGATTCGATATGGACAGCGATCAAAAGCACTGCAAATCAACCAAATCGATGATCTTTGTCTTCTAATCAATGATCTATTCACTAATCTTTAATTCAGTTTGATTTAAAAAATAATTTGGTTGATTTTGGATGAATCTAAAGTTAATGGGGTTTATATTTGATTTAGGAGAGAGGGAAAATTTTTAATTTATCCCTTTAGCCCTCTATTTATAGTAATCTAAAATTATACTAATGGGCCAACTTATGGGCTTAATTAATTACACACTAATCCTGGCCAAGAGCTATTGAAACGTAAAACGACCATACTTCCTAACCGTAAGTCCATTTTCTATTGTGACCACTCTACAAAATGGAAAACCATCATCCGAAGCAATGGAATTGATTTGAGACCTTAATTCAACTTTTATCAAAAGTTGCCCAAACAAGAATTTCAGGGTCAAAATTGTCGCTTAGAAATTCAAAAAAAATCGTAAGCGTATAAGATGTCCCTAAGTGTCATATCCTAAAATTATAGAATCATAAGACCCTAAACGAACAAAATAAAAATATTTTACTGTCCTTTGATTTTTAAAATACATATTGTTACAAGTCATTTCATCTTCGTCTTAGCCTTCTACTTCTGGTTGAATTCTGCTTGGTTAAAAACTCAGTTAACCCTTACCCCTAAAGTATGCTTTCCTTAAAAAACAAAGTGTGACCTGGATCGAGACAAGTTCTGGTTTGTTATTTCTTAAATTTCAGGTGTTTGCTCAGGTACCGCTTTGAAACATTGCCTTCATTTGGTAGATATTCCTTCAACTGTTTTGCA
Source organism: Allium cepa (assembly GCA_030765085.1). Classification (NCBI taxonomy): domain Eukaryota; kingdom Viridiplantae; phylum Streptophyta; class Magnoliopsida; order Asparagales; family Amaryllidaceae; genus Allium; species Allium cepa. The sequence goes on along the minus strand of CM060939.1, from coordinate 211,028,655 downwards.
TGGTTAGAATTTCATTCTTTATGCTAAGGTTCAAATCTACAATCTGGAGATTAGATCTATGCTCAAGACGGTTATGTCTTCTCTCTATTATGCATTCCGCATGATTTCGGGGTGAAAAAAAATCTTTGATACCGAGAGCTTTGCCACGGTTTCAAGATGTTTGGTCTCCTCCAAACTCTTACTTAATTCCTTTTGGACTTAGAAAATTTTCATGCCACCCTTCCATTCATGCTTAAATTTATGCCAAGATGATCAGCTTGCCCCGATTACTTCTTTCCTTCCACCATCGAGACCTTAAACTTTCATGTGCTTGATCCTCTACCGTTCATCCCTCTTGCTCCATTCAACTTGCCCAATCATCGCTAATCATTAGATCTACATTGCCTTCCAGATTGCCACCATTTCCTTGCTTTAATTTATGCCTTAAAACTTTTGGGTCCAAGATCCAAGCCATGACCATAGATCTGAATTTTTGATTGCCTACAGTTGGGGATCGATGGATTGGCACGGTGAAGGGGGGGTCGAGGTGTGGCCGATTATAGTTAAGAGGAGATGGCTGAATTTTATTCGTGCTCGACCCATGTTGAACTAGGCGTTAGCCTTGGTTGTGTGTGCGCCATTCCGAAGACAAGTTCGACTCCGTGACTTTGATTATCTCTTGTCGAGAATCAACTAAATTTCAATCATCATTTGACTTCCAGTTGGATGGTTCATATTCGACAACGGTCGCGCTAGATGATTCCATCGCATTACTTTTTTGCTACTGCACTTCCGTCTTTCTGAAAAGAAAAGCTTCCATGTTGCTCTGGACAATGGCTCTGTTACCGATTACCCATCGATAATGGGTAAGTTTTGACATAGAATATTATTGCATGACGCAGCATGTTATTCTACATAAGAAACTATCTACAGTCCGTTCGTCGCATACAAGGCACATGACTCATACTGCAGTGATTAAAACTTCTCACTTTTCCCGATCAATGCTTAGAATTCGATTGCTCAACACGTGTTGACATCCTTTTGATTCTAGGCATCAGTTACATGGGCTTATTATTTAAAGTTAAACATAACTGACCATGTTGAATTCCAAGTTTTCTGTTTTAGTATGACTCGCCATTCGCCACGATTCAAGTTGATTAAGGGCGCTTCTACTCCTCCCGAAGCTTGATCTTTTATGGCTCAAGCTTCCGTAACTACTTCCACTGCACTAGGTCATCCTATTACATCTGAATAACAAGGCTTAATGATTCTAGTAGAGCCAGTAGAAAATCAGCCATTTCCTTTGAATGGGCTTTCAGATCAAAGAATACTGAATGGCCCACCAGAATAGTGGCAAGGTTCCCGATGGCTAGGACGCTCCAAAATATCTGTCATCGACATGGAATTCCCGAAGATAGCGTTCTTCTTCCTACAAGGGCCAAGTTTGCACATCGATACATGTGCTTAGGTGGTGTTGTCCCGCCTTTATATCCTTTTCTTCTAATGGTTCTCCAAGAACTTGGGCTAGCTCCATTCCAAATTCATCCGAATGGGTATGCACTTCTAAGCTTTCTCTACGTCCTCTTCATGAATAGATTTAATTGACACCTTTAGCAAAATTACTTACTTGCTCCACTTTAAGAAAAGATGGGACTCTCCTTCTTTCATGCTTGTCGAAGCCTACTGTCGGTGTAAGGTTATCGAAAAGCTTCACAACAAGCGCTCGTACTTCAAAAACGAATATTTTTATGTACGATATCCGTATGGCTTCAATCGACTCTGGCTTTCAGGAAGTAAGTTTCCTTTCCTCTGACTCTTACATACTTGGATTTCTTTAACTCGAGCTATAAACCTGATGTCTATTTCTCCACAAGCATTCTCATTTGAGATGACTGCGAGAAACATAAGATTATGCTCAAGGGAATTCAAGAAGTTAGGTTCTAGTAGCACATTATTGCATTCCTTTTGACGAAGTAAACTTGTGATAGTGTGGTTTGCTAAGCCCTAGTAGATTTGCTGTTGCGGAGTCACCTATATCTAGTGGCTCCAGAGCTCGTAAACACTCTTCCATCTCCACTTGTAGCTCCAGTGAGAGTCTTCCTGGGGATGTTGTTTGACCATCTAGGTCAAGGCACTTGGATGAGCACGTTGAAGGAGAGGGTGCTAGTGAAAACGGTAGCGATTATTGTGCTAGTGAAGATATAGAAGGTGGATCATTCGGTAAGATGCCTTATATGTGTCCTGACCTTCCCAGCTTACCTCGTTAGAAGCATAATGATGTAGAAACTTCAAAAATGACAGAAGACCAAGCTGTATTGCCCTCAGTAGAGATTTCAGCTCGATCCCACCCCTTTGGCAACACCATTGTCGGTTCAAGTGACATCGGCGAGATCAACTTTTCTATTCGAGACATTCTGAAAGAAACAAGCTCTGGCTTTCACTTCTCTCCGACAATAAGTATAAATGAAGGTGGAGAAACTCCATCTTCGAATACGGTCTGCAGAGTATTTAAGAGGTCATCGACACTGCACACTTCATTGGATCATAGACACATATTTTGCATTAAATCTCCCCCTGAATTTCTAATACTAATATAGCTTTCTTTCGTGTTTCAAATTCCATGGGTCATGGCTATTACAAGAAGCTCTCCCGCAATGGCAGCGCCTACAAAGGCTAGAATCCTGATCCCAATCCACCTTGTCGCTGCGAAATTGATGAGGAGAGGTGAAGAAAGAAGGATTATGAAGCCAACGAAGCTCGAAAAGACGAAAATGAAAAAAAAAACAGAGAGAGAAGGAGAGAAAGAAGAGAGAGGCTGAGACTGAGCTATTCCATGACGCTGCAAATGCCTAAAAGAATCCATCGAGCATTGCAGGCCTTCTTTCGATGTTCCATCACACGTACAAGCTCAAACTCTTCGGTACAACAAGTTTCAACCTCCCAATCCCTTATTGTTGTTGTTCCCCCTCACTCTAAAGTAGTTTCTACTACAAATTTTACTCTTCCAGATGGTCCCTCATGCCTACATGCTACATTCCCTCGCCTTTTCTTACACAACATCAAGTTCGATCAAGACAACTCTTAAACACTGAGAGAGGTGGTGGGGTGATAATTAGGGTTTCAATTGAAGAAGCTGTGTGCCGCCCTATCTGAAGTAAATAAGATCAACTACATTAACAATTGCTCCTTTTATTCTTAGAAGTTGACTTTGAGCGAATGATTAGGAGAAGATGACATGTTCAAGGTCACATGGGAGAGGGACTCAATGCTTGAAGGAAAATCCTGCATCATCGAATTATCGAAGAGATGAAGCACACCCAAGTCAATGCTGAGATCTTCTTTAGAGACTGGCTAAGAGCTTCCATTGTTGAAAGTGCAGAATTCAATAAGTAGGCTGGGGAGAAGGCCCAGGCTCTTAAACAAAAAGATGAGATCATTCAAGGCTAAGATCAAATTATCTCAGAACAAGCTACTGAACTTGCTAGGCTTCGCGGGGAGAACCAAAAGCTCGGTGAAGGGAAGAAGAAACTCGTTGATAAAATGGAGCAGTTGTCTTTTGCAAAATTCACCAACAATCTTGAACTTCCCATTTCTCAATAAGATCTTAAAGGGCTTTAAGATGAGAGGTCCAAGGCAAACGATGTGCTTGATGTTGATATGTTATACTTCTATGCTAGCGCAGTGAGGTATAAAAATCCAAGATAGCTTGGGGATGACTATCTCCAGACTCTTGCTAGTGTTTGGGAAGAAGTATTGCCCAAGGCTGTATGGACCAAAAACTATTGCTCTATGGAAAAGCTGAAGGCAGTGTACCTCGATACAAAGGAAATAGAACTTCCCACTATTGGATGAGCCTTCCTAGATAAAGAGACATTGATGCCACTGTCGCTGCCAAAGTTCTCGATGGCCCAAGCTCTTTGGATCAGCATGAAATGTGCACTTCAGAATTCAAGGAGCCAATGGTGATCATTCCTACATCCATAAGGGTTATCACTAAAACTATTAGCTTGATTTCGATTTCTACAACTACTTCAATTCTTGAGCCCTACATTCCCCCTTCCGCGGGCCAATCTATGGAGCTCATAACGATGGAAGGGCAATTTAAAGTTGATGTTTAGGAAAGAAGTTGTAGCATCCCCCATTTTGAGGCCTGAAAGTGAGCACCATAGATGCTGCAATCATCTATAGTATTAATCTCTAGTGACAAAATGTGGTGACATTAACGGTATCCATAGTATCAAAAGAATATAAAACAAAAGAAAACTTTCATATTTCATTTCAAGGTCATAATTTCATATTTAGTACATAATTCCAAATGTTGCCTAAGTTTAGACAACATATAATTATTACTCTCCAAGAGCTACATAAGAAGATGACCCATAGGTTGATCAGAGTTACTAGATAGACAGATACATCTTCTATCAATACAGTCACACAATAATTGACATAACACAATGGATATTAATAATAGATTGACAATTACATAGCTAGCTATGCCTCCTGCACGTTTCTGGAATCTTAATTTGCCAAAATCTACTTAACTTATAAGGTCCTTAACCCACCCTAGAGTTTAAGGGGAAAACATAAACTTCGAGCCAGACAAAAATCTTTGGTATGAATAATAATAGTCATCACGATTTATAGATATTAGGTGAAACCACGCCGCTGAGTACAAGAATTTTCCCTTCACAATATCCCTTTTAAATATATATATATATATATGCAAATCAATTCTTGATACTAGACTGATTAAAAAAACAATATAAACAATAACGTATGTGCATGCAACATACGTAATCATGAACAATCTGTCTGAATCAATTACTATCCATCCTAACATCGCAGTTTTCTTAGGCTGGCTACAAACCTATGGCTGACTCAGGCCTACTAGATATATCAAATTATCTATCCTATTGTTATAAGAAAATTTGACTGTCTGTCCGAAAATCATTATTCCTATGGTCAACTGGTCCTAATGGTTTTACGGGCTCACCAATAACCTCTCATTTGTGTGTTGTAGCGAACTAGGATTTTCGACCCTCGAAAATCGACATCAATATGATCACTTTATAGAATGCCGAGCAATCGAGTGTCGGAAATACTAGATCGTTAGGGAGAAGAAGGAAGAGGTAGAAGAAAAATAGAAACAACAACACAAAATCTCACAATCGCAGCGGAACAAAATATAATATATAATAATAGATTTTAAATACAAGAACTGTACTGTTAATATACCTACCATTAACATAGTACAATAGACAGCAGCCATTCTGGACAACAATCAATCCGACCCGAGCATTATAATAAAATAACACCCGAGTCAGTCCGGAAAACCAGCGTGAGAAAAACACACTCAATTTGAATTATTATATTTTTTTCAAAAATCCTTTGAAAACCAAGGTATCTCGTTAGACCGCGTCACACATAAATGCAATGGTCTTTTCCATGTGATAACCAAAACATTATTTATCAAAATCATCTAGTATTATAATAGTGTCTATAGAAAGTAAATAGAAAATAGCTGAAATGCTTGCATCTCACGTTTCAGGCATAGTTGTGCATAATCAAAACCGCACGGCGCTTATTAGAGAATGGATTACATATAATGATTAGGCACTGGGGTACCACCTATCACAGTACACGTTTAGAAAAATGTTCATCAGGATCCCCTTCAATATAAGACCGACCTTATCCCGAACCTAGATAGAACCGAATATGTTATCACCCCGAGTGTTCCCACCTTTAAAAATCGAGCGTTCACTTTTCCATGGACAACCACATCCATAATTTATATATATTTCCGAGGGTATCTAGAAAGGTGATAACATATCCTAGTTGGGTGCGACCCATTTAGCCTGGCTACAATTCCCTAATTTTCGGTCGTTTCGGTTAATGATGCTTGAGGCTATGATTACCGATCAAAAACAATTTAACTTAGATAGCTCATCGTCCTCTAATGACGATGTTCTAATAGCATTCGTTCATACTAGTTGTCCTAGGTTTGGACAAACCAAATCATCGTCTTTACTATCTTCACGATATCCTTTCGTAGCGTTCAAACTGGATCGAAGTGGTTTTGTATAATTAAATCCGATCTCGGTCTCTTCGAAACGATCAGCGAATTTAGCCAAATTTGATAGTCGGTTATTTAACTATCAAATAACATCCAAAAGAAGGAACTAGGCCCTATTATAATTTTCATCCAAATTATTATTTGAAATATCCTTTCAAAGATATAATTCAAAATCCTTCTTAATATTTCAATATTTGGAAACAAAATTCAAATACTCAAATCCATAACAGGATATTTTGCCATACCAATACTTAGCAATATTCCCAATTTCCATTATTATAATAGTTGGAAAAAAATTCCTATTCCAAATCATTCCCCACTAAAAATATTTTCAAAACCTTCCTTTCAATACTTAGGAAAATATTATAAGTATATTTCCCAAATTGGTTTATTTTCAATACTTAGGAAAAATTTCATTTATTCCTTATTTCCCAAAACCATTTAAAAACCCCTTTGTAAATTCCTTAACTCGTTTAAAAACGAGTTGTACACCTTTTCGGAACTCCTTAATTATTTCCTTTAATTTTTTTACCAAAATCGATTATACAAGTCTATGATTCCAATTACTTATTCAAGCTCCTTTTATGAATTTTAGTTCATTTCAAAGCTTCTGTATTTAAACACTTTTTAAATTCCCTTAGATTCCCAAAATTCCACTGTAAGATTTCTCTTATAAAATCATATCCGTTAAAATAACTCCGTTTTCTTATTTTTGAGAGAACATATAAATAAATTACGATCGTTTCAAAACTATATATGTATATATAATAAGTATTTTTAAATAATAATAAAATATTTTAAGTAATTGTTTAAAAATATTAAAACACTTTAAACAAAACATCAATAACACATTTCTAACTTATTTTAAAATAAAATTAATCAATTTACAAATCTAATTATAAAAATTAGAATTAATTTCAATTAATATTAAATATTTGGATAATCCACTTTTTTTTAAATATTTCAAAAATAACTAGTTTAAAATCACCTAGTTTAATAATTGAAAATTCACTTTTAAAAAAACAAACTTAACTTCTTAAATAAAAATATATTTTAAAAATCTCAATAACCAATTGATTTTATAAATTCCTCTCGGTTCACAACCCATCGATTTCATTCTGATTCTCCTAACCATCTCCACTTTTGAAAAATAGTATTCATTATTTTCCTCAACCCTATTTCCGTATCCTAATATAAATTCACCCAACGAATTTATATTCCCAATATATCAACTGGTATCGCTTACGTTATTTAGAAACATCGTTTATAAATTTTTATACTACTTTGAGTTTTAATTGTTTATAAAAACAATCTTATTTATAAAATACCATTTTATAAATCCATTTCTTTATAAATCCCATTTATAACTTCCAATATATTTGTAATATCGACTTCAACTCCTTTTTATATTTCCAGAATATCAATTATAAATTATTTTACACAATTCATTTTTAAATCTCCATTCAAACAATTCACGAATAGTTAAGTATAACCAAAAACCAAATATGTTTTTCTAACTCAATTTCTTTAAAATACCACCAATTCTAATATAAATATTTTTATATCAAAAATTCCCTTTAATTCCTTCAATTTTTAAAATATATTTATGGTATTTAAAATACCAAAATTCAGGCCAGTGCTACAATAACATCCAACAATTCTAATCGCTATAATAATCTATAATAGATTATTCTACACAAACCATATATCAGAATATATGAAATTAAATTCAACATTTTGAGGAATCTAGTTGGATCCCTCCAACCTGTTTGCTTGCATCCATAGATGCAAATGCAACATAAAAATACCAATCCCACTTCGAGTGGGATATCGGGGTATATAAGGTCATCCGCTATTATGCGAGGTGCATAGAGTCACATCTGCTAAAATATGTGGGACAACAATCCAACTACTAATATATATACTACTATATATATGTACAATATATCATTCAATAGATTACAATTTATAAATTCAACCAGGTATCTAATAATTAAATTTAACTATTTAAAATTAAACTTGGCAATCCAAATGAGTGAAAATTTCTCACCTTTATTTTATTTGCAATCCATTCCAACTTTTAATCCCATTATGTAGATTTTCCAGCTACGAACCAACTCGACTTGTTTTATTCATTTTGAACCTCATATGAATTTAATATGACATTTGTACATATTTGCGATAATTAAAATAACTTAACTAAATTAATTAAATGTTTAAAACAACAAAACCACTCCTTCCCAAGCTCTGCCTGCGCATGCGACTACCTTGTCCCCCTCCCCCATTTTTTTACTATCCGCGATCTCATTCGTGCCGTCGACTTCCTACGATAGCCCAAACATCTATCGCACTTCTCTATGTGCTAATCCCCTCGCACTCATGCCCACAACCCACGTCACCTTCCATCCCTACACCTGTGCATGCCCACGCCCCAGCCTCGTCTACCATCATGACCTACCCGAACCACCAGACCTCGCCGTGATCCTATTCCACGCCTATCGCGTCACCTAAACCCTCCTATCCTTGACCGCATCCATAACCCCATCACAAATATCTCCTCGTCTTGGTCGTCTCCCTAGCAGCTCGCATTCTATCGCTCATGCCCTTGCCGACGCATCAACTCGCGTGCAAAATAATATTTTTTTTTCTAGGCATCTATTTTCCTCTTCCTTTTTTTCGATTTCATGTTCTTCTTTTTCTCCACGATTTTCCTTTGAAAGAAGAAAAAAGGGAAATCACGATTTCTTCTAAAAAGGTAAGGGGAAGGAAGCTTCGTGAGAAAGGTTTGAGTTATAATATATATTACATTTTATACCTAAAACATCTCGTATAGCATATCTTGAAATCGTAAACTTCTATTAAGCCGTGTTGTCTGGCGTTTATAATGTTATACCTCAATTTCTAAAGCAATGGAAAAGGTTTTGAGGCCTAATTTGGTCATATGGAGAAGATAACTTTTTAAATCAACTATTTAAATTTAAATTCAATTCAATTTTTTCTAGGCGTTTTTAGATTACACGGTCAAACGTTGAATCCAAACATTGCAAAATTTAAATCCGAAAATAACACACTATTACAAATCCCCAATCGCTATTTTAACGCGTCGATTAAATCGATAAATTTCAAAAATTAACGAAATCGCTTAAATTTTTAGTTTTATAAACTTTCTAACTCAATTATAATTTCAAATCCAATATTTAAAACTATTTAAATATTCAAAATTAACCATCGCAAAATCCGGATCGTTACATTCCTCCTCTCTTACAAGAATTTCATCCCCGAAATTGCTAAGGTAGGAGAATGATCCATACCCATTAACTATTCAAAACCAGCTTCGTTAAAACTCGATGTTTCGCTTTTCTAATCTTCTAGTTCCAACCAAAACAATTAGTTCTAATTGTAATTCCAAATCCTACATTTCTATTACAATTTAAAAATAGCCCTTTTCAAGTTAACAAAATTTTGCAAAAAAAAAGTTCAAATTTTTTCTAACACCATAAAGTTTAAAATTTTTTTGGTAGAGTCTCTTTTGTACAAAGAGCCTTTTACAATATGATAAGAGAGATAAAAATATATACATCGACCCACATGGTTGGAAATATATATATATATATATATATATATATATATATATATATATATATATATATATATATATATAGATATAGATATATATAATATCAATACTTATATTTTACAGTACTTGATCCGAAAATGCACCTTATTTTAGCATTTTTAGCGAGCAGCTTATTTTATATGCAGTTTGCGCGACCAAAATCAAGCAAAACATCTCCATATGCATGCATTTACTCAATTTAAACACGTAAGTACCAAAAACATGAAATTTCAATAATATTTCACTTATTTTACTAGTTAAACACAATATTTCGTAACCAAACATGTTAATATATATATTTATAAGCAATTAATGGTTCCGATACTTATTTAATTACTTTCAATTAATCCACATATCATTTCACTCAAGTCAAAATGATTTACAAACAATTATTAGCATTCAACTCATATCTATACCAAATAAACTCAATCCATTCCAAATTGATTTAGAAATCAATTTATTCACTTTCTATCAACTCATATAAATTCATTTACTTCCCTTTTCATCAAACGATAATTTTTCCATGCAAATTTGGTGATATTCATTTAATAAAATAACCATTTCAGTTTATAGCTATTTTTAAATTGATTCCTACTCAATTTATATTTAATTCTATTTCATTTTCAATTTGATTCTCAATCAATTTAATTAAGTTTCATCTACTTGCATTGATTTCATATCCAACTCGTTTTTCCTTCCTCCCATTCGCTTTCATTCCATAATCCAAATTCATATTCAATTATTCCAAAGTATTATATGTATTTACAAATGTAAAAAGTGCGTGTAAGCACGTTGTTTTGCCTTCTAATCATAAAGATATTTTCTTTATGTTTACTACCTTTGTGCTGCCCCTAAACCACCCAAACATGGAGAAAAGAAGTACAATAGCCTTCTGATTTATTTATGTATAGGCAGTTATACAATGAACAACATACACTACGAGACTTAAATGCATAATATTAAGACAACCAATGTTTAATATATACCAACTTGAATGAGTTAAGATAACATTTAAAATTTAGTGGCGTCAATAACAAATGAAACAAAAATGACAAAAAAAGTTCTCTCCCTCTTTATTAGTAGAAAGAATAATTAGTTGCAATCTATGAAAAAGTGGATACATTTTTATGTGTAGGTTAACATATAAGAATGACTTACAATTAATTAAGTTGAGTTTTACGTGATAGTATATTTTCAAATGACTGCATGAATTTGTTTAATACTTTCTCAACTTGAACTACCAACCATTCTAAGCATACCAGGTTGAAACTAAGAAGTCTGTTAAACTGTAGAAGTGGCGGCAGAAAAGAGAATTGTGGGAGCATTTATGCAGTTCAAATTAATTTAAAACTTCATTGAATATTCATTCCCATCACAACTATTCCAAATGTGTCTATAAAATTGAGATATAAACAATCAACTGTTCGAAGAAACAAAGGTTATCCATTAGAAACAATAAGAAGTTGAGATAACATGCTCAAATAAATAAAATATCAATTTACAGCCTATGTTCAAATACTGGGGAACTATTGGGCAGTAACTTGAAATCCAATTATATAAATAATTTAACATACAAGTTGTTTAAGAAAAAATATGTTTATCTCAGTACAATATTCAATTATAACTGTTTAGATTTGTCAATATATATATTTCCAACCTTTAATCTACTACAAAATTATATTGGAAAGAAAACTCACAAAATGTGTTATTTGGAATCAGAACCAACTCTTTGTCAGCCGACAAGAAAATATATCATGCACTTATGGTAATATTGATACCAAGTGTATGATAGGTCGTTTGGTCGGATAAATATGTGATATGAAAAGACTTGCATCATTTTTGGCTAGAGAAAAAGGAAATGTGTTGCAAAATTTACTGCTTATCTAAAAACACATAACTTTTAATAGTTAACGTAAATTAAATCCCATTGCAGTCAAAATCCATTTCAATTTATTTGCCTTTTATTGACTCGCATTCATTCTGCTCACTTCTATTTATTTCCAAATTTGGTTTGCTAATACTTATATTAATTGACATTTTATTTCTATGTCTATTCGTTTACGAACCATTTCGTAAATATCTCTTAAATTTATAATCCATTTTATTTAATAATCCGAGTTTATATTCAACACCGTATAAATTAAATTTTATTTTCAATGCTAAGTCATCGAAAATCAATCTTTATTTCCACTTACTATATGGAATTAGTACATTCCGTCAATCTATTTCAAATATTCAATTTACTAACTAATTCTTCTAATTAGTTTCTATCATTTTACTCTTCACAATCAGATTTTTGTATTAAAAATCACTCCATTTAATTTACTTGAGTTTAAATTCATTTTATTATTATTCAATCTTGGATTTTTATTTCTTCACTAAAATGTCAAACCATTTTTATTTTTGTTTTCTATTTCACTTTTCAATTTTTATACGTAACACAACTTTTTTTCTTACATTCCCCTCAATTTTATACTCACGTTTATCCATATTTTATTTTTACTCAAGATTATACATCCCTTTATAGCTTAAATATACTTTTATTCCATTAGTTTGAATTTTTATAAGCTATATAACTTATTTATTTTACCATTCCCTAATATTAACTTAAATTTAGTTTCATTCAAAATTTATACTTATGGCTATATAATTATTTCACAACTCAAAATTTATATTTACTTTAATTTGATATTATTTCTAATCTAATCCAATTTTATAACTTATAGTTATATAGTCACTTATAATTCACATTTACATGTTTAATTCAATTCAATATGATTCGAATCCAGTTCACTTTTTATTTGAATTTCAATTCCTTTTAATCAACATTTCAAAACCATAATCAAGTTATTCATACTTAAACTAATTTCACTTCGAACAAGTTTATTTTTAATCCATTAAATTTAATCAAGTAAGAGTTCAATTCCAATTTCCAATCTTTCCACACTTCCTTATATTTATTTGTTCCATTCACTTACACATTCATATGCACATATATTTAGTTAACTTCAACACATTCTATTTATTATAATTACCTCATTTAATTTATTTACTTTAACTTTTGCATAAGTTAAATTCCAATTCCTACAAATTTTCTTCTACAAATCCAATTTTACTTAACTTACAAGAGTTAAAATTTTAATTTCATCTTGAAATTCACTTTTTCCAAGTTTTATTTCAAAAACTTATTCTCTTCTGATTTCACTTTTCAATCAATTTGAAATTTCAGAATTCAAACACCCGGTTATTATTTCGAATCATTTTAAATTTTACACACACACACAGATATATATATATATATATATATATATATAACTCTGTTCTAACGAACCATTTCCTTCAACTTTCAAAAATCAAATTGATTTTTATCCAAAATAATTCCCTCGGAATTTCCAAACAACACATGTTTACCAAACACAAATCTCCATATCAAATAACTATGGTAGCAATCCATCACATAGAAAGTTGAAAATGAATATTGATGGTGCTGCAGTCATCGTCAGGATTATTTTCCAAAGATTGAAGTAAGTTTAGTGCTTTGTCATTTTCCAAATTCCCTTTAAACCATTTTTATCCCAAATATATTTTCAAAATTCTACCATTTTATTTTTACAACAATTTAGAAAATATCTTCCAACTTCCGGGATTTAAATTTCCAAATTTTAGTTTGAATCCAATTTTTAATTTTAACTCATTTGTATAATTCATCCTTATACAAAGTTAATTTTGGTTTTTATAAACCATTTCCAATTTTATAATCTTATTTTGATTATAATATTATCATCCAAACACTCCAAATGTACCATAATAATTTATGAAAATTATTTCCTTTATATAAAAATATAATTTGAGTAAATTATTTCATTTATCCCCTTCAAAACAATACCATGTCAAATTGCTCTATTCAAGTGTTTAGCAACCCTTATCGATTTAGTGGCGTCCCACTACTCGACCTGAATTTATATACCACTCGAAAGATTAATTAACACAATATAAAACAATTATATTTACTAACAACTACGCGTTTATATCTATTAATACACTCAACTCATCCTAGGATACTGCTGACCCTATCCATAATGAGTAATTTCCACCAAAGCGAAGGTTCTCTCTTAACCTTCTGCTCTAATACTAAATATAGTGAACCGAGATTTTCGACCCTCAAAAATTGATATCAATACATTCACTGTATAAAATGCTAAGCAATCGAGTGCCGGAAATACCAGATCGTCAGGGGTGAAGAAGGAAGAGGTAAAAGAAAAATAGAAACAACAATATAGAATCTCACAATCGCAGCGGAACAAAATATAATATATAATAACATATTTAAATACAAGAACTGTACCGTTAATATACATACCATTATCTACGTACAATAGACGACATTCAAACTGGATAGTTTAATAACTTGTCCTCACATAGCGGAAATATAAACCAAGTACGGGAATACATATCTGCCATCCCGCTCATCTCCTGAGCTCCATAGCATCCTAACCTGAATTTGTAATACTCAGGCTGACCCAAGCATTATAATAAAAAAACACCCGAGTCAGTCTGGAAAACAAACGTGAAAAAAACACTCTAATTTTGAATTATTATATTTTTTTCAAAAATCCTTTGAAAACAAAGGTATCTCGTAAGACCGCGTCACACATAAACACGACGGGCTTTTCCCTTACGATAACCAAAACATTTGATATCAAAATCATCTTGTATTATAATAGTGTTTATAGAAAGTAAATAGAAAATAAATGAAATGCTTGCATCTCATGTTTCAACATAGTTGGGCATAATCAAAACCGTATGGCGCTTATTAGAGAATTGATTCCATATAATGACTAGGCACTGAGATGCCACCTATCACAGTACACATCTAGAAACATGTACCTAGGACCTCGTCGGGATCCCCTACAACATAAGACTGGCCATATCCCTATCCTGGATAGAACACAATATGTTATCACCCCGGGTGTTCCCACCCTTAAAAATCGAGTGCTCACTTTTCCATGCACATCCATATCCATAATTTATATATATTTCCGAGGGTATATAGAAAGGTGATAACATACCCTAATTGGGTGCAACCCACTTAATTTTGCTGCATATACCTTGATTTTCAGTCATTCCGGTTGATGAGGCTTGAGGCTACGATTACCGTTCAAGAACAATTTAACTTAGAATGCTCACAGTCCTCCAATAACGATGTTCTGCTAGCACTCGTCCATACAAGTTGTCCTAGGTATGGACAAACCGAATCACCGTCTTCACTATTTTCACGGTATCCATTCGTAACGTTCAAACTGGATCGAAGTGGTTATCAGATAATTAAATCTGATCCCAGTCTCTTTGAAACGATCAATGAATTTGGCCAAATTTGATAGTCGGTTATTTAACTATCAAATAACATCCAAAGCAGTCATTAGGCCCTATTATAATTTTCTTCCAAATTATTATTTGAAATATCCTTTCAAAGATATAATTCAAAATCCCTCTCAATATTTCAATATTTGGAAATAAATTTCAATTACTCAAATCCATAACAGGATATTTTTCCATACTAATACTTAGCAATATTCCCAAATTCCATTTTTATAATAATAGGAAAAATATTCCTATTCCAAATCATTTCCCACTAAAAATATTTCCAAAACCTTCCTTTCTATACTTAGGAAAATATTATAAGTATATTTCCCAAATCGTTTTATTTCCGATACTTACGAAAAACTTCATTTATTCCCAATTTCCCAAAATCATTTACAAATTCCTTTGTAAATTCCTTAACCCATTTAAAAACGGGTTCTACACCTTTTCGGAACTCCTTAATTATTTCCTTTAATTTTTTTCCAAAATCGATTATACCTGTCTACGATTCCAATTACTCATTTCAAACTCCTTTTATGAATTTTAGTTCATTTCGAAACTTCTGTATTTAAACATTTCGAAAATTTTCTTAGATTCCCTAAATTCCACTATAAGATTTCTCCTATAAAATCATATCTTTTAAACAACTCCATTTACATATTTTCGAGAGAACGTATAAATAAATTACGATCATTTCAAAAATATAGATGTAAATATAATAAGTATTTTTCAAGAGTAATGGATTATTTTTAAAATATTTTTAATTAATTATTTAAAAATATTAAAACACTTTAAATAAACCATCAAAAACCCATTTCTAACTTATTTTAAAATAAAACCAATCAATTTACAAAGCAAATTATAAAAAATAGAATTTATTTCAATTAATATTAAATATTTGGATAATCAACTTTTTTTTAATATTTCAAAATCAACTTGTTTAAAATCACCTAGTTTAATAAACGAAAATTCCCTTTTAAAAAAACAAACTTAACTTCTTAAATAAAAATATATTTTAAAAATCTCAATAACCAATTAATTTTATAAATTCCTCTCAATTCACAACCCATCGATTTCATTCTGATTCTCTTAACCATCTTTACTTTTGAAAAATAATATCCACTATTTTCTTCAACCCTATTTCCATATCCTAATATAAATTCACCCTACGAATTATATTTCCAATATATCAACTGATATTGCTTACCTTATTTATAAACATTGTTTTCAAATTTTTATACTCCTTTGAGTTTTACTTGTTTATAAAAACAATCTTATTTATAAAATTCTATTTTATAAATCTATTTCTTTATTAATCCCATTTATAACTTCCAATCTATTTTTAATATCGACTCAACACTTTTTTATATTTCCAGAATATCATTTATAAATTCTTCAATATAATTCATTTTTAAAATCTCTATTTAAACAATTCACGAATAATTAAGTATAACCAAAATAAAATATGTTTTTCTGACTCAATTTCTTTAAAATACCCGCAATTCCAATATAAATATTTTTATATCAAAACTTCCATTTAACTCCTTCAGTTTTTAAGATATATTTATGGCATTTAAAATACCAAAATTCAAGCCAGTGCTACAATAGCAATCAATATTTGCAAACACTTCAATACTCTATAATAGATTATTTTACGCAAACCATATATAGCAATATATGAAATTTAATTCAACATTTTAAGGAATCCAGTTGGATCCCCCCAACCTATTTTCCTGCATCCACAGATGTTAATACAACACAAAAATTCCAATCCCACTTCGAGGGGGATATTGCGGTGTATAGAGTCATCTGCTATTATGCGGGGCGCATATGGTCTCATCCGCTAAAATATGCAGCACAACAATCCAATTACTAATATATATATACTACTATATATATAATATATTATTCAATAGATAACAATTTATAAATTCAACCAAGTATCCAATAATTAATTTTCACTATATAAAATTAAATTTGGCAATCCAAATGAGTGAGAATTTCTCATCTTGATTTTATTTGCAATCTATTCCAATTTTTACTCCCATCGCATAGATTTTCCGACTACGAAACTCGACTTGTTTTATTCATTTTGAACCTAATATGAATTTAATATTACATTTATAAATATTTGTGGTAAATAAATAACTTAACTAAATTAATTAACGGTTTTAAACAACAAAACCACTCCTTCCCAAGCTCTACCTACGCACGCGACTTCCTTCTTCCCCATTTCATTTTTTTTACTGCCCGCGACCTCATTCCTACCATCGACTGCCCACGATAGCCCAAACATCTATCTCACTTCTCTGTGTGCTAATATTTTCATGCTCGTGCGCACAACCCAGGTTGCCTTCCATCCCTACACCTATGCACGCCTACGCTCCAGCCTCGTCGACCATCATCGACCTACCTAAATCACCAGACCTTGCCGAGATCCCACTCATGTAGCATCTCCTAAACCCTCCCATCCTCCATTGCATCCATGACCCATCACGAATATCCCCTTGTCTTGGCCGTCTCCCCAGACGTTCGCCTTCCAGTGCCTCACACGCTTGCTGACGCGATCCACTCGCATGCAAAATATTTTTTTTTCTACGCATCGATTTTGATCGATTTCCCTCTTCTTTTTTAGATTTCGTTTTCTTTTTATATATTTTTGAATGGTTTTCCTCTTGAAGAAGAAAAAAGGGAAATCATGATTTCTTTAAAAGGAAAGGGGAAGGAAGCTTCGTGAGAAAGGTTTGACTTATAATATATATTATATTTTATACCCAAAATATCTCGTATAACATATTCTGAAATCATGAACTTCTATTGAGGCATGCCGCCTGGCGTTAATAATGTTATAATCTATTCCGAATGTAATGGAAAAGGTTTCGAGGCTTAATTTGGTCGTATGGAGAAGATAGCTTTTTAAATCGACTATTTAAATTTAAATTCAATTAAATTATTTCTAGGCGTTTTAGATCGCACTGCCAAATATGAATGCAAACGCTATGAAATTTGAAATCCCATAATAACACACTATTATGGATCCAACGGAACTGGTTTCATCAAACTCCGAGACTGTGCCCCAGATCGCTATTTTAACGCGTTGATTAAATCGACGATTTTCCAAAATTAATGTAATCACTTAAATTTTTAGTTATAAAAACTTTCTAACTCGATTACAATTTCAAATTCAATATTTAAAATATTTAAATATTCAAAATTAAATGTTAAAAAATCCAGGTCGTTATATTTTTATTCCTATCTATGCACTAGAGTTTTGGACTTATATTAGCTAGCGGCTATGAGCTAAAGTATATGGTGCGACCCTATGCCAGTCTCATCTGGTTTTCTAATCTTTAAGTTAATTCATCCTATCACAATTGATCTAAAAGTGATAATAACTTTAATATTTTTAGTAAAATTCTGGGCTAAGCACCCTTTATATCTTGGAAATAACTCTTTATAAATGATTTAACCTTTGAAATCATACTTTTAAAACAAGAAAAATATAGCCCTTTACTTTATCCAAAATACTTATGTCATGATATATGCCTTTTATAAAACAATATTGGTGAAGTTCGAAATCATTTAGAAGTTAACTTACATAAAATCCATAGACTTATAGAGCCAAAACAATATAAAACCTTTACATTGATAAAATGTGACAATGACAAGGCCGGGAGGGTCATCGCCTCTCAAAACGTAAGCCAAAACAATAAAAATTTACCGCAACCGGGATCATCGCCCTAGTTCAATATAAAAATATGTTAAAGCCTTTAATTTTTAAAACATAAGGCTGATAATAGGGACGTCGCACTTCATAAAACATCAATGCCTTAACGTATAAAACTAGATTTGCATAAGCCTTAAAAGAATAGAGTTGGCATAGTTGAATCTCGACGTCATTGCCTTAAGGAAAATTAGCGGCTTCATTACAGCTGAAGTCATTAGGAGCAGCACCCTAACCATCTTCAAAAACATATAATTTGAAATAAAGGCAACTTTGTCATCAATGATGTCGACATAGCTAAAAGCGGCACAGTTGCTTGTATTTTTGAAATCAATAGGTGTAAAATTATGTCATCATTATCACCGCTAAAGACTACTTCAAAAACAATGAGGTCAGCGGCATTATAGAAAGCATGCGGCATAATACATAGTGCGGCATCAAAAGTTGAAGAAGGCGACCTCATCCACTTCAAAGATCATGATGTCGACGTTGTTGTTGGATTCCTACTTCGACCAAACCGATGTATTCTTTATCAACCTAAGTTGATACCATATGCATTACCCTTGGTCGACATCAAATACCATAGACACGGTGAGATAGAAGCGACATCATGAACTTTTGCATGGCAAGGTCATAATTAATGGGGAAAACTATTTTATTACTATTAAAACCAAGCCTTAATTATTTTTCAAAATATTATTGGATAACACTTCCTTTACTAAAATCTTTTTTAGAAAACTGCTGAGAAGCAAATTTATCATTTCCAAAGTACTTAGCAAACCTTTCATTTTATATTAGTATTTCAATATAATACTTAAGCTTTTCTAGATTAATTAATTCATATTAAATCATAGACACTTGGAATAAATACCCAAAAATCATGATAAATCCAGTTTATTATCTTCTTTAACATATAAAAATTTCAGCACCAAAAACCTAATATGATTATTTTTAGTAACAAAACCCCAAATAAACCATTTTCCAACATTATAAAATTCATCAAATATTCTAGTTAAATCAAAATATTATGAAATTAAAAATCCACTTCCACAATATTTCTAACATCATATCAAAATCTCTGGCTAATTAGGTGTCATATGATAGGTTTTCTTATGCAAACCTATCAAAAAATTTCATGAATAAATTAAATAATTCACTAGTAAGCGTATAATCAGTCAAACTATCATTGCATGGTATAATATAAGCAAAAGAATCAGATCTATGCTTAAACCTGAAAATAATGCTAAAAACTTGGGATGCAAATCTTATTATTCACCTTCGTTTGATATAGGAACTTAAGATTTGTGTTTAGACTTGATTTCCCTAAGCTTTCTTAGCTTTATTCTTCTTGAATCCCCTTGGTAGTGGTTGGCCTTGTTCTTTTGATTATGTTTATGTGAATGAAGTGCATAAGGAAGAAGGAATGTGTGGGTATGTATTAGGAATTACGTCATATTCTTGTTTTGCCCTTGGCATAGATTCCTCCTTATTATTTAAGTTCTATTTATATTTATTGGTTCATTACTTTAGGCATGACCTATGATTAATCAAATTTTATTTTCCTTTACCATCCTACATTATTTTGTTTGATTAAATTACTAAATATGGTTAGTCAAAACTAGGAGCGCTACAAGGTATGCTCCTTAAAGAATTTTGTCCTCGAAATTACAATAAGGCAAAACCATCAAACATAAAATCATAGATATAAAATATATCATCAAACTGTTTGCAATAACTGCCTCCAATCCTGCTCATTATTTCCCAAGTATAGTCTCTCTCGTCGTCAATCTACTGGATCTTAACTAACTTGACTGTCTTGTTTCTTAGCTTCTTCCCATCCTTAGCCACTATACGCATTGGATGTCTAACCATGGTCATGTCTGGTTCCACTACCATGTCTTCCGATGCAATCGAAGTATTAGTTGTTTCTGGATCTCGAACACACTACCTTCAATGAGAAATATGGAAAACATTATAGACTCCTGCCAAACTACTCGGTAAATCTATCGTGTAAGCGAGTTTCCCATTCCTTTTTGTAATAGGAAATGGTCCAACAAACCTAGTACCAATTTTCTCAACTTCCCAAATCATTTCACACCTTTCATTGGTGACACTTTGATGAAAACATGATCTATAACCGAGAATTCTAAGTATTCCCATCTCTTATCTGCATAACTTTCTACCTGGATTGAGCTTCCTTTATTTTAGCCCAAATCAAAAAAATATTTTCTACAGCTTCTCTTACCATATCCAGACCAAGAACTAATCTATCTCCAGTCTCTAACCAACATATGGGTGATTCACACGGCCTTCCATATAAAGCTTCAAATTGTGCCATTCTTATACTAGTTAATAACTATTATTATAGGGAAATTCAGCTAAGTACAAGTGGTCTTCCCATGACCTGCCAAAATCTAGTACACAAGTCCTCAATAAATCTTCAAGTACCTTATTGACTCTATTTGTCTGCCCGTCTATCTATAAATGATATGCGGTACTCATCTTAAACTTAGTACCCAAAAATTCTTGTAGACTCTTTCAAAATTCACTAGCAAATAAAGAATTCCTATCATTGATTATACTACTAGGAATTTCATGCAGTTTAACAATATTCTTCATAAATAACTTAGCAAAAACTGGTGTCGTTTTTAACGAATTAACAAGAATGGACTGTGCAATGTTGGTCGGTTTATCCACTATGACCCATACACTTTCTTTTCTCCTGCACGAGCTTGGCAACCCGTCAATAAAATCCATGGATATCGAATCCCATTCCAAACCAGTATATCCAATGGCTGAAGCAACCCACTAGGCTTTTGATGCTCGGCTTTTACTTACTGGCAGTTCAGGCACTATTTTACCCATAAGCCTACATCCCTTTTCATAACCTCATATAAGAAATTTCTTTTCATATCGTGATACATCTTAGTACCTCTAGGATGAATAGTAAACTTTGATCAATGACACTCCTTAAAAACTTCTTTTCTTAGGTCACCATCATCAGGAACATACAATAGTGTCTTCTTTCCCAACCACCCATTCTAGCAAAGGTAAAATCCTTCAAAGTACCTATCTCAATTCCACCTTCCAATCTTTTAATTCTTTCAGCTAGTAATGTGTCATGACCGAAAATCCAGCGTTCAAAAATCGACATCAAATACCTCACTTGTATTTGACTGCCGGAGATTCAAACGTTGAACTCCATTTCGGTGGAGCTTATAACAACATTAGATGATACAAACAGCAGAAACAAAATGAATTTCATTGATAAACATCATAGATATAACATTTGATTACAACAAATAACCACCATCATCAGAGTGCTACATACATAATATAACAACAAAATGAAAACACCACAGCGAAACGATAACAACAGGGTCTTTAAAAAGTTTCCAACATACTTTGACTTTGATAAGGTCTTCCAAAACTCCAAGCACCTTTAGATCCAAAAGGCTTCAAACCACAAAACTTTCAAAATCCGACAGCTTCCAAAAGACTTCTAAATCCATGCTAGCTCCAAAACATAGATAATCTGCTTCTAGGCTGCTCGTGTGGAAAATTATGGGCACCTAGAGTGTGGGAAGGGAACAATAAACTATGGGTCAGCCATGCGACTGGTATGAGTAAACAAAAAAAGTTGTTTGTACAAAAAAAATTTATAAAATGAATTCCGTTATGCTTTTTTGAAAATGAAACTACCATAAGGCCTCCCGCCACACACACAATGAAATCGCACAACTTGAGGAGATTTCTCCTTATGATAGTCAAACATGCTTGATACGAGAAAATTATTTTGATATTATTATTAGTGCATTGTGCAGAAAACATTTCAAAAGTATAATATTAATCTTAGCCAGCATACTACCATTATGGTATACCTACTATAGCTACCATGTTTTATGGCATGTTACCGCCATGTCGCATGGCAGGTTATACAACTAAAACCGTACAAGGATCGTATTGTTTTGTTTGGATTGCCAACAAATGGTCAGGCTAAGGAACTTCCTTACCGAATGGGTACAACTCTAGAGGGATGCCCCGAGAACCTAATCGGATCTCTGCCAACATAAGGCCGGGTTACCTCTGTAACTAGGTAACTACTGACATGAGTATGCCATCACCAAGTTGTAACCGACCTTTATCCGAGGCCTCGACACCAACAAATTCCAACAACCACATAAGTTATGTTTGCACAAAAAATGGGCAAACACCTCCAAGTCCTATGATTTAGTCGATTTTATGTTGTTCTTAATGATTTGGGTGATTTATGCAAATATGTAAAAAGCAGGGACTAAACTGTAAAAGACACACATATTTATAGTGGTTCGGCCAGAATGTGCCTACGTCCACTTCATATATTATTTCCTTTCTCTGTTCAGATTACAAGTACAAAGCTTTGATTACAAGTGTATGAAAGTTGTTTGAAAGTTCTGTCCGTGCTTGAGCTCTCAAACTTGTCTGCCATTGTTGTACCCCCGCCCCTCTATTTATAGAGTGAGGTTAGGAGTAGGGGTCTTGGATGTATATAGCTGCTGGTGGGCCTGGGTTGATGTGATCTGGCCTGGCATTGTTGGTTCGGTAGTACCTTGGCTCGGTAGTGAGGGGAGCATGTATTGGTCCGGTGATGGGTGGAGCGTTGAGTTCTGGTCCGGTGGTGCTTTGGTTCGGCAGTGGATGGAGGCGTTGATTGGTTCGGTGATGGTTGGAGGTGGCTGGTTCGGTAGTGCCTTCTTAGCCTTGATTTGGTAGTGTGGTTCGGTGATGAGAGGGGTGTGGATTGATTCAGTGGTGAGTGGAGTTGGGATTGATTCGGTGGTGAATGGAGTTGGTCCGGTGGCAGAGGATTGGTGCCGAAGGGGTTGGTTCGGTGGTCTCGGTCCGGTGGGACTTCGTCCAACATTTGCCCCCCAAAGTGGGGCATATGCATGCATAAGCCGCGCTTTGTTTATTTGGACACCCTCACTCGGCCCGAGTGCCGAACCGGTTGGTCCGGCAATTTTTCTCTTGCCTATAAGTATGGGCTCCACGCCTCCGTTAGTCCTTACCGTTAGAAAGAGCCGATCCAAATTCTTAACTGCCGAATCAATCTTAGTGCCGAATCAGATTTGACTGCCGGACCAGGTGAGGCATTCTCTTGCCGAATAAACTTTACCGAATGAAACTTATGGAGGATGAGTACCGAATGGACTCCTAGACTCGAACTGCTGAATGGGACTTTGGGAGTACGAGGGCCGAATGGATCCTTAGACTCGCACTACCGAATGAAATTTTGGGAGTGTGAGTTTCGAATGGATTCTCAGACTCGTACTACCGAACGAAATTTTGTGTTTTGAATTATGAATGAGATTCCAAGCTGCACGTACTTGCTTGTTTATATCTCTTGTTCTAACGATGCATTTTCTCGTGTTGCAAATAATGTCTCATAAAGTAGAAACTCGTTCTGACAAGAAGAAATCTAAGGATAAAGGAGAGTCCCCCATAGTGCCCCCAGTTCAGTCAGAGCTAGAACGACATGGACCATCCCCGAGATCGTTGGTAGATGGGTACGGTCCTCAGGAGCTTTTGAACTCACCGCCTGACTGCTTTCCCAGCTCCCTTAAAGACGAGCAGCTTGACGTTATATCTAGATCCTTTGGGATTGACAGAGCGCATATGATGTTTCTAGGGAAAGGAGTGATGCCGTATAACCCCCTGAAGGATATTTTGCTTATAGTAGGTATCACTGCATGTGCGGAGCCATTCTTCCGATCAACGCTTGGATCGTCAGCTTTATCACAAATTTGAAGGTGGCCCCTTTCCAACTTCAGCCCAACTCCTATGCCATCTTGGTGAGTCTGTTTATCATCTTCCAGAGAAAATACGGACGCCCTTCTTCCAACCGGGAGATTCGGTATCTGTACAACCTAAGAGGCTACAAGAAGGGGTCTCCATACATTAGCTTAGAATCGGCCGTGTCTTTTAAGCCAGTCCTGGACTTATATTCGAAATTTAGCATGTTCAAGAAGAAATGGTTCTTTGTCAAGGATGACTCTGTTTCTTTCCACCGCTTCACCTCTGGCTGTAAGTCGACTCTTACTTATAATTTCCGTTTTGACTATAATGCTCCTCCTTTTGTGCTTTGTTTCTTGCTAGCGACGGGTGGCTTTGCGGTTGTAGAGAATGATCATTTAGTTCGGATGGCTAGGGAAATAGAATCCATTCCGAAAAAGGAGAGGGAAGCTTCTTATTTAATCAAGAATGCTACTCTTTTGGAGCACAACTTGATTCTGTCGCGCCAGTCTGTGGTCAAGCAAAGAGACACAGCTGAGGAGAGGGCCGCCAAAGCTAAAGGAGGGGCTACAGCGAAGAGCAGCAAAAGGAAGCCCTTCTCAAAACATCCAATTGCCGGGGGGAAGAAACTTAAGAAGTCCGATGGACCCTCCCCAGCACATGTCCCGATGTCCCGGAGGAGGAAGATGTGGAGGAGGAAGGAGGCGAGGATGAAGGAGGTGAGGCAGAGAGTGGAAGTGGTGGAGAAGGTGATGGTGATGGTCATAGCGGAGACGGTGGCGACGGACAGAGTGGTGATGGCACTGGAGCTTTGTCTTCTGAGCAAGCAGGTGTGATCCAGGAGTGGACAGATGACGCCTTCCGCCTAGATTTTGAAGGGTTGGAGGAAGGATCGGCTTTAGTGGAGAAGCCTAAAAAAGCCGACAAGGCCGGGACCAGCGCCGATTCATCTTCTAAGAGCGCTTCAGCCAAGGCAATTCTTGCGATTCAAGGTGAATTTTTGACTCCTGCCGACTCCATTTATGATAAGGATTTAGGAATATTTTATGTCCAGCTCCCGTCCTGGAATGAGATCCAGGGCTCATTGCAGTATCCTACTCCTCCCCGGGGTTTGTATAACAAAAGCGTCTCCTTACTTTTCTTAACTTGATATATTTCTTGAATTATAGCTCAATGTATGCTTGTAACACTTGGTTTTTATCACAGAAGAGGGTAAGGTGGCCAAGACATCAGATGTTCGGCACCGCCTTGAACAATATAAACTTCTCAAGGCTTCTACCAAACCAAAGCCTCCGACTACCCGCCCTGGAGACGTAGTCGGCTACCGTCCTCTTCTTGGAGTTATCGAAGAGGATATCCAAAGGAAGAAGAGGAGTCGTTTCTTGTTTGAACCCTCACCGGGTCCTCAGTCCCCAACTTAGCCTCTTCGGGATACCACGAAGAAGAACACTGAATTTATACCTCCTCCGCACCCATCTGAAAATCCTACCGTTACCCGAATAGGCCATCCCGGCTTGGCTCGTAATCCGTATGCAGGTCATCCGGATCTAGATCCGAGCTCTTTTGATATTACCTTTGATGAGGCTACCGGTGAGCACCTTCTTCCCTGTAATCCTATGGTAAGAGTACTGGATGAAGCTAAGTCCTTGGACCATGATTTTCTTACCACTCAGGTCGTAATTTTGGGGGACGAAGCTAAGGCAAACATTGACCGGGTTGCTGAGGAAACCAGGAAGCTAATGGGGGCATTATGCCCGATTGGTCAAGGCTGGGGAAGAAATCGGGAGTGCTAATATCCGATTGCGGTTAATGGTTACCGACCAGGCCAAGCAACTCGCTGATCAGGCCATTTAGATCTCCCAACATGAGGCCGCTTCTAGGCAATTAAAGAAAACCATGGAAGAGGCCAGTAGGGCAGAGTTACGGAAAATGGAGGCTGTTTGTGAGGAACGGATTGACAAGGCTATTGCAACGGTGGATGAGGTTCAGAAAGCGGATCTTGAGCGGGTACAGGAGTTGTCTGGGAAACTTGAAGTCGTAGAGCTTGCTCAAACCAGGCTGAAGGAGGAGATAGAGGCGATGAGGAAATCCTTTCAGGCTGACTGCTCGTGATACCGATCGGAGAGAGATGCCGCCACTGCAAAGCTGTTGGCTTCTGAGGACCGAATAAGGGAGTTCGAGGAGAATGAGGGGATAATGGATGAGATGCTTCAAGATATATACTTTCGCACTTGGAAACAGGGTAACTTATCTTGGATGGATGATTATCCCCGAGTTATGGCCAGGATTTATCTCAAGGCCCTGGAGGAGGCTAAGGCCGATGCAGATAAGGAGGGTGGCATGGCCTTTAAAATGGATGTGGTTACGGCTCAATTCACCAAGGAGGAGAAAGTGGCGGCGAAGGAGGGTATGCGGCTGCTTACCGCTGAGGAGGTAGATGTGCAATTAGAGGATGATGATCAAGGGGCAGATGCTGGTAAGTCTTCCCTTTTAGCTTTTTGTAACTTGATTGCTTATTGTTTATTTAATGGATTCTTCTCCTGAATTGGACAGGCGGGACCTCTGAAGCACCAACTACCTCTGGTCAACATGCTGAGAGTTCTGATACTGTGGTTAAGTAGATCTCGAAGGGCCAGTAGGATAGAGGTGAAGCTCTGATGCAGTCGACTCCTTGACATGATTTGGATGTATTTTGGTTTATTTGACATTGCTGTCTATGGTAGCCCCAAAACATTAATGTAACTTTTAGGCTGTAATTATGTTATTCGTAATGAACGACTTTATTCTTGGCATGTAATTTTTAACTTAAGTTGATTCTGTTATATTAGAATGCTATCGTTATTTTGGTGTGTTGCATAATAAATATAGCTTATCATATTCCTGTGATTTAATTGTGTTTGATGTCAAGTTTTTGCTTAAAATATAATTTCATATCTTGCAATGTTAGTGTGATGTGCGAATAAATTATAGCTACGTATTCATGTACAAAAGAAGAATGTACCGCCCTTTATGTTTTAGTCGTAGACAATTGCTTTGGGCGTCTTGTATGACTGAGCGTGGAATGCAGCTGAGTGACCTGTAATCTAGTTGTGAGTTCCTATTCCCATTAGCAAGCGTCTCCTATTTTGTGTCCTGTACTTTAGGGATCGTTATAAAGGATAGGAGGAAAGCTTTTAAACAAAATAGAAATATAAGAAATAGTAAAATTTCCAATCACGGAAGGCCTGCGATGTGTTTAAGTTCATGGCAAACGGGTTTTTTAGTTACTTTCCCTAGCTGTGGGTCTTGGAGACATTTGTCACCCATCTTACGCCTCCGCGGGGTGTTGCTCTTTTTTACCACAGCCGTACTTAAGATACTCGGAGCCGAGATCACGCACAGTAGCTACCCGGGCCATTATGGCCCGTAATCGTGGGTTTTATTCGATTTACCATAGTCGGCTAGCGTGGGTGCCGATCGTCAACCGTGAACTACCCCTGGCTGGCCACACCTTATGTTGGGGCTTAAAGTAGGTTCACGGTTGCCGGTGAGCCGAACGCCGTAATGAGCTGCCTCGGCTATAGTCGGCCTTCTCGGTGGCTTATAATCGGCTCATTGCAGTTGGCTTTAAGGGCCGATCACGAGCAATGAGTTAACCCGCAGCAGAGGGATGCTGGAGCAAAAGTGTCTCATTGGCGAGGGCATAGATTCGTATAGTACCCGTTAGGTCTTGTCCAGGTGAAGTCGCGCTGTGATGTGTCTTGAATGGAAATGTCATTACACAGGATTTTGTTTAACAGAAAAGGATAAAGTTAACTAGCAGCCAAGATATAAAGGAACAAGTTAAAAAAGAGACAAGTTTTTAAAGTGGTTCAGCACGAAAATGCCTACGTCCACTGATTCTCTTTGTTAATTCACTTCATATGGGCAGTACAAGTTAAGGAAAGTATCGACGAAGGTGTTGGATGTTCCATGCCCTCTGGAACACCTCTCTGTCCACTGTTGATAAAATATAAGCTCCGTTGTGGAGATCTTTATGAATTACATATGGTCCGTCCCAGATTGGATCTAGTGCACCGGGGCGCAGGAAGATTCGTTTTAGGACAAGATCGCCTTCTTATAAGCTACGATGCTTGATTTTGGAGTTGTATTGCGCAGCCACTTTTTGCTTGTGAGTTGCTGCTTTGAGCGCTGCATCATTTCTTCTCTCTTTAATTAGATCCAAAGACATGTGAAGGAGTTCTTCGTTGTCTTCTGGGTTATAGTGGATCCTGCAGTGGGAAGGTACTACAGTTTCGACTGGGAGCATGGCCTCTGATCCGTATGCCAAAGAGAAAGGAGTATGCCCCGTTGATGTTCTGAATGATGTGCGGTGGGCCCAAAGTGCCGTAGGAAGTTCATCCACCCAAGCGCCTTTCGATTTTTCAAGCTTCTTTTTTATTAAAAGTTTTGAGAATTTTGTTGACAGCTTCGACTTGTCCGTTTGCTTGGGGGTAAGCCACAGATGAGAAGCTTTCGTGAATTCTGTGCTTTTGGCACCAGTCGGCAAACTCTTCGCTGTCAAACTGAAGTCCATTGTCCGATATGATTTTGAGTGGAACCTCATACCTGCATAGAACATTCTTGATCAAGAAGTTAATAACTTTTGCCGAGGATATTTCATTTAGAGGTTCCACTTCCACCCATTTGGTGAAATAGTCGACTGCAACTATAGCATATTTGGCTCTGCCTCGGCCCACCGGCAGTTCGCCAATTAGGTCAATTCCCCATACTGCAAAGGGCCAAGGGCTGATCATTTGAGTAATCTCATTTGTTGATAGTCGAGGAATCTTGGCAAATTTCTGACATCTGTCACATTTTTTAACGAAGTCTATGGCGTCTTTGTTTAAGACGGGCCAGAAATATCCATATCGGAGTATTTTCTTTGCCAGAGTCTGCCCTCCAGTGTGATTTCCCCAGCTTCCTTGGTGGATGTTGGATAAGATTTCCTTAGCTTCCCTTCCAGCGACACATCTTAATAAAGGGTTAGAGAAGCCGCGCTGATAGAGGATGCCTTCTTGTATTGTGTAGCGGGAAGCTTTCCTCAAGATTTTCCTGACTTCGTTACGCTCGCTGGGCAGCGTGCCATCTTGTAAAAAATTTCGGATGGGAGTCATCCAAGTTTCCTCTTCGATTGCGGCTACCAGATTCACTTGCTCGAAACTCGGGGCTAGTTGCTTTGAGATGGCTACTGTTCCGGAAATGGTACCATCTTTCATGCTAGCTTGCTTTGCCAGCTCGTTGGCCTCTTGGTTCTCTTCTCGAGGGATGTGTTTGATTAAATAGTGATCCAATTGATCGAGTAGCAGCTTGGTCTTCTTTAGGTATGCTGTGAGTCGTTCTCCTCGAGTCTGAAATTCTCCTAGTATTTGGTTTACAATAAGTTGAGAATCACTATGAAGACATAAATAACTGTCTCCAATCTCTAAGGCAAGTTCTAATCCAGCTATTACTGCTTCGTATTCTGCATCGTTGTTGGTGGCAGCGAATTCCAACCTTAGAGCACAGTGCAGCTTCCTTCCGTTGGGAGTGATCATTACAATACCTGCCCCCGAGCCTTGTTCGTTTTATGCTCCATCCACAAAGAGATTCCACTTAATGTCTTTTGCTATCTCAGATTGCTCCTTACCTTCGTTGGTAGTGAATTCAGCAATGAAATCGGCCAGGGCTTGTCCCTTGATGGCGGTGCGAGGATGGTAGGTGATATCATATGACTCAGTTCAATGCACCATTTAAGTAGTCGTCCAGAAGTGTCGGGACGATGGAGTACCTGCCTTAGCGGTTGATCGGTTAGAACTCTGATGGAATGAGATTGGAAATAGTGTCGCAGTTTCCGTGACGTGATTAGTAAACAGTATGCTAGCTTCTTAAGTTTAGGATATCTGGCTTCTACCTCTGTTAACCTCTTGCTTACAAAGTATACTGGCCGTTGCGCGCGGTTGTCTTCTCTCACCAAAGCGGCACTTAGAGCATGAGATGACACAGCAAAGTATAGGTATAGCTCTTCGCTTTCGTTTGGAGTTGAGAGTACGAGTGGTCTCTGGAGGTATTCAATTAGGTTAAGGAAGGCTGTTAAGCATTCGTCAGTCCATTCGAACTTTCCTTTGTCTTTCTTTAGAGCCTCGAAGAAGGGGACGCACTTGTCAGTCGCTTTAGAGATGAACCTGCTTAGGGCGGTCACCTTCCCATTTAGGCTTTGCATTTCTTTTCGAGTGGAAGGTATCCTGATATCTTTCAGGGCTCGGACTTGTTCGGGGCTTGCTTCAATTCCTCTGGCATGGAGATGAATCCCAAGAACTTTCCTGACGATACCCTGAATGAGCACTTTAGAGGATTCAGCTTCATTCCATATAGGCGAAGTACTTGAAACATCTCGCCCAGGTGGCTTACGTGATCGTTGGCTTTCCTCGATTTTACTAGCATGTCATCCACATAAACCTCCATAGTTCATCCTATCACTTCCGCAAACATCTTGTTGACGAGGCGCTGATAGGTAGCTCCGGCGTTCTTAAGTCCAAAAGGCATTACTCTATAGCAGTACAATCCCCGGTCAGTGATGAAACTAGTGTGGTCTTGATCGGGGGCGTGCATAGGAATTTGGTTATATCCTGAGTATGCGTCCATAAAAGATAAGAGTTCGTGTCCGGCTGTGCTGTCCACCAGCTGATCGATTCGGGAGAGTGGGAAGCAATCCTTCGGGTAAGCGTCATTTAAGTTGGAGAAGTCAATGCATGTTCGCCACTTCCCATTAGCCTTCTTTACTAGTACCGGGTTAGCGATCCACTCTTGGTAGATGGCTTCTCGTATGAAGTTATTGGCAAGTAGGTTTTTTACTTCTTCATCGAGGGCTGCTGACCGTTCTGCCCCCATACTTCTCTTTTTCTGCTTTACTGGCACCTTGGTAGGATCGATGTTTAGTACGTGGCATGCCACGTCTGGGGAGATTCCAGTTATGCCAGCGTGCGTTCATGCAAATACATCCAAGTTGTTGCGGAGAAAATCAATGAGTTGATCCCTCAATTTTGCTCTTAGCTGAGATCCGATTTTCAACAGTCTACTCGAGTCGTGTTTGTCTACAGATACAAACTCCATAGCCTCTGCAGGCTCAGCGGTGGCCTCCTCCTCTTTGTTCCTGAGGTCTAATTCATTTAAAGGATCACTGGTATATCGAAGAGTAGGGGCTTTCTTTAGTTTCTATGCTTCCAAGCTTTTCATGCAGAGATAGTCTCTGCATTCTTCCCATTATCCTTCCTACGATTATTGCGAAGTTCGGTTACATAGCAATCTCGAGCGGCGTCTTGATTTCCCTTCACTTCCCCTACTCCATTGTCTGTTGGAAATTTTATCTTCAGGCACCACGGAGCCAGGACAATTTGGAAATCAGACAAGGCGGGTCTACCTAAAAAGGTGTTGTAGGCCGAGTGGTTATCTATTAGCACAAATGTTGCCACACAACGGAGCGGGGGTGACTTCCTATTTCAACAAAAAGGTCCAATTGCCCGAGGGGCATCTTCGCGTCTCCAGTGAAACCGTGTAGTGGTTTGTTGCAGGGAGACACATCCTTCATTGACAGCTTCATTCTGTCGAAAGCATGCTTGAATAGGATATTTACTGAGCTTCCAGTGTCTACTAGAATTTTGAAAACTTCGGATGGGACGAACCGGGAAGAGATGACCATAGGGTCCATGTGAGGGTACTGCCTTCCTTCTAGGTCACGCCTATTGAATGTGATGTCATCATTCTCTTTTCGCTTCGGGTGGCGTTCCTCCATAACAGAATTGACGCAGCCTTCATCGTTTCTAAGTGACTTTCCGTATCTTTCCATCTCTGCCCAGTTTCTGTCGGCGTTGTGTGGTCCTCCCGATATGGTATGGACCACTATCTTCTCTTGACTGGAGCCGCTGGTGTTGCGATTTCCCCCTCCTGTTTCTGGGAGGGGTAGCCTTGGGTTCTCATTGGCAGGAGTTGGGGTCCTGTTCTGACCATTTACATAGCGTTCCGGTCTCTTCCTCCTGATGTGTTCTTCAATTAAGTCCCGGTGATGATGGCATTCATTGGTATCATGCCCATGAGATTCATGGAAGCGGTAGAACTTTCCAGACTTAATTGTGTTATCTGATTCCTTCTTGTACGGGGGGCGTCTGTATTTAACTTCGTCTTGGGTGGCCAGGAAGATGTTTTCGATTGTCTCATTCAAAGGAGTGTAAGTGTCAAATCTCGTTCTTGGTCGATATAGAAGTTTTTCTCCCTTCTTGCCCCCAGCATTGTCTCTAGAGTTATTTCTTCGAATGTCCTTTGCTACAGCGGGAGGGTCGCCGTGAGCTGCCTTGGTTTGTTGCCCTGCCTGTTTTTTAGTGGCAACGTCTTCATGTCTCATATATCTACTGGCTTCATGGAAGAAATCGGGTAAGGTAGCTGGTTTTTCTTTCGTTGATCTTCTAGAAAACTTAGTATCCGGATGCACACCACTACAGAGGGCCACTAAGATAAGTTTCTCATCGGCATCTTCGACTGCGGCTGCTGCCGCATTGAATCAGGTTAGATATTGCTGCACTATTTTTCCAGGCTTTTGTTTGATATTAGATAGGGAATAAGCGTCCTTGGGTTGTTCCACATGAATGCGGAACTGGCTGATGAACTTTTCTTTCAACATTTCCCATGAGCTGATGGATCCCTGGGGTAGGTGGCAAAACCAGGAGGTAGCTAGATCTGCCAAGAATAATGGAAAGCATTTGCATAATACTTCTTCTGTGGCTCCGCTCATGAGCATGTGCTGTGTGTATCTCTGCAAGTGTACAACGGGGTTAGAGATTCCCTTGTAAGGTTCCATTGTTGGCATCTTCCATTCTCGGGGGGTGTTGGCAATTTCGATATTGCGTGTGAAAGGGATGGTTATCCTAGCGCCTATCCCTCGATCTCTTTGATCCCGTTGGACGCACTCTCTGAACAATCGCGCCATCCTTTCATCAGAATTTGGAGCATATAGAAATGAGTTTGGTTCTTCTCTGCGGGGTTGATTCCGTCCAGACGATCTGTAGGGGTGGTATCGTCTATCACTCCTAATGTTTTCCAGCGGCTGTCTCTGGTCTTCTGGGAGCATGCTAGGGTCAGCTACAGTTGGCCCTCGCCTTGATCTTCCCCTGTTGGGTTCTGTTCTGAGCACTTCCTCGGGTCCAACTTCGAGCTGGGTTCTAGCTCGGCCCCGTTCATTGGTGTTTCCATGGCTAGGTAGCATGACCGGCTCAGCCACAGCCGACCCTCGCTTGGTACCTCCCCCGTTGGGTTTGGTTCCAAGCGTTTCCTCGGCTCGGAGTTCGGGCTGAGTTCGGGCTCGGCTCCTATCATTGCTGTTTCTGTTGTTAGCTTCTTCGAAGAAGAAAGATCTTTGTCTCCTCGCAGATCCTCCAGACTGGGACTCATCCCATGATTCAGTGTTGCGGTTGGATTCTTCAGCATCCCTTAAGCGTGATATGAGTCGGTCCACCAAGGCTTCTTGTTGGGATGTGAAGCAGTTAGTCACCTCAGCCACAACCCTGTCCAAATTTGCCCTAGTAATTGCTGCAGGTTATTCCGTGGCAGGGGCTGTTGGATTTGCCTGATTTCCATTTCGTACTGCTGTTGAAACGGGGTGGTTCTCTTGATCTGTGATCACTGGATCTGGAACGCTGCTAGATGCGATGTTCTTTCCTTTGCTAGCATCTTTCTTCTGCCTAGGAGGCATGTCTTCCAAGCAATGAGCGATGCTGTCGGGAAGAAGGTTAAGTGGGAGAAGCTGAAGCTTCTGGCTCGAGTTTCTCAGTGAAAGCACCAAAAATGTTTGCACAAAAAATGGGCAAACACCTCCAAGTCGTATGATTGAGTCGATTTTATGTTGTTCTTAATGATTTGGGTGATTTATGCAAATATGTAAAAAGCAGGGACTAAACTGTAAAAGACACACAGATTTATAGTGGTTCGGCCAGAATGTGCCTACGTCCACTTTATATGTTATTCCCTTTCGCTGTTCAGATTACAAGTACAAAGCTTTGATTACAAGTGTATGAAAGTTGTTTGAAAGTTCTGTCCATGCTTGAGCTCTCAAACTTGTCTGCCATTGTTGTACCCCCGCCCCTCTATTTATAGAGTGAGGTTAGGAGTAGGGGTCTTGGATGTATATAGCTGCTGGTGGGCCTGGGTTGATGTGATCTGGCCTGGCATTGTTGGTTCGGTAGCACCTTGGCTCGGTAGTGAGGGGAGTATGTATTGGTCCGGTGATGAGTGGAGCGTTGAGTTCTGGTCCGGTGGTGCTTTGGTTCGGCAGTGGATGGAGGCGTTGATTGGTTCGGTGATGGTTGGAGGTGGCTGGTTCGGTAGTGCCTTCTTAGCCCTGATTCGGTAGTGTGGTTCGGTGATGAGAGGGGTGTGGATTGATTCGGTGGTGAGTGGAGTTGGGATTGATTCAGTGGTGAATGGAGTTGGTCTGGTGGTAGAGGATTGGTGTCGAAGGGGTTGGTTCGGTGGTCTCGGTCCGGTGGCAGAGGATTGGTGCCGAAGTGGTTGGTTCTGTGGTCTCGGTCCGGTGGGACTTCGTCCAACAAGTTAAATATCTGGGCTCCATACCACGATATCACTTTTTATACAGAAGGAAATTCACATACCCTAAGGGGCACTACCCCCGTAACCTTGTCGCATTCTTCCTGTTTCGACCATTTCCGGGTTGTGAGGTTCACGAAGTCTCATCCACAAGGCTACGCTTTTCACAAAAGTCATGCTTTGATTAACAAATGATCAGCACTCAGCATGTCACACTACCAAATTGGGAGTATATCACTAATAACCATCAACCACATAACCTCTAAGCTCGTACGTCTTAGAGAAGAGTGTTAAGCTAAGAGAATAAATTCTCCATCACCAAAAAGAAATGTATTTGGTAGAAATCGGCTTTATATCTCAAAGTGTAATGTCGGACATACAACCATACAAGTCCGTTCCGGGTTCGAACGGAATCGAAGGCACTTCGTCCAATAAAGGAAGAAGTCCTTGCAATCTGGGTATCCACAATCCCTATCGGACTCTCCATCACATAAGGAGATCTCTATACCGGAGCAACCCAGTGCAGAGTCATTCGATAGGTTATCCTGTCGTTCTCGAAAGCGCCTAGTCTTCACCACCATCTTCAAATGATATCTATTTCGTCGTATCACTATTTGGAATGAGTTATATGACATAAAGTCCTCTCCCGGCTAAACCGAATAGTGAGCGCTTAATTTAAAAACACGCAGATATATCAATCATAAAGATTAACCATTA
The DNA here is from genome assembly GCA_030765085.1 of Allium cepa. Taxonomy (NCBI): domain Eukaryota; kingdom Viridiplantae; phylum Streptophyta; class Magnoliopsida; order Asparagales; family Amaryllidaceae; genus Allium; species Allium cepa. The sequence goes on along the minus strand of CM060939.1, from coordinate 210,992,823 downwards.
AGATTCGATGTGGGTTTCGATAACCAATAGGAATCCGACTCACTGTCGCATCGAAATTTAAATGCCATTTAAAGGCCAACGGTTTTCACATTCACACAAAGATACGTCACAGATATCACAGTTCAGTTCAGAACAATTCACATCACAAAATATCACAATCACATATCAGGGGTATCAATCAGTTCAAGGCATTCAATAATAATCAATCATCTAAAAGTAAGATGAATTAATCGTGTGATTATAATTAATTAATCAATGATTATTTTCATTAATTATCCTTAATTAATGATTAATTATCCTTAATTATAAACTAATTAATTCTTAATTATTAATTAATTAATCTTAATCACTTTCATTAATTAATTATTTCTTGATTAATTACATTAATTAATTAATCCTCAATTATAAATTAATTAGCATTAAATTAATAATTAATTAACCTTTAATTGATTATTATTTAATTATTATGTAATTATGAATCATTTATGTTAATTAATCATTTAATTATTATCAAAATCTTCAATTAATAAACCTCATTATTAATTAACACATAAATTAATTCAAGGGATTAAGGTTAATTAAAGCAACATTTCATCTTAATTAACTTTTTAAATTACATTATTTATTTTTAAAATAAATTATGAATTAATTAATAATTAATGTCACCAAATTAAATAAATTAAACTTAACTTTTGAAATAATATACTTTTAAGACCTAAAACAAAAACATTATTTAAAATAACAAGTTAAACATGTTTTAAATTTGTATTTGGTTTTTAAATTTTTAAAATTGTTTTATACTAACCCGAGACCGACTCGAGTCCAACCTTGAGCCAAAACCCATATTTCCCAAGACTTTCCTCAACAAAAACACTCCCTTTTGATTTTGTACTTTGTCTTTTTTTTAAACTTAAAAACTTTTTCACTCATGCAAACACCCGAAACCAGTCTTGAGGCAACAACCCGTTTCCCTGAGTATTCCTTCGAGCTTTCACCCTTCTTCTCAAACTTAAACAACTGACACACCGGAAGTTTGTGCACGTGCACCGGAGATCCTATGAACTCTGGCCAACCTCGCCGCCTCCATAAGTCTACGATCGTCTACTCAAACTTTCAGACCACCCATATTGACGCATTCGTATGCCGTTCGAAATCGAACAACCTGACTCAACCTAGAACAGAACTGAACAACCAAAGACCACCTCGTCCTGCCGCCTCAGGCTGCCAGAGGCCCAGCAGTCGTGTCCAAAGCTTCGTCAATGTTCCATGCTTCATTTCCACTTGCCCCGATGCAGTCCGATTCGATGTTTATGATACCATTGCTCCGAGAACAGGACGGACCCAAAACTGGGTTAAAACCCTAATTCGAACTCACGCCGCCGCCTCGGTGAATTATAAATTCACTGAGCATTTTTCTAATGATCATTGATGACCGTGCCTGCTCCAACTACGAACACGAGATCCAATTCTTCATCGATAGCCAGAATTCGTGAATAAACCCAATATCGTTCAGCCTCGAATTTCGCAGTGAATACTTACTTAAAATTTTTGATTCCACCTTTAAAAATCATTATTTTCAAAAACATTTAAGATGATATATTTGAAACAAGTAAAATGATATTTGAATTTGACCCAATTTAAAGTTTACACTGTATTTCCTTGTTTTCTAGCAAATCACTTGATAATTTATTGGAAAATTGTTTTTAAACTTAAATCTTGTTTATGCAACAAGTTTCATTTAGATAATGAAGCCCAAAATAAATCAAAGAAGAAGGATTTGATGTTTGAATAGGCTTTTGAACCCTGTAACCAACAGAGGCATCTCTGCCTGTATATCAGACATGCACAATCATCTCTGCATATACATATACACATATTTGCATGCATGTAAATACTTTACAACTTTATTTCAAGCATGATTCAAACAATAGGTAGAATCCAGATTTTAAAAAGTTTACTCACCTGATACTTGAAGAATACCGAGAACTTGCAAAAAAACTGGAAGTTGATAATTTGAAAACTAGAAGCTTGCTTGACCTTTAAACTAATTGTTGTTCTTTGATCTTGAAAGCTTTGATTTTATTGAGTTGAATTGCTTGTTGTTTACTTCAATCTGGAAATTGTTTTAACCTGATCTAATTTCTTTGCTTGAGATGACCTACCTTTGTTTTTTCAGATTTGAAATGGATTAAAGAGATTGGTTTGCTTTAATGTTTTCATTTCTCAGATTTGTTTTTGATAACTTTGTTTCTGGTTTTAACTTTAAATTTTTCTGGTTTGAGGTTTACAGGCTGTAGCTGGATTTTCTCAGGCTTTTGATACTGAAAATGAAGAATAAAGAATGAGAGAGAGAGGGGATGAAATGTTTATATAGATTTAAATCTTATTTTTATTAATTATCTCAAAAATAAAACAATAAGAATGACACTTGTTAATTTTAATGATAAGACCATTACACTTGTTAAAATATATATCTTATTAACTTACACTTGTAAAAATATGTATTATAAACTTAACACTTGTCTTTTTAGATTTTATATTGATTTTTAAATTACATTTTCTATTTTATAAATATATTCACCTTTATTTAAATATATACAATGTAAAAGAAAATGTTTTAAAACTAATTATACATTAAATAAATCATATATATATTATTTTAAATCCAAATTATTTTACTAAGATATTTATTTAAATTTTAATTGAAATTCCAATTACAATCCATTCGTATATATATATCAGTACTTATCTAATTTGTTTTGAAAATTTTCAAATTAATTCCAATTTAATTCAAAAATTAATTCCAAAATTTATATTAACTACTAAATTTAAATTTGATAAAAATTGGAATGTTACAGATTCTCCCCTTAAGAAAATTTCATCCTTGAAATTTGAAAGGGAGAGAAAGACAAACAAAGAACATATGAATATACAAAAGATAGAGAAAATGGCTTACCAGATTAAGCCAAAATATCCACTTTGCAATTGGGATAGGACTTTTGCATGCTATCCTCTATTTCCCAAGTAGATTCATTTGGATCACCACTCCATTGTACTTTAATCAGTTTCAAAATATTATTCCTCAACTGCCTTTCATCTTGGTCTATAATCTTTAATGGTTCTCTCTTTACTGCCAGATTTGGTGTGATCTCCAAATCTTGTTGAGCGGCCTCTTCAATGATACAATCTGGATCGTGCATATATTTTCGAAGGTGAGAAATGTGAACACATTGTGTATGCCAAATAACCAGTTGGGCAGCTGCACTCGATATGCCACAAGACTGATCCTTTCCAGTATAGGAAAAGGACCAATATATCGTGGTGCCAGCTTGCCAGTCTTTCCAAATCTTAACACTCCACGCATTAGAGAAACCTTTAGGAAAACGGAATCTCCAACTTGAAATTCTAGAGCTCTTCTCCTGCGGTCAGCATAACTTTTCTGACGACTTTGAGCAGTTTTCAATTTCTTTCGAATAAAATCAACTTTCTCGGTAGCTTCCTTTATCATATCTGGTCCAAGGACAAGTCTATTACCTAACTCAATCCAACACATAGGTGATCGACACAGACGTCCATATAAAGCTTTGAAAGGAGCCATTTTAATACTGGCCTGATAGCTATTATTATATGAGAATTCAAGCAGATGCAAATGGTCCTCCCATAAACTGCCAAAGTCAAGAATACAAGCAAGCAAAAGGTCTTCTAAGATTTGATTAATCCTTTCAGTCTGCCCATCAAACTGCGGGTGGTAAGCAATACTGAAGTTCAGTTTAGTTCCTAATGCGGCTTGAAATGCCTCCCAAAATCTGCTAGTGAAGATCGGGTCACGATCACTCACTATACTGTTCGGTATACCATGGAGACAGACAATTTCTTTCACATACAATTCTGCTAAACTTGCTGTTATCCGGGTAGATTTTATTGGGATAAAGTAGACAGTCTTAGTCAGACGATCCATGATAACCCAAATCGCTTCATTGCCTTTGCGAGTTCGTGGTAACCCGTCTATGAAATCCATGGACACTTGGTCCCATTTCCACTTAGGCACCTCCAATGGTTGGAGTAAACCCGCCATCCTCTTTTGATCACTTTTGATTTCTGACAAGTTGCGCAACGACTGACATAAATCGATATATCCCTCTTCATTGTTTTCCACCAGAAAGTTCTTTTGATATCTCTATAAATCTTATTAACTCCTATATGGATACTAAGTTTGAACTTGTGACACTCGTCCAACACTTTTCGTTCTAGATCCGAAATGTTTAGGACACAGACCCTGCCTTTCAACCTTATAATTTCATTACTATCAATTTCAAAACTGAAATCTTCACCCTGACATATTCTTCGTTAAATTTCTTGAAGAAATTTGTCTTCCTTCTACTTACTAGCAACTTTCTCAAGAAGAGTAGGAATGACAACTAGATATGCGAGAACAGCATGTCTTCTAATCAAAGCGTCGGCTACCACGTTGGCTTTTCCGGGTGTATACTGAATATCTAGGTCATATGACGCGAGAAATTCTAACCAGCATTGTTGTCTAAGATTCAAATCCTTCTAGATAAAGAGATACTTCAGAGATTTATGGTCGGTGAACAATTCAAATTTTTCACTTAGAATAAGAAGGATTTATTAAGTACAAGTATTAAGTTAAGTTAAACTTTTAAATATTCTTAGGAAAGATGAAAGAGATACTTACCCAGAAGATAATGACGCCAGATTTTGAAAGCAAAAATAACTACCATAAGTTTGAGATCATAGGTTGGGTAGTTTTTCTCATGTGGACGCAATTGTCTACTTGCGTAGGCAACTACTCTACCCTCCTGCATCAAAACAACACCCACACCATCACCACAAGCATCTGTATAAACAGATAGACCTTGATTCCCGTTAATAATAGCAAGAACAGGAGCAAAAGTCAATCTTCTCTTCAACTCCTGGAACGCTTCTTCACATTTCGGAGTCCAATCAAACTTAGCATTCTTTATTGTCAGCTTAGTCCATGGACTGGCTATTTTAGAGAAATCCTGGACAAATTTCTGGTAATATCCCACTAAACCAAGAAAACTTCTAACTTCCTTCAGAGTTGTGGGATGCATCTAGTCTAGGATAGCGGAAACCTTGCATCTACAGAAATTCCCTCTTCGGTAACAATATGATCGAGAAATCTAACTTCCTTGACCCAAAAATGACACTTAGAAAATTGGCGAATAAAATCTTCTTCCTCAATATTTCCAAAACAATTCTCAAATGTTCATCATGTTCTTCTTTAGTTTTGGAACAGATCAGAATATCATCAATAAACACAAGAAAGAATTTATTCAACATTTCTCGGAATACATGGGTCATTAAGTCTACGAAGTATGCGAGAGCATTGGTTAGTCCAAAAGGCATGACTAATCATTTGTAGAATGTGTCTGGACACCTGAAGGTAGTTAAGTGAATATAGTCTTCAGCAATTCTCAATTGATGGAATCCCTAGGCTAGATCCATCTTTGAAAAGAATCGAGCACCGTGCAGTTGATCGAATAGATTGTAAATTCTAGGTAACAGAAATTTGTTTTTAAGAGTTAATTTATTGAGATCACGGTAGTCCACACACAATCTCAGAGGTCCGTCAGACTTAGCTGTGAACACCACAGTTGAACCCCAACTGAAAACATTGGGACGTATTAATCCATTCTCTAGCAAATCTTGGGTTTGCTTGACTAGTTCTATTCTTTCCCTTGGTGCTATCCTATAGCTTGCATGAACAACAAGATGAGAATTGGAAACCAAATCTATTCTGAATTCAATTTCCCTATGCGGAGGCAAAGATTTAACTTCTTCGAATAAATCGGGAAATTCTCGAACATTAGGTATAGATTCCAAACTAGGTTCGGGATACCCCAAAGTATACATCATCTTATCTCTCTTAAGACTCGGATCCTCACAAGAAATTTCAATAAAATTCCCAAATTTAATTCTGACCAAAATCATTCGATTGTTACAATCTAATTTAGCTTCGTATTTCGTTAAACAATTCATTCTGAGTAAGATTTCAAATTCGTTAAAGTCGAGAACGAAAAGGTTGATAGGAAATCGATGACAAGAATATGAGATAGGGACCTTCCTACAATATAGACAAAGATTTGTAGGACCACCAACCGGATTCTTCATGCAAATGGGCTCGTCAACAAATTCGGGTTCAAGTTTTAATTCGTTTAAGGTTTGTTGGGAGATAAAGCTATGTGTAGCTCCCGTCTCGAACAAAACTCTAACTACTCTATCATAAATGAGAAGGTTACCTTCTAAAACTCATTTTCCTTTATTCGCTTTTGAAGTTGAGGGGTCATCCTTTATCGCATACACTTTCGCTACCTAAGATTGCTTCATTGCTGGGCATTCTTTTACTACGTGTCCTGGTTTATGACAGTAATAGCATTCCTTGGTTCCATGACTTATCTTCACAGGTTGATTTTTCTTTACTTGTTTCTTTGGGTTCTTGCAACTATTTGAATAATGGCCCTTCTCCTGACAATTATAACAGGTAATATCCCTTGCCGGGTTTTCCTGATTACTCTTCTTCTCCTTGCCTTGATACGGTTTCTTCCCTCCGAACTTCGTTTTCTTCCAATTCGGATTTCTTGCATTTCCTTTCTCCTCCGGACCTGCTTATCTGGGGTAGCGTATCTATAACCCATATTTATTAGATCAAAAAAAGATTCGTTCACGTGGGCAGTCATCCTCTCATGGAATTTCTTGCTTATCCCTCGAATAAATCTTTCATTCTTCTTTAATGGTGTGTTCACCAACTCCGGACCAAGCCGAGATAGCTTTTTAAATTTGTTCAAGTATTCCTCAAACGATAAACTTCCCTACTACAAATCCGTGAACTCCTTGGTACATTCTGGAGATACCAGCAGACGGCATGTATCGTTGCTCAAACACCTCTTTGAATCGACCCAAGGTGAACTCATCCTCCGGCTCATCCACTATAACTATCTCCCACCAAGCTAGAGCTTCCTCTTGGAGTTGCCAAGAAGCTATCAATTTCATTTGATCGTCTTCCAACTTCAGCCCTCTAAAAATTCTTTCGCATAATCGGATCCAGGCTTGTGCTTCGATAATAGACTCCTTGCCTGTGAACGGCTTTCCCCCAAGTCTGGAAAAACTTCGACATAAATCAGCCAGATTCGGCTGAGGTTGAGTGGGAATAGCTACTTTCGTTATTGTAGGGCTTTGACCAGTTGTAGTGGTATTTCCCCATCCCTTACCTCGTCCTCTTCTAGTGCTCATTCTCACTATCTGTAAATAGTAAGAAAACTTGATTTAGACCATACGGACGAGGTATCTTACGGACATACTCATTCTAGGGTATTTCTAACCCTATCTCTAATGAGTCACCAATGTTTATACTCCATAGCTAAAGTTCTTACTCTACCTTTAGCTCTGATACCACTTGTCACGATCCGAAATCCAGTGTTCAAAAATCGACATCAAATACCTCACTTGTATTTGACTGCTGGAGATTCAAACATTGAACTCCAGTTCGATGGAGCTTATAACAACATTAGATGATACAAAACAGCGGAAAAAAATGAATTTCATTGATAAACATCACAGATACAACATTTGATTACAACAAATAACCACCATCATCAGAGTGCTACATACATAATATAACAACAAAATGATAAAACCACAGCGGAACGATAACAACAGGGTCTTCAAAAAGTTTCCAACATACTTTGACTTTGATAAGGTCTTCCAAAACACCAAATACCGTTAGATCCAAAAGGCTTCAAACCCTAAAAGCTATCAAAATTCGACAGCTTTCAAAAGACTTCTAAATCCAAGCTAGCTCCAAAACACGGATAACCTGCTTTTAGGCTGCCCGTGTGGAAAATAATGGGCACCCAGAGTTTAGGAAGGGAACAATAAACTCTGGGTCGGTTGTGGGACTGGTATGAGTAGAAAAACAGTTGTTTGTACAAAAAAAATTATAAAAAGAAATCTGTTATGTTTTTTTGAAACTGAAACTACCATAAGGCCTCCCGCCACACACACAATGCAATCACACAATTGGAGGAGATTTCTCCTTATGATAGTCAAACATGCTTGATACAAGAAAATTCTTTTGATATTATTATTAGTACATAGTGCAGAAAGCATTTCGAAAGTATAATATTAATCTTAGCCGACACACCACCATTATGGTATACCTACTATAGCTACCATGTTTTATCGCAGGTTACCGCCACGCTGCATGGCAGGTTATACAACTAAAATTGTACATGGATCGTATTATTTTGTTTGAATTTCCAACAAATGGTCGGGCGAAGGAACTTCCTTACCGAATGGGTATGCCTCTGGAGGGACGCCCCGAGAACCTAACCGGATCTCTGCCAACAAAAGGCCAAGTTACCTTTGTAATTAGGTAACTACTGACACGAGTATGCCATCCCCCGGTCGTAACCGACCCTTTCTGAGGCCTCGACACCAACAAATTCCAACAACCACATAACTTAAATATCTAGGCACCATACCATGATTTCACTTTTTATCCAGAAGGAAATGCACATATCCTAAGAGGCGCTACCCCCGTAACCTTGCCGCATTCTTCCTGTTTCGACCATTTCTAGGTTGTGAGGTTCGACGAAGTCTCGTCCACAAAGCTAGCTTTTCACAGAATCCATTCTTTGATTAACAAATGATTAGCACTCAGAATGCCACACTACCAAATTGGGAGTGTATCACTAATAACCATCAACTACATAACCTCTGAGCTCGTACGTTTCAGAGAAGGGTGTTGAGCTAGGAGAATAAATTCTCTGCCACCAAACAGAAATGTATTTGATAGAAATCAGCTTTACACCTCAAAATGCAATGTCAGACATACAACCATACAAGTCCGTTCCGAGTTAGAATGGAACCGAAGGCACTTTATCCCATAAAGGAAGAAGTCCTTGCAATTCGGGTATCCACAATCCCGATCGGGCTCCCCATCACATATGGAGATCTCTATACCGGAGGAACTCAGTGCAGAATCATTCGATAGGTTATCCTATCGTTCTCGAAAACACCCGGTCTTCACCAACGTCTTCAAATGCTATCCATTTCGTCGTATCACTATTCGGAATGGGTTATATGACACAAAGTCCTCTCCCGACTAAACCGAATAGTGAGCGCTTAATTTAAAAACACATGGATATATCAATCACAAAGATTCACCATTAAGATTCGATGTGGGTTTCGGATAACCAACAGGAATCCGACTCCCTGTCGCATCGAAATTTAAATACCATTTAAAGGCAACGGTTTTCACATTCACAAAGAGATACACCACAGATATCACAGTTCAGTTCACAACAATTCACGTCACAAAGTATCACAATCACATATCAGGTGTATCAATCAGTTCAAGGCATTCAATAATAATCAATCATCTACAAGTAAGATGAATTAATCGTGTGATTATAATAAATTAATCACATAATTATTTTCATTAATTATCCTTAATTAATGATTAATTATCCTTAATTATTAATTAATTAATCTTAATCACTTTCATTAATTAAATATTTCTTAATTAATTACATTAATTAATTAATCCTCAATTATAAATTAGTTAACCTTAATTTAATAATTAATTAACCTTTAATTCATTATTCTTTAATTATTATGTAATTATGAATCATTTATCTTAATTAATCATTTAACTATTATTATAATCTTTAATTAATAAACCTCATGATTAATTAATACATAAATTAATTCAAGGGATTAAGGTTAATTAAAACCACATTTCATCTTGATTAACTTTTTAAATTACATTATTTATTTAAAATATTAAGAATTAATTAAAAATTAATGTCACCAAATTAAGCATATTAAACTTAATTTCTTTTGAAATAATGTACTTTTAGAACCTTAAACAAAAAAATTATTTAAAAGAACAAGTTAAACATGTTTTAATTTTGAATTCGGTTTTTAAAATTTTAAAATTGTTTAATACTAACCCCTGGCCGCCTCGAGTCCACCCCCGAGCCAAAACCCATACTTCTCGAGATTTTCCCGAGCAAAAACCCTCCCCTTTGCTTTTGTACTTTGTTTTTTAAAACTTAAAATCTTTTTCACTCGTGCAAATACCCGAACCCTGTCTCGAGCCAGCAACCCGTTTCCTCGAGCATTCCTTCGAGCTTTCACCCTTTTTCTCAAACTTAAACAACCGACACACCAGAAGTTTGTGCACGTGCACCGGAGCTCTGATGAAATCCAGCCAACCTCACCGCTTTCCACAAGTCTACGATCGTCTAGTCAAACTTTCATACCACCCAGATTGACGCATTCGTATGCCAATCGAAATCAACAACCTGACTCAACCTGGAACAGAACTGAATCACCAAAGACCACCTCGTCCCGCTGCCTCAGGCCACCAGAGGCCCCGCATTCGTGTCCAAACCTTTGTCAACGTTCCATGCTTCATTCCACTTTCCCCGATGCAGTCCGATTCTTTATGACACCATTGCTCTAATAGGATCGACCCAAAACTGGGTTAATACCCTAATTTGAACTCGCACCGCCGCCTCGGTGAATTATAAATTCACCGAGCATTTTCTCGATGATCCTTGATGACCATGCCTACTCCAACTACGAATACGAGATCTAATTCTTCACCGATGGTCAGAATTCGCCAATAAACCCAATATCATTCATCCTCGAATTTCTCATTGAATATTTTCATAAAAAAATTTATTCCACCTTTAAAAATCATTATTTCACAAACGTTTAAGATGATATATTTGTAACAAGAAAACATGATATTTGAATTTGACCCAATTTAAAGTTTACATTGTATTTCCTTGTTTTCTAGCAAACCACTTGATAATATTATTGGAAAATAATTTTTAAACTTAAATCTTGTTTACACAAACAAGTTTCATTTTAATCATGAAGCCTAAATTAAATCAGAGAAGAAGGATTTGATATTTGAACAGGTTTTTGAATCCTGTAACCAACAGAGGCATCTCTGCCTGTGTATCAGACATGCACTATCATCTGTGCATATACATATTCACATATTTGCATGCATGTAAATACTTTATAACTTTATTTCAAGCATGATTCAAACAACAAGTAGAATCCAGATTTTAAAAAGTTTACTCACCTGATACTTGAAGAAAACAGAGAACTTGCAAAAAAATTGGAAGTTGATTATTTGAAAACTGGAAGCTTTCTTGATCTTTAAACTGGTTTTTGTTCTTTGATATTGAAAGCTTTGATTTTGTTGAATTTAATTGCTAGTTATTTACTTTAATTTGGAAATTGTTTTAACCTGATCTGATTTCTTTGCTTGAGTTTATCTACCTTTGTTTTTTTTCAGATTTGAAATGAATTGAAGAGATTGGTTTTCTTTGATGTTTTCTTTTCTCAGATTTATTTTTGATAACTTTGTTTCTGGTTTTAACTTTAAATTTTGCTGGTTTGAGGTTTACAGGCTGTAGCTTGATTTTCTCAGGCTTTTGATTTTGAAAATGAAGAACAAAGAATGAGAGAGAGGGGATGAACTATTTATATAGTTAAATTTTATTTTTATTAATTATCTCAAAAATAAAACAATAAGAGTGATACTTGTTAATTTTAATGATAAGATCATTACACTTGTAAAAATATATATCTTCTTAACTTACACTTGTTAAATTATGTATTATAAACTTAACACTTGTGTTTTTATATTTTATATTGATTTATAAATTACATTTTCTATTTTATAAATATATTCTCCTTTATTTAAATATATACAATTTAAAAGAAAATATTTTAAAACTAATTATACATTAAATAAATCACATATATATTATTTTAAATCCAAACTATTTTACTAAGAAATTTATAAATTTTAAATTCAAATTCAAATTCAAATTACAATCCATTCGTGTGTGTATATATTTACTTATCTAATTTGTTTTGAAAAGTTTCAAATTAATTCCAATTTAATTCCAAAATTTATATTAATTACCAAATTTAAATTTGATAAAAATTGGAATCTTACACAATGGATCATCACTTTGCTTAGAAGTAATTCTTTTGATTATTACCGGTCGAATTTCCATATAGGATAGATTGCATTGCTCTTACTAGAACCGGCAGTTGATCTTTCATGCACACTACAAGTAGTCGGTGCCTTGAAATCCTTCCATTCAGCCAACATAACTAACATCACATTATGACGTTTCGTGCTAAGCGCATCTACAACTTTGTTTCCTTTCCCCGATGTGTACTCAATTCCAAATCATAAGCAGCTATAAATTCTAACCATCTCCGCTGCCTCATTTTCAACTCCTTTCGAGGGAATAAGTATTTTAGAGACTTATGATCTGTATACAACTTGAATCGTTGTTCCAAAAGGTAATGTCTCCACACCTTCAAAGCAAATATTATGGCAGCCAACTCTAAGTCATAAGTCGGATATCTCACTTCATCAATTCTGAGCTGTCGCGTACCATAGCGAATCACTTTACCCCTCTGCATTAACACATCTCCTAATCATGTTCCACATGCATCAGCATGCACGAGCAAATCTTGATTTCCATCTCGAACAACTAACATGGGCGCTTTGGTTAATAAATGTTTCAGCTTCTAGAATGCCTCCTCACATTTATTGGTCCAAACATACTTCACGTCCTTCCTGGTTAGTTTTTTCATTGGTGCTACTATACGGGAGAAATCCTTGATGAACCTCCGGTAATAATCAGCTAGACCAATAAAACTCTTTATCTCAGTCACCATCTCGGGTCTCTTCTAGTTAATAACTATTTCTATCTTTTAGATGGATCTCTTGACAACCCTTTATCTGATATTACATGACCAAGAAACTTCACATTCTTCTTCCAAAAATGACACTTCCAAAGCTTCACTTTTAGCTGATGCTGCCTCAGCGTCTCAAGCACTATTCTAAGATGAATTTCATGATCTCTTTCATCATTAGAATATACCAAAATGTTGTCTATGAATATCAATACAAATCTATCCAAGTGCTCTTGGAAAATTCAGTTCATTAAGTCTATGAAGAAAGCAGGCCAGCAGTTAATTCGAATGGCATTACTAACCACTTATATTAACCATATCTTGTTCTAAACGTTGTCAATGGAATATTATCTTCCGCCACCCTTAGTTGATGGAATCTTGTTGCTAAATCCAACTAGGAAAACACTTTGGCTCCACTCAACTATCAAATAAATCATCAATTCTCGGTAGAGGATATCTGTTCTTTATCGTCTTTTCATTCAATTGACGATAACCGATGCACAATCATAATGATCCGTCGACTTCTTCACAAACAACGTTGCCATTCCCTAAGGCAAATTGATTGGTCTAATAAAATTCTTTCCTTCTAAGTCCATCAGCTGCACCTTTAACTCTTTCATCTTGGTAGGTGTCATCCTTAGATGATCTACTTATGTGTTCAGCTCCAGGTATAAGATCTATTCGAAACTCAATAGCTCGTTTCGACAGTAGTACTGTAATTAACAGGCTCAAAACATATGTAAATTTTCTAACTATGATAACTCGATTCAATTCATCTTTGTCCTCTATTACACCCAATAAAGCAAAAACATCAAAACTTGGATTCTCTACTAAGTGTATAGTTTGACCATTACTATTAGGGTGTCTTAATGATACTTTCCTATTATGGAAAAATATCATAGCATCATATTTACTTAACCATTCCATGCCTAAAATAATCTCAATGCCCATGAAATAAAACAAATGCAAACTGTAGGTAAATACATAACCTAATAATGAAAACTCTAAATGGTCACATCTCATCTCTAGAGTGCATATCATCCTATCAGATTCGCAACTCTTAAGGAAGTAACTAAGTATGAGGGTTCTAGGTTAAGCTTATTTATCAAATAATGAGATATAAAATAATGTGATGCACCAGCATCAAATAGTACTCTAATAGGTATACCATGAATCAAAAGCGTGCCTCCCATCATAGCTTTCCCTTTCTCCACAATTGTTGGGCGCTAGGTAACCGGTTCTAAAGCAAATAATTTTCCTTTTTCCATCTTGGCCACTTCCAGACATTTGTTCTTGTAATGTCCCACTTGGTCATAGTTAAAGCACTTAGTGTTCTTCTCCCTGACAAAATCCTTTCCCTTGGTAGTTCGTCACTCATGAGCATAATGCCCCTTCTTATCACACTTGTAACACATAACCATAGACTTTCCTTTCTTGGCAGCTCCACCCTTTAAAGCTCTCTTCTTTTGGTAAAACTTTCTCTTATAAGTCTGTCCACCCTGACTCTCTACTGGCTTGTTATTACGGAAAAAAGCAAGCATCTCTTCATTTTGCAAAACCAATTCTATGAGTACATCACATGGATCCCCGAGATTTGGTAAAGTCGCTTTAGCAAGCTCAAGTCTCAATCTACGGATGAACTTCTCATTCCTTTTGATAACTATGTCAAAGGTGGCATATCCGTATCTTGACAACTCCTCAAACCTAGTTACATTAACAGCCTCATATCACCTAGCACCAATTACACAAACTTCCTCAAAAGAGTTGACTTAGCGATTTCAAATATAAATCTTTCTTCAAACCTTCTTCTGAATTCATCCCAAGTCAAAGTGTACTTCGCTATCCCGACAGTCACTCTATTCCACCAGTATACCGCAGCTCCTTGCAATTTCCTAGATGCGAATATCCTCTTTTGTTCGTCATTCAAACCAAAATCAACGAAAATCCTTTCACAATGTAGCAACTAATTTTCCACTTCAATTGTATCCTCAGTTCCGATTAATGGTTTCCCTCTAAGTCTTGCATAGTCTCTACTCAAAAAAGCATTATTGTTGACAACTAGAACATCCTGATTGGGTCCTTCCACATTTCCACCTACTAATCCACCAGCAGCTCCTACTTGCATCAAATTGACGAAGAACTGATACATTGCTCACATATCAACCTGTGGTGTTCCAGCACCTACATTAACAGTTGTTTGTCGACCCGGGTTCCTCCTAGTATTGGGCCTGACATTTCCATTGGTAGTGGCACTTCCTCCATCATGATTCACTCTTCTATTTCCTACCTCCGTATCTTACTCCCTTAAATCTACATTCGAACCTTAGTAAGATACGAAAGAATAGCCTAAGAGAGTGAGAGAATCGAGATAAAGCATATACTTATATATAGCAAATACAAGTATCTTACTATAGTGTTATCCCATACCCAATCTTATTCTCTGATTCATTTGAATTATGTTTTCAAAAACTCTTTTTAAGTTCAAATATTCGTTTGGTTTCTTACATAAACCAATGCTCTCATACCAAGTTGTAACATCCCCGATTTTGAGGACTAAAACTAAGCGATACAAATGCTGCAATCATCTATAGTATTAATCTACGAAGACAAAATGCGGTCACATTTATGGTATCCATGATATAAAAAGCATAAGAACATGAAATAAAAGCAAACTCACACATTTCATTTCAAAGTCATAATTTCATATTCAGTACATAATCCTAAAAATTGCCCCAATTTCGATAAAATATAATTATTAAAAAATACTTCAAGAGCGACATATGAAGACGCCCACTAGGTTGATCAGGGTTACTAAATAGACAGATAGATCTTCTGTCAATACATTCATAAAACAACCGACATGACACAACGGATGATAATAATATATGGACACCTACATAGTTAGCTTTGCCTTTTGCACGTCTTCGAAAGCTTTATAGCCAAAACCTACTTAACCTATAAAGTTCTTACTCCGGACCTATTCAAATCAAATTTTGAGCACTCGAGAATTTAAGGGGAAAATATCAAATTCGAGTTAGACAAAAATCCTAGTGTGAATAATAATATGTCATCTCGATTTATAGATATTAAGTGAACCACACAGCTAAGCGAAATGGATTTTCCCTTCACTAATATCCCTTTTTAAAAGTATATCTTTTGCAAATTAGTTCCTATAGCTAGAATGGTTAAAATAAACAATATTACCAATAATGTATGTACATGAAACATGGCTAATCATAAACAATTGGTCTAAATCAATTGACTATCCTTCCTAACATCATAGTTTATTAAGCTAACTACAGTCCTATAGCTACCTTGGGCCTACTAGATATCAAATCAGCTAACCTACTATTAGAAGACAATAAGACGGTCGGTCTGAAACTTACTATTCCTACGATCAACTGATCCTAATGGTTTTACGGGATCACCGAGAACCTATTTCAGTTGTGTATATTCCTATCTATGCATGAATCTACTTTTAGTCTCTTCCATGACACGCCCTACACACTATAATTTCGGCCTTATATTAGCTAGGGGATGGTAGCTAAAGTATAAGGCGCGACCCTACACCAGTCCCATATGAATTTCTAATCTTTGAGTCAATTCATCCTATCATAGTTGATCTAAAATTAATAAGAACATTGATCTTTTTAGTAAAATTCTGAGCTAATCACCCTTTGTATTTCCTAGAAAATATAACTCTTTATAAGTGATCAACCATTGAAATCATATTTTTAAATCAAGGAAATTATAGCCCTTTACTTTAACTAAAATACCTATTCCATGATATATGATTTTTATCAAACAATACCGGTGAAGTTAAAAATTATTTAGAAGTTATCTTACATAGAAACCATAGACTTATAGAGCCAAAGCAACATAAAACCGTTACATTGATAAAACACGACAACAACAAGGTCGGCGAGGGTCATTGCCTTAAAAAAACTTTATATATTGATAAAGCTCGGTGTCATTACCGCATTTGAGATTATCTCCCTACTTCAATATAAAAATATGTTAAATCTTTCAAATTTTAAAACATAAGGCCATAAGACCGATAATAAGGATTTCACACTTCATAAAATGTAGGTGTCCTAAGGTATAAAACTAGGTTTGCATAAGCCTCAAAAGAATAGAGTCGACATAGTTGAATCTCCACGTCATTGCCTTAAGGGAAATTAGCGGCTTTATTAGAGTCGAAGTTATTAGGAGCGGCACCCTATCCATCTTTCAAAAACATATAATTTGAAATAAAGATGGCACTGTCATCGGCGACGTTGACATAGCTAAAAGTAGCATAATTGCCTATATTTTCGAAGTCAATAGGTATAAAACATGAGGCACCATTATCATTGCTATAGACTACTTCGAAACCAATGGGGTCAAGGACTTAGTAGAAAACATGCGGTATAGTACAAAGTGGGGCATCAATAAGTTAAAGAAAGCAAGCTCATCCACTTCGAAGATCGCGATGTCGACGTTGTTGTTGGTTCCTACTTCGACCAAGCCGATGCATTCCTTATCAACCTATGTAGAAATTCTATGAATTGCTCTTGATCGACATTAAAGACCATAAAGGCAATGAGATAGGAGCGGCATCATGAATTTGGGCATGGCAAGTTTGTAATTAACGGGAAAACTGTTTTATTACCATTAAAAATAGTTTCTTTTCACTGAATCCCAATTATTTATCAAAATCTTATTGGATAACACTTCCTTTACCAAAATATAGTTTCTAGAAAACAACTAAGGACAGATTTATCATTTCCAAAGTATTTAGCAAAGCTTTCATTTTATATTAATATATAAATATAATACATAAGCTTTTCTAGCTTAATTAATTCATATTAAATCATAAACACTCGGGAAAACTCCTTAAAAATCATGATAAATCCAATTTATTATCTTCTTTAACATATAAAAATTTCAAGCCCAAAAACCTAATTGAATTATTTTTAATAATTAAACCCGAAATAAACCATTTCCCAACCTTATAAACTTCACCAAATATTTTAGTTAAATCCAAAAATTATGAAATTAAAAACCCACTACCAAAATAATGTTTCTAAAATCTTATCAAAATCTTAGGTCATTTGGGTGTCATGTGATTGGTTTTCTTACTCAAACTTATCAAATAATTTCATGAATGAATTAAGTAAATTCACTAATAAGCATATAATCATTCAAACTATCTTAGCATGGCATAATA
Organism: Allium cepa; assembly: GCA_030765085.1. Classification (NCBI taxonomy): domain Eukaryota; kingdom Viridiplantae; phylum Streptophyta; class Magnoliopsida; order Asparagales; family Amaryllidaceae; genus Allium; species Allium cepa. The sequence goes on along the minus strand of CM060939.1, from coordinate 210,974,828 downwards.
TAAGATAAAGAATTAGACCTATACTTAAACACGAAAATAATACTTAAAAGATGAGATGCATATCTTACTATTCACCTTGGTTGGATAAAGGAACTTGAGATTTATGTTTAGACTTAATTTCCATAAGCTTTCCTTTGATATCCTAGCTTTACTCTTCTTGAATCCCCTTAGAGTGCCAATCTTGTTCTTTTGATTATGTTTGTGTGAAAGAAGTGAAGAAGGGAGAAGGATGTATTAGGAATTATGTCTATTGGTCGTGTAGGGTATGGAAATGATGTTAGTATTTACTATATTGCCCTTACATTATTTTAATTAAAATTTAAAATTCAAACTTCTAAGGTGAATAACTTTTACATACGAACTCTAATTGATGCGCGGTCTCTTTCATTGGACTCATATTGAAATTTCGGACTTTCTGAATCATGTTTGGTTAAATTAGGAGACTGTTGAGATTTTGTGCTTTTGTCAGACTTTTAATGGGCATAAATCAAGGCGAGTGATTAAATCCACTCACATAATACTAAATTTCCTATGTTAGTTGAATTAAAATCATGAAGCGATTAAAATTTATTGATTGTTGTTTGGTAATTTAATTTTACATTTAAATTGAAGTTGAATTCGATATTGAATTAAATTGTCCTTTAATTCAATATTGAATTAAATTGTCCTTTAATTCAATATTGAAACTAAATTGCTAGTTAAACGTCGACAATTGATAACTAGTAACTATTAAGATATATTGATTGATTTGAGTGTTGATTGTAATTGGATGCTTATTAATTGATACCTATGTAATTAAAATATAGATTGAAATGATATATACCTATGTCATTAAAATACAGGTTGAAATGATATATATATATATATATATATATATATATATATATATATCCATGCATGTAATTAAAATTGAAATAATTGATCCTTGGCTATAGGGTAGAAAATTATGTACGGACACCGGATTTGGTTAAATTAAATGGTTTTAAAACCTTGAATGTAGATTTGTTTAAATGATATTACTTTAAAGAAAATAAAACTATTATTTATATGAATTGAATTATTTTCTAATTTGAAATTTGAAATTTGAAATGCTGAAATGGAAGTTGCATAAATGAAATTGTTTAAAGGATTTAGTTTGAAACCTTAAAGTTGAAATTGGGATATGATTTAAATTTATCGAAAGTGAACTATTTTAATGGTTTAAATTTTAATTTAACTTTGAATTTACCTTAATTAACAAGGTTCAAATTGATCTTTCAAATTTTGGATGTGAAATGGATTTAAACTAAATTGTTTCAAAATGAGAATTTGTATTGAAACTTTCAGCCCTTTGAATATAATCATTTAAATTGAATTGACGTAAAGTTTAAATTTGTTGCATTGAGGTTGATTTAATTGAATTTTGAACATGAAGTTGACTTGAATTAGAAGTCAAAAATTGAATTCTTTATGATTTGGAATTTGAACCTTGTTGTGAAGAAGTAGTTTTAATATAGATTATTTTAACAGTTCTTTCATATGTATTCAGAAAAAAGGCTATATATAAACTATTTTAATTGTCAAATTACTTTAATATATAAAATTCTCTAATCATCCAAACTATTTTTAATATTCAAACTATTTTAATTGTTCAACTAAACCTTGTTTATTTGAAGATGATTGAGAATTTTCTAATATCTTGGATAAATTTTCCCTTCCTTTGTTAAAGTTAGAAATGTTTTTAGTTATGTTATCTAATCTAGCTTGAATACTATTATTTTCTAATTCAACTTGTCTAATCTTAGTTTTTAACTCATGTTTTTCAGAAACAATTACATCATTCTTTTTCTTTTGAGTTTTAATTTCTTGACTTAAAAGAGATAATTGAGTTTCCGAATTTGAATAAGATTCTTGAACTTTTTCAAGTTCTTCTTCTAGAATTTTCTTTTCATCGTTTAACATATCTCTTTCAAATTCAAATTTGTTTTGATTTACACGAATTCCCTTAATTTTCTTTTTAAGAATTTTTATTGTGCTCAAAAGTTCATAGTTTACTTCAATTAAGTTATCGAAAATTAAATTACTTACTTCAGATTCTTGAGCCATGAAGCATACATTTGCCTGTTCATTGTCGCTATCATTTTCACTTTCGGATGAAGATGAATCCGAATCATCCCATGTTATAGAGAATGCATTCTTTTTGAATTTCTCTCTCTTGTTTTTGTTGTTAAGAGCTTTCTGATTCTCCTTCTTTTGCTCTGTGCAATCCTTATGCATGTGACCTTTCTTGTGACGGTTGAAACATTCTATATTCGAGGATGTAGATTTGTTCAAGAAATTCATTTTGAGTCCGTTTTTGTTTCCTTTTCTATATCTTAAGAATTTCTTGAAGTTTTTGGCTATGAATGCAAATCCTCATCTTCAGACTCTGATTCTTCCTTTTCCGCATGAAAAGAAACATTCTTTCTTTCTTGAGTTTGATCTTTCTTAACTTGCATATTTACTTCATATGACATAAGATTTTCAATCAATTCCTCTGGTTTCATTGTAGATAGATCATTTGCTTCCTCGATTGCTAGTGATTTTCTCTCCCAGTCATCAGTGAGTGAATTTAGAACTTTAGACACAATGTCAAAATCCGTGTATTTTTCTCCTAGTCCGATTAAAGCATAATGAATGTCTTGAAATCTCGAGTACATGACATTGATGGATTCATTTTGTCGCATTCTAAAGTTTTGGAATTGATTCTTCAGCATGGATATTTTTGTTTGTTTAACCTTGTTTGTGCCTTCATGTATGACTTTAAGTGTTTCCCATATCTGATATGCAGTAGTACATATGCTAACACGATTGAATTCATTTCTATCCAGGGCGCACAATAGCATATTCATAGCTTTGGCATTTGCACTAGCTTCATTCTTATGAGTTTGTGTCCATGTAGGATAATCGGTTGTGGGTACAACGAACTCTGCTTGAGTAGCATTCCAGGCTTCAAAACTTGTTGCTTGCATATAAATCCTCATCCTTGTAGCCCAATAGTTATAGTTTAGTCCATTGAATAGAGGAGGTCTTTGGGTAGATTGTCGTTCCGCAAATGTAGAACTATAGGAAGATGTTGTGCTTGTACTTGCGTTATTTTCCATATTATCAATATGTCTAATAACGGTGTTATGGTTATAGGACAACCTGGCTCTGATACCAATTGAAAGAGGCTATGCGGTAGGATCGTATAATATGAAATAGTGGAATGATATAGATAAATAACGATAAGCAATAAGTAAAGTAGACACCAAGATTTTATACTGGTTCGGACCTCTTGTCCTACGTCCAGTACCTAAACTCCTTTTAGGAATACTAACTAACAACCCTCACTTAACCCGGAGGAATAGGTTTACAACTTACCCGAACAACCGAACGGGATTTCTTGCCTCAACTACCGAAGAGGACTTCAACTCAATTACTAAAAAACAATATTCGACTTGTTGTGTTCTTGTCAACACTAATGAGTCTAATGTAGTACAATATTCCTATAATCTTATCCTCGAGAGTATGCAATGTGTTTGTGAAGATTTAGGAAATGTGAATTGTTATGAATCAAAAGAATGTTAAAAACAAAGCAGTGATTCAAGCAATAGATTTGTGATTGCTTTGAGAATTTCTAGATAATATGTTCAAGAAAATAGTAAGATTGAAGCAAGAGAATTCGGTGAATTGAAGATGTTAGAATCATGTATTTATACTTGTAGAAGAGGTGCATCTGTTGGCTAAGGGTGCAGATAAGAGATGCTTCCATTTCCATTGGAGAATGGTTGTAACTCTTGGGAGGAAGGTGTCCATTCAGAGGAAATTCGCAGGTTCAAATTCAGTCGACTGAACAGGGAATTCAGTCAACTGAAAAAATGAACTAAAATTTTCAGGAACAAATTCAGTCGACTGACCAGGGTGTTTCAGTCGACTGAAACTGTACATGTTTGTATATGTGTAACAGGTTCAGTCGACTGGTCATCCCTGTTCAGTCGACTGAACTACTAAATTGTGCATAGTGAATGTTTATTCAAAAATGAAATTTATAAAATGTGTTCTAGTGTTTGTGCAAGCCTCTTGAGGATAGATTTTAACAATAAATCTAAACTAAGACCTATATAAAAATCATACTTATGTTTATCCTTGGTCTTCATCGTTCTTTCTTTAGCTTTGCACATATCTCTTCCTTTTTGTTGAAGCACATTGTCATTGATCAAAATCTTAGCGTATCAACAGACAATACATTAGTATCTATATTTCGTATAATGTCCTATAGTTGTTATCATCAAAACCAGTACCTAAGGTACTAACAAACAATATATAGAGATTAATAGAATAACAAGCAACTCTGATGTCCTCCTATGGTGGTAAAAAAGAAAGGAAAGAAGGTGGGTCAGACAAAAATCTGGTGATTTAGTAAATTGTTAATGTACAGTGATCACATGCAAATAAATTGAGTACTACTCTATGTGACCTAAAATGTCCTACAAATTCCATGAGTTACATGTTTTCTCTACTTAAGGGGTTTAGCTCTATCGTACCTACACAAATTGCTTTTGCAGGCCCATATATAGGATGAAATAACTAATCGAACCTTAGAACTACTAACGATAGGCTAAAAGCTTTTATAACTATGTCACATAGGTCACCCTACAATTCTCACTATTAGATTATATTTCCTACAATTATGAATATATGTAACTATTCAAACATTGGTTTCCCACCAATTTCCATATGGGACTAAATTTCCCCAACTACGACTACATGTATCCCAGTTACGCATTGAGGAAGTTCCTGCAATTTCCAATTTGCCGAAGTGTCTCGTTATCCACATCCGTGTTCGCCCCTCAATCATAATGTAACGCCTCTAATTGCAGTGTATCGATATCCAACAACAACACAACAACACGTCGCATCACTGTGAATACAAAGGAACTCCCATTAGTGTCGGGCTGCATACTTCATTAGGCATTATCATTAGTGTGTGCTTCCACCATATAACCTCCTGTGAGTGCAACTTTATAATAGAATCGCATCAGTTGAATATCGACCCCTATTGGGTAAATAGCATTTACTCAGTCCCACAATGTCCAAAAGTCGCCATATAAAGAGCTAGCTTCCCTACCTATACTAACACACATATATATATATATATATATATATATATATATATATAAGCAGTTTACGTAGGGGAGTAGAAAAATTTTACAAATCATAAAGCAAAATTTCACAAATCATAAAGCAAACGGGCTATGTATGACACAAAATCTTCTAGGTAAATTCCTAAAAGATATCCTAATAAAAATCTGAAAATAAATTCAAATATATTACAAACAAGAAGAAACAGCGGATGTACCTGATTCATGGATAATAGATTTGTTTACGCCTTGAGCAGTGCAGCTTGAAAAGCAGATACTTCCTCTCTTTTTTTTTTTTATTGATGATCTCTCAGAGTGACAAAGTAACTGAAGAACTTAAAATAGCATAAGAGGAATGAAATAGAAATTTAGTTTGCCATTACAGAATTGAAGAGCTTACAATATTTCTAGGATTGCTTCTCTATCTTGTTTGAAGCAGAGCCTGTCTATATATACATACTTCAACCGGTTTTGCCGGTACAAACTAAAATACACCTGTCTTAAAGATACTGTACATTAATTATTACATAAAGTAAGCACTAATAAAGCTATGAATAAGATACTGCCAACGTTACATTTTCTGGAGTCTTCGTGTGAGTTGGAGGGATTAACTGGAATCTGCTTTTACATCTGTCCTTCTTTTGCAAAAGTTAAGGGACACGTTGCCTCTAAGGATAATGAATTTTTTAATCAGTGTCGGCCATTTGATCGAATTCTGCATTCCTGGCTAAGTCACTAATGCTGGGACAACTATCTTCCATTTCTTCCTCTGAAAGGTTTTGATCATATAATAACACGTCGTTATTTGGATCAAAATAATATTCATGAAAGAGTGGAGGAAACATTATCTTTAGTTCAAGCTCTCCCCATATCTGGTAGCGTGAACTTTCTGACTGTAATATGAGTTCTTTCCATCCTAGTGGTGCCACTAGGTTGCGTTTGTTGTGATGAAACTCCCATGGTTTGTGTGCTTCGAACCATATTGGAGATCCTTCGAACTGTTGATAATAACACCTTAAACTTTTTGACGCATGCTCCCGAGTATAACCATTATGTTTAAATATTGCCATGCGATGAAAAGCTGGTATGATCTGGTGATTCTGTCCATAATGGTAGCTTGGGGTTGTGGAACTAATGCATACCATGATGCCTGGTACTAGTTTTAGATACTGTAACGCCACCATTGCAAAGCGTTTTCCAAACTTCTCAAGGATTTCTGAATCTGTTGACCTGGAAAATGCAATACGGGATAACATCCCATGATCGAAAAAATCAACAATTTGATCAATACTGCAGGGTAAGAGTGATTCATCAACTCTTGCTTTTAGCATATTTGATCGTCTGTCTTGTACAACTTTAAACTGGTGTCCTTCAGCAGTGTCCTTATACATTTGTGCTAGGTTTTTCTGAAGTTCTGTCAAATGTTGGTTCCATCGTTCTTCTACCATCTTTTCAATTTTCAACTGAACATCTGTTCCTGTAAGTTTGTAAAGATCTTGAAGGATAGGATATGGTCTTAGTTTTAGGTGGTTTGACAGCTGTTGATGAGAAAGTGTTTTGGGTCGTTTAGCCTGGTTTTGTTGTAGATCATCTCTTTCTACAACTAGTTGTTGAATTCGTTTCTAGGAGTTTGTTTGTATTTTGGATGTATGAAGTCTGTTGCTGTCGATTTTTGAGGAGCTGGTTTTCTTGTAATAGCTGGCTAAGTTGGGTTTGAGTTTTTTGGTAGAGGTTTTGAAGGTCATTTAATTGAATTGCCTGGGTTAGGAGAAGATCATTTGGAGTAGGAGGAGGAGAAGAAGTAGTCTGGGCATAGGACTGGTGACATTCTGGATCAACATAATAATTTGGCCCAAAAAAGTTTCGGGCTTCTTTTAAAGCATCGTTTAAATTGTAAAAGCCTTTGAAAATAGGATTGTAAAAATTGTTTATAGCCATTTGAACTTGGCTATACTGTTTGAAAATTCCTGTAAAGTTTCCTTTGAAAACAATATAACAAAAGAAGTTTTTGGAAAGAGGTTTTTGCTGTATTCTGGAGAAGTAAAAAGCCAAACAATTGCCTAATTTTTGTTTATTCTTCCTTTCTTGGTCTATGGTTCGTAAATTCCATAGATGATCAAGAAGGCACTGTTGAGATTGATGTTTATTCGAACCAGGGGTTTAAACCTCCTAGGATCATCGTTTCTGTAGATAGTCAGAGAATTCTGACCAAATGTCATGCATGGAATTTGACTGTCCATTCTGTTGGGAGATGACGTTTCTGTTTTTACTTCTGTTTCTAATGGAGTTTGCACTTCCACTTTCTGTGACTTATTTGCTGTGTTACTGTGTTCAGCTTTCTCCTTTCCTTTGTCTATCTGTACATTCATATTATTCCTCTCCTGAAAATCACAAGCTTGGTTAAAAATATAAGATAATTTCCTGGATAAAATATCTGCTAGCTGATTGTTTTTGCCCTTAATGTGCTCAAAATTGATCTTATATCCATTTCCTTGAATAAGATTCTGTAGGTTTAACCATCGTGTTCTGTTTACTTTTTTAGAGTTTTCGTTGGATATGAATTTGACAATTGCTTCACAATCAGTGCGTACTGTAAATTCTTTATTAAGATAAATTTTGTATTTATCTAATGCATTGATTAATGCTTGGATTTCGAAGTCTAAGGATGTCCATTTTGATGTTGTCTGAAAATTGCCGCTTGCATAGGCTGCAATTTTTTCTGTCGATCGATCACTGTACTTGGATGATTTACATTTCAGGATGGCTCCCCATCCTTCTTTGCAACCGTCACACTCTATTATAATATAATCTGATTCTAGAGGTAATTCAAGAGGTTTAATCTTTTTTACTTCGTTTTTAATTTTTTGAACAAGTTTTATATCCTCTGAATTAAATCTAGATTCTCCGTTTTTTGAAATTTTTCCGTAAAGTGGTCCAACCATTTTTGCTAGATTAGGTATAAATTTTCTAGCATAATTTACTAGGCCTAAAAATGCTTGAATTTTCTTTTTATTGTCTAATTTATCTGGAAATTCAATAATTTTCTGTGAAATGTGAGGTTGAAGTTCAACCTTACCGTTTCCAATTTCTAGTCCTAAAAATGAAATCTTTTGTTTAAAAAGTTCCATTTTGCGTTTTGATACTACTAACCCGTTTGTTTTTATTTCTTGAAAAATCGTTTTAAGATGACTTTCGTGTTCTTTAATATTATTGCTTGCAACAAGAATGTCATCTATGTAAACTAAACAAAATTCATATTTTTTAAAAATACTGTCCATAAAACGTTGAAAAATTGCTGGGGCCGTTTTTAGGCCAAAACTAAGGACATTCCATTTAAAATGCCCTTCTGAACACATGAATGCTGTCCAAGGCTTAAAATCTTCTTCTAATTTTAATTGATTATATCCAGATTTTAAGTCAAATTTGCTAAATATTCGTTTGTTTTGAATTAAATTTATTAACGTGTCTTTATTGGGTATATTGTATCCGTCGTCCTCTGTATTATCGTTTAGTCGTTTATAGTTATAAACGATTCTGGGTTTTCCTCGTTTCTGTTCAGAATGATTTCTTACAATAAATGCTGCTGATCTGTGTCTACTATCCGATCTGCGAATTGACTTTTGATTAAGCATTTCATTAATCTGCATTTTAAATTCCTTTACATCTGCTGGACTGTAATCTATATTGGTTGTTTTAATCGTAATTTCTGGATTTATTAATTTTATCTTACATATGTAATTAACTTTATTTTTGGTGACATCATCACCAATCAATTTCTAGTTTGGATATAATTTGATAAGGGATATATTTTACCTCCTTTCCCTTTTCTAATTCTCTAAATATTTCATTTGCTAAAATTACTAAAGAATTTTTATGTTCTTTATGTGTTGGAGAGGTTTTATTAGTTTTAGGTTCGTTGCCTGTTAAAAAATCTAATTCTCCCTGTCCACCACGCTTTCGAGCGCACTCTGATTGAAAAATGTGGTAATTTGTGGGTAAAGTGTAATTTTGTTTACTGAAAGTGATGCTGTTTCTGGAGATAGATATACTACCTCTATAATTTAGAATGAAATTTAATCCAAGCAAAAATTCATTGCTCTTAATTTCTGCTGGTGTAATTGTGCATTGTCCTAATTCATATTTTGAACTGTAATTGCCTGCAAAATCTTTGAATTGAATCATAGATTCTTCAGGTAATTTGTGTGTTAATGTCATAAAACTTTGATTTGCTGTTTTGGAGGTGATTGTATAATTTAATGGTATTCTGTATTGGGATGGTACTAATGAGTAAGCTATTAAACTTTTAGTACTTCCTATATCGATTATTGCGACTGTATCTATAACTTTATTATTATCAAGCCATATTCGACAATTAAGTGTTAATAAAGATGTGTTATATTTATTAATATTAACGGAAAATTCTGTATTCTCTGTTAAGCTGTTTTCTAGATTTTCTGTATGTTCATTCTGTGTTGGATTACTTCCTGGTTCTATTTGACTATAGTCTTTTTCTTTAGTTTTTAACTGTGTAATATCATTTTGTAACATAGTTACCTGTATTTGTAACAGCTTAATCTGCGCATCATGTTTTTCTAATATTTCTTGAAAAATGTTTTTATTATCTGGCATATTTTGTTTATATATAAGTTCTAGATTAAATTGATGTTTTGCACATAGAAAGCAAATTTCTATAAAACATTTGTCACATTGAAATCGTTTATTTATTTCTGGATATCGATAGCAAGTGAAACATGGTATATGATCATTTCCTCTGTTTTGGATCCATCGATGATTACATTCATCTTCGTTGTTCATTAGTGTATAAGTGATACTGTTTTGTGAAGTTCCTTCTTCATTTTCTGAGACTATGCTGTAAGTAGATTCTGTTTCATCGTTTTCACTTAAACTTTCGATATCAAATTCACCTATTTCATCAACTAGATTTGCTCTTTGTTGATTATTGTGGCAGTTTGGACATCGGTTTGCTAAATGATTAGGGTCACCACAAATGTAACAATTACATTTTCGGTTTGGTTTAGTTCTTTTAACGTACTTGTCTTTTTTACGTTTATCATAAAATTTTGTTTTTCGAAGATATTTTCTAGGTTTATAAAAACCATATGCTTGTGGAGTGTAGATTGTTGTTCTACAAAATGCCCAAGCCTGTCTTTTAATCTGTTCTTGTAATGTAGCTTCTTTACAACGTTTCTCTAATTCTTGGAAAACAAACATAATTCTTGGACCTATTCCTAATTTTGGCATTGATCCGTATGTCGTATTCCAATCTTCTTGTAACTTACGTCCTAAGTCGCCTGGAAGTTTTGAAAAATATTTATTACATAGTTCTTCATCCATGGCTTTGCCAGTTTGAGCTAGGGTTATAGCAAAGTCTTGGCTGAATTCTTTTATGTATTTGAAATCTCGTATACTTAATTGTTCAAGATTTCTTATAGCTGTATTTTGAATTAATGTTCCTCCCTTTCCTGGATCATTACCAATGAGTAATAGTCTAATAAAGCTGGTAAAGTTGTATGGGTTATTTCCCAAGGCTTTTTGTTCTGTAATTACGGCTGGATTATCCGTTTTGCGACTCTGATAAATTCCTAATGCTAATGGACCTAACGTGGTTTCAAGAACTGCCCACATATCCATTTCTGGTTTTTTATTTACTTCCCAATATCTTACAACATTTTGTTCCCAAATAAGAATTTCTTCGGGCCATAGTTGAGGAGATTGGTTTTCAAGTAGTAACATGTTATGGCTATATAGTTTACCATATGGTTTACGTAAGCCTTTTCCTATATATGGGCTTTCGTGTGTGTAATCTAAATCTGGTTTAGCCCATTGTTCTCTTTCTAGGGGACCTTCTTTATATTGAGAACTGGGTTCATTGTCAAATCTACTTCGTTTATTTACTGGAATCATAGCCTGATCCATAAAGTTGGTTTCAATGAAGAAATCACTTAGTGGAATCTGTTTATTTAAGATGTCTTCGACTAAGGGCATATTAAAATGTTTAGATAATGTTGTAAAGGCTTCTTCATAGGTCATATCAAGTTCTGTTATACATGCTATAAGCATATCGTCTGTTTCTTGTCTTATGTTTTCAACTGTAATTTTTCTGTTTATAATTTCATGTAATGTTCGTTTACTTTCTGTTTTAAAGGTTTCGTCTATTTCTATATCTTCAATATCATTATTTTGTTGAGTGTATTCTTCATCAACTAGATATCCAAGAATATCTAGTTCATCATCTACTTCTAGATCTGAATCATATTCATCAAATTTTGGGCCTTCGTCCCAATTCATAGCGTTCAGTTGTTCAGAAACTATTTCATTTAAATTGTAGTGTTCGTTAACTTCTGATTCAGTATCTGTTTCTTCTTCATTCTGTTTAAACTTATAATTACTAAATCTTAAGTTGGGTTCTCCAAATTGGTTTGTGTAGAGAACGTGCGTTTTTGGAATTAATAAACTTTTATCGTTGTCTATAAAGTCTTTAAGTTGCCATTCAAGGCCTGCTAAATCTTCTGGATTTATTCTTCGTGGTTCTATCATTTTAATGCCTTTACTAGCAATGTTTTGGACAATTCCATCAAGGTTGATTTTAAATTTCATCCCTGATCTGTTACTAGCTTTTCCTATTATTCCAATACTAATAATAAGATTATTACCTATGTAGTTTTCAAATCCGTTTGCTTTAAACCCAAGTTTTAAATGTTTTAAGTCGTTTATGCTTTTTAAAATATCTGGAACACAGTAAACTAAGGCTGATTTATCGTTTAGGTCTATCTCCATTCCTGAAAGTAATGCTTTTTCTATATTTGTTGTCCAAGATTTATCTAGGACAAGCGTTAAAAGTTTCGTTCCTAATCCCTTTCTGGTTAAAGTTTTGATTCCTATGACTATCAGTCCTAGGTGAAAAAATCTTTTTCCGGTGTTTTTTAACTTTTGAATGGTTTCTGGAGATAAAATGTCTAAAGTTACACTGTTGTCGATTACGCGTATCTCTTCTTCCCTTATGCTTCTAATTAACGTGGTATTAATGTTTGTAATTCCTGTCTGGTAGAGAATTCTTGGATTTAAAAGATCTAGATGATTATTATTATAAATATCTAGATTTTGGTCTAAGTCTATTTCTTCATCTAACTGTACCATCTGTTTTTCTTTCTTAGATTTAAATTTTGATAAGACACTGGAAATTTCATCTTTTGGTTTACTACTAGAGTTAATTTTTGTTAGAGTTCTACTCGGTCCTGAGAATGATTTTCTACTATTAATCATTTTGGAATCCAAAATTTATAAACTTCTGGTTGTCTAGTTTTAATGACTACTGGTTCTCCTAAGCTTAGTTTTGATAACTGTTCAGAAATTTTATCTAACTCCTGATTAAAAGACTGTTTATTCTCAAGCTGTTCAAGTTTTTCTAAAATTTGAAGATTAAGACTTATAATTATATTGAATAAGTTTGGATATTCTTTATCTGAAAGACTGTTACCCGAATATATAGTAAATCCTTGTTTTGGAACTGGTTGAGTTGCAAATTTACTTGCTTCCTCAATTGCTTTCTGTAAGAATCTATTCATAAACTTAACCACTAATGATCTGCTTTACTTCCTTTAATACTGTTTCAACCTGTTTTATTTTAGTGTCTAGTTCAAATGTTTTCGACTTAAGGTTTTCTAATATTCGTTTAGATTCAAGTTCTAAAGCTTTAGGTTTATTTGTTTCTAGTAGAAATTTAAGCTCGTTTACTGATGACTTATCTGGAAAATTATTCTTTAAATTAATTAAGCTATGTAGAATATTTTCGTTTTGATTTTTAACAAAATCAAAATTTTCTACTAACTGTTTTAAAATTTTATTCTTATTTTCAAGGTTTTTGGCAATTGTTTCCAAAGTCCTTGCTGTAGAATTGTCGTACTGTTCTAAAGAAATTCCTAAATTTATGATTAAATCTGTTATTGAGTTTAACTGTTTATTATCACTGTGTAATATATGTTGAAAGCCTTTTTCAAAGTGACAAACAAAGCTGTATTTATCAAGACTGATTATACTGTGATTTTTGAAATTGTATTCAAGATTAAGATAACTTAATCGTCTAGAGGATGAAGAATCAATTTTAAAAGTTCTTTTCCTTATAATTTTTGAAGACTCATTCCTACTTATGCTTCTAAGTTCTTTTATAGATTTACTTTGAGAGATCAATTTAAAGAAACAAAAATACAAGAAAATAGAGTACGATTAATTCCCTGGTTACCAATTATTCTTTTTATTTTATACATATTCAACTTCGTTGTTACCTTACAGTTTACCATGTTTAGTTGAAAAATTGGGATTTACGCCTCTCTGCAACCCTAGAACTAACTCAGAGGGTTCTGCAGTAAAATAACAATTTAATTGCTCATGATAAAACAAAAATTCTAATTGATAACACTAGGAACAACCATGCTCTGATACCAGTTTACGTAGGGGAGTAGAAAAATTTTACAAATCATAAAGCAAAATTTCACAAATCATAAAGCAAACGGGCTATGTATGACACAAAATCTTCTAGGTAAATTCCTAAAAGATATCCTAATAAAAATCTGAAAATAAATTCAAATATATTACAAACAAGAAGAAACAGCGGATGTACCTGATTCATGGATAATAGATTTGTTTACGCCTTGAGCAGTGCAGCTTGAAAAGAAGATACTTCCTCTCTTTTTCTTTTTTTTCTTTTTTTTTTATTGATGATCTCTCAGAGTGACAAAGTAACTGAAGAACTTAAAATAGCATAAGAGGAATGAAATAGAAATTTAGTTTGAAAGGAACTCCCATTAGTGTCGGGCTGCATACTTCATTAGGCATTATCATTAGTGTGTGCTTCCACCATATAACCTCCTGTGAGTGCAACTTTATAATAGAATCGCATCAGTTGAATATCGACCCCTATTGGGTAAATAGCATTTACTCAGTCCCACAATGTCCAAAAGTCGCCATATAAAGAGCTAGCTTCCCTACCTATACTAACATATATATATATATATATATATATATATATATATATATATATATATATATATATATAAACCTGGACTTATGCCAGTGTCCCAGTAAATGCTAACGATTGAACACTTGCTCTTGGAGCGGTCAGCTGCTTGCTGTCCACCGCTCCAGTGAATGTGATCGACCGATCGTCACTGTTTAGGGTTGTTAGCACTTCCTATTCAATTTCATATTTTCTGTAATAGGTTTAACCAGGTTTAGCATTCAATTCTTATCAATTTTAACAAAAGGGTTACTTATAGTTTATCGATTTCTCTTTACAAATTAACATCAAATTGTATTTATTGTTAAATTTTGGATCCATAACCATCAAGATTCTTAATTTTAATTTTTAACAAATCTAAATCAAATTGGGTACACTATAATTAACCGTATATAAATCAACTAATTAACAGTGAACCCACCCACCTGAAATCCAAGCTCTTTCCCTCGAATCACATCTGGAAATCTAATCTATTTGTTCGTTCTCCACTTGTTTTAGCCTTGTTCAACTTTCCTATTTTGATTTTTATTATAATTTAATGAATTTTTTAAGATGAGAGGAAATTTGAATTTGATAGAGTCTGAACGTTTTGCTCTAATTTATTCTAATTAGGGTTTTCCTTAACATTGAATTTATAACAAATCAAAGTGATGTGAACCATTGATTGACTCTTGGAAAAATATTCATTTAAATCAAGAACGTTAAAAAAATACGATAATATGGGTTGTTCAACTAGGAATACCATAGCCACTAAACGACCACCGGTCGACCATAGGGTCCTGAGGCGATCGACCGCTACATGTCAACTGGTGACACCCCAGGATGTCGAACGATGTACTAATTTTTAACGTTTAGTTTTCTCTAAATTTACTTATTTAATTATTTTCAGGTGAAAATTTTCAAACGTTTATAGATTTTCCATATTAGCTCGGATTCCAAAGAGTTGTATAATAAAATTGTTCAGAAAATCGTCACAAAGGCAATGGTGCAACTTTCCTAGTCAAATTCGAAAGTTTGCAAAAAATTCAATTTTTCCCTCGTTATATTTAAATTTAATATTTATTAAATTTTCTGCTTAAATTTTTTGCGGTGTTACACTCTCTTCCTTAGATGGATTTCGTTCTCGAAATCTCCAAGGACGGAAAAATATAACTTGGGCATACAAAAATCAATAATTATAACCATATACTCATCCATCAACCAATGAAGATCATTATCCTTAATAAAACTTCTAATAAAATATGTTAATGCTTGCGTGGAATGCATATGAACCTATACTAATCCAAAAAATAGGCGGTCTCCTGATTTAGTCGACCTCTTGAAATACAAACGCTTGTGCCATATATCCATAGGTATGCAACATTCTTTATAAATACACTTGCAATTCTACATATATGCACAACCATTCAATCCATATGCAATAACCATATGTATATAACTCAATAGAATAAAATATGTGATAGGTTGTGTGTGCGCTCTTTAAAAAAATTATTTGCCGCAAAGATCAAATCCAAAAATACATCCATTAGAATTCACCATCCAAAATATGTCCTAATAACACGTTCATAGATATTCCTACTACCCAAAAGTCTCTACTCAAGTGGTATACTATGCTAGAACCTAAAAAAACAAGTGACCTTCATTTAATTATCTAAAATGCATACATACCAGGAAAGAGTTATGGGTGGGTAGCTTGGATCTTCTCCTCAGACTCCCTTATACTCTCCGTTCAATCGTCTCCTCACTGAACCTTAATAAGCCCGATAACATTAGTGTAGAGTCGCTTTGAACCATGCTCAAGAAACAAGTGGGTGCACAATGAATAAGTGACTTCCCATCTACCACCACCTCCTATAGCTAATCCGGCTCGACTAAAGTGGTTGTACCATGCAAGCACTTCGACAAGTGCAATGCATGGAAAATGTCGTGTACTTCCACTAACTTCTTAGGATGCTTCACTCTATAGGCTAACTTTCTAACTCTGCCAATAATCAAAAAAGGCCCTACAAACCTCTATGCTAACATTCCCGAACTACCAAATCTCATAACATTCCTAAGCAGTGAGACCTTCACAAAAAACATATCATCCGCTACAAACTCTAACTCTATGTGTCTCCTGTCATTCTAAGACTTCTGCCTATCCTTTGCAATTTTCATCCTCCTACGGATCAAGTCTACTTTCTCTAATGTCTCCCCCACCATAACTGGTCCAAGAACAATCCTATTGTTAGTGTCCCACCAATGGGGCGATGATCTACAAGGTCTCCCATATAACCCTCGAATGGTGACATCCCAGTCTCACCTAATAACTATTACTGTAGGTAAACTCCACTAGTGGAAAGTGATCCTTCCAAGAGCCGCTAGAATCCAATATGCGCATCTGAAGTAAGTCCTTCAACACTAGGTTCACTCTCTCCGTCTTTCTGTCCATCTACGGGTGATAAGTGGTAGTCAAGCTCAACTCGATGCCCAAAGCCTCCTATAGGCTCCTCTAAACTCGTTGGTGAAAAGCGGATGTCGGTCGCTAACCATGCAAGAATAAACTCCATGTAACCTAACTATTTCCCTCACATATAGTGTTGCAAGTGACGCAGAAGTCCTCATACTCCTAACCAAAATGTAATGAGCTTATTTGGTCAATCGGTTGATTATGGCCCAAATACTCTCATTCCCCATCCTACTCCTACGTAGTCCATCAATGAAGTCCACAGAAATTCTCTCCCACTTCCACTTCAGAATATCCAACGGCTGCAATAATCCTTCCGACTTCTTCTGCTCCGCCTTTACCCTCTGATAAGCCATACATCGAGTTACATACTCCACCATATGGTTCTTTGTACTAGGCCAATAAAGGACTCTTTATGTCACGGTATCATTTTATCTCCATCGGGATGAATGGTCATCCTAGAATGACAAGATTCGGGCGGTAGAATCTCAATCAAAATGATAATGAAAGGAACACATAACCTACCATCTCTTCATAACCACCCCTTTAAGTCAATGGCATAACGCCCCAAATGACTTGACAGCTCTCCTCCACTAACACTCTCGAAAATATCCAATAGCTCCATATCTTGCTTTTGACTAGACATTATGCGATCCATGAGTATAGGTTGCACATCCAAAGTTGCAAACAATCCTGGAGTGATATCCGTTGATGGTCGGAAATCGAATACAGAAATGAACTCCAAATGCCTCCACTCTAAGAACAAAAGACTCAACACCGCATGCCGCCTACTCAAGGCATCGACTATAATATTCCTTTGCCCAAAGCATATGAGATATTGAAGTCATATGATGCTAAAAACTCCATCCGCGTTTTCTACCTTAAGTTTAAATCCTTCTAGGAGAATAAATACTTCAGATACTTATGATTGACATACAACTTAAACTACTTCCTTAATAAATTATGTCTTCATGACTTGAGTGCAAGGAAAATGGCCGCCAATTTATGATCATGTATAGGATAGTTTCTCTCATGGATCTTTAACCGTCAACTAGCATAGCTCACTACTCTCCGTCCCTTCATCAATACCGCATCCAACCGCATACTATAAGAGTCGATGTATACTGTGAATGCCTTCGTGTCATCGGGTAACACCATAACAGGTGTACTAGTTAACAACTCCTCCAGCTTAAAAAAAGCATTTCACACTTCGCCACCTAAGAGAAAATCAAATTCTTTTTACTAAGCAGGTTAGAGAAGTAGAGATCTTCTCGAATTCCTTAATGAACTTCCTATGGTGACTTGCTAAACCAAGGAAACTCCTCACTTCTATGGAATTCTTCGGCACATGCTAATCCTTTGCTACAGCGACCTTCCAGGATCGATCGCCAGCCCACTCATTGAGACAACATGTCCCAAAACACATTCCTCCTCACAATAAAAGTCACACTTTGAAAACTTTGCCTTCAACTTATGCTCACAGAATGTATTGAGCACTTCTTCTTAATGCAACCTATTCTTCTCCTCACTTTTTGAATAAACTAATATGTCGACCACAAATACCACCACCAACTTTTAAGCAACCCTCTAAAAACTTGTCTCATCAAATCAACGAAGTATGTAGGTGCATTGATCAGTCCAAAGGGCATGATTAACTTCTCATAAAGTTCATCGGGTGTACACAAAGCGGGCTTCTAAAAACTATCCTTGGTTGCACACAATTGATGGAACCTTTAGCTAAATCAAGCTGTGAAGACACCTTTGCTCCAACCAACTGATAAATGAGATTGTCTATGTGGGGCAATGGGTAATGATTCTTCTTTGTTAGTTTATTATGCTCCCAATAATCGATGCAAAGTCTTGGAGAACCATCTGCCTTAGTGGGAAAGACAATTGGCACACCACTTTGAAATACTCCTCCTAACGAAGTCCTTCCCCAATAGCTCATTCACAAGCTTATTCAACTCACGTCTCTCCTTTTGAGCCATATGCCTCAAAAGTAAGACAATGTTTCTAGCATTCTCCATAAGATAAATCTAGAACTCGATCTATTTATAGGGTAGGTGATCGGTAACCTTGAAAAACACATCTGGGTAATCTATAACTACAGGCACTATATATAACTCATTAGGTGGTAGGTCTAATGAATATAAGTAACTCAATGTAAGTGAACCTTTGGGATTGCAATAAGTCTCTAGACTGCACCCACTACAGGTACCCAACCTAACCAACTTCCTATCACAATCTTGGATCGCCCTATACATCGTCATCCAATCCTTTCTCAAAATCAAACTGAATATAGAAACTATAAGACAAAAGCATCACAATCGAACTCGACCCTTAAAATAAATAATTTCAAACTCGTACATATCATAGATAAATAAGCTGATCCTCTAAAAGAGTGTTATACAACCATAGGGAATGTAACTATGCTAGTGTCTAAGAGTAACTCATCCACAAGTCTACTGGTGGTAAAAGAGTGTGATGCTCCCATGTCAAATAAGGTATAAACAGGTAAATCAGATAAAATTAACACACCTTCGATCATGACCTTCTTTCCCTTGTCCGCAACTGGAGGTGTACTCGAACTACGAATAACATCTAGTGTGTAAGTTGAAACCTCCTAGGTAGAGGTCTTCTGGGATGCTGGACACTCCCACCTCATGTGCCCGTATTGATTGTAGTTATAATACTTAATCTTTGGACTATCCGCCGTGCATTCATTCACAAAATTTCCCTTCTTATCGCACTTCCTACACTGCATCTCTTGCTTCTTGATCTTTCCCTTGGGTCTCATTCCGTCCTTGCATTGGTTCCGCTGTTGTGCCTTTCCTCCTATCTTCTTCGACTCACCCTTCATCTCCTCCTTGGAAACATCATTCAGTAAAGTCATTTCAACCGATTAATCAAAAGCCGCACCCACATGAATACGAGTAAAGGCCAAATCTTGAAGAGGATGATTCGGTCCCTTAGCAAACTGTAAAGCCGTGTTATGAGGGGTAATCGTCAGCTCCATTCCAAACCTAGCCAACTCATTAAACTGATTGACATACTCTTTCATCGACATCTCTCTTTGCTACAAATGAATAAAATTTTCCAACTGCACTCCCTCTTCGGCTATAGATAGAAACTTCATCTCAAAACAACAACAAAACTCACTACACCAGAGTAGCCATTTCGCAATGACTTTGAGTCATTGCTAAAGCATTTAGCAATGGCCCTAAGCCATTGCAGAATGGATAGTGGCTAAAATTAACGATGGCGCAAAGCCATTGCGAATTCGGCAGTCATAATGGCTCAGAGCTGTTGCTAATTACTACAAAAAAATTAAAAAATAGACCGTAGTAGCATGTACGCCTCCTAAAATGCATGTACACATTTAATCATTAATACATAGTCCAGAAACGAAATATAAACTAAGATTTCATTTAATTGGTCTAAAATAATATAAACTATTTGGGTAACTTGATAGATGTTATAGCTATGAAGAAGACACGATTTTACCTAAAAATATTAACACTAAGTTCCTGATTGAAGATGTAGACATAGACGATTTAAACTTAAATGATAAATTTTCCACCATTTGGTTTTTCTTAAGAAGATGTGAATAGGTCTGACACTTCACTTGCTGCTGACATTGAAAGAATGCTATCTGTTAGGAAGAAAATGCATTATCCATACTACAATAGCATCTTACATTTGAAACATGTATTCAATCAAGTAATAATAAGATAATTTTCCAACATTGCGTCCATATGGTTACCAATAATTGAAATCAAATACTATTATTTTTACTCGTGCTAAGGCTGCAAGCTCCCATCTTGCCATAACCAGCTTCAACCTCTAGCCAGTGCAACATACTGCGTGTTTCTTCTATAGTTGCTCTTCCTAATATAGCCCTAAGGAGTGGCACATAATTGGGCACCAAATTAAAGTACAAGCAGTGCATTTCCCTAGATCTTTGAAAATACTTTTGCCTCATATATAAATATTAGTCAAGTCAAGTTGTGAACTGAATTGCTCCAAATTTCAAAGAGCCAAAACTAGGTTAAATGATGTTCAGAATTTGTAATTTTAACCTTTATCTCAACAGAATGAACTGCAATTATAAATCTACACTCTTCCAGCTTCCATTAAAAGAATTTGAAAGTATGCATGAAACCTATTGAAGACAACTAAAATGTAATGTAAAAATGAATTAGCACTTGTATAGATATTTTTATAACTAGTGATAACTAATGTAAAGAGGATTCTTATTGATATTTATAGAAGCAAACAATATAATGAGATAGAGAAAAAATGTCTCTATGTATATTTATTTCGCTTGATGTACATGGGTATTTATATAAAAATATTCTTACTGTTACAGGAAGTCAAAGTAACCTATACTAGTGGATCGTTCTATATTATATGGATCTCAAGCTAAGACTTGGTAAATTTCCACACTCCTCCTAAAGTTGGAGAGTGTATGTCGAGGACTCCCAACTTGCCAAGTGACGCAGCGGATAATTAATAAAACGTTATAGATCGATGAAAGTAGCAAACGGTGGATTGAAGATACTGAAATGCCCAAATTCGTTGATCACAAAGATACCGAATTCTAGCTATCTTCGACACGTTGATCGCGCACGATATCGTGAAAGAAGATCTACAATTCTTCAAACGTTGATCAAGCGCACTTGATACCGTGAATTGGCTTCAACAATCGTTGAATCGAGCGCACTCGATTAACCGAAAGTGGAGATAGGAGATTACACTCAACTACCAATTTAAGATGAAAGCACACAACAATCAAACAAGAATTTTATTCAAAAATCAACCACTTTAAATGTACAACACACTCCCTATTTATAGTGTTTCACACCCTGACCCTTAAGTCGTTGCCGACCCAGTACCCTAGGACTCACGACTCACGACTCAAGCATTCACCAACTCAACACTTGAACGACTTAAGGAAACACACAAGTATACAACCCAGCGACTTACGGCTTATCACAACACAACTGACAACGACTTAAAACAACACACATTTACAACACTTAGGTCGTATACGACCTTACTACTCACGCGACTTAAGAAGCAAACGACATACGACTTAAATCATACAATGACTCACTCACATATATACAACACAGTGACTCAACTTAGGTTCGTGAACGACTCATCACGTACAGACCACACGACTCACGACTTAAATTCAACACAACACATAACGACTTACGACATAACATTCAAACGACTCAAGCTCCATGCGGCATCCCTCTCTTGTGTCCTGTTAAGTCGTGACTGACTTAGCGCCTCTTTCTTAGGTCGTGACCCGTTAGAGTTAGGTCGTTAACTCGGCACAACTTCCCCTATGGTCTCCAATTAAGTCGTGGACGACCTATAGTTTGAACCTTAAGTCGTGGACGACTTAACTCCATGTCGTTAGCTCGTATTGCTTCTCCCTTAGCTCCTATAGCTATAGGTCGTAACTCCTTCCCATGTGCCTTGTTAGGTCGTGGCCGACCTTGTTTAATCCGTGAACGACCTAAGCCTCCCTCCTTAAGTCGTGTACGACTTATCCCCTGAGCTGCATCATCCTCCCCTGTTGAGAAAAATTCGTCCTCGAATTTGTAAATTCTTCCACATCAGATTGTCCATCTCCATAATATGGTACAAGATGCTTAACATTGAACACGTCAGAAGTGTACACATCCTCCGGCAGCTTTAACTTATAAGCATTTTCATTAATCCGTTTCACAACTTCTACAGGACCAATTTTTCTGGCTTTCAACTTGTTATAAGAGCCTACTGGAAATCGATCCTTGGTTAACACGGCGTAAACCAAATCACCCTTGTTAAATTCAACACTTCGTCGCTTCAAATCTGCAGTTCGCTTATACTTCTCATTTGCTTTCTCCAATCGCTCCTGAACGATTTTATGACATTCATTCAACCCATCAACAAAGTCTACAGCTCGTTTAACCGTCCCCTTTGGTTGTGGCACTACCGCTAAATCCAACGGTCCCCTGGGTAGATTTGAATATACAATCTGAAATGGACCGAATCACGTACTACGATTCATTGCATGATTATGAACAAACTCTGCTTGGCATAACTTCATGTCCCAACTCTTCAAATTGTCCTTCACAAGACATCGTAACAAATTTCCCAACGATCTGTTAACAACTTCTGTCTGTCCATCTGTTTGCGGATGATAAGCGCTGCTAAAGTTTAACTTCGTTCCCACCATCTTCCACAAACTTAACCAAAAGTGACTCAGAAAACGAGTATCCCTATCCGACACAATAGATTCTGGAAATCCATGAAGTCGATAGATCTCCTTGAAAAACAACTGAGCGACATGAACAGCATCCGCCGTCTTCTTACACGCAATAAAATGTACCATCTTCGAGAAACGATCCACCACAACATATATAGAGTCATTCACCCTTTGATTTCTCGGCAATCCCAACACGAAATCCATGCTAATGTCTACCCATGGTTTTGTAGGAACAGGTAATGGCATATACAATCCCGCATTTGTAGCGGTCCCTTTCAAAACCTGACAAACATGACATCTACGCACAAACCTTTCAACTTCCCTTCTCATTGTCGGCCAATAATAAGACTGAGAAATTAACTGCAAAGTACGATCTCTACCCACATGGCCTTCTTCGTGCAACTCTTTCACAATTTTCATTCTCAAACTACAATCTGGTACACATAATCGATTCCGTTTGAATAAGAACCCATCTATAAACACAAATTCATCAGTACTCCCGTCCTTGACTCTCTCAACAAATTTCATAAAGTAAGGATCTTCTTCAACCAATTCTGGCAATAGCTCAAATTCTATCACTTCAACCTTCATCGTTGTCAACAAATGATTCCTCTTGCTCAATGCATCAGCTACACGATTCGTCACCCTTGATTTGTGCTTTACAACAAAAGTAAACTGTTGTAGATACGTGACCCATGAAGCGTGCCTAGCTGAAATTTTATCCTGCCCTTACAAATGTTTCAATGTTTCATGATCAGTAAAGAGAACAAACTCCTCCTGAAACAGATAATGTCTCCAATGCTTCACTTCTTGAACAATTGCGTAAAACTCAACATCATAAGTGCTATATCTCAACTTAGCTCCAGATAACTTCTCGCTGAAATAAGCAACTGGTCTTCCTTTCTGACTCAAAACTCCACCAACCCCAACCTTCGATGCATCAGTATGTAATTCAAACAACAACTGAAAATCCGGTAAAACTAGAATTGGTGTTGTCGTCAATAGTGTCTTGATTTTATCAAAAGCAACCCCTGCTTCCTCTGACCACTCAAACTTCTTTCCTTTCATGCAATCGGTTACAGGTGCCATCACACTACTAAAATGTGGAATGAATCTTCGGTAGAAAGATACCAATCCATGAAAACTCCTCACTTCAATAATCGTCTTGGGTTGTGGCCAACTCCTGACGGCTTCTACTTTACTTTCATCCACTTGAATTCCTTCTTTCGATAGAACATATCCTAGAAATAAAACACTGTCCGTCATAAACACACACTTCTTTATTGCAGCATAAAATTTCTCTTGTCGTAGAATCAATAGTATTTCACGCAAATGCTGAACATGCTTTTCCATACTTCCACTGTAGATCAAAATATCATCAAAGTAAACAACCACGAACTTCCCAATGAATGGTCTGAAAATCTTGTTCATCACTCTCATAAAAGTACTCGGCGCATTCGATAATCCAAACGGCATAACCAACCATTCGTATAAACCTTCCCTAGTTTTGAAAGCAGTCTTCCACTCATCACCCGGTCTAATACGAATCTGATGGTATCCACTCTTCAAGTCAATCTTTGAGAACACAACAGCTCCACTCAACTGGTCAATCAAATCATCAAACCTCGGCATAGGAAATCTGTATCTCACAGTGATCTTGTTCAGAGCCCGACTATCCGTACACATTCTCCACGAACCATCCTTCTTTGGCACCAATAAAGATGGCACTGCACAAGGACTCAAGCTCTCCTTAACACGCCCCTGTTCTAACAACTCCTCCACCTGCCTTCTCAGTTCCTCATGCTCCTTAGGACTCATCCTATAATGTGGCCTGTCTGGTAATACTGCCCCTGGCACAAGATCAATCTGATGTTGAATATCCCGCAACGGTGGTAACTCCGTTGGTAATTCTTCAGGAAACACATCTCTGAATTCTTCCAATACCGGTTTTACTTCCTCTGGAACTTCTACAGATTCAGTGGCTTCATGTCCAATCAACAAAAATACCTCTGGACTCTCTTCTACTTCTTCAATAAATTCCTTCAAAGTCAATAAAGTCTTAAGCTCCTCAATCTCTTCTGACTTGCTCTCTTCTTGCTGTCTCTTCTTTGGAACCAAAATGATTTTAACACCTTCAAACATAAAACTGTAGCTATTGGTCCGACCGTCATGTTGCACTGCTCGATCATACTGCCACGGTCTTCCCAAAAGTAAGTGACAAACATCCATCTCAACCACATCACACCAGATCTCGTCTTTATATTTCTTCCCAATAGAAAATGGAACTCGAACTCCCCTGTCCACCTTCACTTCTCCTCCTTTTCTCAACCACGCTAACTTGTAAGGATTAGGATGTTTCTCCGTCTTCAACTTCAGCTTTCTCACAGCTTCAGTAGAAATAATATTGTCACAACTTCCAACGTCAATCACAAATTTACAAACCTTTCCCAGAATAGTGCATGTTGACTGAAAGATGTTACTCCTCAACCAACTAGCTTCTTCTTCTTGCTTCGGTATTAAACAAGACCTCCTCATCATTAGGTTACATCCTTCATCTCTTGACGCGATATCCTGTTCATTCTCCTCAACTGGACTAGGATAACCTTCATCAACATCCTCACCTTCAACTTCAGCGATCATAGTTCATTTCTTCGGCTTCAGACATTCATTACTCTTGTGACCCACTTCTTGGCAATTGTAACATTTGAAACTGTTGTTGGCCTTTTCCTTCGCAACTTCATTCACAACTGGTTTACTGATAGATTTAGAAACATTAGAGCTACCACTAACACCCTTCACTTGATTGTTGGAATTAGTAAACACACCACCACCTCGTCTTCCCTGCTTCTCCCAAGCCAACGCTTTCTGATGTGCTTCTGCTACAGATCTAGGATCAAACATATTCACCATATCTTGAATCTGTATTCGCAACCCTCCAACAAATCTAGCAGTCAGTTGTTCCTCTGTCTCCATAATGTTATTTCGAGCAATCAGTTGATAAAATTCATCAGCATAATCATTAACAGTCTTCGTCCCCTGCCTTAGATTCTGCAACCTCTGGTACATGAGTGATTGATAGTTATAAGGTAAAAATGTAGCTTTCATCAGTTTCTTCATCTTCTCCCATGATTCAATCTTCAACTTCCCCATTCTCTCCCGTGTAAGTTTAGTTTGCTGCCACCATGCTAAAGCTCTTCCCCTCAACCTAGTAGCAACCAACTTCACTCGACGATTCTCCGGGACCTCTTTGAAATCAA
Organism: Allium cepa; assembly: GCA_030765085.1. Lineage (NCBI taxonomy): Eukaryota > Viridiplantae > Streptophyta > Magnoliopsida > Asparagales > Amaryllidaceae > Allium > Allium cepa. The sequence goes on along the minus strand of CM060939.1, from coordinate 210,948,685 downwards.
AGATCTCTTCAACATTGGACAACCAATCAAGGAATTCTTCTGCTACCATTCCTCCCTTGAATTCTGGAATTTCCATCTTCATACTCGATTCCCATCGACGATCATCATCTACATCCCTATATAAATTTCGAACTTGGTCTCGATCTCGATAATGAATGCTAGCTCTATCACCCTCTTCATCATAATCAAATGTACGTCTATATCGATCTCGACCATCAACATCCCTTTGATCACGCATGTCTCTTCTACTATGTCTCTCTTCATCTCTATATGGCTCGTTTTCAAACTCTCATGGAGTTCTCCTCTCTTCATGCCCATAGTCATGGTGATCTCTCCTTGATGAAATTGATGTTTCTCTTCTTTCTCTAAAAGTTTGTGGTGATACCCTCCTCGCTTCCGTAACCGATGGCGAAACTCTGTTTCCTCCATGGTTCGAGATTAGTGATCTCCTCCTTTGATTTTGATTCAAATCATTCATCAACTTCTCTAACTTTCTAATGCCTTCATCAAATTTCTCATTAATGCGTTGTTCCAGTTGCTCGGCTTCTTCTCTTCTATACAACGCTTCAACATTTTGATGACGAATAGCTCTCCTTGGCGGCATGATTGAACTTCACAACACTTCAACAATTTCTTCAAAAAATCTTCAACACAAGTCAAACAAACGCGGCTCCAACTCAACTTGGCTCGGCCTCAACACTTCAACACAAACCAAATTCAAACAACTTCCACACTTTGATCCAAAATGAAATGGATCGAAAGTTCTTCTCTTGTTGCAACTTCAAGATGAACACGATGAACACCAAACTTCAAACTCCTTGGCTCGAAGACTCGTCTTAGCTATGATTGGCTAAGTCAAGCTCTGATACCAAAACTGACGCAGCGGATAATTAACAAAACGATATAGATCGATGAAAGTAGCAAACGGTGGATTGAAGATACTGAAATGCCCAAATTCGTTGATCACAAAGATACCGAATTCTAGCTATCTTCGACACGTTGATCGCGCACGATACCGTGAAAGAAGATCTACAATTCTTCAAACGTTGATCAAGCGCACTTGATACCGTGAATTGGCTTCAACAATCGTTGAATCGAGCGCACTCGATTAAATGAAAGTGGAGTAGGAGATTACACTCAACTACCAATTTAAGATGAAAGCACACAACAATTAAACAAGAATTTTATTCAAAAATCAACCACTTTAAATGTACAACACACTCCCTATTTATAGTGTTTCACACCCTGACCCTTAAGTCGTTGCCGACCCAGTACCCCATGACTCACGACTCAAGCATTCACCGACTCAGCACTTGAACGACTTAAGGAAACACACAAGTATACAACCCAGCGACTTACGGCTTATCACAACACAACTGACAACGACTTAAAACAACACACATTTACAACACTTAGGTCGTATACGACCTTACTACTCACGCGACTTAAGAAGCAAACGACATACGACTTAAATCATACAACGACTCACTCACATATATACAACACAGTGACTCAACCTAGGTCGTGAACGACTCATCACTTACAGACCACACGACTCACGACTTAAATTCAACACAACACATAACGACTTACGACATAACATTCAAACGACTCAAGCTCCATGCGGCATCCCTCTCTTGTGTCCTGTTAAGTCGTGACTGACTTAGCGCCTCTTCCTTAGGTCGTGACCCATTAGAGTTAGGTCGTTAACTCGGCACAACTTCCCCTCTGGTCTCCAATTAGGTCGTGGACGATCTATAGTTTGAACCTTAAGTCGTGGACGACTTAACTCCATGTCGTTAGCTCGTATTGCTTCTCCCTTAGCTCCTATAGCTATAGGTCGTAACTCCTTCCCATGTTCCTTGTTAGGTCGTGGCCGACCTTGTTTAACCTGTGAACGACCTAAGCCTCCCTCCTTAAGTCGTGTACGACTTATCCCCTAAGCTGCATCACCAAGCATCTCCAAGTATTGCAATTTAGCTGCTGGTTTGGTAAACACATCAGCAAGTTGACGTTAAGATTTGACATACGCTGGCTGGACTACTTTTGAAAAAAAATCTTCTCTCTAATAAAATGGCAGTTAATTTCTATTTGTTTCGTCCTTTCATGAAATACGGATTTGAGAAGATATGAATTGCTTCTTGGTTATCATAATAAAGTGTTGTTGATTTATGAGAGACAATCCTAAAATCCTTCAGTAAAACCCTTAACCAAACAATTTCTGAAGTTGCAGTAGCCATAGCTCTATTCCTCGCCTTCATTGAAGATCTAGAAACCATACTTTGTTTCTTACTGTGCCATGACACTAGTGCATGTCCAGTGAAAACAACAATATCCTATTGTAGAATGTCGTGTGTCTGAACAACTCTCCCAGTCTGAATCACAATACATCTTTAGTTCTAAAGAATTATTTGATGGTAATAAAATACCTTGACCTAGTGCTCTCTTTATATATCTAAGAATTTGAATTGGTGCATCATAATGGGGCTGTCTAGGCTGACTGACAAATTGAATAAGTTGATTTACTAAGAAAGTTATATCAAGCCTAATAATTCGTAAATAAAAAAGTCTACAAATTAGTCTTCTGTAAATTGATGGATCAGAAAGCAAAGGACCTTCATATTTGGAAAGTTTAATATTTGGATCCATGGGAATAGTGGCAGGTTTTGTATTTAACATGCCAACATCTACTAAAATTTCCAGCGCATATCTTCTTTGTGAAAGAAAAATTCCAACATGTGAAGTACCAAATTCGATGCCAAGAAAATTTTTTAGAGCTCCCAAATCTTTGATATGAAATCTTCTGTTAAGTAAAAATTTCAATTTTGAAATCACTAAAGGATTTTTTTCCTATTATAAACATATCATCCTGATAAAGTAATACAACTGTGATTGAGTTCGAAGATATTTGAGTGAATAATGAGTAGTCACATCTAGATTGAGAGAAACCAGCATCAATTAAAGCTGTAGAAAATTTTGCAAACCATTGTCTCGAAGCTTGTTTGAGCCCATAAAGAGACTTAGGACGATATGCTAAATTCTCACCCTGTCAAGCAAGACCAAGAGGAAGTTTCATATAGACTTCATCCATGAGATCACCATGGAAAAAAGTATTATTAATATGAAGTTGATGAAAAGGCCATTTCCGAACAGAAGATTGAAGAACTCGAACGGTAGTCAATTTTGCAACTGCATTTTTGCAACTGGTGCAAAGGTGTCTTGTTAATCAATACCCTCTAATTGATTGTTTTCCTTTGCTACCAGTCGAGCTTTTAAATGTTCTATAACCACTATCTTTATTTTTGACTTTGTAAACCCATTTGCACTAGATTGTACTTTTGTGAGGAGGCAAAGGAACAATATACCATGTATTATTCATTTCAAGGACCTTTATTTCTACATCTATCCCAGCTTTCCAAGTAGGATTTCATAGCCTTGGAAAATGAGGAAGGCTCAACAATTGATGAAATAAGAGAAACAAATTTACGATAATTATGAGAAAGTTTAGAATAACATAAAACTTGTTCGATGGGGTGAGATATACCTGGCTTTGAAGAAGGTGGATTGGTGATAGGAAGCAAAGTAGCAAGTGAACATTGGTAATATTTCAAATAATAAGGATGTTTTATGTCACGTTTGGAAGGAAGGTCTTGGCAATCATTTGGAAGAGATGGGTTATTAGAGCATTGATGAAGAACAAGCAGAAGCAAAGAAGGTGAAGGTGGATCAATAGATTGTTGAAATATTAAACTTGATTTGTTAATTTCTAGAAGTTTCTTATTATTAAAGTTTCTAGAGTCTTTTTGTATTTAATAGAATTTGGAGAGAGCTCTAGAATTTTATATTAGTTGCTAGAAATAAGAATTATATAAAAGTAATGTTCCTAGAGTTATCTAAAGAGAAAGTTCTAGAGTTGTCAAATGAGTCATGTTTCTAGAATATTCTATATCTAGAATGTTCTATTGAGTCATATAAGTAGAGGAGCTCTTTCCTCATTTTGTATCAATCAAGCAAGAAATAAATCATCGACAAAGAAAGGTTTTCTACAATAAAATAAAATAAAAACTCCTCTTTCTTATATTCTCTCCCTCTTTCTAAAAAAATATTCAACAAAGTGGTATCGGAGCGAGGATTTTTTACAAGATAAAGATGGCGAATAATGGCGTTCTCCTACAAGTTCCAATGCTTACCAAGAACAATTATGATAATTGAAGTTTAAGGATGGTGGCTCTCCTTGGAGCACACGACGTGTGGGAGATAGTTGAAAATGGCTATACTGAACATGAGAATGAAAATGGTTTATCTCAAATTCAAAGGGATGGTTTGAGAAAATCAAGGACAAGGGACAAGAAGGCTCTTTGTCTAATTTATCAAGCATTGGATGATGACACCTTTGAAAAAATTTCTGAATCAAAGTCGGCCAAAGAAGCATGGAAGAAGCTTCGAACGTCTTACAAGGGAGCTGATCAAGTCAAAAAGGTACGTCTTCAAACTTTAAGAGGAGAGTTTGAAACTTTGCATATGAAAGAAGGTGAACTTGTTTCTGATTACTTCTCAAGAGTTCTAGTGGTTAGTAATAATCTTAAAAGAAATGGTGAGAAGTTAGATGATGTAAGAATTATGGAGAAGATTCTTAGATCATTAGATCCAAAGTTTGAACATATTGTCGCCATCATTGAAGAAACAAAAAACTTGGAGACCATGTCAATAGAGGAACTTTTTGGCTCATTGCAAGCTTATGAAGAAAAGAAAAGGAAGAGACCGTGGAGCAAGTCCTTAAGACACGGATTGATTTAAAAAAGAAAGAAAGTAATCGAAGCCAACAAAGATGGGGTGGTGGCCAAGAAAGAGGAAGAGGCCATGCATATGGACGTGGACGAGGTTGGAGGCCCAACTATGAAAACAATAATAGCAACAACAATAAAAGAGGAGGAACCTCAACAAGAGGTCGTGAGAGAGGAAATTCAAGGTATGACAACTCGCGTGTTAAATGCTACAATTGTGAGAAATTTGGACATTATGCTTCTGAATGTAGAGCTTCAAAGCATAATAAAGTTGAAGAGAAGACCAATTACATTGAAGAAAAAAATCAAAAAGATGGTACTTTTTCGCTGGCTTATGAGGAAAAGGAAGAAGAGTTAATCTGCAAAGGATTATCGAAGATTGTCGAGAATGATTATGAGTGGTCGAATGATTTGGAGAACGTGTCGCAAATGGACAAGAAAGCATTTGCGAAATTACGATGGAATGACCATCGTTCTCATGTTGTGATAAGTGAGAACGTTGATGAAGTAGCTTATGATCATATACTTGGAGAAGATTCCACAAAAGAATCGTTGAATTTATTGAAAGAAGTATATGGAAAGAATGTTGCAAAAATAACAGAAGAAGACAATCTGATCAATAAAAAGAGAGAACGAAGAATAGTGACAATGAGAAAGATGTTGAAAAATTAATGGAATTTGAGGAGTTAGAGAATGATAAATTGGAAGAAGAAGGGAAACGTGTAGATGACGAAAAAGAAGAAGATGAAGAAAATAAAGAAAGCGAAGATGAACCGATGATGAAAGGTATGAAAGTAATGGAGATGACAATGAAGAAGGCTTGAACCAAGGAGATAAAATTCAAAAGCATAGAGGAAATTTGATGTACGAGAAAGAATCTAAAGACATGGAAAAGGATAATGAAGCCAAAGTGGAAAGCGATTATTTTCATCATGAAAATAAGAAAGTGAGCAAAGCTTATATAATTTTGAACAAACCAAATTTTCAAGTAATGTTTCAGAAATGACGGACGAAAGTGAAATTTGAAAACATACATAGAAATTGGATTGATCAAAAACCGTAAGTGTGATGTTATGAAAGAATGCAAAAGTAGAATATATGACCCATGCAAAATTTATGCTACTGAAACAAGACGGATGTTAGAATGCTTATTTTATGGAAGATTCTATTGTGGTGAAGAAGGACGAAAAGAAAGAAGTAAAACAAGAATATGTGAACTTGCATTGAAGATCTCAACGTTTGGCAAGAAGGTCAATGCTATGAAGAATGTTTGGATGGTATCTCTATTCCTACCGAAGCACGTGAAATACGAAGATTACAAGTACTGCTTAGAGTCACAAATCAAGTTTAAAAGGGGGTGTTGAAATATTAAACTTGATTTGTTAATTTCTAGAAGTTTCTTATTATTAAAGTTTCTAGGGTCTTCTTGTATTTAATAGAATTTGGAGAGAGATCTAGAATTTTATATTAGTTGCTAGAAAAAAGAATTATATAAAAGTTATGTTTCTAGAGTTGTCTAAAGAGAAAGTTTTAGAGTTGTCAAATGAGTCATGTTTCTAGAGTATTTTATATCTAGAATGTTCTATTGAGTCATATAAATAGAGGAGCCCTCCCCTCATTTTGTATCAATCAATCAAGCAAGAAAAAAATCGTCAATAAAGAAAAGTTTTCTACAATAAAATAAAATAAAAACTCCTCTATCTTATATTCTCTTCCTCTTTCTAAAAAATATTCAACATAGATAATGTTGTAAGGGAAGGTGAGGAGGGTTGATGGTATTAGGCTCATTATTAATAGATGTGAATTTAGTGTATGGTAACAACAAAGGAGAATTTGAATCTAGAATAGAAATTGAGGGGTCTGGAGCTTCAGCTGATGATGATGATGGATAAAATGGGATTGGTGCTACCATATCAAGAGAGGAATTATCATCATTGCTGATAGGTAACATTGGAATATATTTAGGGGGAACAAGGTCTATACAAGAAGAAGATTTGTCAAACGAAAATAAATTCTCAAAAATAAGACATCCCGTGAAACCAATAAACCATTAAATTCTAAGTTATAAAACTTGTAACCTTTTTAAGTATATGAATATCCAAGAAATACACAACGTTGGGCATGGGCTGAAAATTTATCATAACTATGAATATAATTAGCACCAAAACATAAACATCCAAACACTCAAAGATGGGCATATTTTGGTGGTTTTCTAACAAGTCATTCATCAGTTGACTAAGGATGAATAGTTCAAATAATAGCAAGGTATTTCAGCAAAAAGGAAAATTCCCAAACAACTACAGAAATATCAATTATATATGTGAAGCATATTATAAACTAATAGAGGTTGAATAGAAACATCATATGATATACAGACCTTCTTATAGTAAATGAAACGAGATTACTTAATCCATCCAGATTTTAGGTTAAACGCATTATGTATTTTATGATACTTAAGTATTCTAGTTACATGATTTTTGTATCATAGGTCGTCAATAATGTCCTTGTGGGTCTATAATTTCTTTGTCATCCTACTCTTACTGATTAGTTGACTAAAGATAAAAAAATGTGAACCATAAATTATTGTGAATTTTCTTTAACATTTTTTTCTATAGTAGGAACTCTATGTTTTTGTTTCTTTTATGCAATATCTGCACCATTGTATTGTTAATACTGGATTCTAATTCCATTTTAATACTAAAACCCATTTAAGTGATTGTCTCTTGCTTTCCTATTTTCAAATACTTAAAATCCATAATGTTAAGGCTTTCAAATGTGTGACGTCTATTTATGCTATAACTGTTATTAGTTTTAACAATGTAAATTCGAACTAAATGAAAAACAAATTTTTTTTAAGTTTGAATGAAAAGCAACAATTTAAAACTGGAAAATTTTAATTCAAACTAAATTCAAATCAAAATAACTACACTCAAACACGCTATATTTATACTTGGTTAACTTGTAAAGAAAATTAAACATTTCGTTTCCCATTATATGGTCATTAATAGGAATATGTAAGAAAAATTAAAACGTTTCCTTTCTCTTTATATGGTCATTAGAAAATCAATTTTCCTATTAATATGCTAATTAATAAAACAGTTACAATTTAGAGTGTTAATTTCCCTTGATTTGATCTTGATGGACGATAAAAATTAAGTAAGTATCTGGAAAGTCGGTCATCTCTCTACCTATAAGTATTAAACCTTGTCCATCACAAAAGGTTAATAAAAGATAATGAAATAAAACACATAACTTAAGCTTATAGGCGAAGAGAGAGAAACCAATTTCCTTCTCCATTGAAGCAGTGTCAAAAACTACAATAGTTCTAATTGTATAACCATATTGCACTTTTCATCAAGATGTCTGGAATTATGCTGGGTAGATGTGACGACCCGAAAATCCGTACCCTTTGAACCGACAATAATCCACACATGTCCGACCCAAAAAGCACAAGCTAACGGAAAGTCAAGAGAAAGAAAAAAAAGAGAGAAGAGAAGAGAAGAAAGAGAGAAGATAGAACCAAACAGAACAATACAGAATCTCACATCGCAGCGGTAAATATATAATATCATATCAATGATCTTTATAAAACAGAAACTGTATATACATACATACATAAATCAGAGTTCAACAATCAATCAGAGTTATCGGCCTGAATAGTTATAATAACCTGTCCTCACAATTGCCGATAATATAAAACAACTAAGCAACAATGCAGTGGATAATCAAGCAAATACGGATGTACGAAAATGAAGATCTCCAGCTCTCCTGCTGAAGCTCCAATAGCACCAAAGCATAACCTGTAGATATACTCGGTCTGACCCGAGCATTGAAAGGGAAGAACGCCCAGATCAGTCTGGTAAACCAGCGTGAGAAATACACTCAACTGAATTTATTAAATTACTAAATTTTTCCTTTGTTTTCAAAACAAAAGTATCTCATAAGACAAGTCCACACATAAACACGGACATGTCTTTACCTTACGATAACTACAACATTTCATATCAAACTCATGTGATATTATACTAGTGTCTAGTATACAAATAATATTTAAAATAGCCGAAATTGTTACCATTATTAAATTCCAGCATACTAGGCTCTACAATTAAATTGGCAGGTACGTAGTGGAGTTTGGATTTCTGTACAAATGACCAGGTGAAGGGACTACCTTCCGAAGGGTTACACCTCTAGATGGATGTCCCGAGGCACAGAACATCTGCCCTCTACCAACACAAGACCAGCCCACCTCTTAATTAGATGGTACCGAATATGTCATCCTCTGGTCGTTACCGACCTTTATCGAGGGCCCTTATAGCATACAAACCACAATAATCAGATACACGACGTCATAGCGTGTAAAGATATATCTAGAAGAGAATGATCATATTCTAATTGGGAATGACCCACTTAGCCTTACCGCATCTAACCCTGTTTTGGTCATTTCCAGTTGATGAGGCCTGATGAGGTAACGATTACCTTTCACAATCACATATCACATCACTTAGAATGCCACATGGCCATTTCCGTTGACTACTAATTGCCTTCCACAAAAATACAACCCTTAAGCACATACGTCTCAAGGAGGGTGTTAAGCTAAGAGAAGTTGCCTTCTCCGTCACCACTGATGTACGTTTGTAAAAACCAATGTACGTAATCTTTAGAAATGCAATGTCAGACAAACATCCATACAAGTTGACCAAGAACAGGACAAACCGAAGGTACTTTCCTACCACATCCTGCCGGGAAATCCCTAAGTAGTGAATAGTCCTTGCATTGGATATTTCATAAATGAAGAGACCGCTGCTACTGGATGTATATTGGTATTTTAACCCCAAACGATCAACAAGCAGTCCCCCACTGTGAAACTCCGAAAATCAATATCATCACAAGCAACCTGCACAATCATCGCATATACGTTGGTGTGAAGTGGTTTTCGGATAAACCGATCCCGGTCTCTTCGTACCAACAACGCAAAAGCGCTTCTCAACCTCACACGGCAACTAAGTCTCACAGACTTACCATGTCTCCAACTTTCAACTTGCTATCCTTCGGGCCAAGAAGGAAGCTCGATAGATTAGAGTAATGCTCCGCACTATACAAATCAACATCCTCAACACAAATGATAATCAAGCCTACACAGAAGGCTACGTACTAAGTGTACGAGTAAATAGTTCCCATATCAAGTTGAGGAACTAAAAATTTTGGGCAATTTGATAGTCGGTTATTTAACTATCAAAGCAAACAAACAAATATTTAGCACCATAACAATCACTAGGCCATATTAATTAATCTTTTATTAATTAAACCCATTTGCTAAATATTCACTTCAATTTATCTTTAAAAAGATATATTCTCAAAACCATTTCACTTCATATTGGAAAACATTTCCATACTTATTTAATAAGAAGTAATTCACAAATCTATTTATTTTCAACACTTGGAAAATATTCAATATACTTAAAATACGATTAAGTATATATTTTATTATATAAGGAAAACATTCTCTTAAACCCATTTATTTGGGTCAAAACGATTGTTGCGTAAAACATCGTTACGACAACCTAAAATCAATAGTATAAGGATTCGAAATTAAGATAGATATATAAATCCCAATACTATACAAAAACATTTCCTTTCGGAAATCATTTACTATAACAACAGTGTTATAGTCCATCATTTCCTTACTTCTCGAAAACGTCTATTTCAACAATGAATGTTGAAATCTATGGTTTCGATCCTTAACACATTTTAAAACAAGTTCAAAACATTTTAATTTTTTTAAAATATCATTTCCCAAAACATTTCTTTAATATATTATTCACTGTCCAAAATCGTGAATACAAATCGTTTACCAAATTCAACACTTCTACATATTTAATTAAAGGATTATCCACTGTCCAAAATCATGGATATATCTCTTTTAATAAGCTTTCATATTTACTTATCAAATTCAATTGATTTTGGATTTATAAAACAATGTTTATAAATTCCTTTTATATTATAAAAACTTCCATGTATAAAATCAAATCTAATTTATTATTTTATAAGAAATTCAACTTATAAAATCCCTTAATTTACAAATTCTATTTATATCTCATTTAAATGCCAAAATCTAATTTATAAGTTAATTGATTATAAATCGTTTATTTCACAAATTCATTCATTTTATAACTTCGCAAATTATAAATCTTATTCACTTGTAAAAATCCATTTATAACTTTATTTTAACACTTATAAAACTCATTTTATAATCCCAATATTTTAATTTATAAAATACCAATTTTATAAATCTTTTATATAAACCGTTTATAATAAATCAAAAATATCACTTTAAACCATTTTACAAAATAGTTAACTTCACATTCCAACAATCACATTTCAATTATATTTCTCAAATATCATAATTTTTATAACATAAAAATTATAATGTTTATTTATTTAAAATGAATCAATTCCAAAATTCAATAAAACGTATACTTTCAAAAATCACTTTAAAATCCTTTTAAATTTGGAAATCACCACTTTAACATTTTTAAATTATCAAAATAAGCCCAATGCTGCAACATCACTAAATACATCAATCATGGTAACCAAAACATCATATATCATATGATAACAGAATATATCATAAATATCTGTAAATAAATCAATACTGTTGAGGAATCCAGTTGGATCCCTCCAACCTGTCACCTGCAACAGATATACATATTAGAATATGTGTACAATGTCCGCTTCAAGGCAGACGCGCGTACAAAGGGTCATTCGCTCATACACGGGAACGTATAGGGTCTCATCTTCTCCAATAGGCAGGTATATATCCAAATACCAATCAATATATTATATATCATCCAAACAATCATCAATCATCATATAATAAATATTTTCTCACTTATATAAAATATCAATGAGTCAGAAAGAGTGAGTTGTACTCACATTGCGTCCAATAGCAGTTGTAGCGTTTTATCCCGAATAAAATTAAACGATTTAATTTTACCCAAAATTCACACTAGATCCGATCAATCCCAATCCAGCTCCATTGCGTAGTATTCACGAATACGAACCCAACACAATTCGTTTCGTGCGAAACGGACCTCGTATGAAAAAGTTATGATAGTTTAAAGTTAATATGAATTATAATATATATATAATTTCAATTTTCTTTTTATTTTCTAACTTTAAATTGCATCTGGACTGTTTGATTTGCTAAAGAAAATCTGGGCCGCTGAAATTTCTTCTTCTTCCTCCATGTAAATGCCGTGCACATCAAAACCCATGAGCCGCCCTTGTTTGTGAATTATCGCGACACCATCGATGACCTAAACGTTGATCGAGCTCCACCATTTTGTGCGCCATCACGAGCTCCTCCTTCGACATGAACGACATGCAGCTCGACCATCCATAGGCCTTGAAAAACGCAAGTGACTGCAGCGACTTTGAGCAAGGATTGACGTCGTCTGTAGCTCGAAACCCAATCTCGGCCGTTGGATTTATAGTTCTCGACGTTGTCTACAACTTTCATTTAGGAAGTTTCGCGAATTGATTGGTGGATTTAAAGGAAAATAAGGAGGAATGAATCAAAATTCTGGCCATTAGAATGGGAAGTGGCGGCTAGCTCTAACCCTAGTAGGGTTTTGTGAAAAATGAAGAAAGAAGGGGCCTTTTATAAAAAAATTGCAAAACATTGTTCATCCGAAAATTTTCCGAACTCCAAACGAAGCATGTCGCCTAGTGTTTATAAGGTTTTACCTCTATTCCGAACGTAATGGAATATATATTTGGAGCCAATTCGATCATATTTGGAAGATAGGTTTTCAAATCGACTATTAAATTTAAAATTCACATAAACGAATTTCTACCCGTTTTAGCTTGCCCCGGACAAACCGTACATCCGATTGGTATGAAATTTGAAATCTTACAATAATTTAATATTACGGATCCAATGAAACTAGTTTCATCGAAATCCGAGACTGTTTGAAAAATGGCTATTTTCACTCGTTAATTAAATATTAAAATATTCAATTTCTACAAATTAACTTTTAATTCAATTTTAAAAGTTCTATAACATCATTCTAATTCAAATATGATTTAATTCAACTTTATGAATCATTTTATTCACATTAAATTTAAATTCTAATTATTTACGCAATTTCAAATATTAAATTAACAATTAAATTATCCAATTAACTTTGCTATATTTCAAATATAATTTATTCATGTTATAAAATTTACTTGTGCATATTTGAAATCAACTAAATATATGAATTTCAAATGACTGAAATTCTGGGTCGTTAATCGCTCATTGGAAAAATGTAAAGAAAGTACCAAGATACATGAAGTGAATAATGAATTACATGCTCAAATATAGAAAATGAAGTCACCCACAAGTGACTGGTTATTCAGATTTAGACCTTCCAGGATGTCCTGACACCAGGGTTTGCAATCTTGGCTATACGTTTCTATTATGTGGGGTGCAATATCATAGAGAAGCCAGAAATCTAAGTTGCTTTCAAATCCACCATGATGGCTGAATGTGTTGCATTTTACGAGGATTCAATTTAGGGAATATGGCTGAGTAATTTTGTCTCGTAGTTTGGCGCTTTAAGTTTTATCTCTAAGTCACTAGCTGTCTACTCCGACAATGAAGCTGCAACCTTTTTCTCCAAGCATGATAGGATAATCAAGGGTTCAAAACACATGGACTAAAAAACCAATTGCTGTAGAAAGGTGTTAACTAAAAAAAAATTGTTGAATCAAGTACAGACTTATAAGTGGCAGACATATTCATGAAAGGACTGCCTCCAAAAACCTTTCAAAGACATACTTAAAGCACGAGTCTTGCAGAAGTTCCTAATTATTATTATTTTATGCTATTTAATTTTGTACTTACGCATGACAATTATTAAGCTCTAAATATTTTTCAACATCTATTATTACTATTTTCTAATGTATGCACATTTATGTTTAGATGAATGACAACAGAAACAGTCTTTATTTCAAGAAATTTGGTGACTATAATGACCCAGAATTTTAGCCAATTGATTTTGAAATATTCAATTAATTTGAAATATTGGAAAGTTAATTTTATAGATTAAATAACTCAAATTTCAAATATGGCAATTTATTGGATAATTTAATTGTTGAATTTAATAATTGAAATTGGTTAAATAATGGAATCTTGGGTTTTAAGTTAGGTAAAAATAATTTCAAAGCTTATTTAAATTCTGTTCATAAGAATAAAGATAATAATTTTTTTAATTTCGATCTAAAAGTGATTTAACTAATTTTTAATAATAACTCATTTTAGTTAACATATAAAAATAGCCTTCTGGGGCACAGTCTCGAATTTCGACGAAACTAGCTTCATTGGATCCTTAATAGTGAATTATATTACACCATCAAATTTCATAGCGATCATATGTATTATTTGGTCTGTGCGAGATCGAAGTGTAGAATTTAATTTTGAAAATTTAATATAATAATTAGGTTCAAAAAAGCCATCTTCTGATAACGATCAAATTAGGTCTCGAAACAAGTTCCATTACATTTGGAATAGGGATATAACATATAAAATGGCAGGAGGCACGGCTCGTTTGGAGTTCGAGATTTTTGAATATGTTTTGTTGAAAATTAAAAATTAAAAAAATTATATGTACATATTCACCCTTTACTATCATAGCCCATCACTATCAATCCCATAGCCCATATTTAAAAATCCAACGCTAGGCGACACGCCTCATTTGGAGTTCGAGATTTTTGAATATGTTTTGTTGAAAATTAAAAATTAAAAAAATTATATGTACATATTCACCCTTTACTATCATAGCCCATCACTATCAATCCCATAGCCCCATATTTAAAAATCCACCCCTCCTTTCCATTTTAAAAACTGTTCCAGTTAGAGGGGAAAAAACAAGAATCCACTTCTTCACATTTTAATATAAAATCATATGCTCAAATAAAAATTCCAAAGCTTATTTATTTAGAATAGTATCAGTGAGATCTACCATCTGCATGAGTTTGAATGGGTTCGACGATCATTTTGGGGGAAGCATGGTCATGGTCGTGGATTTTTTTTAGCTGAGGTTGGAGTTTTAGAAAATCCTGATCATCTATTTGCGTATTAGGGTCCGTATTCAGGTTCGGTGAAGGAAATGGCTTCTTGGGTGAAAAACTGGTGAAGCTCGGTGGCCTTGGGAGTTTGTGACCAGGCCCGCGATTAGGGGTTTTTCCGTTGTCGCGTTTTGCTTGTGGAGGCCGAGCTTGAAGGTGTGATGTCGAATAAGTGGAGATCAGCGAGGGAAATATGATGTTATTTAAGACATTGTTTACTGTAAACCCTAAAATACTTCTTAGCAAATATTTCTATGTAAATAGGATCATAGAAATCATTCTAATTTTACTCAACATCAATCTCCGTATTCAACAAGTGCTATGGGCGGAATAACGGTGAAATCACATTTTGAATTCCACGAATAGGACGAGTCCCTCTTTGGATTTTAATACCAAGTATAAGAAGATTATCTCTTTGCAATCCAAGTCGTAATTTATTCTTTTTGGAGATTGCTTAAATTTTGGATAATACCAATCTTCTTTTGTTTTGAAAAAACTTAATATAATCTTTTTAGAGCATCCAGGCTTTCCTTTCGATTTGTTCTACCTCTCGCCTAAGAAGAGAAAATAGAGGCCAGGTAAATTTAGGGCACTCGTTGCTCCATCTCTAACCTTAATTAAACACATTGTTTTATCTTCCCAGATCTCACAAGCGGAGCAAATGTACTAGTCATTTCTGCATACTCAGTTATCAAATTTATTTTGGAAGTGATTATAAAGATTCCAAGTTATCTTTCAAATGCTAAATTTTCCTTTTAAACATATTCACAATTGATTCTATGAAAAATCGTCATGTTTAAACTTATATTCAAAAAGTTATACAATTCACAGCATAAAAGCGCTGCGGAAAGTGCTATATAAGAATATTTGGTTTAAACAACTTTTAAACATTTGAAAATTAATATTTTCTAATCCAAATCTCTTTTAAACCATTTAAATGGATTTATCAAATATATCTCATATTTTTCCATAATTAAAAATGTTTATTAAAACGGATTTCCTGTTATGGTCACTTAACTGCACTGGCGCGATTTTTTTAGAAAATTGATTTGGACTTAATTCAAAATCCACTCAATGAAATTTTGATTTTATTACTTCGTTTAGAATATATGGACATAGTAGTCCGGAGTTTTCTTATTCAAAGAATTTCGAGCTATATTTATGCATATGTGTATGTTAGAAAATGTACAAGTTGTATTTATTCATATATGTATGTTAGAAAATGTACAAGTTGTATTTATGCATATGTGTATGTTTGAAAATGTACAAGTTGCAACAACTTGACGACAACTTGTTTTGGTTGAAAACGGTTTTGTCGACAAATTTATAGTCAAAATTTGACTTTTTTGTTAAGTTATATATTGAAGCAAACCAAACATTAAAATGAAAATTTTACTCCTTTAAATAAATTAAAACATGTATCTTTATATTTAAAAATCTTATTTAATTAATATCAAAATCTTTAATTTTACAGTTTATGTAAAACTGACATAATGTGACAAATTTTTGTTATTTTTGTAAAACGATTATTAATACACTTTTAAATCTTTATTAAGTGTTTTAAATAAGATTTAACTTATAAAATAAATATTTAAACTTATTTATTCAAGTTTTGAACCTTTTTAAATTTAAAATAAATGAAATCCCTCATTTCTGAAATAGTGAAATCACGGGTCGTTAGATAATTTATAGTGAACATACCTACCTGCAATCCAAGTTCTTTCCCTAGAATTAGTCTAGAAATCTACCACATTCGTTCGTTCTCCTCTTGATTTAGACTTCTTAAAAATTTTATTTTTATTTTGATTTTATTCTAAAGAATTTTATGAGTTGAGGATGACATTTGAATTTGATCGAGTCTCGATGTTCTGCACTAATTTTTGCGAATTAGGGTTTTCCTTACGTAGAATTTGTAGCATCTTAGATTGATGTGGAAAGTTGATTGATTATAGGAAAAATATTCGATAAAACATTATATGTTAAAAAAATACAATAAATTCAGGTCGTTCGCCTAGGAAAATCCTAGCCACTGAACAACCACTGGTCGACGCTACGCCTCGAGGTATTCGACCACTACATGTCGATCAATGATACCCCGGGGTGTTGATAGCTATATTAGTTTTTTCTTATTTATTTTTTAACAATTATTTCAACCTAAATTAACTTATTTAATTATTTTCAGCTGTGAATTTAAAACGTGTCTAACTTTTCCATATTAGCTCTGATTCCAAATATGAAACTGACCAGAAAATCCCTACGAACGCAATATTGCAAGTTTCTTAGCTAAACTAAAACATTTGCAATAATTTTAGTTTTTCCCTTTTTATATTCAAATTTTAATTATATTAAATTTTCCGCTTAAATTTTTCGAAATGTTACAAAATGTACATTAAATATTGATTATGTTAGATAACAATTGTAAAACGAAAATACTTTCTCAACAATCAAGATCTGGTACATAAAATATAGAATTCAACATCGAATCGCTAAAATAATTAAACAAAATTAATAGAAATTGTCAGTTTTCAATTCTACGCAAATAAAGCATCAATCTATTATAGAATAAAATAATGGTATTGAAGAAGTACACTACTTGTAAGTTAAAAAGATTGGGGCAAGGCTTTTTGATGTTGATTGAAAGAAGAATCGACTTTATCTCGGTGAAAGCCATAGTTATCGAAAATAAAAACTAAAACTGATAATAAAATGAACAAAATATAATAAGACATTAGAATGATGGAGCTAATAGGAGAGATAAAAGAGGTAGACGATTCTCCATCAAAATAGATTATTAACCTATATGTCTAAAGTAAGAGTAAGAAAGAGTTAATGATTCATTATGAAAATAAATAGAGAATAAACTTAAATTCAAAATATATCCTTAAATTAGTTAGAATCAGGTATTAGAGAGGAGAATAAACGTGGAAAAAGAATCCAAATGGTCACATATTGAATTCTATATACAATAATAGTATATATAAAACCGCAATTCGTTTAGTGTGCTACTATTGATATCCTTAAAATTGCTTCTGCCTACCATGAAATTTTTATTACATATCAATTATTTTTATATTCTATTTAACACCAAATTCAATTCTTTCACTCGAACATAAACAACCGTGCATCTTCGATTTCCAATGGCTGTTCATAGCCATACGGTGATAAACAACCGTGTGTTTTGGATTTCTAACAATCGTTCACTGTCATATAGTGCTAAACAGCCGAACAATATTGGAGTGCCTCTCTAATAAGACAAAAATAATGCATTCTATTGGTAAGCATATAAACTGTAAGATCCCCCACTTGAAACTCGAAGATGAATGTCGATGATGCTACAGTCATCATCAAAATTATCTTTTGGAAATGAAAGTGAGTTCAGTATAATATGAGTATGCAGAAGTAGATAAAGCAATTAATATGTTCATTACACGGTAATTTTTTTTAAATATCCTTTACAAGTACTTCAATCAACATTTTCTCAAATACCATGTCCCTGCAGGGGTCAAAAAATAATAGAAAATAGCATAATGAAGAGTTGGGTCCATATATGAAGATAACGCCAGCACTCCATCGTATAGTGGAAAACAAAATTTTTATTAGCTAAAGAGTCTCCAACTCCATCTTCAGTCCTCATACCACAACGATTATTCCATATCTTCCTAAGCCCATAACTCAACCTACTTAAATGAGTACTAATGAGTTTATAAAGAAAACAATGGTAAAACCACAGATCAGACATAAAGCCTAGTGTGAATAATACTGTCCAAAAAAAACAAATATATAGTGAGACTAATCTGCACTGCACAGGTTAGGATTCCCCTCACTATTCAACCAATCATATGTGAAACACTTTAAACTTATGACACATATTATTTTTTACATACGTCTGCAATTCAATGTTTCCATAGGTATATTTACTTTAATACCGCGCACCGTACACCGACCCTACCTAAGTCCTGGTCTAGATCGGTTTTAAATCTAAGTATAAAATACTACGCTCCCTTCATTGACCCCACTCGAGTCCTGGGATATAATAATTTTGAATCTAAGTATAAAATATTATGCTCCCTACATTGACCCACCTGGTTTCCCTTATAAATTCTTATTTGATCTATAAGCATTCTTTTAAAGTATTTGACGCAGCATCCCATGCAATTCTTATATACCTTACTTTAATATTGGGTACCACGCCCCTACTGTAACACCCTGTAAAATGGACCATAATTAAATGCATTAAATAAAATTAAATATGATAGGGTTAAATATGGGTATTTTATAAAAATTGGAATGTGATCATGAAAGTTGATCTGCTGCGTTCATAATGAAATTCTGATCTTTTTTCATATATAATATGCATAAAATGGAGCTCAGAAGAAGAAGCTATCAAATTTAAAGTAATTTGAACCAGATTCAAGTAAATAATTAATTCTTTAATTTGAAATTAATTATGATTAGACTTGGGGGTTAAGTAACGTTAAAAATTAGTAATTAATATTAAAAGTTAATAAGGATATGTAATCAATAAATAATAAAGCAACTGTAAAATAAAATAAATACCTTCCAAAAATATGGGAAGAAGTCGACCCAACACCTCAAGTGGTCGATCGCTTGGAGCATGGGGGTCTACCACTTACTTGTTATGGAGCCTATTTTAATGAGTTGTACGTTCTAGATTTATCCCTTTTTAATATATTCTCATTCAACGGTTCTGGTGCATTTCCAACCACTATAAATAGACCCTTGACCTTTCACTTTTAACCAAAAATGTTTTTGGAAGAATAGAGAAACTCATCCATTGTCATCTCTCCAAATTAGATTAATAAACTCCTTAGAGGTTCAGGTAAGAATCCAATCCATTTTCTATTTATTTTTTTCTTCTTCCAACCTATTCTTATTCTGTTCTCCTCCAATTACTCCGAATATAATAGACATATATACCTCTTCCCTACTGTGTGTATATATCAAAAGAGAGATTCTGGAAGAAATTGTGAGGCATGTAAAATCCAAGAAAGGCAAAGCTAAGGCTATACTATGAATGGAAACCTTAATTTTTTCTTTCAGCAATTGTTTAGTTTATTTCTTTTTGAATTTGAATATGCCTTATAGATTTTCAAATTTTGAAAATATAATAGATAAAAATATCACAAAATTCATTTTTATTTTGATATATCAATTTTATGTTAAGATTCCCAATTATTTATATTAGTTGGATGGAATTTTTTTCATTTATGTAATTTTTGATAATTTCAAGTCTATTCCACTTCTCCTTCTTCTTTGGTTCAAATTGCGATTCTTCGATAAAATAAGGGGTTTAGATTACAAATTCTATTCATAGTTTACACCACTTATTCTTATCTATATTTTATAAAAGAGAAGTTGAATAGAATTTAGGGCTTAGAGATTGGAATTTGAATAAAATGGACATGTAATAATATTTGGTTAGGGAATTGACATTTAACGCTAGTTTAGAGCTAATCCGTGCGTTTAGAACTTATTAAACCCGAATATTTATTTATCTCCATTTGCGTAATTGATGTATAATTACTACGTATATCGCGTACTTAATTAGGCATTTATTTTCATTTATTTCCCCATGTAATAGCCCGCAAATCCGTACCCTTTAAGTCGACAATATTCTCCATCGGTTCAACTCAAAGTGGTCGGAAATACAAACCATTAGGGTTAAAGAAGAAAAAGGTAGAAAAAGAAAATAGAAACAACATCAGAATCTCACAATCTCAGCGGAACGAAATATAATATATAACACGGATTTTTATATAAAGAATCTGTAACTGTATAATACTTACAATCATTAGAGTACAACACAATCCATAACACACAACTGGACAGTTATAATAACTTGTCCTTACAAAAGCTGACTATCCAGCATACCATACACAGCGGAATATACATCAAGTACATGTGATACGTCTCGCCATCCAGCTCGTCTCCTGAGCTCCACAACAACCTATCATGTATCTGTAATACCTTGTCTGACCCAAGCATTATAATAAAATAACATTAGATTCAGTCTGGAAAACCAGCATGAGAAAACACATCCAACTGAATTATTAAAGTTTTCAAAATCCTTTGAAATCAAAGGTATCTCGTAAGACCACGCCAAAAATCAGCATGCCGGGTTTTACCTTACGATAACCAAAATATTTTTATCAAATCCGTCTGGTATTATAATAGTGTCTATAAAAAGTAAACGGAATCTAGCTGAAATGCTTGCATCTCACATTCCAGCAATAGTTGGGCACAATCAAAACCGTATCGGCGCTTATTGGAGAATGGATTCCATACAATGGAATGGCTACTGGGGTACCGCCGGTCACAGTACCTGGCCTAGATCAGCGTACCGAGGACCACTCCCGATCCCCTGCAACACAAGACCGGAGCTACCCCTTAATGGATAGTCCAAATAAGATCACCCCATGGTTGTGATCAGCAACCGCCCACTAAGCCGAGATCAAAAAGGGACATCTAGACATAGAGGACCTTACCCTACTTGGGTGCTACCCATTTAGCCTTGCTGCACCTCCCCTGTTTTAGCCATTCTCGGTTGATGAGGCTTGAGGCTATGCATTACCCTTTTAGAACACGTTTCACTTAGAATGCTCATCGTCCTCCTGACGATGGTCTAACAACATTCATCCATACAAGTTGCCTTAGGTCTGGACAAACTGAATCACCCTCTTCACCATCTTCACGGTCTTCATTCGTAAACGTTCAAACCGGATTGAAATGGTTTACGGATAATTAAATATGATCCTGGTCTTTTCGAAACGATTAGTGCATTGGCCAATATTGATAGTCGGTTATTTAACTACCAAATTAAATAATTATTCAACCAATTATTTTATTTCCATTGAAAAGCACCAAGTCTTGTCAAATTTAGTTTTCACATAACTAAATCGCTTTATCCCAAAATATACACTTAAACATTTAAAATAAATCTACTTAAAAACACTTTATTTATAACAATAGTTATGAAATTCTATAATAACTTCCTAAGTAAAGCTTTCGCCAAAACTACCTTTAAAATAAAAGTCATTTTATAAGATACTAATATTAGATAATTTACCTTCAAATCATAATGCTAATTTGACCTTTTAAAAAAGATTAACTACTGTAATTACTAAATAAATATTTACACTAAAAAATTTAAAACAGTTTTAAATAATATATTTCCTTAAACATCCCTTTTAAAAAAAATTTAAAAACTACTGATTTATACTTAAAAAGCTACAATGAAAAGATACTTGGCTTTTTCAGGAAAATACACTTTCCATTCCAATATAACCGTCTAATCATTTATAAATCCTTCTCGATTTATTTCCAGTTTTATTACGTCCCAATCCCGTAAATTTTCTTTTTCGCACTTTTAAAAATAATAACCCTATTTATTTTTAAAACGAATACCCTTTCCTAATAAATTCCCACTGTGAATTTATAAATTCAAATTATCCACTGATAAATATTCACTTTATTTATAAACCCAGTTTATAAATCAATAATCTCATTTCCCTTTTAACCACCATTTTCAAAGCACTTAACCGATTTCAAATCGACTTCCTGAATTAAATGCCTTTAAAATTTATTCCTTGGTTTATCCAATTTATTCCAATTCCATTAATTCCAAATTCACTTCTTTATTATGATTTAAAATCTTATTCAAATCTGAAATATCAATTTCACACTTTGTTTCAAACTTCCCCTTTAATTTTCCCAACCCGTTTAAAAACTTAAATTTTAAAAATAATTTCTTTGTACTTAAATCAATATCGCTTAAGTCCTTACTTTTTAAAATCCTTTAAATTACATTTGCAAATCCTTATTTTCCCCATATCCCGGAATTGATTAAGTAGGATTTAGAAATCAAACTATTTATTTTCCCTATTTTTTTCTTTTTAAATTTATCCATCTTTACTATAAATTTCTTACTTTAAATTTTCCCTTTATAAAATTCAATATTTATATTTTTAAAATGACATAACATATCCAACAATATATTAACATCAAATAAATTGATTTTTCAACATAATATATCATAGAGTTATTCAACATTTCATATAACTGAATATGAAAAATAAATTCAACATTTTTGAGGAATCCAATTGGATCCCTCCAACCTGTTTCCCTGCATCCATAGATGTTAGTCAACAATTAAAATACCAATCATGCTTTAAGGCGGGATATCGCGGTATATAGGGTCATCCGCTATTATGTAGGGATGCGGGAATATCTATCACTCCAATACACACACACACACACACACACTACTATACATAACATCACATCAAGACTGATAATAAATTATCAATTTAAGCAATCAATCAATAATTTAAATTTTAACTATTTAAATTCACTAGTAATCCAATTTGAGTGAGATTAACTCACTTCACTTTTTATTTGCAACCCATTTCCATCTCGACTATTTCTTCATGATTTTGGACCTTGTACACATATTATATGGTTTATTGACATTTGAAATACTCTAAAAATAAATTATCATTTAATAAATTTAATTAACTAATTTTCCTTTAAAACCATACACTTATACAAATTTATTTATATGGATTCAAAAATCTAATTTTATATAGACTCTTCAACATTTAAAATTCGTATACATATTTTCCAAATCTTATCTATATATATTTCTCTGTTTATCTATATATATTTAAAATAAAATAGGCATGTGTATTTAAATATATATTTATATTTATTTTATTTTTCTGCAAAAAACCAAAACGAAAATTCCTTTACTGTAAAACTTTAATTTTTTTATACATACATATATATATATATATATATTTGTAAAAGGATTCTAATTTTAAATTACCTCTTTCCTTTCCTTGTATATATAAATATGGATATATCAAATTTAAAATATAAAAAATGAATCACATAAAATAACAGCAGATACCTCATCCGTTGTCGATGACAAATCTACCTGTTGTCGCCTACCACCCAAAGTCGAACCCCAACGACCTCCACCCATCGCCGAACGATGATCGCGACTCCTGCTATGCTTGTAATTCCGACCTAGAGCTTGCGACGCTTCACCTCAGCCACCCAAAGCCCTCCAAAATCGCTGCCTCGACCACCATGAAATCGCGATTCGAATTGCTTGCCTCTCGAGGGAAAAGTCGAACCCATTTTCTTTCCTTAGTGATTCGTTCGAACGATCCTCCCTTTATTTCTCTTTTCTCAGATTCGAATTTGATTTTTGAACTTCCCATTCCCTATTAATTTTTGACTAATCAGAGGATTCGCTTGTTTTCAAATAAAAGGTGGAAGTGCCCACGATTTAAACTAGGTCGGGGTTTTGTACTTTGACTTGAACGAGATGAGGGGGAAGATAGGCTTGTGAATTCTTTTTCTCTCTCCATCTCCATTTTTTTTGAGTTGAATTTTAATTCGCCATTTTTCCTTTCCGTTTTCTTTTGAATTATCTGCTTGCGTGCTACATTTAAAAGAAAAGGGGAGGGAGACACGATGTTTTGAAAGACGGGGTAGGCGTGCCAACATTATCAGGCTACTGTACCTTAGAAGGAGAGGAAAAAGGTTTGATGGAGAAAGAATTACAGCTGAAATGATGGGTTGAATGTGAAGGAATGTCGGTTGGTGAAGGTAGCTTGTATGAGAATATAAATATATATTTTTAATTAAATTTGAATTATCTCGATAAATGCAACTCAAAATCTCGACCTTCTATCGAGGCGTGCTGCCAGGCGTTTATAATGTTGCACCCCTATTCTGAACACAATGGAAAAGGTTTCGAGTCCTAATTCGATCGCATGGAGAAGATAGCTTTTTGGATCCAGTACTTATATTGAATTTACGATATAGATTACAGCGCATTTACATACCATACGACCAAACGATAACTCCAAACACTACAAAAATTGAAATTCGATAATAATACACTATTACGGATCCAATGGAACTAGTTTCGTTAAAATTCGAGACTGTGCCCCGGAAGGCTACTTTTAAATGTCAATTTAAACGATATATTTTCAAAACTGAAAAAATCACCTTTAAATTCAATTTTAAAACTTCCATTGCCTTCTGTATTATTAATATAAAATTTATAAGCCTTTGTAATATTTTTAATAAGCCTGAAACTCCAAATTTCATATGTTACCCAATTTCCAGTAATTAAATTCAATAGTTTAATTATCCAATAAACAGTGATATTTGTAATTCAACTTAAAAATTAACTTTTAAATATTTAAAATCAATTAAATATTTCAATTTCAAATATCTAAAATTTTGGATCATTACATTCCTCCCACCTATAAGAATTTCGTCCCCGAAATTACTAGTTAAGAAGAATGCTCCAAAACCCGTTTGCTATTTTTCCACAACCATATAGTTTCAACAGCTTCCCAAACCAAATACTTTTATTCAAGACACACTATGACTTCTACTAACTTTCCAAATTCATCCATAGGTTCCAAACAATATTATTTACTCAATAATTCAAATTATAGTTTAAACCAAAATTTTAAACTATCAAAAAATTTCTAACTCTTTAAATTTTCGAAAAATTTCGCCATCGTCTCCTTTGCACGGCTATATCGGAACAATTACAAAATGCCTCTACGGGCCCCAAATTTTCAAAAGAAAACAAAAACCAAGTGGGTAGATCGAAAAACCATCAAATTTCATATGACAATTTAAATACATACCTTTTTGCCGGGCAATTCAAAATTTATCTTCTGAAATCAAAAACACCAAATTTTGCTTTTTAAATACCTGTATCCTACTTAGCAGTAATATCCAATCACAGAATCCAAAACCATTTTATTCATTTCTTTTCAAAATTTTCAACATTTGCTTTGCTTAATCCCGTACGATGTACATATACCATCCGTAAGCTATGTCAAATCCGATCGCTCACTCGATCACACGATTTCACTTCCGAACTAGTATCGTACACCCGACTTTCTAGTGCGAAAACAAATCTAGTTCCTTGATCGAAATCTGTCATTCTCCTTGCATAGCCATATGATAGAGAACTTCCATAATCAATCAAAAATCCATATCCAGGGTTCGCCATCGAAAATCGAGTGAATAATCCCAACTCGGATCGATATAACTATCTCGAAATTCTATGCTCGAATCTGGATTAAATCGTTATGCGAATAAAATAATATACATACATCCTACGTATTTATCTCAATTGATTATTAGCTATATCAATTCTCTTTATATTCACATTTATTTTGATTTCCATTCACTTACTCGCAATTATCATTTCACATACCCTTATTAAACCTTCATTCACATATTTATTTCGTACATTCTCAATTCCAAATTTATTTAAGAATTTCACCATTTACTTTCTCAAGCTCAATATAATTATTTTATACACTTTTTATATTTATTTTCACTTAACTCAAATTTTCAATTCCATTCAATTTACCTTTCAATTCTTAATTTATTTCCAAATCAGACTTAATATTGAATTCTATTCACCTTATCTCAAATTCATTCTTACTTAATCATTTCTTTGATTAGTTCCACTTACTAATTTATTTATACCTCAAACACTTTTTATTCCGAAACCTTTATTATTTTAGTCCACTTCAAATTAATTATTTAACTTCACTTTACTTTACACAATTTAAATTAAATATCATCCCAATATTCAATTTCCATTCATTTGCTTACCGTTTAAATCAATTAGTAAATTAATTTTAATTTCAATACTTTGTTTTATTTAGACCAACTTGACTAATTTCCCATTTCACACAATTAAAATTAAATTCCAATATTCAGTTTCAATTTCATTTACTTACAAATATATATTCATTTGTTCATTCCTAAATTATTTTGAACTTATAAATTTTGATTTAAGTAACCATTTCACTTGGTCTACTTAGACTTTTCCTCAAATTCCCTTTTGTTTAACTAGATTCATTTACATTCCGATCCAATTCAAAATTTTAAACTTCTTTAAGTTTTCTAACTTATTTATATTCAATTTACTAATCTCCTTTAATTTACTTCATTTAATTGGCCTACGTTTCTAATTTATTTCGTTTTCGCATTTACTTTAATTTAACTCTTCTTCAAGTTAAATTTTATCTTTCAGATTTCAAAATTTATAAGTTATCAAACCCATTTATATTCTATAAACATTTTAAATAAGATTCTAGAGTTTAAAAAATTTCTCAACATTTTAAAATCACCTTTTAAATCAACTATATCCAAAATCCTTTGATATATACAATTATTTCTTTGAATTTTAAAACCAAATCCGGTTCAAAAACAACTCCAATTTAAAACATTCACAACATTTAGGCAGCATTCCCTCTCTTGGAAACTCGAAAATGAACATCGATGATGCTGCAGTCATCACCGAAATTATTTTTCAACGATCGAAAAGAGTTTAATGCTTTTATCTCTTTAAAAACATTTTCAAATATTTTTACTTCCAAATCTCATCAGATTTCATATCCAATTCAAAAATATTTTCAAATAATATCACCATTATTCCTTCCAAGCCTTTAAAAATCATTTTCAAACCCAAAGGAAATTAAATTTTCCAAATTTCAAATCCTTCCAATCCATGTTCAAACATTACTCTAGAATTTTATTCTATTTAAAACTATAAGTCCCATTTATAATTCATATTTACAAATTCCAATCTGTTCTATGAATTAATTCCTTAACTTTGGTTAAAATTTCAATTTCTCATTCAATTTCCACACACAATGATGATAAGTTAATATTATCAATTCCTAATAACTAAGCAACCATATATAACTATAATAATTAATGGAAAATTATTTCTTTTGTATATAATACCGTGTCGAATTGTTTTGTACAATCCGTAAGCCACTCAACAGACCACTCAACAGACCAATCAACATAATATAAAATAGTTTTATATTCACTAACAAATACGTGCTCATAACTATTAATACACTCAGACTCATTCTAGGATGCTACTGACCCTATCTCTATTGAGTAATCCCCACTAGAGCCAAGGTTCTCACTTAATCTTTAGCTTTGATACCACTGTAATAGCCTGCAAATTCGAATCTCATTGAGCCGGCAATATTCTCTATCAGTTCAACTCAAAGTGGTCGGAAATACAAACCATTAGGCTAAAAGAAAAAAGAGATAGAAGAAGAAAATAGAAACAATATCAGAATCTCACAATCACAGCGGAACAAAATATAATACATAACAATAAATTTTTATACAAAAGAATCTATAAGTGTATAATACTTACAATCATCAAAGTATAAAACAATCCATAGCACACAACTGGACAGTTATAATAACTCGTCCTCACAAAAGCTGACTATCCAGCATACCATACATAGCGGAATATACATCAAGTATGTGTGATACGTCTCGCCATCCAGCTCGTCTCTTGAACTCCGCAGCATCCTATCGTGTACCTGTAATACTCGGTCTGACCCGAGCATTATAATAAAACAACACCTGAATCAGTCTGGAAAACCAGCGCGAGAAAACACACACAATTGGATTATTAAAGTTTTCAAAATCCTTTGAAAACAAAGGTATCTCGTAAGACCACGCCACAAATAAACATGTCGGGCTTTTACCTTACGATAACCAAAACAATTTTATCAAATCCGTTTGATATTATAATAGTGTCTATAGAAAGTAAAATAGAATCTAGCTGAAATGCTTGCATCTCGTGTTTTGGAAATAATTAGGCACAATCAAAACTGTATGGGTGCTTATTGAAGAATGGATTCCATACAATGGCAGAACTACTGGGGTACCACCCATCATAGTACCTGGCCTAGATCGGCGTACCAAGGACCATTCTCGATCCCCAACAACACAAGACCGGAGCTACCCCTTAATGGATAGTCCGAATAAGATCACCCCGCGGTTGGGATCAGCAACTGCCCGCTAAGCCGAGATCAAAAAGGGACCTCTAGACAGAGATGACCTTACCCTACTTGGATGCTACCCACTTAGCCTTGTTGCACCTCCCCTGTTTTAGGCATTCCCGATTGATGAGGCTTGAGGCTATGCGTTACATTTTTAGAACACATTTCACTTAGAATGCTCATCGTCCTCCTGACGATGGTCTGATAGCATTCATCCATACAAGTTGCCCTGGGTCTGGACAAACGGAATCACCATCTTCATCATCTTCATGGTCTTTATTCGCAAACATTCAAACCGGATCGAAGTGGTTTTCAGATAATTAAATCCGATCCTGATCTCTTCTAAACGATCCGCGAATTGGCCAATATTGATAGTCGGTTATTTAACTACCAAATTAAATAATCATTCAACCAATTATTTTATTTCCACTGAAAATCACCAAGTCTTGTCAAATTTAGTTTTCACATAACTAAGTCACTTTATCCGAAAATATACACTTGAACATTTAAAATAAAACTACTTAAAAACACTTTATTCAAAACAATGGTTATGAAATTCTATAATAACTTTCTAAGTAAAGCTTCCACCAAAACTACCTTTAAAATAAAAGTCATCTAATAAAATACTAATATTAGATAATTTACCTTCAAATCATAATACTAATTTGACCTTTTAAAAAAAATTAACTACTATAATTACTTAATAAATATTTGCATTAAAAAATTTAAAACAGTTTTAAATAATAAATTTCTCAAAACATCCTTTTTAAAACAGTTTTAAAACTTCTAATTTATACTTAAAAATCTTCTTTGAAAACATATTTGGCTTTCTCGGGAAAATACACTTTCCATTCCAATATAATCATCTAACCATTTATAAATCCTTCTCAATTTATTTCCTTTTTTATTTACATCACAATCCCGTAAATTTTCTTTTCCACACTTTTAAAAATAAAACCCCTATTTATTTTTTAAAAAATTCACCCTTTCCTTATAAATTCCCACCATGAATTTATAAATCCAAATTAACCACTGATAAATGTTCACTTTATTGATAAACCCAGTTTATAAATCCCATAATCTCTTTTTCCTTTTAACCATCATTTTCAAAGCACTTAACCAATTTCAAATTGATTTCCTAAATTAAATTCCTTTTAAAATTTATTCATCGATTTATCCAATTTATTCCAATTCCATTAATTCCAGACTCACTTCTTTATTATGATTTAAAACCTTATTCAAATCTGAAGTATCAATTTCACACTTTATTCAAACTTTTCCTTTAATTTTCCCAACCCATATAAAAATTTAAATTTTAAAAATAATTTCTTTGTATTTAAATTAATATTGCTTAAGTCCTTACTCTTTAAAATCCATTAATTTACATTTGTTCAAATCCTTATTTTTTCTATATCTCGGAATTAATTAAATAGGATTTAAAAATCAAACTATTTATTTTACCGATTTTTTTTTAAAATTTATCCACCTTTACTATAAATTTATTACTTTAAATTTTCCCTTTTTAAAATTCAATATTTATATTTTTTAAATGACACAACATATACAACAATATATTAACATCAAATAAATTGATTTTTCAACATAATATATCATAGAATTATTCAACATTTCATAAAACTGAATATGAAAATAAATTCAACATTTTTAAGGAATCCAGTTGGATCCCTTCAACCAATTTTCCTGCATCCACAGATGTTAGTCAACAATTAAAATACCAATCCCGCTTCAAGGCAGGATATCGCGATATATAGGGTCATCCGTTATTATGATGTGCCCATAGGGTCTCATCCGCTATATAATGCGGGAATATCAATCACTCCAATATATATATACTACTACATATAATATCACATCTGGACTGATAATAAATTATCAATTCAAGCAATCAATCAATAATTTAAATTTTAACTGTTTAAATTCACTAGTAATCCAATTTGAGTGAGATTACTCACCTTCGCTTTTTGTTTGCAACCCATTTCCATCTCGACTATTTCTTCACGATTCTGGACCTTGTACAAAGATTATATGGTTTATTATCATTTGAAATACTCTAAAAATAAATTATCATTTAATAAATCTAATTGACTAATTTTCCTTTAAAACCATATACTTACAAAAAATTATTTATATGGATTCCTATACATACTAAAAATTCCTATACATATTTTCCAAATCTTATCCATATATATATTTCTCTGTTTATTTATATATATTTAAAATAAAATAGGTATGTGTATATATATATATATATTTCTGTAAATAACCAAAACAGAGATTCCTTTACTGTAAAAACTTTCATTTATATGTATGTATGTATGTATGTATGTATATTTGTAAAAAGATTCTGATTTTAAATTACCTCTCTTTTTTGCAAGGCAAGCGGGGTTAACTGGTCCCCTACCAGTTTATTAAGAAATTAAAGGTTTGAGATTATGAACATGCTCACAATCACCAAAAAAGAAAAAACTGAAAACATAAACACCACACAGAGGGTAGAAACTAAGGACTAACAACACACAAGGAAACAAGACTAGAAGAAAGAAAAAAAGAAGTTAACAAACACAAACAAGAACTAAGGCCATCCATCAGTAAAATGAGTACTGAACTCAAATTGACTATCTTTCATTCCAATTTTTATAACAATCTTTAGTGCTTC